>CM035406.1:161996788-162641788 GCA_020310875.1 Ceratopteris richardii
CCATGTAAATGCACTAGAGGAGTCCTCTAGATGCATAAATACCAAACATTGTATCATACGCCTTGTAACATAGTAGAAGATTAGAGTTTTCCAACAAAAGTGGCGGTCTCTTGTGTGAAAGGACCATTTTTAGGGCACATGCATATAAGTCACTTGGTGACTCTTGTAAAGAACTTTTTGCCATTGTGAGTATTCGAATTTTCCTCTTCTTCCTCTTGTATCTCTTTGCTTATGAGCTTGCATGTGTGATTGTTGCTTGAAATGAGTGCATGGAAGTGTTGTCTACCCATTGCATTGCTTTTTTTATGTGTGTAATGTGTGTGTAAAGCTTGAGGAGGTGTGTGGTGAGACTAGGAGAGTTGTGCACCTTAGCTTTTTGCCCATAACTTGAATCAAGTTTTTCAGAATTGGACAAAAGTACAAATATTACATGCGTCTTGTCGAGAGCTTTGAAATGAACTCGCTATTGACCATATTCTAGATTTGAGCAAAAAGTTTATTTTTTTCTTACTGTTGTTTCATGTATCACGACACCATTTCCACCTGTGTAAGTGATGAATGTGAGTGATGGCACTCATCTGCATGCAACGGTAGCTATCCCACTTCATTGATCATCATGTAAGTGCACGTCCTCATACTCTTGGTTAGATTCATGATACTTCTTGGGTTGATAATTTAAATGTGTGATCATCCCCACTATTTTTATTTGTTGGTGATAGAGGAATAGTCTCTTGTGTCACAAGTCCCTAAGTCGTCACTTACATACACACCTTTGTTCTTGTGAAAGTACACATTTGTTTTGACTTCCATTATCGGCACATGCAACAATAACTACCTTCCCTAATTCATGTATCTTCAGCATGCAATTTTTGTTGGAGTTTGAGGTCTGCAGAAGCACATGAACAGCACAAGGAAGAAGAAGAAGAAGCTTGGAGCACAACATACAATAGTGAATGTATTACCATTAGAATTTACAAAGATAAGTGGCATGTTAGGGCAATAGGCATACATACAAGCCAAGGGAAAAAAACCTCCTAAAGAGGGAAAAAAGTGTATCGGTAGTCCTAATGTGTTCACATACATCACTACCTAAATATATCGTCAAAACCCCCTGGGAGTGATGTGGTGAACAAGGAGCTGGCACTCATGTATAAGGAAGTGCCAAGCTATGTGGAATCAATCCACAAAAGGAAGTAAGCCCAAAGCTTTGCAGAAAGCTTCAAACTTCTCCCGAGGCAGAGCCTTCGTGAAAAGGTTTGCAGTGTTCTCCTACATGGGCACATATGTCAAGTTGATCTCTCCAGTAGAGAACCTCTCCCTGACATAATGATAATGCACCTCAATGTGCTTAGTGCGAGCATGGAACACAGGGTTCCTCGCAACTGTCAATGCACTCTAACTCTCAGTGAAGATGGTGGTGGCAGAAGACTGACTATAATAAAGTGATGGGTAGGAGATGGTTGAACTACACCCTAAGAGAGAGGATTCGGAAGTAATCCTCAACCATGGCTTTTGGGGCAAGTGGTTAGCCCATCACATTCCTAACCAAGAGGTTGTGAGTTCAATTCCTTACATTGGTATCAGAACCTAGTCAGTAAGCTTGGGCAAGGTGGAATGACCCAATGGCCTCTAAAAACGGCGCTTGGGCACTCTATCATGTGAAAGGGAATTGTGGAGGCAGCGCTTTGAGAATTGGACCCAACAAAGAATCAAGTGTATCTCTCAATCGTAGGTCGGATTGAAGCGTGTAAGATACCGTTGGAAAGCTCTCGGAACGAACTTTCCAAATCTACTGAGTTATCTTGGAAGTGTGAAGTCCTTGGGAAACCTTGGGTGGAACTTGATTGAGTGTTCAAGATACCAAGCATGTGTGAGAACAAGGTTCAAGACTGAGGTTGAGAACAAGGGCTCAAGACACCAAGGTTGCAAACAAGAAGGTTCAAGACACCAAGGTTGAGAGCAAGGGTTCAAGAGACCAAGGTTGCGAACAAGGTTCAAGAAACTATGCGAGATTGAGGGACATCAATTCAAGGGCACCTAGGGAGTTCAGGGGGCTGATCACCGAGGCTAGAGGGATACAAGAGAAGCTCATCTTAACATATAAGGTGCTTTTAGTTGGACTATTCTCAAAACCATGTGCAATCAGATTGGCATGTATCTTTTCATACCAAGCACATGGTGCTTGCTTTAAACCATATAATGCCTTCTTCAACCTACATAGTTGGTTTTTGTGCCCTATCTACACAAAGCCATGGGGCTAAAAAACATACACTTCTTCATGTAAGCCACCATTCAAAAATGTAATTTTAATGTCCAAATGATGTACATTCCAACCATGATGAGCGACAAGTGCACAGGTTCCATGAACAATAGTCATTCAGCATGTAGGAGCAAAGGTTTCATCAAAATCAATGCCTCTTTCTTGTGCATAACCCTTTGCAACAAGCCTAGCTTTATACCTATCAACTATTCCATCATGCTTATGCTTTAGCTTGTATACCCACTTAGTGCCAATGGTCTTCTTGCCAGGAGATATGTCACATAAATTCTAGGTACAATTTTTCATGATAACATCATATTCTGATTGCATAGCAACCATCCAATTTTTAGAATTTTGTGCTTCATCAAACGAAACAGGCTCATTCTCATCACAGAGACTAGAGGCAGCCATGGCATAGCAATCTGATGCAAAAGAGGCACTATGAGAGCTTGAATAAGTATGGCATGATTGAGGTGCATCTAATTTGCTATCACGCAAAGTCTGCACCAACCATTTTGGCATAGTTTTTGCCTCCTAAATATCAGCGCTCTCATCAACAAGTGCATCATGTAAATCTGCATCAAAAATGGAATGATTTGCATCATCATATAAAACTTGTCAAGGTTGAGAAGTTTCCTCATTAGGACCAACACTAGACTATCCACCTCTAAAAAGAGGTAGCAAAGTATCATACATGTCTTTAGAGCTAACAGATGTCTCCTTCGTACATGAAAGTAAAGGCTGAATAGCATCTTCCACAAAAACAACATCTTTTACTACTTTATCATCCAATTTGTTGCGATGTTGTTCAGGCACTAATGCATATGCCAAACAACCAAAAACACATAGATGAGCAACAAATGGCTTGCAACCATGACAAGCCTCATATGGAGTGATAGATTGCATTGCTTTAGTGGGAGACCTATTAAGTACATATGTTGCACACATAACAGACTGAAGCCAGAAACTATGTGGTAAAGCCTGACTCTTGACCATACACCTTGCCATCTCCATGAGTGACCTATTCTTTTGTTTAGCAACTCCATTCTGTTGAGGTTTATATGGCACTATACACTGATGTTTTATCCCACGTTCAACCAAAAATGCATTAAAGTTAGAAGACATATATCCCCCCCCTCGACTAGAACAAAGGGAGCCCATTTTACATCTTGATAGACTTTCAACCAAAACCAAACACTATTTGAATCAGATAAACACTTCGGACTTTGCTTTCAGTGGATATACCCATGCTTTCCTAGAAAAATCATCAATGAAAGTCACGAAGTAAAGATAGTTTCCAAAATAGGGTGGTGTCTACATAGGACCACAGACATCACTATGAACAAGCTGCAATTTCTGAGTAGCTTAGACTAAACCATCTTTTAGAAAGGAGGAATGCTGCATTTTGCCCAACATACAGCCTTCACAAAACATGTTTATCATTTGCCTCAAGTTTGGGCAAAGGGGATACCATTTTAAAATTCTGAAGGCGTAGCAAACTAGCAAAACTCAGATGATCAAAGCATGCATGCCAAAGATTTACATCTGACATAGCATGAGAATCATGTACTGCACATGCTAAATCATTCACAGATTTTTCATAGTCTATGAGCTTATAGAGCCCATAACTTAAAATGCTAGAAGCAATAATCATGTTTCCATTTGACATATCATGAATTGTACATCTATCGTCAACAAATTTTACAATCAATCCAATCTTAGCTAAAGCTGAAACTGATAATAGATTCTTCTTGATCCCTAGCACAAATAGAGCATCCAACAATGTGAAAGAACTATCATCAACAGTAGTCAAAATGATCTTACCAACTCCCATGATAGGATAAGAGGAGTTGTTGGCACATGTGATAGTATTCCCTATAGGGGCAGCCTGGAGTGAAGTGAAGAAACTGCAATGTGCGGTAATATGTTTGGTTGCCCCACTATCAAAGTACCAAACATCTAAATCTACTACACAAATACATTGTTCAAGAGAGGATGGGTCAAAACTGCAAACAATAGTAAACACCCATTCTTGATTCTGTGCTAGATTAGCAGACTCTATTTTCGGTGTAGAGGCCTCTACAACAACCATTCCAACCTCTTTTGTCTTTGCCTCTTTTGCAACCAATTTTGGACAATTCTTTATGAAATGATCATTTGCTTTACAGTACTTGCAAAACAATTTCTACTTTGTTGTTTTCTTCTCTTCTTTTTCTTCCTTCTTCGATTGTGCAGAATTAGCAGATTTTTGCTTACTAGTAGAAGAGCTCCATTTACCTTTGCCCTTCTGACTAGCTAGGAAAGCTTGATCTGCAACATGCATAATGGACCTGTTCTACGTAGACTGATCTTCCTACAATAGAACAGCGACTAACTCCTCAAATGTTGAGGCATTTGGATTGCCTTTCATCATCAAATGAAGAGTAGAAGCAAAACTCTAGTATGAGTCGAGAAGACCATTTAGAATAGTTTGCACAAGCGAACTGTCAGGCAAGACTTCATCAGTAGAAATTAATTGTTCCTTCAAATCTTTGATCTTTGTTAGAAAATTGTCCATAGAATCATTTTCATTCATATGCTCACTCTCCAACTATTTTCGGAGGTAAGCAACACAAGCCTCATTCCTAGCCTGGTACAATGTGGTAAGTGTATCCCAAGCATCCTTAGTTGTTCTACAAGAGCGAATGTGAGGAATAATGGCATGTTTGAGAGACAAGGCTATCAATGCATGTGCTTGAGCATCTCTGCCATCCCAACAAATTTTGTCTACAGTAGGTGCAGTAGAAACTGCAGCACGAACAAGAACATGAAGAATATCATCATCTTCAACACCGTCTGCATCAGCTTCAGTACCTATATTTGGAGGTGTAATAGGACATTTTTCAACACCTTGCACAATATTCCAGAGTCCTTTTGTGACCAATACATGATGCATCATATAATCCCACAATGGGGGAATTCGTACCATCCAACTTATCCTCAATAGCCAACATATAAAATACTTCAGTGCTTTCAACATGGCCATTGACTAAAGTACCCTTATGCAAAAAAATGATTGTATCTAAAAAAGTTGAATAGAACTACCCTGATGAGTTCTGCTAAACGTGTCGTAAACTTTGAGATGCTTATAATGGTGAACCGAAATCTGTATAGCATGCAAAAGCACTATGATAGTGTGTTCAGAGGTAGAAACGAGCTTAGATCACGATTTTGACACCATGGAACGAAGATGTTTTGACCTCCTAATCACCCTGCGTATGCTTACCAAAGTTCATGCGATTCTGAGACTATGACAGGAGGGGTGTTGACGATGCCCTAGATGAAGCGATGACTTGCTCTAATACCGACCGTTGGAGTTCGAAGTCTGCAAAAGCACGTGAACAACACAAGGAAGAAGAAGAATCTTGGAGCACAACACACAATACTGATGCATTACCACTAGAATGTACAAAGATAAGTGGCCTATTAGGATAATAGGCATTATACAAGCCCGGGAAAAAACCTCCTAAAGTGGGAAAAAAGTGCCCCATCAGTCTTAGTGTGCTCACACACATCACTACCTAAATATATCAACAATTTTTTATATTTCTTTTTTAGTTCTTCAAATGCATTTTTGCACTAGTCATTCCATGTGAAGTCTTTGTTTTTGCTTGTCATTCTTGTAAGAGGATTTGCAATTGTTGAAAATTCGCTAATGTGTACCCTCTCATATTGTACCAAACCAAGGAAGCTTCTCACATCTCTCACACATTTGGGTGTAGGCCAATCAACTATTGTATTGACTTTCTCATGATCTATGTGAATCTCTTCCTTAGAAACAACCCTCCCCAAATAAGTCAGTTCCCCTTGCAAAAAAACATTTACTCATCTTACCATATAGTTTATGCTCTTTGAGTTTTTGTAATGCCTTCCTCAAATGGAATGCATGTTCATCATCATCCTTAGAATACACAAAAATATATTCAAGAAAGACTAAAATAAATTCATTGAGATATTCATGAAACACATTATACATCAAACACATAGATGTGACAGGAGCATTTGTCAATCCAAAAGGCAAAAATGTGAACTCATAATGGCCGTATCATGTTCTAAAAGCAATCTTGGGTATGTCAACAAACTTTACTCTACTTTGATGATATCTATATGTTAAGTCCATTTACGTGAGTATGATTGCACCACATAATTTACTTAGCAATTAATCTATGTTTGGAAATGGATACTTGGTCTTAATAGTTTTCTTGTTCAACCCCCTATAATCAATACAAAGTTTGTATGAGCCATCTTTTTTTTTGAAACAAAACATGTGCTCCCTATGGTGAAACACTAGGTCTTGTCAACCCCTTCTTCAATAGATCATTTAGTTGGAGGTTTTGCTCTTTTGATTCATCAATATTGAACCTATAAGGTGCTCTAGAGTAAGGTTCACTTCTTGGATACCAAATTATGGAAGGTACCCAAAAACTTATGTTCCCATAACATAGAATCAAGATTTTCAGTGCAACATTGAGTAAAAAGTATCCTACCATTAGCCATTTATACATGTCTTTTGGTCCACAACTCAATATTCAATCCTAAAGCGTCTACCAACTTATGCAAAAGAAAACAATTTGTAATACTTGAATCAATCAAGAAACTAATCTTATGTGAGGACATGTCCCTCATAATCCTAATCACCAATGCCCTTGAATGAGAAGAACTTTTCATGCATTGAAGACTAGTGTTACAAGACTTACCTTGATCATTTGCTTCCTCAATCGTTGTGTCTACCTCTTGAAGGTAAGTTATCTTGGCCTGCATAGAATGATTGATGGCCTTATTTGGACATTCAAAAGTGCAATGTCTTTGTACTCCACCACAAAATCAAGGTCCCAATTTTTTAGCACCCTCTAAGGAATTAGAATAAGGTTGCCAATGCACAAGTTCTTTCTTCCTAAGTGTATCAATATACTTCATCTTAGTTTGTTCTCCTTCACTATTAGTAGAATCAGTTGATCTCTATCCATTCTGATTTGTTGAAATAGTTCTCGAGGGTTGATGTCTTATTGAGATAAACCTTGATTTGGATGCCTTTTGCATAGCAAACTTCTCCATCTTCTCGAATTTTTTTGCTTTTGCAACTACATTAAGAAAATCTACATATCTGGACCCCTTCACTTGATAGTGAAGCTCTTCTTGCAAACCCTCAATAAATTTTCTCTTCAAAGCATCTCCAAAAACTTCTAGTGCATACTTATGTTAACATAGAAATTTATCCTTATATTGTTCAACAGAAAATTTAGGTATGTGATCCTCCTGTTGCTTGAAGGAGTAGAATTCCATTTTCTTTTCCATCCGATAATGTGGAGAACTATAATGCTTATATGCTTGCTCTCAAAAAGCTTTCCAGAGAATCCGCCTTTCACATGCTCTTGTTTGCATGTATGATTACCACCATAGTTTGGAGACTCCCTATGGATGGAGAATTGCTACCTTCGAATTTGATTCCTTGCTAAATATGCATACATCAAAGAAATCCTCAAGCTCCTTGATCCATGCTTCAAGATTGTTGACACTCAAGGTCAAGCACAAAGCATGGAAGCGCATCAAAGAGGTGGACACACAAGAAGAAGGAGCATATAGGGAGCTCCAAGAAGTACATGTCAATTTTTCAGAAGAAATCCCTATACAAATAGTGATTTTCATCACTAAAATCCATTGTAATACCATTTCATATTTTTATAACTCCATTTTGTTCAAGACAAGGATTCCTCAAGCTTGATGAGTATTAGAAGTATCATCCTACCAATTTTCATAATTTTTAGACTTCGTTTGAGCCCTCAAATAAGCCTTGGAACCTGATTTTTAACTAGGCCGAGTACTAGGTCTGGATAGGGCCAAAACTACTCAAAAACTATAAAAAGAGCTTGAGAGCTCATTTTTAAGGTTAGTTTGTTGTAGATTTGAGCTTTTGTAAGGGAGCTCTTTTTGTAATCAAAGCTTTCTATTGTTCCTCTCTTTGATCTTGGCTTGTGTGTGTGTATATGTGTGCATGCTAGTGTGCTTCTCACTCACACATTTGTGCCTTCACATGCTCATGGTCTTCATACGAGTCCTCATGTCTCCGTGGATTGACAAGTAAAGGAGGTGGTGCTTACGCTTGAGCTACACCAAATTTTGGCACCGTTGTCGGGGAGAGAGCTTTGATGACGAGCATTGTGATGGTAAGATCATAGATTTGCCACATTGGAAGGTAAAAACTAGTCATTTTTTGTTATTTTCTGATTTTTCTTCTCCATCTCCTTCCATCTTCATCTTCATAGAAATTTCCCATTTTTCACTATATATTCCACATTTTCACCTCATTTTTCATTCATGGGTGTGCAAGAAGGAGAGGGGGAGAGGCAAGGTGGAAGCGCATCAAAGAGGTGGACACACAAGAAGAAGGTGTCCATGACCCTATGCTCCATGCACAGGCCTCAGCACTGAAATTCGAAGTTCCCACCAAAAATCTCAAAAAATTGCGATCCTTTGATGAAAATCGCAATTCTCTGAAAAATTCAATTTTTTTTTAAATTTCAATTTTCTATTTCCCACCTACAAGCTTTCTCGAAAGAACATGATTCTGAGGTCATTCTCAGAATCACAATTCTCTGGTTGCGCTCAAAATCACGGTTCTCTAAGTTTTTCAAAAACACAATTCTCTCATCATCCTCAGAAGCGAGATTTTTTGGCGATTCTCAAAAACACAATTTTTAGTCAAAATTGCTATTTTCAGGTAAAAACATAATTCTGAACAAAAACATGATTTTCAACAAAAATTACGATTTCCAAGTAAAAACATGATTTTCAATCAAAATCACGATTTTCAGGTCCTTCTCAAAATCGTGATTTTCACAAAACATGATTCTCTGTCAAAATCGTGTTTCATGATTCTCTGTCAAAATCGTGTTTTTCACGATTCTCCGTCAAAATCACGTTTTTCATGATTCTCTATCAAAATCGCATTTTTCACGCTGTCAAAAGCGCATTTTTCACGATTCTCTATCAAAATTGCATTTTTCACGATTCTCTGTCAAAATCGCGTTTTTCACAATTTTCAGTCAAAATTGCATTTTTACGATTCTCATTCAAAATCATGATTTTCAACTTGTCTCAGGATCGCAATTTTCAATCAAAATCATGATTTTCTCATAACTTCTTGTTTGCCTGTTTTGACCCCGAGAAGCTTGATTTGACATAACTTTTTCATCAAAAGCCCATTTTTTGAAGTTGACCTTCAAGTGGGGTTGGGAAGCAAAGGGAGCTCCAAAGGATCTTGAGCAATTCAAAGGGGAATTTTGGGACCAGAAGACAAAGCTTATGAACCTCTGGTAGACACTTAGGCAAGGATAGGCAAAGCATTAGATCCTCTGAGGCAAGTGTAAACCATACAGCTAAGTCTTGGGCACAACAACTAAGTGGTTATCCTTATTTACTAAGTTCAGACACAAGTGATTCATAAATGTCTTTTAGCATGGGGAAACCTGCAAGTGGCTCAAGCACTGCCTATCTACAAATACCAGAAGATCCCTATAAGACACAGTTGGAATATATTCGGACCAACCGATTAGGTGCTCGCATCTATGAGGATGGCCTAAGGCAATCAGTGGTCCAACTCAAAAATCTAGATCAACCCTTTGGACTTGAACACCCAGTGGTCAAGTTTGAAGAGGGTTCATACATTGATAAGGAGGGAACCATGTATGTGGTCACCAACTTACCAGATAGGACAAATGAGTTTGGCAACATCATTCCCGAGAATGAGATAGGAGACTTAGAGCAAGGAGATGTAGGACAAAAGCCCAAGGCTCCTACAGGTAAGTCAGTTTTGATCAGAGTGATCACACCGGAGTGGATCCCTCAAGGCAACAAAAGCATAGAACTATTCTTGAATAGAGAAACAAAGGAACCCTTTTGGAGATTCAAGCCAGATCAACCTAACCTAGTAATTACCATCTATGAATTCAAAGACCATGAGATATCAGGCAAAGTTGTCTATCTAGATTATTCATCTGAGAAAATGTTCTCGGTAATAGAGCATGATAGGCATGCCTACACTTGGCAAGGCCAATTGATCTTTCCTCCACCAAGATCTAATGTTTCCCATGGTCTCCAAGGAGCAGGATCATCCAAGGTTCATGAAGCCCAATGAGAAAGAACTAGAGAGAGGCTCGAGGTAAGTTTTTCACACACGGTGGGCAGAGATAGATCACAACATGAGGGTGAAAGACCTGAAAGAGAGAGACATCAAGCACGTAGGCCTCAAAGAGATGAACATGATGAAGTCCTGAAGGCTATGGCAGAGCGATGACAAGCATTCCCATACCATCGAGAGTAGAATGCGAGAGTCTTCTATTGCAGATTAGTGAGAATGAAGCAAGAGAAGGAGATAAAGTAGAGAGAGAAATTACTTCTCTCTATACTCTCCACGCACAGATATGTGAAAGTGAAGTTGTGCCTTCATTTCTCATTCAACAAGTGTCTTTTTATATAAAGTAGAGGGCCTCTTGGCCAATCAAAAAAGGATAAGACTTTTGGATAGATTTCCCTCCAACTTATAGGTGTTCACATGCATGAAGAAGAAAGTTCATAGCTAACAATCCCCCCCTTGAGCTTGATTATACAAGTAGCTCTTTTGGAACTATCCTTTCCTCACAACTAGACTAGGGTGGTACAAAAATATGATTCCTTCCCATGTACAAAGAAGGTGGTACAATGTATATATCCTTCCTTCAACAAACTCATGGGTGGTACAAGTCCTTCCCTATACAAATGAGGATGGTACAAAGAGGATGTTTTACAACACATCATCATAGATGAAATTGACTTGAGCTTCTTCTTCTTCTTCCTTTGTCTCCTCTGCTATGTTGACGTTGCTAGGCCTTTTGTTGAAAGCTCCTTTGGTGTTGTTGTTGTTGTTATTGTTGTTGTTGTTGTTGTTGTTGTTGTTGTTGTTGTTGTTGTTGTTGTTGTTGTTGTTGTTGATGTTGTTGTTATATAGACGACAATGCTTTGTGGAATGGTTGGATTTACCACATATTTTGCAAGGGTTAACTTGAAAGCAATCCTTTGACAAATGGTTGGTGCGATTACAATGGATGCATTTTGTAGCTCTTACAATCAAGCCATTTGTTGCAAATTCATCATGAGTTTTGAGCTTATTTTCATGTTGTTGTAGAGAATTGATGACATCTTCTAGTCTAGGGATAGGGTCTTTTTCTTTTAGAACAGTTACAATTTGTCAAATGTATCATCGGGCACGGCTTTGAGTAGTACAGCTACTTGATCCTCATTTTCAATAGGGCATTGTACATAAGCTAATTGGGTACAAATACTCTTTAGCTTGTTTACAAGGGTAGGTATATCTTCTCCTTATGACATGGTAAGAGAATAAAGTTGCATTATAAGTGCTATTTTGGAGTTTCTAGAAATTGCTCCAAAGTTTTGTTCTAGAGTGATTCATGCTTGATTTGCCGTAGTGCAATCATCCAAGAAATGTACATAGTTATCGTCGAAAGAGGTGAGTAACATTCCAAGTGCTTGTTCATCCTTTTCCATGAAATATGGTAGCCCTCTTCTATGTTCAAGTGTTTCGTTTGGTGTAGTGGTTTCGTGACAGACCATAATTGTTTTGTCATGAGATGTCCCTTGATTTTTGTTTGCCATGTGTGAAATCCTTGGCCATTAAATTTATCTAAAAACTTGTCACTCATTTTGGAGAGGTCTTAACTCTTGGAGACTCTCCAAGGTCAGTGTCTAGCTCCTTTATAGAGTGTTTTTGTGCTTAAAATGCTCAATATAATTGCTGAAATTCTATGGTCAAATACCATCTACCATTTGCAATCTTTTAGATTCCATTATTGGTTTCTGACATTCGGAATATCTTCATATACATAAATAACATATGAAAAGAACACTTAACATAGCATACGCCTCAAAAACATTTTGAGGAGTTTTCATCGCTAGTAGTATGTGTGTCTTAAGATGCAAGGAAATGTTTATAAAAGGACAGACAATGCATCATCTTTCCCATCTTTATGCTCGATGAAAAGATTCTCATTGCTTCACCCACAACCTAAAGCAATGTCCTCCACTTCATATGTATTCGTGTAACACCAATGGATTAAAACTGGAGAACAGTTGCTATGGTGATAAGCTTCACGTTCTTTCCCTGTAACAAACTTCGCACGTTCACCATAAAAAGCTACAAAAATAACATTCAAACCTTTCTCCTTGAAACTCGGAGGACATCTCTTTCTATATCTTCAAGAGTTCCATCGCAATTCGAAGAGGAACTAGGCGAAGAAGATTTCTTCAATCTGAAGTTTGCAGAGCTCCGGTTATGGCGAGGAGGAGAGGAAGAACACATGAAATATGACTAGAATGTCCAGAAAACGTTGACCAAAAAACATCATCTTTCCAGGCCGATTCCATTATCTTCGACAGCCAAGGCAATAGGCATAGTTCAAAACAAGTGTCACAAGGCTCCACACAAATTGCGGTGATGAAATTCGACCTGCAGTTCTAATTACACGTACCACAGAGAACTGATGGTGTGTGAATGATTTCTTAGTCTTGTTGTTCGACAGTACAAAGAGATGTGATGTACAGCAGCCTTTGTTATTGCCTGGCATGACTTACGCAGATTATATGATGGAGTGACTTACAGAGGGAGCGGGTAGGCCACCATGAAATGATGCAGATCCCGATGAGCTCTCATACCATCTGAAGTCCTGAAGGCTATGGTGCAGCGACGACAAGCATTCCCTTACCATGGAGAGTAGAACGCGAGAGTCTTCTGTTGCAGATTAGTGAGAACGAAGCAAGATAAGGAGATAAAGTAGAGAGAGAAATTACTTCTCTATATACTCTCCATGCACGGATATGTGAGTGAAGTTGTGCCTTCATTTCTCATGCAACAAGTGTCTTTTTATACAAAGTAGAGATCCTTTTGGCCAATCAAAAAAGGATAAGACTTTTGGATAGATTTCCCTCCAACTTAGAGGTGTTCACATGCATGAAGAAGAAAAATCTCATAGCTAACACATGATTTTCCATTGCCCAGATCCTGAGAGTACCCAAGAACCCTTAGACCCTCTCAAGTGGTCAAGACAATGAAAAACTACTTGATGGGCCAGGAGATCCTTATGATCATGTGGTCGATTTCAAACAAGTGTTAAGATCTGAACAAGTTGAGGATTTGTTCACCTAGTTTGAGGCATTTGGTTTGACTCTCCAGGGCACTACCTTAGCTTGGTTTCAACCACTAAACAGCTGCAACTATCGAGATATAGGTCAAGTGCTAGATGAATTCATTTTAGAATTTTCCAAGGGTGGCATCAGGCATAACACATCATCCTTGATCCACAGCTTCAAGTAGGCACCCCAAGAAACAGTGCGACTAGCAAGAAGAAGGTTCAGACAATACATAGAAAGAAGCCCTGTGCCAGAATCACCCACACCAGCCAAACAAGTGGCCTTGTTTTTAGATGGCTTACTAAGCACAAAGTTAAGATCATATGTATACTTGAAAGAACCTAGAACCATAGAAGAGTGTGTGAGGACATGCATTGACATAGAAGATAATTTGGGTGAGGAATTGGAATTATCAAAACTCTATGAGGATTCTGATAGCTCTACTAGTCATACCTCCAGGGCCTCCACTGAGATAGATGAGATAGCTGAGCAAGTTGCTAGGAAGCTAGGAGTTCAAAATAGACAAACACCAAGGATCACATCATTGAAGCAATGTTATACTTGCGGAGGCGACCACATGGATAATGTATGCCCATTGCAAAACCATAACATGAGAGAAATGAACGCTCCATATTGCACTATTGAGAGAAAATGCACGAACCACACAGTTCAAGTTTGTCCATACAATAAGCAGGCTATCAAACAAAATTATCAGCAACCTTACCAACAAGGTAGGTATCAGAACCAATATCAATAGCCCTATTATAGGCAACAACAGCAATATCAAACACGATATAGGTCACAACTAGTCATAGGAAACCAACCACCAGCTCCTACCAATGTGATTCCAGTTAAGTATGCAATGGCAGAGGAGAACCCTAATAGATCATTGGTGTCGATAACCCCTTTGGTCTCAGAAAATGAGTCTCATGCTCAGAGTTCTGACTATAGTCCACAACCTTATTACACAGAGTCACCTGAGCATAGTGAGAATTATTCTTATCCATATGAGGCACCACCCATGGAACCAAATTGGGAGCCAGAATACTCTAACGTCATGTACACAAATCCTAACCGTAGGCCCCAATCGAGAGAAATGAGACCACAAGCCCCTAGAGGACCATGTTTTAGATGTCAGGGCAACCATTTCATTCGTGAATGTCCCCACCCACTATCTCCGGGACAAGGAAAAAACATCACAATACAAGCCTTTTGTCCTGAGTGTGGCAAAGAACATCTCCCGAGATATTTTCCAAGGAACCCCTCTAGTGTAGCCAAGGTTACACCAATTAATGTGGTAGGCTTAGTTGTGGATTCAACTTCAAGTAGCAATAATGTGGCTCCTATACAGGCAGTCACTAGGGCACAAGCCTTAAAACAAAATAAGCCAGCTGAACAATCGGAGTCAAGTGAATCACGAAAGCCTAATAAGAGGAAAATAAGGACATGGAAGGATACCAGGTAGAAGGCCAATCGTAAGTGGGCTAGAAAGTTATCCGAACTAGAAGAAAGCCTGAGAAATGCAGAAACAAAGATTGTTGACATTGCATCTCAAAACCCCTCGCATGATAAAAACCCATCCACTTCACTTCCTCCCACCCCAATACCCATTGTAGATAGACCACAATCAGGGTCCATCTTTGCAGATCCAACCCTAGAAGGCTTGGACATGATGTTTAGGGCCTACCAAGCTCGACTTCAAGAAGAGCCAACAGCTCCAAACCTAGACAAGAGCTACCCTAGAGCAGATTTAGAGATTGAGCGAACAAAAATGTGCATGAAAATGGTACATCTAGCTCGAGCAATGCTCGAAACCAATCAATCGTTCAATCAGAAACACTCTATCAAACCAGATTTGCATTTCCAGGGCTTACTAGAAAGATTTAGAGAAGTTGGTAAACCAGTCACAGGTTTCTTTACCTCCATAGGCTCAACATGTTATTGAAAGAGAAAGCTCACCACCGATGAAAGTTTATGTTCCTGATTCCATAGATGATGGAGCACCTCTTTCAATTCAACAGTACTCTCAAGAGTTCTTGTGGGAAATACAAGAAGAGAAATGGGCCACGGAGAAGGACAATCCCCCTCCTATTCCTGGAATTGATTATCTGCATGATCAATTTCCCCAAGACATTTCTTCTATTTATGGAGACCAAGTAGAGCAACTAGAAGATGAAAGAGTATATTTTGAATCTAATTCTTTACAAGAGTTTCCACAATTCACAGGCCCATGGGAATCTGAATTTCTTCAGATTAGAGCTCCCACAATATTGGTAAGAAATGAAGACTCAATGGTCCCAAGGAACACTAATGTCTTGAAGAACACTAAGGTTTAGTGTCATCTCATCGTAGAAGAGCTGCTCAAAGTAAAACCTGAGCTATGGAAACATGTGGCAAATCAAGTTCCTTCCAATGTGTCAAAAGCAGGCTCTAAGAGAAAAGTACTAGATATACCTCTAGACAAAATAGGAGATATGAGTGAAGGTGAAGAAGGTAATGCTTATCTTCCAATCACCTACCAAGGTTACACAACCAAAGTGATCATAGATTCAGGCGCAAGTGTTGCAATTGCAACCATCTCCTTGTGGAAGCAATGGGGCAAACCTGCATTAAGACCAACTAGAATGAAGCTTCAAATGGTTGCTGGCCATATAGACCTCTAGGATTTCTAGAAGCAATAACTCTAACCACTTGTCGTGTAGAGTTTGAGCACACCTTTTCTATATGTGACTTTGGTAAAAATAATGTCTATGAGATGATCCTAGGAAGACCCTTCCTATGACAACTACAAATAGTACAGGATTGAGGAACCAACTCCTTGTACTTGCAGCACTTAGGGGTCACTACCAAAGTAAATCTAAAAGATTATACCTTCAGAGATGTACCACCCCTACAGTGGAATCCTATCCACAAAGCACAAGAAAATGCAATCTCGGTGAACTCTGAAAGTTCTTTTGATCCATCTTGGATGCATGAAGATACTCACTTGTGGATGTGCAAAGTTGCAGAGGAAGAGGAAAAATGCTTAAGGGCAAGAGAAGAAGGAACTTGGCTAGGAGATAGACTAGTTAGAGACCCAACCTACACACCTATGATCTTTCTAGATGAGGAATTTGAGCCTCATGGTTGGGCAGAAATCTTAGCCACCATGGACATTGCAGTCAATGAAAAACAATGGACACCTCATTGTGATGAGGAGGGTTATGATATTTCAGGGTTCATGTGTTAGCCCTTACTAGAAGAATGTCACCCTTGTGATGTCATAGAAGAAGAAGAGAATGGCAATGATCTAGAGTCCATTGTGATGGACACCTGCTTTAAGTCAGAGGAGCACTATCTAGAAGATGTAGGAGTGTTTAGCCAGAAAGAAGAAGAACCTCTCACAAGCATCAAAGCTGTAAATTCAAAGGATGGAAGTGAAGGTAGTCAAAAGAATAAGAAAAGAAGAGCGGTGAAATAAGAAGAGGAGGAGGAATCATTGTTCAAGGTACCAGGAAATTTCAAGAAATATGAAGTTGAAGATCAAAAAATTTTGGTACTAATGCCTAGGAGAAAGGCCATCATAGGAGAATCATATGATAACAAAGAAAAGACCAAAAAATTTTTGTGACCATTGAGGAGAACAAAGAGACATGTACATACATAGGAAAGGACCTAAGTGCAGAAGAAGAAGTAGAGCTTGTAGATTTATTAAGGGAATATAGGGACATGTTTGCATGGCACTATAGAGACTTGAAGGGAGTAGATCCAAAAATTTTCTCTCATATGATCCCCATGACTGCTAATGCCAAGCCCACCAAACAGAAGCACTACACATATAATGACACTTATGCAGCTAAAATAAAAGAAGAAATTGATAGGTTGATTGAAGCTGGATTTATCTATGAAATTGAGCATACTGAATGGGTGTCCCCCATTGTAGTGGTGCCCAAAAAGAATGAAAATTTGTGAGTGTGTATTAACCTTAAAAAAGTTAATGCTGCTACGATTAGAGATAGTTATCCACTCCCAATCATTGAACATTTATTGGAGCATGTTGCAGACAAGGAAGTTTATAGCTTTCTTGATGGATTTTTAGGTTACAACCAAGTAGCCATTGCCCCAGAAGATCAACACAAGATGGCATTTGCCATAGAATGGGGAATCTTTGCATTCCGTATGATGCCATTTGGGCTCACCAATGCACCTACAACATTCCAAAGACTCATGTGTCATGTCTTCAAAGAGTTCTTGTGAAAGAGCTTAGAAGTATATGTGGATGATTTATGTGCTCATTCCCAAGAAAGAAGACTCCACATCCCTAAGCTCAGACAAATCTTCAACAAGTGTAGAGAATATCGAGTGTGTCTAAACCCAGAAAAGTGTGTGTTCATGGTACGACAAGGTAAAATCTTAGGTCATATTATTTCTAAGAACGGAATATCAACAGATGAAGACAAAGTACGAGCCATGGTGGAGTTGCCAAGGCCAATGAATGTTAAAGAGGTACAAGCCTTTATGGGCCATTGTGGATATTACCGTTGGTTTATCCACATGTATGCAATCATAGCTAAGCCTCTTTATGCCTTGTTGACAAATTTTGAGTGGAACAATAAATGTGAAAATTCAATCAATGAACTGAAGAGACGTTTGTGCACAGCACCAATACTGACCACTCTTGATTAGAATAAGCCATTCCATGTCCATGAAGATTTTTGCTCTAGCAAAATGGTAAGTACCACGTTAAGAAGCTCCACCTCCTTAATGTCAATCCACGGAAGAGATAGGAGTGATATGAAAATCGTGAATGTGAGATGTAGTGAGAGTGAAGGTGAGAAGCATAGAGATGCACACACACAAAGAAGAGAAAAGCAAGACACAATGGAAGGTAGGAAAATAGACTCTATTATCAAGATCTCAATTACAAGCTCAAGTTCACACTTGCTCATACAAGTCTACACTAGCTCACCTCAAAAATGAGCTCTCTAGCTCTTTTTATAGATTCTAGACTAGTTTTGACTGGTTTCACATCTAGTGATCGGCATAGTTAAAAAATAGGTTCTAAGTGCTATTTGAAGGTCTAAACGAAATCTAAAAATAACCAAAATTGGTAGGCTCGTTCTACCTAAGCTCCTCAAGCTCGAGGACTCCTCGACTTGCACAAAATGGTGCTACTAATTACAAAAGGGGTTTTCTATGTTACATATGGTACAAGAGTGATGAAAATCACTGTTGAAGGTTTTGAAAAAGTAATGTAAAACATATTTCTTTGAAAAAATAATATGTCTGGCTTCCCACTACTTCGTTGTGCTCTGTCTTCATATCCTTCCTCGACATCTGTGCCTCTGGCTATTGCCAACACCCCCCTCCCTCTCGCTTCTGTCATCCTCGACAGAACCTTGTTGTGGGGTCTGTCCGATATAATTTTGTAGGAGGTCTTGAGCGAGGGTGTGCTCTGAAAGGCGGACACCTCTTGCAAGATCTGCTTCCAGTTTCTCCCAATCTATGGGTTGAGGTTCCTTTGGTGGTGGCAGTCTGTAGTGCATGGAGTACACCAGTCATTTTATAGCACGCCAAAAAATATTTGATGTGACAGTGCCAAGCATAACACATTTGGAGCGATGGTGTCGTACTCATATCATACACTAAATCTTGATTGCCATGCTCGAATCCCGGGGTGTTCACATGTGGTGCCTTGACACGATGGAAGACTTTCAATACGATCTGCATCATGTCAAATATTTTGACAGTCATATGCAAAGCTACATCATCCATTTGTCGTAAGCGAGGGAGCCAGTGGCGAATAGTTGCCATCATATATGCTACAGTAGGCAGTCCACGGGGTGGAGTGAAATATGGATAATTTAACCAGTCCTGGCATTGCTTGTTGTTCTGTACTTTGATTGCAAAGGCCTTCCAGGAGTGGTGTCTTAGCATGGGTCCCCAACATGGGTTATACTTTAAATGGAGCGGTGCCTTGACTCATGTGCTCATCATTTCTGGATATTCTTGTAATAAGTCCTGGTGCCAAGTTGGTTGATATATTTCTCTTCTCTACGCGTCTGGTGGCAAGTCATTAGGCTCAAACTGAGTTGCATGGGAGGGTTTCTTTCCTGTCTCCTTTTCGATGGCCAATTGGTATTCTACCATTAACATAAAATATGGCTTGTATTGCAGCTCATGCCCACAGATACATTAGGAAAAAAGGTGAACCCTACATGGGACTTGTAAGGATCCCTAATTTTTAGGGATTAAGCCTAATTTTGTTGTTGTTTAAGGGGACAAAGTGCATTTAATAGGGCACTTTTTAGTAGGCTAGCGTAGGCTTTTTTTAAGGCTAACTAGGCTCCTCTCTCTCTTCTATTAGAGAGAGAGAAAGGGAATCTACTTTCCACATCATCAAACTCGAGCATGTATGGGAATAAAAAAATGATTTTTTTTTCAAAGTCTCAATTTCAGTGTTTATTTACTTGAAAGGGCTCATTTTTTAATATATATGTCAGAAGTGACTTTTTTTAGTTTACTTTTTAATTTTCCTTTTGAAAAAAGTAATATTTTTAAAATCCCTCCAAAAGTAGAGTGCCACATCATCAAATCCGTAACTACTCTTCACCCAAAAAATGACTTTTTCAAAATTTCATCATTTTTTGCTATTCTCAGTGGAAAAACACATTGTGACCCATCCACATCCAAGAAAACAAAATTTTCTTGAGAAAATCATGCTCTAGCATCTCTTCCAAACAAATTTCTGGTCTCTTTCTCAATATTGTCTAATTGTTGGAAAAGATGGTGTTGACACCTATTACAAACCTCACATTAGGACGTCCTCATGCCCCAGCATCAACAAGTATCCATGTCCGTGTGCCCAGAGAGTTTGCTCCAAATACACAGTGCAACAATAATGTGAACTCTCAAAATGAGCGTCGTGAAGCTGGAGAAAAGAATATTGATCTTTGGACTCATGGTTCATTATACCCTCCTGATCCAATGTCTTCTTACCATCCAACATTCCATAACCTCTCAACTTTACTTCAGTTCATCGGTGCTGGTAAAGCTGGGCTCTTAGGTTATTGTCAATGGTTATCTACACATTCAACTGTCATTACTAAGTATTGGATGCAACAATATCAACTAAATCATACAAGGTTGGTCACTTTAGAAAGCACAATCATATCTTTACAAGAAAAGCTTGCAGAGCTTGAAAAGCATATCGAAGAAAAGGAGAGAACAATTGAGAAATTAAAAAACACTGTCCAACACTTGAGAGAGACTCCACTTGGGATGCGACGTAGGAGACGATCATTAACATACTTTGACTCTCTTTCAATTAATGGTGGAGCACGCAAACAATGAGTTTTTGCGATAAGGTTTGGCTTTTATTTGTTTCTCTTTTTGGAAGACTTATATATATATATATATATATATATATATATATATATATATATATATATATATATATATATATATATATATATATATATATATATATATATATATATATATATATATATATATATATATATATTCTTGTTATGTAGGTCATTCGTTGAAGATGTTAGTGCTTCATCAACAACAGAGGATCAATTCAAGTTATTAAATTCTTGTTTGACCAACAAGCAGGTGGTTAGTATTTTGGAGTCACGAATAGGAAACCTTATCAAGAAGCAAGTGATTAAAGATTTCACAAAAAATTTACAAGATATTATCACTCCTAGAGACGTGCAGATGGTATGTGATGAAGCAAGAATTAGTAGTAAAGGATACAGTGCATTGCACAACCTTTTGAAGCATTCATTACAAAGTCAAGGTATTTTGCAGAATATGTTTCCATCTCCTTACAAGGTATCGCTTAAGAAGTCAATGTCCAATGAAGATATAGCTAGTATTCTTGGAAACTACTTATATATAGAGGATATTATGCCTATGTCTATTTATCATTTATCTACATCCAAAAAAGAGTTGAAAAGTGCAGCTGGAAATGGATTTCCTTACACAAAGTACAACAACATATTCGTGGATTTGGAGAGGCTTCAACAGGCAATGGTTCGATTTTACAAATCTACTATACCAGCTATGTCCACTATTGTTACCTTGATATACATTGTCTGATGTTATAAAAATTTTGGTAATTTATGCAGATTGTAATACTAAATTAAAGTTTATATTGAAGTTAGATGAATGCCAGATCATAAAGGGACGACGAATGGAGAGATTGAGTTTGACACTCATGAATGAAGCTATGACAAATGCCATATCTGATGAAAGTAGTAACTCTAGCTCTAACTCTACATATAGTGTTTAATCCGAGAAAGAAATATGGTGGTTAGGTGCTATTGAAGTACCTAAAGAATCCAATGATGTTCTTTCATGGATTTTTAGTAGGACCCCATGGATCACTAAAGTAATAGTTTCTCAAATTCATGGTGCAAAGCTCCACATAGAAAACTTTGGTGATTTTGAGATAGATTGGCACTTGGGTGGGGATTTAAAAACTATCATATGCATGTTAGGTTGCAAGCAAGGTGCATCTACTCGTTATCCATGTCCATTTTGTACCCGAGGCTATAAAGTAACAAAGGGACAACAAAAAATACTATCTAGCTTATATGAATACATAGATGCACCTACTTCCACGGAATGGGATAGACCTTTGTTAAGGTGTCCAATCTTAGAAATACCTAAACGTGACACATTAGATAAAGATTGGAATCCCATTATTCCCTTTCCATTAGTTAATGTTCACTTTTGCACATTGCACGCTTTCATGAGAATATTTGATAGATTATTGAAGCTCCACATAGAATATGCATTTTCCATGAAGCCAATTGATAAATCTGTACAAGCCATCAAAAAATTGGAAGAGTTGCTTAATTCGATTGGTTGTCATGGTGGTAATGTAACTCTAGTTGTCAAAAAACCTGGTGAGTCGCAAAATAGTTTGCAACAAGTGTCAATGACAGGGAAGAAGGCAAGAAAATTTTTCAGAAGAGGTGTGAGCCCTAAGAAAAATGAATGCAGGGAGCTATGGAAAGACTTGTGCATGATCACCACTGATAATGATTCTCAAATTGACCTTAGTAATAGGCAAAAGAAGGTTTGGTCATGCTTAGATAAGTTGTTAGGCTTAATGAGTCTTAATAGCTCCAACAAAAATGACCGTCAGTTGTTTCAAGATACATTAATGGAGTTTGCAAAGTGTTTCATCCTATCATGGGGAGAGAGCAATATTACACATTACATTGTAAGTTTTCTTATTTTTTCAATTTTCTTGTTGATAAGATTGTGTTATATGTACTTATATCATTTCATCATATTTTATTTGCACATGGAGCATTTTTTATGCATCGATATGGTTCGTTGGAGATTTTTAGTACACAAGGAATGGAGAAGTCACATTACAAGGCTAGAGGTGTTTACTTCAATAACAGACGACATGGTGGTGGTGCAATGCAATCAAACTATATGGAAGAGATGTTTAATTGGTTTTATCGTACTGCATTTTCAAGGATATATGCAATGGAACGAGCCAAGGAGTCGAAAGTTGCAAAACTTGCAAGAATTAATCAACACAACTTAGCTAATGAAAAATGGAAGTCATCATTGGGACCATTACGTCATGCTCAATGGCGGGCTACAAGAACACGACAGGGTTCATCATGGAAGTGAAGTCATTTAATACATTCATGGCATTTTCTGAATAATTCATAAGGTTTGCTACACACTAATCTCTTGTTTGCAATTTTTTAAGGTAATTTTTAATTTTTTAACTATTTTTTGTCCATTCAGATGTGAATAGAACCTTTTTAAGTGAAACAATATAAAAGAAGACTCATTGTCTCATTTCAACATTCTAACACTATAGAGGATGGCACGAACAAAGCAAACTGCAAGGAAGGATCCCATTAACTTTCCTACCTATTGTTAGTCGGCCGCCGGATTGGCAACTGTATAACTGAATCTTGTTTCGCACGCGTGAAAAGTTGTTACAAAGACATTTGTAATCTTTATATAAAGCAATGTAAAAGAGACGCAAGGTAACGTTCGTGGAATCACCAGACTGTCTGTCTGGGTGATTGTCTGTGTCGTTACTGTAGTGTTGTTTGTCTAATTCCAAGTATTCTGAGTATACTGTAGTGTATGGTTCTTGATTCTGTTTGTTGTCTATCGAGACCTGTTTGTTGTGAGTTTTCTCGACATCCAGTAGTTTGCCGGGTTGTTATTTGAGTGAGTAGTTTGCGAATCCTTAATGTGATTGTTGTGTTAATTACGTGTATCGTGGTACTCTTTCTTGGAATGTTATGCTAGTTGTTGAAGAAGTTTGTGTAGTTGTGGTAGTGTTTCTAAGATTCTGATCTGTAGTGTGTTGTCTCAGTGTTGAGGTCTATCTTCATACGGCAAAGATTAAGCTACAGTCAGGGTCTTCCCAAGTTGCGCACTAAATCTGCAGTACTGTGTATCTGAAACTATTGAGTTCTCTGTCTCTTCGGTGTCGTCTGATTGTTTGTACCTATTCAGTAAAGGTTGCAATAGTGCTATTGTCTCTGGTATTCAGTAAGTTTATGTGCAGAACAATGTAGCAATTTAGTGTATTCGGTACACTTTGGACGGATTTTGATCGAGAACTGTAAGGCTCCTAAGCATAACAGAGTCTTAATAGAGTTCTGCGCATATGTTATGCTGTATGGAATGGTTAGTTTGGGAACCAAGTATAGGGCCTCTGTCTTTACAGACCCCTTCCACTCCCAAGAACCCAATACTCGTTTAAACGCGCTTCTGACAGTTAGAACAAGCGTTTAACACTAGCGCCCTCTGTGGGAAGGTGGCAACAGATCAGATTGTTGCAAAATCGATTGTGGTAACGCAACTCTAGATTGTAAATCGACAGTAATAGTACGTGATTAGTACAAAAGATGATACATGCCGGTTACTAGATCCGGTGAAACGTATCCGAAGAACCAACAGCCTTGGGTACCTAATTTGCTAAGGACGCCTCCAGGAGGTAGAAGCGCAGATAGGTTTAACCCAGCTGCCAAGAAAGTGAAGAACCTTAGTAGTGATTCCGGCCATATTCCGGAGGAACGCACTACATTTCTGGCAGATTTTGGTGCGATTTCAGCACAGTCTGTCGAAGGTATAGTAACTCCAGAATCTACCGGGACGCAGCATGAAGTTAATTTAGCACCATTGGGTCAAGATTCGAATTTGTATACGAATAGAAACGCCTTAGCCAAAGAAATCTGTGAAGGAGAAAAAGCACCTTATTTTGGTGAAAAATCGACACCTTCCGGTGTTATTCCAGTACCAGTTGTTAAAAGTTCACAATTTTCCGATGACGATTTGCCCTTTCTTGGTGAATCTTCAGTCCAGTCACCATTATTGGGAGTAAGCTTTCCTACATTTGACATCAAGAAGGAATGTAGCTTATTCGAAACCAAGATTCGAAACATACTGAACAAGATTATCGAACCGAAAAGTGCACAGGCTAACAATACAGATTTTGACGATCCAGATATTCAGCCTCGGGATACAGAAGATAGTCACAATACAACCATCAGCACAATGAACGGGCAACAACAACAACAACAATAGCAGGAGCAACAGCAGCAACAACAACAACTATGCCCACCAAGGCCGACTCCAACAGGAGTAACGTACACTAAATTCGATGGATTTCCAGGGGATGACCCAAATGCTCATGTACACACATTTGAGATAAGCTACGCAGTGCTCAACCATCCACCTGATCCGGCGTATAAAGCTATTGTCTTGCAGTCTACATTGGTTAACGAAGCAGTCAGATGGCTTACAGAATATGATATTAACCACTTCGGCACCTATGAAGCAGTAAGGGATGCATTTTTGCAAAGATTCAGGCTAAAGAAGAATCCAGCCAAAATTTTCGACTACCTGCAAAACAATAGATAGAAGATAAATCAAACGGTGCAGGAATACGCCACCCTATTCAGGACTCATTTGAGGCAGTTACCACCAGCACATGCCAACCTACCGGATGACGTTATAACTCAATGGTTTATCAATGGATTGACTCCGCAACTCAAACAGATTATGATCATACGCTGTGTAGGAGCTATGACACTAGATGCGGTGATAGCAATGGCTTTGCAGCTTGAAAACAAGGCTGGAGGATTTACAGAAGACTTGGAATGGTTAAAAGAAAATAAAAATGTTGCAGAAGATCCGACCAGACAAATGTTCTGCACCACATGCAAGAATTCAGGGCACACTAGTGCCACTTGTGCACTTAATCAGTTGTTTTGCACTATCTGCAACACGACCGGACATACCACCGAAAACTGTGCATACAATGCCAAAGTGCAGGGAACTGCAACTGTCAATGCTATTATACAGGAACCAGGGCAGCCAACCAATCATTATGTACCTCCGCAAATGAGAAACAACCAGCAACAAGGCTATCGAAATTACAGAGGACAGAGAAATAATAATTACAATGCAAATCACTGGCAAGCCGGACCAGCACAGGAAAATACTAATTTGCCACCACCGCGCTGTCATTTTTGTGGTGAATTTGGTCACATTAGAAGATTTTGTAAGGATGCAGCTGAGTATGATCAGAGGAAGAAAGAACGTCAAAATCCAATGACTAATATGGTACACGTTGTAGTAGTTCAGACCAGATCCGGTAGACCGTTACAACTAGTAGCTGAATTATTTGAACCAGGCATCCGAGAACAGCAAAGGACATATGATAAGGCTAGTCAATGGACCACCGCCGAACCTCCAGTGTTTCCAGATCCTATTCCAGTGACCCAGGCTCCGTTAAACAAGGAAGAAACACAAAAACAAGATTCTAATTCAGTAGCAGGCACATCATCTTCAGCAGAAACATCGTCTTCAGCCGGCGCATCATCTTCAGAATCAGCGGAAAACACAATTCAATCACATAAGGCCTGGGAAATTTTATCTAAAGCGTCCATTACTCTTCCTCTTGGCCAATTACTTGCACTAGTACCAGGAGTTCGACAACAATTCCAACAACAGTTCAGTACTGTACCTTCTTGCATTCCAGCAACAGCGATAGTGCAACCGAAACCTGATTCTACGATCGATCATTTGGTTCCTTTAATTACGGTATGGTATAAAAACCATAAAATTACACAGGTACTAATTGATGGAGGATTTGGTGTCAACATTGCTACTGCCGCACTGTGTAAAAAGCTAGGATGGACCGAAATCGAACCAATTCAGTTTTTTGTCAGAAGGCCAACCAATCAAGAGTCCATCCAGTAGGTCTTGTTCGGAATGTACCAATAACTTTGCAGGGTACCACATTTAAGATGACCTTTGTCGTCCTAGAATTACCAGAATCCACCCTTGATTATAATCTTCTTTTTGGCCGTCCTTGGCTGAAGCAAGCTAAGGTCATACAAGATTGGTCTGCACAGGAACTCACTTTCAAAGATAATAATCGTAAATATGTTGTAAAATTAGATGCTATACAGCCTTGCGAATTGCATGCTAGACCGTATTTTGCAGAACTAGTTCATATGTTAGATGGTTTGTCAGATGATGAAGAAGAAGAGTTTTTGAAGAATAACATTGATTTGATCTCTCTAGGAACTGTTGATCTACAATCTGTTGTATAAAATTGGAATCCCTCAGTTTGTACGGTGATGCCTGTGACGGAAGAAGAAAAGAAGGAATATACTGCTGCTATAAACGACGCTGATCTGCAACCACTTTTTAAGATAGCTGATTACACAGAGAAGCCCCGACAATTTTATGTCCCAGAGGATCAATTGATCACCTATAATTTAGGAGATGAGGACCATCCACGTCCTGTCAAGATAAAGGAAAGCCTACCGGAATTATTTCAAGCAGACTTAATCCAGCTACTCCGAGAGTTCTCTGACGTCTTTGCATGGGATTACAAAGATATGAAAGGTTTGGACCCACGCATCTATCAACACAGGGTCATGCTGAAGCCGAAAGCAAAACCCATCAAGCAACCCAGCTACCGGATGAATCTGAACTATGCATCACAGGTAAAAGCAGAGCTTGATAGGCTACTCAAAGTCGGATTCATTGTGCCAGTAGAGCATGTTGAATGGATCTCACCAATTGTTATTGTTCCTAAAAAGAATAAGCAACTGCGAATTTATGTGGACTACCAGAAACTGAATGCAGCTACGATGCCTGATCCATTTCCGCTACCTTTTCTTGACACTATGCTTGATAGAGTAGTAGGACATGAAATGTATTCATTCCTAAATGGATACAATGGGTATAATCAAGTTAGAATGGTTGAGTAGGATATACTGAAGACCGCCTTCATTACCAATTGGGGTGTTTTTGCTTGTACAGTAATGTGGTTTGGATTAAGAAATGCCCCAAGTACTTTTCAGAGGTGTATGGAGGAAATATTCTCCCCTTACCTTACCTCATTTATGCAAGTTTATCTTGATGATTTTTCATTATTTGGAAAAATGGTAGCACACTTGTTCCATTTACGGTGTTGCTTTGAGAAGTGCAGAGAATACAGACTCTGTTTGAACCCAAACAAATCTGTGTTTGCGGTTTCATGTGGAAAGCTACTTGGCCACATCGTATCTACACAAGGTATACAGGTGGATCCATATAAAATTACAGTTGTGTTAGAAGCACCTATGCCCACTACACCTAAGGAAGTGATGCGCTTCATGGGCCAAGTAAGATGGCATGGTCGGCACTTACAGTGGCTTGCTCATTTGGCAATACCACTGAACATGTTAATAACCAAGACTCCTCGACAATTTGAGTGGACTCAGGAATGCCAAATTGCTTTTGATCGTCTAAAGGGATTACTAACACAGGTTCCAATCTTACAGCCTCCTGACTGGGATCGCCCATTTCATGTATTTGTTGATGCTTCATATATAGCAATTGGGAGCGTTCTAATGCAACAAACAGATAAGTGGTTTCGGCCTGTGTACTATGCCAGCCGAAGGCTTGCTCCTGCTGAGAAGAATTACTCTGTAACTGAAAGGGAATGTCTGGGTTTAGTATACTCTGTCAAGAAATTTAGGCATTATTTACTTGGCCGAAAATTTACTTTTCATGTAGATCATGCTGCACTTGTCTACCTGGTACTGCAACAACATCTAGGTGGTCGATTAGCGCGATGGGTTCTGCTCTTACAAGAATTTGATTACGAAGTGATTCATAGGCCCGACAGTTCACATGCCTTAGCAGATTTCCTTTCTCGCTTAGATTCCGGTGAAGCTCCGGTTGGTGTAGATGACACAACACAGCGATTTATGTTTCTGAACCAACTAATGATGAAATTGCAGACCCACCTATGCCATCTACTTATTATGATCAGATATTGACATTCCTTACTGATGGATGCCTTCCCTCTCAGACTTCTCTTGCAATACGTAGGAAGATTGCAGTTTTTAGTCGCCGATTTCGGTTAATTGCTGGGGAATTATACTATATGGATCACACTAGAATTTTACTTCGTTGTATCCCTCCACACGAAGTTGATTCAGTTATTACTTTGGCTCACTCAATTCCTTCCGGTGGCCATTTTGCTGTAGATTTAACACACCAAAAAATTTTGCAGAGCGGACTGTGGTGGCCTACTATGCACAGGGATGTATTGCAGTTTGTCAAAAATTGTGATAATTGTCAGAGGTCTGGACAGCCACTACAATGTCATTTTTTCCCTCTACAACCTATCTTGCCATTGGAGCCTTTTTAGAAGTGGGGTCTAGACTTTATCGGACCTATTACACCACCAGCAATACTCAGCAATAATCGTTATATTCTAACATGTACAGACTATGCAACCAGATGGGCAGAAGCATGGGCTTTAAAGTCTGCCACAGCTGTTTCGGTAGCAAAGTGTCTAATGAAAGATATCTTTCCGTGTTTTGGCTTACCTCTGGAGCTTGTTACAGATCAAGGCACTCATTTTGTTAACAATCTAATGAAAGTACTCACACATTCTTTTCAGATCACGCATAAATTCAGTTCACCATATTATCCTCGTGCAAATGGTTTGGCTGAGAGTACGAACAAGACCTTGTTGAATATGCTTCGTAAACTCATTATGGAAGCACCGGAAAGATGGGATCAACTGTTACCTACAGTATTATGGGCATACAGTACTACCTATAAGGTAGCAACAAGTCTAACACCCTTCAAACTAGCTTATGGATTGGAAGCCATAGCACCCATGGAAATTATTGTGCCAAGCTTACGTGTGGCTCTCACTCAAAAATTAATACCAGAAGATTCTTTATCATTTTGGCTAGATACACTCAGAGAACTGGATGAGCACCGATGGCAAAGTTTTCTGACTATGCAGGAAGTACAGCTAAGACAAGCTCGAACACATGATTGCTATCTAAAGACCCAAGTTTTTATGGTGGGACAACTTGTACTATTTTATAATCCAAAGTCGAATCGCTCTGCTGGCAAATTCAAGTTACGATGGTTTGGCCCCTATCGGATTTCTGAACAGGTGGGCCCAGACACTTTTCGGTTGACTACTTTGACTAGAATTCCTCTTCCAAAGGTCATAAATGGTTCAAAGCTGCGGCCGTATCAACAAACATCCGATCCACACTGAACGATCCGCGGATTTGCCGCATATTTTGCGTTCCTTTTCTTTTCTTTTTTTTATTTTTGCGTAAAATAATATAAGTATGTAAATATCCGCTTTTTGATACCTAATTATGTCAACAGCCGCCCTGCCCTTTCCAGCTACTCATACATGCACACCGAAGTTAAGAAGTTATCATTTCAACGTCGCACGATGATTAGTGATTTTGATTGCTCTCCACTGCAGTGCATCTACTTAACCTTCTCCGTTTCGCCGAAAATCGCTATTGTGCTTGCGTGATTTGTGTGACTGTGTATACCCTGTGCGTATTGCATTTTGTGCTTGCTGTCATCGTTTGCACCATGGAAGCTCTGGCAAACTATGCCGCTTTCCGTGACGGACTCCCTACCGATGTAGCAGAGTTCCTGCGCATCCATGGGTTATCCAATTTCGTTGAACTGCCGTGGCATTCAGTGGAATCCCACCCATTTTTTGCCCAGATTATCGCCGCCATCGCTAAAACACCTGCCAACGAGCAAAGTTGGGCTATCACATCCCTACCCTCCCGAACCGTTATCACCTTCCAAGCTTTTGCTGAGGCGTTTAGACTCCCTCAGCAAGGTTGAGAAAATGGCCCGAATCTGCCAATAGCCACCATGAACCGATTATTCCCTAGGAGTTCCTCTAACGAATACGCCATCCTCTGCTGCCCTGAACCTGAGAGATCTGCGCTACAATTCTTAGTAGCCATCCTCAATCTCCAAAAGCGCACATACGGAATATCTCGCCCCTTCTACTCTGCCATAGACTTAGCTACCCGAGAACCGATAAATTTTGCATCCTACTTCTTCCACCGCATTCACAAGGAATGCGTTTCAATAATCAAAAAGGTAAACAAGGGAGGAATGCCGAGGTCGAGACTACCACACATCATTTCTTTCCTTTTTCCTGCCATACTTGCAGCACAACCACCACCCAGAGGCCCGGTCCTGCACCATGAAGAATCGGCACAATTATTGGAAGATGATGAAGAAGACGAAGAGGAACTCAATCAACTCTTCCGCCGGAAAAGAATTAGAATCAGTTCATCCGAAAGTGAAGCACAGGGTTCAGCCAAAGGAAATGACAAAAAAGAAGAAAAACAAGAAGAAGAAACTTTCCATGACACCGCAACGTCTATGCAGCACGACTCATCAGCACAGTCTTCATCAGATAGACAACAAGAACAGGAAGATCACACTGAATCACAAACAAGCTCGTCACAAGAAACATCCCAGCAGCAATCTAAGCAGGAACGACAAGAGGAAGAACAACAGGTCATTAAAGAAGTTTTCGAAGAGCTACTGAAAGCAGTCGAGTCCACAGCTGCCGACACCACACAACAAACCACAAAACAGGTAACAGAACCTAACCCTACCCTTCCCATTCCTCTACCGGAACCGCCACTCAACCCCATCCTCCCTATTCCACCCATTGTCCCCGACGAACCCGTAGCCTCTTCTTCCTCATCCCCAAACTACTCTCCACCGAACTCCCAGCAGCTACTCACCGCATCCTCATCCCAACCTCGTCATCATCTTCCACTCCCCTCCATATCCGTATTTTCTGAGTTAGCATCAATGGGTCAACTACTGATCAATTTATCACAACAACTACCTGCGCAAATGAAGCAAGTAACAGAGGATATTCGCAGTGAATTTCAACATAACGTAGATGTACTGGAGGCCGACATTAGCCCCCTACAGGAAGAATTACTAGTAGCCAAAGCAGAAAATCAAGCCTTACAAGAACAGCTGAAGGAGTTACAAGCCCGGATGGCCGAGCAGGTAGAAGTTACAGCACAAAGGGATGCAGCACTGACAGAGCTCCGAAAGAAGAACGAATTGTTAAATAATGCAAATGCCGAAATTAGTCAAATGAAGCAAGAGCTACAGGATAAAGAAGATGCCAAAGTAGCCTTAGGCAATTTATTAGAAGAAACCAGAGTTCAGCTACACGAAGTAGTACAGCAGAGCCAAGAACAGCATAAGCAGGCTATGAAAACAGAAGAAGAACTCCATAGAACAAACGAAACTTTATCAGATGTCAACAAAATGCTTAAACACTATTTGACCAAGAAAGCTCAAACACAGAAGCTAATAACAGGTCTCCGAAGAGAAAGGGATGCATACTCCACCATAAATTTCAGAATCAAGAGATCGAAAGAAGGGAGAATCAGTTGGAAAATCAGAAAGAAAGAATAAGCAAGATGGAGAAACAAGTGGCAGAAATGAAAGTTTCCAGAGATGTGGCCTTATCAAATGATTTCTACCTACAAGAAGCCTTTCTGCAGATGCAAGCATAAATTTTGCTGACCGAAGCTATTTCATTAAGTTCTGTAAGAGTAGATGCACAATTAGTAGAACCGGATACTCTTAAACAGATGTTAGAAACTTTAAAAAAGAAGATTGCCCGAACCTTTAGATTAGCCAGAAGCATGTATTTAGAAGGCATTATAGACGAACAGTAATTTTGTAAAAACCTGCGGGTTCGAGTTCACCGTGCGTGCCAGAGTGTTAGTCGGCTGCCGGATTGGCAACTCTATAACTGAATCTTGTTTCGCACGCATGAAAAGTTGTTACAAAGACATTTCTAATCTTTATATAAAGCAATGTAAAAGAGACGCAAGGTAACGTTCATGGAATCACCAGACTGTTTGTCTGGGTGATTGTCTGTGTCGTTATTGTAGTGTTGTTTGTCTAATTCCAAGTATTCTAAGTATACTGTAGTGTATGGTTCTTGATTCTGTCTGTTGTCTATCGAGACCTGTTTGTTGTGAGTTTTCTCAACATCCAGTAGTTCGCCGGGTTGTTGTCTGAGTGAGTAGTTTGTGAATCCCTAATGCGATTGTTGTGTTAATTACGCGTATCGTGGTACTCTTTCTTGGAATGTTATGCTAGTCGTTGAAGAAGTCTGTGTAGTTGTGGTAGTTTTTCTAAGATTCTGATCTGTAGTGTGTTGTCTCAGTGTTGAGGTCTATCTTCATACGGCAAAGATTAAGCTACAGTCAGGGTCTTCCCAAGTTGCGCACTGAATCTGCAGTACTGTGTATCTGAAACTATTGAGTTCTCTGTCTCTTCGGTGTCGTCTGATTGTTTGTACCTATTCAGTAAAGGTTGGAATACTGCTATTGTCTCTGGTATTCAATAAGTTTATGTGCAGAACAGTGTAGCAATTTAGTGTATTCGGTACACTTTGGAAGGATTTTGATCGAGAACTGTAAGGCTACTAAGCATAACAGAGTCTTAATAGAGTTCTGCGCATCTGTATATGCTGTATGGAATGGTTAGTTTGGGAACCAAGTATAGGGCCTCTGTCTTTACAGACCCCTTCCACTCCCAAGAACCCAGTACTCGTTTAAACATGCTTCTGACAATTAGAACAAGTGTTTAACACTATGTGCAAGGCACTGAGAAGCCACCATGGATGAATCACCACAAAAGGCGACCTAGTGTCTCACGCTTTGCATCCCATTGCGAAATAGGTGGTGGTCATACCTCTGGGAGTGAACAATTGCATGAACAAGTGGAACATGGGCAATCCAGGGAAGAGGTTGTAAATCAACCCCAATGACCACCATCATCATATGATGATCCTCCATCACCAAAGAGACCAACAAAGACAAGGGTGAAGGAGCGTGCTCACAGACAGGTAGTTTTTTATGATGATTTTGATGAATCGCATGAGGATGTGTCTCAACAACGTTCAGAATCAAGTGAGGAGAGTCAAACATTGCCACCATGGGTTAACCAAGAAATACCTACAAATCATAGGGTTACTGTAGCGGGAAAGACTCTACCAACAAATTAGGGGGCCATACCAAATGATCAAGAGAGGGAGCAAAGCCAGCAACAACATCGTGAACAAGGAGAAAGCTCAAGACGCGTGCAACGTAAGAAGAAAGTCTTTCAACCCCGTCATAGACCACCCCAACCAAGACCACAGGAAAATGTCCAACGAAGACCACCACCACCACAAGCTAGAGCACCACAACGAAGAAGAAGATATAGGAAGGCATTTGCAGAGATAAGGCACTATCAAAAGACAGCTGAGCTTCTGATACTTAGAAGACCCTTTGCAAGGGCGGTTAAAGAAGAGTTACAGAGGTATTGTGCAGGGTTAAGGATCCAAGCTCTAGCTTTAGAAGCTTTACAAGAGGCAGCTAAAGCATATTTGATATCAATGCTTGAGGATTCCAACCTGTGTGCCATCCATGCTAAGCGAGTCACTATACAATCGAAGGACATACAGTTAGCTAGGAGAATTAGGGGTGATCGTAGCTAAGTTTTGTAACTGATCTCTACAAACAAGAGATTTTTTGTAAATATTGCCATTTTGAATGAAACATGAGCACTTCTCCTCTATTCTCTTTATAATCTCATTATTTAGAATGAAACATGAGCAGTCATTATACATTTCCATGTGCTTTACATTTCCATGTGCTTTCTTGTGATAATCTCTCATATATCAGTGATTCTTTTCTTATCTTGTCATTTTGATCATTGTATATTGATTAAATGCTAAAACCATGCCTTGCCACAAAAACGCGGGAGAAGGCCTTGCAAACGTTTTGTAGGGCCTTCTCCCGTGTTTCTGTGGCAGGGCTTATTTCTTTGTAAAAAAGCACTATTTTCACATGAAGGATCATGAAGAGTAAAACTAGTTCATGAGGAGTGAACATGGAAAAATTTTGACCTCCATACCTTGCACTATGAATTTCCAAATACATACATGAAAATATCCATTTGCATTCTTGAAAATATCCATTTGCATTCTTAAAAATATCCATTTAGTGTAGGTTTACTCTCATTTAAGGTCTTGTAGGGCATTGGGAGGCCAAATAAAGCCCTGCCACAGAAACACGAGAGAAGGCCCTGCAAACGTTTTGCAGGGCCTTCTCCTTCATTTATGTGGCAGGGCTTTATTTGGCCTCCCAATGCCCTACAAGACCTTATATGAGAGTAAAAAAGTCATGCTCAATACATCACATGCAGGTCCAAAAGAATTTTAGATAATATACTCAAAAAAGAAAGACTTGAGACAATTGTAAATAAAGCAAAGTGAAAATTTGATATTAATCCAATTGTTTACATCAGCTGGCTTTGAGTTTCTCAATGACTCTCTTTCGACGCTCCAAAGCCATGGGTAGGGTGTAAGTCAAAATTGAAGTTGCTATTTCATCAACATTTCTAACTCCTAGACCTAGAGATATACCTATTTGACCTAAGACCTTTCCACGGAAGTTGGAACCTAAGGTTGTAGTTACAAGGGATTTCTTAACTAAAAAGATACAATTACTCCGCTGCGTAATGGTTGATAAACAAAGCAATTTACTTAAGGCCTTTAGACCCCATGTCATGAAGTGGCCCTGCGGACTGAACTCTTTATGGATAATTACAAAATGTTCTTTGGGAAGTTTCCCAATGTAGTTTGCAAAGGATGAGCCACCTCCATGAGCCACTCGATCACCTCCACTCCTTGCTGCAAACTTGTCCACTTCAATCACCTCCTACACAAAGTTTTATGATTAGCAGCTGCATGTTTTGTAAGAATGAATGACATGAATTGAAGATTCTTACATCTTGAACTCTATCTTCTTCTTCTCCTCTCTCTTGAAGATGTAAATTAATGCTGGAGTGGGACATCCCACTCTGCTCGATTACTAGTGAGGCGGGAACTTCTGATTCCAATATCCTTTCTTGTGCATTACTAAATTGTTCTTCTGTGATATCTTGATGTTCACTTGTAAGTATGTCATTGCAAACCAATTTTATTGTGTCGGTCACTGAGTCACCAAATGGCAAACACTTTTTCTCCAACAATCCTCATCACCTTTGTGAATGTAGGTGAGAAGGTCACATGGAACCGAGGTTCCATCATACGGTGGTATTTCGATGGAGAAACGCAATATATGAACTTGCATATATTGAAGTAGCTCCTCCAAAGCATCGGCATTCATTTGCACGGTTCCATGGAGGTCAGGAACCTTGGAGAGAAGATCATATAGGTCATGTTGACCTTTATAATCTGAATCCTCCAAAAATTCTAGAAACTTGTGGCATGCGCTCTTAGTAGGTACAGAGGTGGAAGCCATAGCTTGCAAATGCGAACTGCTTGATCACTCAATGTAGTTGCAAAAGTGAGAAATGAGGAGAGAGGACTCCTATTTATAACTTTTCTAGAATGTTTTAAGTGATGGGTCCCACTTTCTCATAGAAGTGACTTTTCCTTAAATTAAAACATAAGAGTCTTGGAAAGGAAAATTTTGACATTTGAGATCACATCAAAGAAAATAAACAATAAGAATGCTCTTTCAAGAAAAACCTTGAGAATGTACAGATACAAGTAGAATGTGGCCAAAATATCCTTGAAGCAAATGTGAAAATTTTTTCATTGCAAAAATAGGTTTGTTTACAGGTTTCACAGTATCTTTACAAAAAAGAGTTGATCTAGACACTCGTGTGAATTTCAAAGAGTTATGTATGTCCATCACCATCTTACGCTTGAAAGATGATATGGACCAAAAATCAGGTTTTGGCCACTCTAAACTAAAAAGAGAATCAACTTTGATAATCTCCAACCTTCCATATTCACCATCTGTGGAAGGAACAATGTACTTGTGAGTGTAAAAGAAGATCCTTTCACGAATAAGTTTAGCAGGATGTACATCTGGAAACACTAATGCCCAAATGTCTGCATGTAATGCTTTGAAAGTTCATGTAAGACTATGAAGTGGTTGCTCTTCCACTAAACTAGAAGGAAATATGATTGTAGCAATGAAAAACATATGAGATGAGTAATTAAGACATTTAACACCATGAAGCATTGAGAAAATAGAAATACCCACAATGGATTGGATAGCTAATTCTATTGGAGTTTTCTAACTTCATGGTTGAAACTGTGAAGACATGTTGTACAATAGCAACCATCCCACCATGTGTTTGCTGCTTGAAGCCTAAGAGCTTACCTTTCCAATGAAGATCCAAATTTCCACGATCTCGAACACGATGAGGACCAAGTCCAGATGGCTGCATGTACACCCATGCACCTTTGCAAAACTCTTGTGGTTTTGATGTTGTGGCATTCATTGTGTGAACTTCGTCTTTTGGTCTCCTACGAGCTCTGGAGCTTTCCATGGGAGTAAGAGTTGTTGTCATTGCTGCAGAAGTTGGGAGAATGGTAGGAGGAGAAACAACGCTTCTGTTGTATGGTATGGAGGGAATAGAGGTGAAAAATATGAATTTTTGGGTTTTGGGTATGAAAATGGGAGTTTGAAGAGGGAAAGTAGAGTTTTTTTAGTTATTTTGAAAAAAGTCACTTTTTTAGCTCAAAAACATACACGGATTTTGAATTAGAAGTCAAAAATAGCACTTTTGACCCTGAAAAGTGATATGGATGTCATTTAATGGTATTATGATGAGTTTTAAAACTTTGTAAAAATTTTGAATTTTTGGGCCCAGCCTGATTACGAGATTTCTTCTCTCTCTAGAAGACAACCCTGAACATAGAGGAATCTTGTCCCCTCTTCCCCCTTCAGCGTAGTATTTTATAGGGTATAGATTGTGGCCACCACCCTCTTCTGATTGGTCCATCACTAATCACTCCTTAAGCTAAAAGGCCCATCGAGGGTTCACCTTTTTTCCTAATGATACTTGCAAGGGGCCAAGGGAGCAAAATAAGGTGATTGTAATATACGTTCCTCTATCATGGCCATTGCATGTAATTGTGCTTCCACCCTTGCTGAGTGGGTCTTTCCAAGTTCTTCTACCATCTTCATCCACATGGGAGTAGGGAGTTCAAATGTGGTATAGCCCTCAGCTTTGATGCGCCTACCTGGGATGGGTTGTGGCTCGTAAGCTTCTTCAAAGGTGTCCTCCATCGGGATAGTCATTGTTTCTTCATCCGCGGGTAGTTTCGGTGGGGAATCTGGCCTTAGGGGTGCTTCATATGCTGCTATCTGTGTTTGAAGAGTCAATACCTGGGCTCATAAAGCATTGAGTTCCTCAATGATCTCAGGAGATGTGGCCGCAGGAGCTGGTGATGCTTGCTGTATAGGTGCTCTCAACTGGAGCATTTTGTGGTCTTCTTGGAGCTTTTGATATGCCTTGTTCATATTGTCATAATCCTCTAGTAGTCTGACATGATCTTCCAATAGTATCTTCGTGGATTCAGAGGGGACAACTTTGAAACGGCTGGGACTCAAGGGTTCGTCCGGTTGATCTAAAGCAGCTTCAAGGTTTTCTCTATTATGTTCCTGCAAGCGTTGATTCTCTTCTTTGGCTGCTGCTAGGTGGCGTCTGAGTAATCCCATGTTTCTAGTGAGTGTCACATTGCGGATGGTTTGATCCCTTAACAAATCGTCAATATCGGTAATGGCCTCTTTTGTCTTCTGTTCACTTTCGAGTTCAAGTTTGTGGTAGGCCTGGCGTAGCTCTTGGTAGCGTGTGTTAAGGGAGGCATTTTTGATTGATAAAGAATTTAGCTACGACTATAAGTCATTCGTGATCTGCTACAGCATCTGATAACTAGTACCTAGAGATGCGAATTCATCTCTCACTTATGTCATACACGCGAACATTTGACGGCATGCAGTGTCGATTGTGGGCGATAATATTAATGGTGGAGTGAGTGAAGATGTAGTGGGTGTGGGTGTTGATGCAAGGGGAATGGGAAATAAGGATGGGAAAGTGGATGTAGTGGTGACAGTGGAGAAATGTGATGTGCCTAAATGTGGTGGTGAAATGGATGAGGTGAGTGGTGGTGTGGTGGGTGGTGATATGTCCCTGTTATTAGAGGTTGTGTCGAGTGCTATGACTGTGAATAGTGGAGTGACAGTGCATGCGTGAGTGGGTGTGAATACAAGATTTACAAAGGTTGCCGAATAATGTACAGATGGGGTTTCGTGTATTGCTTGGTGGAGAGGGGAAAGAGGAAATAAAGTGGGTCGGGGAGGTGAGACGGGGGAGAAGGTCAATGGAGGGGGAAATGGGAATAGGGATCTTGGAGAGATGGGGAAGGAAGGTCAATGCAACCATCGCGATGGCGTGAGCCCGTCGCAATGGTCACAAGGCACGATGGCTTGAGCCAATCGCGATGGTCCAACTTTGAGGCATCGTGATGGCATACCTGGTATCGTCGCGATGGTCTATCTTGACACGTGGCACGTGGGTCATCGGGATGGCGTGGGAAAATTGCGATGGCATAGGGTCGATGGGATCATTGCGATGGTCAGGGACCGTCGCGATGGTGTGGGACCGTCACGATGGTTCGGCCGAGCCGTTCCGATGGCGTGAGCCAATCGCAATGGTGTATGGTCCACCAAAATGCAAATTTTCAACATGCAACCATGGATTCCTATGTGTGCAAGTGTGCTCTACACCGTGGTGAACTCGCTTACCAAAAATTCCGAGTTTGGCAGACCATCGCGATGGTCTGACACACACGACAGATTCTGATAGAAAGTGGATTTTTTACCTTTTGGAAGCTTTCCTGCTGCTCTAGAGCACTGTACCTGCAAGAAAACTCAAAAAACACACAGAGCACATGCAAGCACAAAAGCTCTCTCTCTCTCTCGCATGCACAAATGAGGGGAAATGAGGAGAATGGGTGGATATGGTGAATTTTCTGATTTTTTCGGAGTGGAAGAAGATGATGCGGTGGTGAAGAAGGAGTGTAGGGGAGATAAAAAACTCAAAAAACTAACTAAAAACAACAACAAAAACTGAAATTTTTACCTTCCAACGCCACTTCTTGCTATACTCTTACCATCACACATTCCTCCTAGACTCGATCCCCAGCAACAGCACCAAATTTGGTGTTGCTCTAGCACAATGGTAAGTACCACATTAATAAGCTCCACCTCCTTAATGTCAATCCGTGGAAGAGATAGGAGTGATATGAAGATTGTGAATGTGAGATGTAGTGAGAGTGAAGGTGAGAAGCATAGAGATGCACACACACATACACACACACAAAGAAGAGACAAGCAAGACACAATGGAAGGAAGGAAAATAGACTCTATTCTCAAGATCTCAATTACAAGCTCAAGCTCACACTAGCTCATACAAGTCTACACTACCTCACCTCAAAAATGAGCTCTCTAGCTCTTTTTATAGATTCTAGATTAGTTTTGACCAGTTTCACATTTAGTGATCGGCATAGTTAAAAAATAGGTTCTAAGTGCTATTTGAAGGTCTAAACAAAGTCTAAAAATAACCAAAATTGGTAGGCTCGTTCTGACCAACCACACCACTCAAAATTGTTGGTTCAATGGGAAGACCCAGAAAGGAAGTGGAAGAGGTGGATATGGCAGCAGTAGACGCAAGGGTTGCAAGAGAACAAGGATTACGACCACCACATGCTTGAGAGATGACTCTCCTCCGAACCAAATGCCTCTATATATAGCTCTCTCTAGGGGACTGCCTTCTTGGGCAGGTGGATACTAACCATCCAAGTGTCAGCCATGTAACTACATGTGCGCCAAGTGTCCCAGTTAACTCAAGTTAACTCAAGTGGATGCTTCTAGAAGGCTCTAGATCTCTTTGGGCAAAATACTCTCCCCATGTCTCCCATGGGGATTGAACCCAAGACCTCTTCCTTCACATCCTTGAGACTTAACCACTAAGCTAAGTGGATCACTTGTTCACAAGAGCACAAGACCTCCTAGTAAGTCTAAACTCGAGATCTTTGGTCATACACACGGATGACCAAACGGTGTCCGATTTCATATCTGTCTGAACCGGCCAGACCGTTGGATCATAGACTTACTTTATTACATTCTTCCACCCTTGGAAAATATTTTCGTCCTCGAAAATAGAGCTATATACATATTGTAGGCAACCCCCGAGCCTCATGTTCTAAACTGGAAGAACATGGTCATGTTCTAGAACTGGAAGAACATGTCTCATCTCTGTGGTGGCATCCCTACCCAAATGATTCAAAACACTATCTGGTTTTGCACTTTGATAAACAGGACAAAGTACAAACTAGTGAAGAATAATGAGGATGGATCTAAAAACATCCCTGGCCAATTCATAGTTTCTAGATGTGCGATCTAGGCACAAACATGTGAATTGGGTGGATTCAAATTACTAGTCCATTTCTAGGCATAACTGGTGCATGGACTTAGTAATGAAGGTGGGATTATTATCCCTTGCAAGACTTTAAGAATTCTTGATTCACTTGAATTTGTTTTGGAGAACTTGAAGTTTGGTTGTCCCATACATCTAACTTAGATGTTTGTACAATGGTTTACTTTGATCCAACAGTTACATGATATTTTTTTTTTTTACTTGACTAGAGGACTACTTTGTCCTAATGAGTTTAAAAATCCTTTGTAAACTGTAGGAGAAAGTTTACCATTTTGCTGGACTCAACCATACCAATTTGACCAATACAACTTCAAAATGAAAATTGTCCAACTTAGGACATTTTCTTCAAAGACTTGAGCTAAAAGTTCTTGGGAATTGTCAATCTGTTGAGCAATTCCTAACTTGTCTAGTCTAGAGTCTATTGGACTCTAATAAATCATTTATGCTATAACTTGAAGCAAACTCAAATAAATAAGTCCACTTAGACTTATTTTCTTTTGAAGATTTGAAAAGGTTCTTGTACATAACAACTATCTAGGATGTTCAAGTTAGTTATCTAATTCTAACAGGCTAACCCAGGTCTTTTGCAAAATGAATCAGATACCATGTCTGAGTCAATTCCAAAAGATTTGGAAAGCAGAAAGAAATAACTAAAACTCTGTACAACCAATTCAAACTTTGAAAATACATAAACTTGCTATGAGTCAAAGTCTAGTTGACTCAGGACTTTAACTTCTCAACGATCTATTTCAACAAGGTATTGAAGCATTGTCTTTATCTTTAAGAGAAATAAGCTAGTTTCTCAAAAAGATTCAAAGCAAATAAAAAACATCATCCAACCACAAGATACTAGTGTGGTAACCAACATCAGTGTGTCGACCCACTGAGGTTCTGTCGATGAGTTTAGTATTCAGATAATGCTTCACTTGAGACTAGGTTTAAGTCACATTCAGTCTTTTTGACTCCTAATCATGAATGCAATTCTTGTGCATTTCTTTGAGTCAAAAGAGTGAATTTACCAAGTTACACTAGAAACTGGATGCTTGACTTGGTCAATTAAATATTTAGTTGAAAAGATCAACTCAGAATCAAAGTCCTTCTTTCAGAAATTTATCAAATATTTTTTATCAATAACACTCAAGCTTGAAGTGTTCTAAGAAGATCTTGGAAGTTACTTACTTCATATCTTCAGTTTCCTTAACCTTGAAGTTACCTTGAAGTATCGTAAGATACTACTTTCATCCTTTACGAATTAAACTTTCCTTGAAGTCTTAATTCCCTTGAGGATGAAACCTAACTTCAAAATTCAAACTAGGACTAAAAGATAATTATCATCTCACGGTTCAATGTCCCATACCATCTTTCCTACATCAATCTGAGTATAAAATATGGTGTCCCATACCACCCTAATTTATACTCACATTGACGTGTGAGTGAATTTTATCCTAAAGTCTACAACATCTCTAGATAGAGAACCTTCTAGCTTTAATTCTTGACAAGAATTTTGCAATTTCAAGCACTATCTCTATCTTGATATTCTAGGTTTTAATCCCTTGACATGATCGTTTCACGATCTTGTGCTCAACCTTGGGAACTTGAAAACCTTTAATAGAATATCTCCAATCCTTTTTTGCTAGGATTTTTAAATGAAAACCAATCAGAATTCCAAGTACTTGAATTTTCTCGAATTCAAGTTCAATTGGTTATTCTTGACCAATTTTGTAGCGACAAGAGCTTTTGACTTCTTGTATTTAGATTCCTTTCTACTAATGCTTTTAAGTACCTATCCTGGCCAGGACTTTTATAGGAATCTCTCTACTGCATAAGTCTGAGCATCCGCTCATGCTCTCTGGATTTGTACCAAAATCCCTTTAAGGATAGGCAAACACTTATGTTTTACCTTCCACAGACTTAAGTACCGTCTTCACGGTTGCAGACTACATTCTTGGAATTACTTCACTCTGTTCAGATTTGGAGCAGCTTACTTTTTTCACAATTTTCCATTCGATAAATGGAACTTGAGTGAATAATTTCTAACGGAATTTTTACTGCCAATACTTGGGCAATCTACATAGTAGTTCTAATCGCACATTCTTGGACAATCATGGCCAAGTTTGCTCAAGTCTGGTTGATACTTGCGACAAAATAAAGACTTAGTCTTTATCTTAAGATCTCTTAAACTATCTTAAGCTTCTTTGCTTACCTGCAGGATTTTTAGAGATCTTTCCCTCAACTTAAGTCCAAGCATTTTCTAATTCTTTTCAGATTCCAAAGCTAAGAATCTTTTATATACAGTTAGGTTATATCACTTATTTGGACTTAAATACCAAAACTGGTGGTTAGGGATTTGCTGGGAACTACTTGCTACAAAACTTCTCTTGAAAGATGCTAGTCTCACATCTGGGGAGATTTTTTCTTTCAAGAACTTTTTGATTCCTACCAAGGAATCAAGTAATACTAAGCTATAACTTGAAGCAGATGATTCACTTGGAATCTTTTGCTTTCCAGTCCAATGATTCATCTTGGAATCTTCTCTTTTACTAGAAAGATTTTCAAATGGAATTCTAGACTTTTGGATAAGACCAGACTTAAGGCTTTGCTTGTCCAAAAGATATTCTCATTTAACTAATGAAATAGTTAATTAGACTCTTTCATTAGCTTATCTTTAGGAAATAGCTTAATTTCCAAAGATTACTTTGCTTGGGTCTCTTGTTTAAGCTTTTCTTATCTTAAAGACCACCAAGTATACTTTTCTTATCTTCAGAAAAGTGCTTTAATAAAGTCTCCATGTTTGAAAACTTTGCACAAGCAAATAATGCTTGGAATTGTTTACTTAATCTTATAAAAGATATTCTTGATTTTTATAAGATTCAAGGCTTTACGACTTGAAGCTAATCTTTTAGGAAAGAACTTGTTTCCTAAATTGTCTCTAGGAAACATCGAGATTTCCTAAGATATCTGTTTCAGAAATGAAAATAATTTGAATCATTTCATTAATTGTCATGACTTTAGGAAATTACTTGATTCCTAAAGATCAATTAATATTTGTCTTGGTTTCTTTTCTAAGCCTTGAGTTAGCTTAAATAGAATCAAGCAAATTTCCTTCAAAAGTTTTTGCGTCAATTGAAGACCTTGCATCATGCCTCGAGATGCATTTTGGAAAACTAACATCTATGAACACTAGAGTTCGAGGGATTCTAGAAGTTCAATACTTCTTCTTATTTTCATCAGTTTATGGTCTAGGAATCCGACTGCTTCAGACACATCTGAAATCGGATACCGTTTGGTCACTCGTCTGTAGAACCAAAGATCTCAAGAGTAGACTCAAGCATAAGTTCATGTGCTCTCATATTAAAGTAATCTACTTAGCCTAGTGGTTGTCTCATGGTTGTGAAGGAGAAGGTCTTGGGTTCAACTCCCATGGGGAGCATGGGGAGAGAGTTTTGCCCAAAGAGCTCTAGAGCCTTCTAACTCAAGTTAACGTGAGTTAACTTGAGTTTAGTGGACTTAACTCAAGAGGCGAGTACACCAACCACTAGTGGACTCCAATGAAAGGTGGGAAAGGAGTGGTGGAGATCGCACATGCACTTGTGGACTCTAGTTACATTTGTGGTTCTCATTGATTCAAGCAGCTATATATACAGGCATAAGGTTGGGAGGAGAGTCATCTCTTAAGCACGTGGTGGTCGTTATAGTTATTATCTTGCATGAGGATTACGACCACCACATGCTTGAGAGATGACTCTCCTCCCAACCAAAGGCCTCTATATATAGCTCTCTCTAGGGGACTGCCTTCTTGGCTAACCATCCAAGTGTCAGCCATGTAACTACATGTGCGCCAAGTGTCCCAGTGAACTCAAGTTAACTCAAGTGGATGCTTCTAGAAGGCTCTAGATCTCTTTGGGCAAAATGCTCTCCCCATGTCTCCCATGGGGATTGAACCCAAGACCTCTTCCTTCACATCCTTGAGACTTAACCACTAAGCTAAGTGGATCACTTGTTCACAAGAGCACAAGACCTCCTAGTAAGTCTAAACTCAAGATCTTTGGTCATACACATGGATGACCAAACGGTGTTCGATTTCAGATCTGTCTGAACCGGCCAGACCCTTGGATCATAGACTTACTTTATTATAGGGGTGGACACAACTTCAACAATAACAATAGAGGCTATAATAGAAGGGACCACAACAATTATTCAGAAGATCAACCACGTGAAGAATCATTGCTTCTCATGAGTCTAAGTCACAAAGAAGGTAAAGAAGATGATCATTTGTTCTACATAGATTCAGGATGTTCGAATCATGTTGCAGGCAACATTGCTCTTCTATCTGATTTGGAAAGTCCAAAGCATAGACATGAAGTGCAAACAGGGGATGATACAAAGCACAATGTGGAGAAGATTGGTAATGTCAAAGCCTCCAATGGTAGGACAAACATTTTAAGTAAGGTTCTCTATGTACCCACTATCACTAAAAGCCTAATAAGTGTAGGCCAAATAGTTGAAAAAGGCTTGCAAGTTAGGTTCATGCAACATGGACGTTTTGGGGAAGATCCATGTCAAGGCTTCAAGAAGATACCCAGAGGTGAGAAGCATGGTAGGCTCTTTACTTTTGAGGTAGGAGAAACCAGGAACATAGCTCTATTCAATTTTGGGTCTCAAACCCTAAGTGAGCTTGAAGTGTGGCATAAGAGACTTGCTCATGTGAATGAAAGAACCTTGAAGGATATATGCAGGGATCAAAGTGTTCTAGGACTGCCAAACATATCAAAGCAACACATGATCAACAGGTGTGATGCATCTCAATCCACAACAACTTATTGGAGTTAGTACATATAGATGTATGGGGACCAAGTCAAGAACCTTCATTGGCAGGATCAAGGTATTACATCTCATTTATTGATGACCATAGTAGATGGACTGTTCTATACTTTATCAAGAGTAAGAATGAAGTGTTTGATTGCTTCAAAAATTATCTAGCACATGTGGAGAATCATACAAGTAGATCACTCAAGAACCTTAGATAAGAATGAAGTGTTTGATTGCTTCAAAAAGTATCTAGCACATGTGGAGAATCATACAAGTAGATCACTCAAGAAGCTTAGATCTGATGGAGGGCGAGAATACTTCTCCACAGATTTTGATGAGTTCTTGCAGGATAAAGGTTTCAAAAGGAAAGTGACTACCAGGTACTCTCCTCAACTAAATGGAATCATCGAGAGGAGCAAGAAGACATTGGTTGGATCAGCCAGAACAATGCTTGAAGAGACGAAGTTGCCACATTATCTATAGGCAGAAGTTATTTCAATTGTTGTGTACCTTGTGAATAGTCTATCATCCAAATCACTTCAAGGTATGACTCCTTACGAAGCATGGCATGGAAGAAGACCTAGTCTTGGACATTGCAAGGTGTTTGGTTGTTTAGCATATGTTCATGTACCATCATAAATAAGAGGTAAGCTAGATGAAAGGGCAACAAAGACAGTGTTTATTGGATATGATTCAACTCAGATGGGTTACAGGTTCTATAATCCTTCAACCAAGCAATTCATGACTACAAGTAGAGATGTTGTGTTTGAAGAACACAGTTCTTGGTATGATGAAGACAAACAAAAGGTAACTCTACCATATGATCTTGATTTTGATTCTCATCAATTAGGAAGCAAGCATGACACACAAGTCCAGGATCCAAGAAGTGATATAGACAATGACCAAGATGAAAGAGAAAAGGATTACAAATTATGGAAGTCAAGAGGCAAAGCAAAGATGCAAGAGGTTGGAGAATGCTCCAAATAAGCACCTAGAAGATCAGCAAGTGAGAAGAAACAACCAGAAAGGTATGGATATGATTCAACATTTGTTATGAAGCATTCAAACTACTTGGCAAAAGAATCTATTTCAGAGGAACCCTCAACCTATGAAGAGGCAAAGGGAAACCCTAATTGGGAAAAGGCCATTAAAGAAGAAACAGATGCATTGAAGGAGATGGACACTTGGGATTTGGTTCCAATTTCATCAAATCAAAAGGTAATTGGTTGCATATGGGTATATAAAGTTAAAAGAAATTCAGATGGATCAATTTCCAGGTACAAGGCAAGATTAGTTGGAGGATGCTCGCAAACTCATGGTATAGACTATGAGGAAACATTCTCACCAGTTGCAAAGATGACTACAATCAGAACATTGATAAGTTTAGCTACTGCAAGGAATTGGAGACTCCTCCAACTTGATGTGAAAAATGCATTCTTAAATGGTTGGATAAGTGAAGAGGTATACATGTCACAACCACCAAGTTTTGAAAACCCTAATCATGCATCTTATGTTTGCATACTTAAGAAAGCATTGTATGGATTGAAACAAGCTCCTAGAGCTTGGAATTACAAGTTGGTTACATATCTTCAAGATCAAGGGCTCAAAGCTAGCAACTCAGATCCTTCTCTATTCATCAAAAGGGATCACGATGAGGTTATCTATCTGTGTATATGTAGATTATATTATTGTGATAGGTGATGATCTAAGGGCATTCAAGGGATCAAGAGACACATGCAAGAGGAGTTCAAAATCAATGACCTAGGTGAGCTCACATGTTTCCTAGGTATGCAGGTGATATACACACATGAAGGAATGTATTTGACTCAGAGAAGATACATTCAGGATCTTCTTCTCAAGTTCAAAATGGAGAATACTAAACCTACAGGTACACCTTTGGAGATGGATCATAAACTTAGTGTTTATGAAGGTGAGAAAATTGAAGACACAAAAGAATATCAAAGCTTGGTAGGTAGTTTGACATACTCATACAAGGGTAGATATCCCATATAGTGTGGGAGTGCTTAGTCAGTTCATGCACTCGCTAAGAAGGCCACACATGGATGCAGCTAACAGAGTATTTAAGTATCTCATGGTACAATCAACGAAGCATTTGCAGGTTCAAAGCTAGTGTCATTGAGTTCTAAGAAGAAACCAATAGTTTCTTTATCCTCGACTGGAGCAGAGTACAGAGGTTTGACCATAGCAACTCAAGAGGCAATATGGTTAAAAGCATTGTATACAAGTTTGGGACTTGTGAGTTCCAAACCTCACATATTTGGAGATAATGTAAGTTCCATGCATCTAGCGAAAAACCCTATTTTCCATGCAAGAACCAAACACATAGAGTTGCATTATTACTTCATCAAGGAGAAACTCGTGGCAAAGGAGATTGACATTTCTTTTGTTCCAATTGAAAAGCACGTAGCAGATATGATGATGAAGGCACTTGATGGAATAAAGCTTTGTAGATTCAAAGCTATGGTAGGTATTCAACCTATCAGAGAATGAAGAGTCAAGCATACTTTAGCTTGAGGGGGAGCTATTGGAACATCAAGCTTACACTATGCTTGAGGTGGATTTGATCTACATCAAAAGCTATCGCATCGAAAGAATATCTGTTGGAGACTGTTTTTTTCTTATGCTCACTTATTGTATTTTTTAAAAAGATCTTTTATGGATCTTTTACCATTGTAAAAGCCTTGAACTTTACACATTTAAAAGTACAAAAAGAGAGCACAAATCCCACGAATTTGTGGTGGTTGATTTGTATTCAATCAAGCAATCAATCACCTAAAAGTAGATCAAACTAGATCTTCACTTTTCCTAGATTGTAGGAAAGTGAATTGATTCCCTCCAACAATCATTCCCACATTCATTTGAATTTAAAATCCACTTGTACAAGTCGTGGAGAACTTCTAGAGTCTATATAAAGACTTGAAATCACTTGTGCAATACATGGAAGCAATATACATACACTTGTGACCATCATTGTTTTGCTCATTCAATTCTCTACATCATCTTCTTCACCAATAGTAAACTTGCAGAGGCTATTGTTCTCTCTCCAGAGCTCCAAATTTGATGACAGACAACTCATTGGAAAGGTATTAGTGTCTAGTTTATGTGTGTAAGTTTTCATAGCATTTGTCTTAGTAAAATTGGATAAATCTTACTTTTTTGTATTGGGGTCAATCTCTACATATTCCTAAAAAATAGGAGGTACCATCGTTGAGTGTCTGATTCATTCCTATAGCATATTTTGCCTAATCCTTATACTTTTGTTCATTATATACACTCAAGCCTATGTGTGTCACTCCCATAAAAGGATTTTCTCTAATTGTGATCACCCTGGTCGCTATGGGCATTTGAAGTTCATTGTCTCTTCCATAGATAGTAAGGTTTTTGAGCTAGTCGACACGCGAACCTATCTGTTTTATATCGACTCCTTCTCCTTGATGCTCCAAAGTACATAGTGCATTTCTTTGCACTTATCACATGCCTATAAGGTCTATTTGAGTCTCCATAAGCTCAAGGGCTAGTCTTGTGCCGGTTGGCTAGACTAAAGTTCGTCGCTTTGAAATGCACTTTTCTACCTCCTACAAGCTTCTCCAAGTTCTTTCACAACCACTATAATAGAAATGAGGCAATCTGATGGCAAGAGCTTCAAAAGATGATTTTTCCTTATATATTTGTTACATGCTTTGCTTGAGTATCACATAGTAGAAGATAGGGGTGCCACAAACCATTGTCCCATTTTCTTTTCCTTGGAATCACTTTTTTTGCACTTGTAGCAAGCTTTGTGAATTTTGCAATTTTGGGAGCCTTGGTCTCCTTCTCTACCATTGGCTTCTTAATCGATGTGGATTTCAGCTTCCAAGATTTCTTCAAAAAGTCAGACAGCTTATGCAAGAGCTTCACTTCAAAAAGTTTTCCACTCTAGCTCAACTTCTTTAGTTGGATAAAGAACAACTTCTTGAAATTGACCAAAGGACTCCCTTGTATTTATCCTCAACCCATTAAACAATCGCATAGTGACTGGAACCAGCTTGCTTCTTCAATACACCAATAGCTTCATTGGTTATCTACAGATATGAAGGATAAGCAGGATTACCTTTTGACACTCTAGGATTTTTCATAGAAGCAAACTTGGCCTTCTTTGCTAGAGTAGTAGTTGTTGTAGTAGCAGGGGCAATGGCCTCAATAGCCGTAGCAGAAAACTTGCAACAAGAATCATCCTACAACACACATATTTCTTGAGTAAAACAGAATCATCAGATTCTCTTGTGAGGTGCTTCAAGCACATGATGAATGACAATCACAACATTAGTGTGGCATGAATAAATGATTGTTTAGAAGCTCTAGAATAGAATATCATGTGTAGGAGAAGGGTGCTTCTTGTAAATCATTTGTCTCTTAAATTTGAGGATGATCTTGTTGGTAGTTCATGTGACTTCCCATAGGTGATGCGTGTAAGGTCCAAGTCTTTTGCACCCACTATATGACAATACATAGATGTTGTGCAAGTCTTCATGTGCATCTTCTAATGCTACAATCAGGTATGTAAAATAATATACATTGGCATTCAAAATATGTGCACCTTCGATACCTTGCAATTATACACCACATGTTTGAAAGCAGTAGCCTCATCTCAATGTGCTAACCATCAAGGGAAGGAGGACTTGCATTTCTAATGTTAAATATCTTTTAGCGAAAACATATAGCAAATGATGCCAACACATTTTCCTTATCACTAATAGCCATAGTTCAATAATTATGATTTACTAGGTGATTACCATGATAGTTTCCAAACAACCTCATCAAAGCAAATTCAAACTTGAGTTCCTACTATATACAAGTTATGATCCTTCACAAAGCTGGTGTTTGGATGAAGTAATATGAAGCTTAATCAACATAATTGTAAATAGGGCAGTCTACATGAGGAACTTTTCCAATTTTATGTGTTCTTGCATAATAATTTTATGTATTCAATAAGCCTTTATAGCTTTGTAATAACTCTTAGAATTCTAGGTCTGAGCTAGATATTTTTGTAACTAATTTATCAAGTTGTATTTCAAATATGTATGAGAATTAGAAAGCCCTTTCATAGAAGGGAACGACCTTTCCCAAGTTATTTTCTAGTTTGTTTTTACAAGTTTTCTCTAGTGCCTATAAAATGAACAATATGCTAACAACCAAGTGCAATATGTAAAATAATATACATTGGCATTCAAAATATGTGCACCTTCGATACCTTGCAATTATACACCACATGTTTGAAAGCAGTAGCCTCATCTCAATGTGCTAACCATCAAGGGAAGGAGGACTTGCATTTCTAATGTTAAATATCTTTTAGCGAAAACATATAGCAAATGATGCCAACACATTTTCCTTATCACTAATAGCCATAGTTCAATAATTATGATTTACTAGGTGATTACCATGATAGTTTCCAAACAACCTCATCAAAACAAATTCAAACTTGAGTTCCTACTATATACAAGTTATGATCCTTCACAAAGCTGGTGTTTGGATGAAGTAATATGAAGCTTAATCAACATAATTGTAAATAGGGCAGTCTACATGAGGAACTTTTCCGATTTTATGTGTTCTTGCATAATAATTTTATGTATTCAATAAGCCTTTATAGCTTTGTAATAACTCTTAGAATTCTAGGTCTGAGCTAGATATTTTTGTAACTAATTTATCAAGTTGTATTTCAAATATGTATGAGAATTAGAAAGCCCTTTCATAGAAGGGAACGACCTTTCCCAAGTTATTTTCTAGTTTGTTTTTACAAGTTTTCTCTAGTGCCTATAAAATGAACAATATGCTAACAACCAAGTGCAAGTCAAAACAAGAAGCTCAAGGAGGGGATGAAATTACAAACATTAGCATCAATAACAACAACAATGAAAATGACAACAAAGCAATGCTACAAGCCTTTCAATCTTTTGTACCACCTTACGTTGTACTAGCGAAGGAAGATAAACATGTACCACCCTAGAGTGAGAGAAGGATTACCTATCATTGTACCGACCATTATTTTGTTGAGAGAAGGAAACCGAAATAGTATACCACTCTCTTTTACACATGGGAAGGATCTTTACCACTCTCATTATATGTGAGTAAAGGATAGTCCCTAAAGAGCTATGTACAATCAAGCTCAAGGGGGATTGTTGTCTATGAGCTTGTTCTACTTCATGTGTGAACCCTCTCTACGTAAGAGAGAAATATTATCCTCCCATTATCTCCTTTTGATTGGCCAAAAGGGCCCCTATTCTTGTATAAGAACATGGCCTTTTGGACACTTAATTCAAGGCACAGATTTATGCCAAATTTGTGCATATACAAGTTACATGTGTAGAAGGATATGTCTCTCTTTCTCTCTCTACCTTATCATCTTCTTGTTTTCTTTCATCTCTGTGCATATGAGATTATTCTTCATCACTATTGGTTATTATGCTTCTCCATATTCAATCCATTCTAATAGATGGTGATATCATGTTTTGCTCCCCAACTTTGGTTTCCATATCTTTGAAAGTTGTAACCTTCCAAAATTCTAGCCTTTGTTTAATTTCTAAGAACTTCCTATAGTTGACTTTAGATAAATTATGTGGTCTTTTCATGATTCTCAAATGTTTTTCTTTTAATTATTTTAAATACTCCAAGTAAATCTTGGAACTTACATAAGTATAAACTTTATAATTATCTTTATGGAATAATACATAAAGAATTATGACATTAATTAATCCCATACTTTTTATGACGATTATCCTTGTCGATAAAGTATGCATGGACTCTTTGGAGTTTATGTCTAAACTCTCTATAAGACTTGATGAATTAATCTAGTTCAAATCTATAAGCTCAATTCAAGATTGGGTTGCTTCCAATCTCTTTTGAAGGTCCCTTTACCTTCTAACTAATTAGATTTTATTATAATTTCTAATTGTATTTACAATGTCGTACATCTATTATTGCATGTGTAATTCTTTTACTTGAATGCATGCATAGTGTATGAAAAGAAGCAAATCTTATGGTGATAAAGCATCCAAATGCATGTGCTTGCATGCTTTGTGTGTGCTTGCATGCTTTGCATGTGTTTGGTGTTATGCACAAACACACTACTTGTGCTTCCCTTTATGATTCAGCATGATTATGCACATGCTTTTGTGCATCTAGAACTTTTGCCTAATGGAAGAACAAATTCCCTTAGTTGTTGATGTATTTTCCAGTACTTTTTGCATGCCTATTTAGCTTTCATTACTTCTTGAAATTCACATAAACATTATCAAAATTGAAGTCTTATGCCATGCTTCAATGATCATTATATGCAAAGTACATGAAAGCAAAGAGCAAACAAGTATTGAAATGAAAACATCAACTTATAAAATAACTACCTCGAACTCAAGATTTTTCCTTCCTTTGGGACATGAGAAGAGCCATCATACTCCTTAGAGCTTCTTCAGAAGATGACTATTGAGAATAAATCCTCTCCCAAACTAGCTAAACCTCTTCCGTTTCTAGCAATCTTTATAGCTTTTGAAATGTTATAAAAAGAGCTTTCCAACAATATAAAAATAATGAAAAACAGACTCCATAATAAAGAGAACCATGCATCGAAAGTTGACTACTTAATACATAATCACCGATTGGAAATAGTGTTCGGAGTAGCTACTTCGGATGCTCTCCAAAGTAATCTTGGAGATAGATTCTCAAGTCTAAAGGTACACTCCTATATCACATTTCCAAAGAACATATATGAATCAAAAACAAGAAATTCAGATCACATATGATACCTTTCAAGAGTGTTCAAAGATGCCCTCTTGCATAATTTTATACTTTTTTGATATGTGTGCAAAATCATATATTTTCCTTTGCTTGAGGCTTTCACTTGCAAAGCTCAACCATTCAACTCCTTGCTCGTGTGGAAGAGCCATCCTTTGTTAAAAATTTTCCTTCTTGAGTCTCCCAAGTTGTGCCTTCTCCAAGAAATCAATGCCTTGGCTTCACCCTTTATAGAAGAGAAGTCCTCCTTGTTGATTGTAGTAGATGATTCTACCTTCTGCTTTGTACTCTTCACATAAGAAAACAAGTTGATCTAGGCTACAATACATAGTCTCATTGATCCCATTCCACAAAGTTCTGGGTTTGATACACAAAGGATATCTTTTCTATGTTTGCCCCTTCCGCACGAAACTGAACTGGAGTGTATAGCATAACATATGTTTGATCTCAATCATTTGTGCACAAAATGGCTATTCCTTATGGATAAGTCATGGTAGTTATACCATTAAATCAAAATCCCATGATTATTTAAATAGCATGAGACTGTGATGTTGTGGATGGGCACATCCATCCTTTGTGAAGGTTACAAGTTCCACACCTCTATATCATCCTTTTGGCTTCACTTCACCTACAACTAGTGAAGGTTTACCAAAACATAGATGAATAAAATAAGACGAGTCTGAACTTGAACACTTAATCATTTGGAGGCAATGAACAAGTCCTCCGCCCCCCAAAAGGGTAGCACAAGCTCAAATCCCATGAGTAGCTCTTGTGAAGAAACTTTCTTTTTTACAAAGCAAAAATGCTTAAAGAAGTCAAAGACAAACATACCGGAGAATAGAAGGGAGAAGAGGTGCAAAGAGAAATATCTAGATCTCTGACGTAGGAGATTTTTCCATCTTCATGATCACCTATGCCTAAGATCTCCATTGAAACTTGCTTAGAGCTTAAGAAGGATGATGAGCCATTAATGTCACCATGGAAGCTTGCCTAGAGCTTTGATACCAATGTAACAAGCTAGACTATTAGGACCACCACGTGTTAGACAGATGAATCTCCTCCCAACCTTATGCATGTATATATAGCTATTGAGGACTCAATCCCTTTGATTCTAGTGCACACTTTAAAAGAGAAAATATACTTGAGAACCACTCTTTATAAAAGTAACATTAGATGAGAACCACTCTTTTTTCAATCTATCCACATCACTCTTTTGTGGATTGATTCACCACTATCCTTTATCTAGAAAGGTTCCATTTGGAAAGAATGGTCCACAATGCTCTGGTTCATAGAGCTCTAAGAATGGTCCCCCTTAAGGCTTAACCACTAATCTAGGTGGATCCCTTTTCTTAGGGAACATATGAATCTTTAAGTCTAGTATCAAGATCTTTGGTCATACATACGAGTGACCAAATGGTTTATGATTATAGATTTGTTTGAATGGGTTGGACACTCAGATCATAGACTTTAGTTTATAACAATACATCTCTTGCACCCTCAATGTCACATGTCATACCATTAGGCATGTGCACACTTCCACAAATCTCACATGAGAATCAAAAAAGTCATTTGCGAACTAGAGTAACATGAAAAGTGGCTAAAGCATCAAGCAACCAAGCCATAAGTGTGCTATCCAATGAACAAGAGGAATCTTGAGATGAATCATAGGAGAAAATGACATCACCATCACTGAGAAACAATGTCATCAAGTATGGACCTCACAACCACAGTGACAACATCAAAGCTATTGATGTGATCTATGTCTCACATGAGTCAATGGAGTCGCATACATGTCATGTAGTGTCTGCCATAATGCACGACTCATCTCCTCATACATTACATAATCATATATAGAACCCACAAAATGCAATCGAATAGTGGAGTTGGATAATGCATCCATATCCATCCATATGTGGCCCTGCATGTCATGAGGCCTCTATGCATATCTATGCGCATACATGTGTAACCGGACATGAACCAATGTATGCCACATATGATCTTTACATCTCAAAAAGTCAATGCCATCAAATCAAGAAGACACCATGCTGGCAATCTAAAAGACTAGCAAATAGACCACAAGTCATTATTCCACCAATAGGATTACACCTACATATGCATAAATCACATCACAATTGTCTCATTAAAAAAGAAACCATATCTTCAACTATCTTTAGGCTTGCATAGGAAAAAAATGACAATCTATATATTGCATTTTTGAAACTTTAGAATTTGCTAATAAGCTCTTCATCAAATTTGAAGATATCGATATCACTTACAACTTGCAATCAAATTTTTCTCCATATGAGACTTGTAGCTAAAGATATGATTAAAATATTAGATTACTATCAAAATGACTACTACATGTCCGTATTATGCAATTTTGGCAGATTTAAAACCTAATTCTACACTTTATGTTCTTCTAAAAAGTTGTAGAACCTTTCCTAATCTATGCAAAACAATTTGAATCACTTCAATCTAATGCTCATAGCTCAAGTTATGAGCAAAAAATGACATAGTATCAAGATTGATATCAAACCGACATGGACATATCTCTATGTTTTTTTGAATTTTAGGCATCCTTGTGATCTAAGTAGATTTTAAACACTTCTATGAACTTGTAGATATCTTTAGAAGCTACATAAAAAATTTTAAATCATGTCAATCCAAGCTTTCTATCTCGAGTTATGGCCAAAATACCAATGTACTGTGAAGACACTATCGACATTTACCTCTCATACATTAAGCTTCCATTGAAGCTCCTTGCACACCAACCTTCAATGAGCTCTGATATCCAATGAAGGAATTTGGTGGGATAAACAAGAGGAGCCTCAAAACTCACATAATGATCTTATGAGGCAACACTCTATAAAAGATATATATGTATATGAACATAGGAATAAGGTTACATGAACCGTACATCCTTAACAACAACAACAACAACAACAATGTAATTTGTCACCTTATTCTCTCTCTATGTAATAAAGTAATGTCAAGAAAAAGGAGATAAGGAAGAGATCTCTCACACATTCTCACATACCAAGACATGAGCACACACAGATTGAGGCAAGAAAGAATGATCTTCTTCTTCTTATATTACATAAAGAGAATATACAAGAATGACCTAATATAACAATAGAACTAGTGTAATATATAAAGAATGGTACATAAGGAAATTTCTGTGAATGAGTGAGCTCGCAAGGAACAAATGTGTCATCACTCTCGGTAGATAAATCTAGTAAAGATCACCAAAATATCCCTAACATATATCCATGTGAGCATTATACATGTCAGAGAAATGAAAAAGTGATATGTGTCATCCTCGATTATCACATGTTGAGGTTGATACCTCAACCCTCAAGCTCAACATCATGTCCTATAATGCAAGCATCCTCTAAAACTTTTTCACTTTTTTTCTCCAAATGCTTTAGTCAAAATATTATCAACTTGCTCACCTGTCCTCACATAAACAAGATCAACATCACCTCCTAATACCTTCTCTCTGATGAAGTGATAATGTACCTTGATATGCTTTGTTCTAGCATGAAAAATAGGATTTCATGCTAATTGGATGATGTTAAGATTATCACAATAAATGATGATAGGATTTTGCACTTCTACACCTAACTTTGCAAGTAGCCTCTCTAGCCATGAAGCTTCACATTCTGCCATTGCAACACCTCTATGCTCAGCCTCTATACTTGGCAAAGCAATAGTGGGTTGCTTCTTACTGCTCCATGTAATAGCCACACTCCCAAGTGAGAATAGAAAGCCACTAGTAGATCTTCTATCAAGAATATTACCCATCCTAATCTGCATCCATGTATCCATGAACCTTCAATTCTGCACCAACTTCATAAAACAATGCATAATCCAAAATAGCACTCACATAATGTAGAGTGTATCTAAGAGCATCTAAATGTGGTTAATTATGAGATATATCAAACTTCCCACAATTTTCTTGTACATAGCAGCATTTTCCAATGCTTCACCTCATGTAGTATCCAAGATCAAATTATGATCTAATGGCATAGAAATTGGCTTACAATCAGCCATACCATACTCTTGCAACATGCTCAAGGCATATTGCTTTTATGATATCCATATACGTGGAACTGTATGTATAAAATCAATGCCCAAAAAATAGCATAGCACAACAAGATCTTTCATGTGAGATTACTACATAAGGAGTTGCTTTAGTTCTTTAATGCTTTCTTCATTATCACCACCTGCAATCAAGTCATGAACATGAATAGCCACAATCGTGATGCCATCATCACCCTTCCTTGCGTATAATGAGTGATGGTGCTTAAATCATTTTCAGTCCTTGCATGCCAAGCATGAGGGGTTGTTTAAGCCCATACAAAGTCTTTTTGCAATCAACAAACATATTCTGGGTGCTTTGAATCCTCATATCCTTGTGGTTTGTCCATGTATACTTCTTCCTACAACTCATCATGTAAGAAAGCATTCTTCACATCCATCTGATGAATAATGCATCCTTTTTTTGTAGCCAATGCAACAAGTTCTTTAAGAGTAGCCATTTTAGCTATAGCTCTGAACATTTATTCATACTGAATGGCATATTTTTGTGCATATCCTTTTGCTACCAATCGTGCTTTATACATGCTTATGCTACCATTAGCATTGTGCTTCACCTTGTGAACCCACTTTCAGCCTATGGGTTTCTTTCCTTGTGGTAATGGAATCAGCTTCCGTGTTCAATTTCCATATAGTGCAGCCATTTCCTCATACATAGCTTTCTCCCAATCTACATTTCCAATTTCATTCAAAAAAAAGAAGGTTCAACATCTTGTATTACCTTGGTCATGTAAGCACAATGATGAACCATGTAGTTATCATATGTTAACCACTGCATTGAATTATGCATCCTTCCAGATCTTCTTGGTCTTGCGTCATTTCTTCTTGTTGTATCATTTGCATATGGCTTTCTTACTCCTTGAGTCTTCACATAGGGCAATCGAAGTTCCTCATCAAGGCTCTTTTTAGAACTGCTTGATTGTAAATCAATGTCTTCAAAACCTATACATGTTTTATTACGAGCTAAAACCTTCTCTTTACCTTTCTTGGATGTAATCGATGAATTTTTTGGATTGAATTTTCCATGCAATCTTCCACTCCATGGATTTGAGTTGGAACTATTGCTTGGTGATGCGTCCGGTCCACTCAAAACTTGAGATTTTGCACTTGAGTTTTCAACATTTCCTTTGTCATTTGAGTCAAGATTAGGTCCCTCTTTGGCATCTCCATAGAAGTTTGACATTTCTCAAACACCACATCTCTGCTTACCTTCACATGTCATGTAAGTGGATTGCAACATTTATATCCCTTTTGCTCTAGGGAGTACCCAATGAAGATACATTTTTTCCCTTTTGGATCAAGCTTTGTCCTCAACTGATATGGAACATGTACATATGCAATACAATTGAATACTTTCATATGTGATAAATTTGACTTTTTACCTGTAAACTTCTCTTCAAGTGTTAATTGATGTGCAGCAAAATTCAGATTTTTATTCATGATGTATACAACAATATGCACAATTTCTGCCCAATAACAATGAAGCATATTTTTCTCAGGCAACAAAGCTCTTTCTATTTTTTCAATATGTATATTTTTGTGTTTAGCAACACCATTCTGTTGTGGTGTGTATCTTCACGAAAATTGCCTTCCAATTTCATGAAATTTTAAAAAAAAAAACTACTAAGCACATTTGACATGTATTCATCTCCTCCATCATATCTTAATGCTTGAATATACTTTCCTGTCTACTTTTCCACCATAGCCTTGAAACTTTGAAATTCATTAAACACCTCACTCTTCTTTCATGAACTATACCCATACTTTTAATGTATGGTCATCAATGAAAGATACATAAAACTGTTAAACAAATGTGTAAAATTGTTTATCAAATCTGGGTTCTTGGGATGGTTAGGAGTCTGTAAAACAGAGGCCCTGTTTGTATTTTCCTTGAATCTATAGATTCAATTATATGCTACTACACCAACTTATCGCTCCGAATTAACTATCCTTCAAATACGTAGCTGTTCTGCACATTACAATGTTCTTCATCGTAATACGTATGACCGCACAACTTCGTCACTTTACTGCAATGTCACTTAACTTAATACTTCATCAAAACTTAACACATTACTGAACTTTATTAACAGAATGACAAAATACTCAGAGTATCAACAATGCGCTACGCTCCACTTCAAGCATTCGCCCAGACCACAGTCCGATGATGACATACCCTCTGTCTCATGCACGCTTCTTTTCATTAATCAAAAGGTTACAATTGTTTGCGCTATGCCCTTTCGGTATGCGTGCAACTTTTCAAGATTACATTCTGGCGGCTCACGCTGGCATGCATGGTGGCCTTGAACCCAAAAGGATAAATACAAAGTTTAAGATTCATCTATAATGCCCTGTATATACATGGAGCGGGCTAACTTAAAGGTACGGGCAATTTTCTGTTTCAAAGAGTCTAACATATCTTTCAAAATTTGGGGCTCAACTAAATGGGCATCAGTTCTAACCGAATTGGCAGCGATCACTTGAGATTAAGGTGTCAGTCTGGCTTTGCAAAAAGGCTTCTTGTAAAGAAAAATCATTTGCGAGAGCAACATCTCTGCGCAACTTTATTTTTGCAATATCGGCATCTATCCTGGATAAACATTCAGCCTGGATGCCTAACTATTTTTCCCTGCGTTCGAGTTCTTTAGACTAGAACCGCATCGTCTTATAAAAATCCTGCCTTTCCTTTTTAATGGCTTCAATCTCCTTCTTTAATTGGATGTTCTGGCCAATCTCTTCTTCCAATGCACGACTTTTATGGAAAAGTTCTTCGGTGACTTGCTTGAGTTCTTTCTCAGCGTTGATTACATTCGTAGAGAGCGTCTGAGAAGCTTCTTCTAATATACTGAGCTTGTCGAGCATTTCATGGATTTCATTGCCTAATGTAGTCATGGCATCTTGTTTGTCTGTAATTGCTTGCTTCAACCCATTAATTTTTGCGTCCTATTTGGCGATAATAGTATCTTTGTCTATCGATTGTTCCTGAATTTGAGTTTGCAGGGAATGAATATCTATTTTCGCCTCGAGGAGTTCTTCCTGGAGAGGCACTATATCGGCTTCCAAAATATCAACTTTGCGTTGTAGATCCTGATGAGTAGTTTGTTGTGCCCTCTGCAGTTGAAGGGGTAATTGTTGGGATAATTGTAATAAAAACTGGCCCATGGACGCCAATTGGGTGAACGTAAAAGGGATTGGAAGAGAAGGTAACCCTCCAGATGAACCTTAGTACAATCAATTACATAAATGAAGATGTGCCCCTAACACTAGCACGCACGATGGACTTGAACTACCACTATCCCTTGATAAGTAATACCCCCCTCAACAAGATGAAAATTACATGGAAACCATTTATAGGCTGGGAACCTTTATACAACATGTCATACAACCAAAGGGACATACCTAATCTCGAAGAGTATTTCAATCCATGAGCCTCCACATCACTCATGCCCGAGGGCACTGGTTCCATCACACTCATCAAGACCAAATACATCAAGACAGGCCCTCACATCAAGGCCAAAACATATCCAGACAAAGTCTAAAAATAAGAACCCAACTCATAGATAATCTCCATGTACATCTTCATAATGCTGAAGTGATAGCACCTCTCTTGAAATAGAATAGTCCAACTCCATGTACATAACCAATGTAGTAGCAACTTATCAATCCAAATATATATGTGCTCACACAATTATGCACTACCCTTATGAACAATACTTGCAAACCAAAGTGCATGGTTAGACCATGGGATGTGATGTTTGATGAAACATCAAGCTTCTATGCAGATGTATTGAGATATTATTGCAGCATTTTGGCCTTGAAGACTGCAAACCTATTGCCACTCCTATGAAGACACGTTTACAATTGAGTCTTCATGTTGTTGGAGATGCATTTGATATTGTTCTCTATCAACAAGCTATTGGATGCTTGATCTACTTATGTACTACTCGGCCAGGTATTCAATTTGATGTCTCACAGATGAGCAGGTTTATGCATTGCCTAGGTGTCAAGCATTGGGAGGCAGTTAAGCACATCTTTTGCTACTTGAGTGGTACCCGACTACTTGGATTTTGTTATCCAAAGGAGGGATCACTACTGCCAGATTTACATGCTTTTTTGACTCTAACTGGGCTGATTGCTATGACACTTATGTGTTCGCTAGTGGGTTTTTCTTCATGCTTGGTAGCTCATGTATATCTTGGTTGAGCAAGAAGCAGCCCACTATGGCCACTTCTAGTTGTGAGTCTGAGTATAGGGTAGCTTTCACAGTGATTGTTGAGTGTGTGTGGCTCAGATGCCTTATGGCTGATTTGGGTGTTGGTCAGTCTTCTACCACCACCATCTTCATTGATAGTCAGAGTGCACTGACAGCTGCGATGAACCTTGTGTTCCATGCTCACACTAAGCACATTGAGATGCACTATCATTATGTCAAGGAGAGGTTCTCTATTGGAGAGATCATTTGGCATATGTGCCCACATAGGAGAACATTGCAGACCTTTTCACAAAGGTTGTGGCTAGGGAGAAGTTTGAAACTTTTTTCAAAGCTTTGGGCCTACTTCCTTTTGTGGATTGATTCCACATAGCTTGGCACTTCCTTATACATGAGTGCCAACTCCTTGTTCACCACATCACTCCCAGGGGGATTTATTGATATATTTAGGTAGTGATGTGTGTGAACACACTAGGACTACCGGGCCACTTTTCTCCCTCTTTAGGAGGTTTTTTCCCTCGGCTTGTATATGCTCCTATAACCCTAATGGGTCACTTTTCTTTGTACATTCTAGTGGTAATACATTCAGTATTGTGTGTTGTGCTCCAAGCTTCTTCTTCTTCCTTGTGTTGTTTGCATGCTTCCATAGACCTCAAAATCCAACAATGCCACCATCAGCATTATGTTTCACCTTCTAAACCCACTTACAACCTATGGGTTTCTTTCCTTGTAGCAATGGAACCAACTTCCATGTTTTTTTTCCATAAAGTGCAGCCATCTCCTCATGCATAATTTTCTCCCAATATGTATTTCAATTGCATCTTCAAAACAAGAAGGTTCAACATCTTGTATTACCTTGGTCATGTAAGCACAATGACAAGCCATGTAGCTATCATATGTTAATTGCCACACTAAATTATGCAATCTTCCAGATCTTCTCGGTCTTGGGTCACTTCTTCTTCTTGTATCATCTGCATATACCTTTCTTACTCGTGGAGTCTTCACATAGGGCAATCCAACTTTCTCATCAAAGCTCTTTTATGAACTACTTGTTTGTTCATCAATGTCTTAAAAACTTGTACATGTTTTATTACCAGTAGAAACCTTTTCTTTACCTTTCTTGGATGTGGATGAATTTGCTTGACTAAAATTTCCATGCAATCTTCTACTCCATGCGTTTGAGTTGGAACAATTGATTGGTGACACATTTGGTCCACTCATGACTTGAGATTTTGCACTTGCATTTTCAGCATTTCCTTTGTCATTTGAGTCAAGATTAAGTCCTTCTTTGGCATCTGCATAGAAGTTTGATGTTTCATCAAACATCAGATCTTTGCTTATCTTCACCTATTGTGTAAGTGGTTTGTAGCATTTATATCCCTTTTGCTCAAGGGAGAACACAACAAAGATACACTTTTCTGCTTTTGGATCAAGCTTCTTCCTCAACTCATATGGAACATGTACATATGCAATACAATCGAATACTTTCATGTGTGATAAGTTTGGTTTTTACCTGTAAATTTCTCTTCAAGTGTAACTTGATGTATAACAACAGTTGGAGTTCTATTCATGATGTATACAACAATATGCACAACTTTTGTCCAATAACAATGAGGCATATTTTTGTTAGCCTCATTCTTTACCTTATCCTGATCAATCACTTTGCAGGGTACAACGTTTAGAATGACTTTTGTAGTATTAGAACTACCGGAGTCCAGTCTCGATTATAACCTTCTTTTCGGTCGACCATGGTTGAAACAGGCTAAGGTTATACAGGATTGGTCAGCACAAGAACTAACTTTTAAAGATAATCACTGTAAATATATTGTCAAACTTGATGCCATTCAGCCCTGTGAACTCCATGCCAGGCCATATGTAGCAAAACCGGTCCACATGTTGGATGGCTTATCTGACGATGAAGAAGAAGCATTTCTGAAACAAAATGAAGATCTGATTTCCTTAGGTACTGTAGATCTACAATTTGTCACAGACACATGGAGTCCGGCAACATGTACAGTTGTTCCCGTAACCGAAGAGGCAGATACAAATGATACTGATGCTATGGATAAAGCCACTCTGCATCACCTTTTATAGTCAGCTGACGATCCGGTGAAACCTCGTCAATTCTATGTCCTGAAAGACCAGTTAGTCACCAACAATTTGGGTAATGATAGTAACCCATGTCATGTTAAGATGAAAGTTGGATTGTCTCAGAAATTTCAAGAAGATTTGATCAGACTCTTACATGAGTTCTCTGATGTTTTTGCCTGGGATTATCGTGATATGAAGGGTCTGGATCCTCGCATCTATCAGCATCGAGTCGTGCTCAAACCAGAAGCAAAGCCGATTAAACAACCTAGTTACCGAATGAATCCCAACTATGCAGCACAGGTCAAAGCAGAACTTGATCGCCTATTAAAGGTAGGATTCATTGTACCCATTGAGCACAATGAATGGATCTCCCCGATCGTGATCGTACCAAAGAAAAACAAGCAGCTCCAAATATGTGTCGATTACCGGAAATTGAAGGCAGCCACAGTACCTGATCCATTTCCTCTTCCATTTCTTGACACAATGCTGGACAGAGTGGCCGGGCATGAGATGTATTCATTTCTCGATGGTTATAGTGGTTATAACCAGGTCCGAATGGTTGAGCAAGATATACCAAAAACAACGTTTATTACGAATTGGGGTGTTTATGCTTGTACAGTCATGTGGCTTGGGTTAAGAAATGCTCCTAGCACCTTTCAGCGTTGTATGCAAGAATTTTTTTCTCCCTACCTTACCTCTTTTATGCAAGTATACCTAAATGACTTTTCTTTATTCGGGAAGATTGTGGCACACTTGTATCATTTACGGTGTTGTTTTGAGAAATGCCGAGAATCCCGACTCTGCTTGAATCCGACCAAATTTGTCTTTGCGGTTTCTTGTGGTAAACTCCTTGGCCATATTATTTCTGCACAAGGCATACAAGTTGATCCAGATAAAGTTGCAGCTGTGTTGGAAGCACCTGTGCCTACCGCACCGAGAGAAGTAATGTGCTTCCTAGGTCAAATCCAGTGGCATGGTCACCATTTACGGTGGTTAGCTCATCTCGCCACACCACTTAATCGACTCATGACAAGCACTCCACGACAGTTTGAATGGACCCCAGAATGTCAAACTGCCTTTGATCGTTTAAAAGAATTATTGACTCAGGCACCAATTTTGCAAACCCCGGATTGGGAACACCCGTTCCACATCTTTGTTGATGCCTCAAATATCGCAATTGGAAGTGTTTTAATGCAGCAATCTGATAAGTGGTTTAGGCATGTCTATTACGCAATTTGTTGACTCGCTCCTGCTGAAAGAAATTATTCAGTCACTGAAAGAGAATGTCTCGGTTTCGTGTATTCTGTAAAGAAATTCCGGCATTATTTGTTAGGCCGAAAATTCACCTTTCATGTTGATCATGTTGTGCTAGTATATCTGGTCCGGCAGCAGCATTTAGGTGGACGCTTGGCACGATGGTTCTATTATTACAAGAATTCGATTTGAAGTAATTCATCGACCCGACACTGCACATGCATTAGCACATTTCCTCTCTCGATTAGATTTCGGTGAAGCTCCGGTGGGCATTGATGACACCACACCAGCAATTTATATTACTGAACCAACTGGTGAAAAATCTACAGAACCTTCTGTGACACCTACTTACTATGATCAGTTATTAACCTTTCTCACTGATGGATGTCTTCCTCCTCAAACTTCTCCTGCTATGCGTCGAAAAATTGTAGTTTACAGTCGCAGATTCGGGTTGATTGCTGGACAGTTGTATTATATGGATCACACTGGGGTTTTGCTTCGTTGTATTCCTCCACATGAAGTAAACTCGATTATTGCTATGGCACATTCAATACCTTCCGGTGGACATTTTGCCGCAGATCTTACACACCGAAAAATTTTGCAAAGTGGGCTCTGGTGGCTTACTATGTACAAAGATGTGACTCAGTTTGTGCAGCAGTGTGACAATTGTCAGTGATCTGGCCAGCCATTACAACGCCATTTCTTTCCTCTGCAACCTGTATTACCTTTGGAACCTTTCTAGAAATGGGGTCTTGATTTTATTGGACCAATCACACCTCCAGCAATCCTTAGCAACAACCGATACATTCTGACATGCACATATTATGCTACTAGATGGGCAGAAGCTTGGGCCTTACGGTCTACCACAGCTGTTTCGGTGGCCAAATGTCTGATGAAGGACGTATTCCCACGTTATGGATTACCTTTGGAACTTGTCACAGATCAAGGGACACACTTTGTCAACAATTTAATGCGAGTGCTCACACACACTTTTCAGATTATGCATAAATTCAGTTCACCGTATTATCCTCGTGCTAATGGCTTAGTTGAGAGTACAAACAAAACATTGTTGAGTATGCTTTGTAAACTGATTGTGGAATCACCAGAAAGATGGGATCAGTTACTACCAGCAGTATTATGGGCATACCGGACTACATACAAGGTAGCAACCGGACTGACTCCTTTCAAGCTTGCTTATGGGCTGGAAGCAATTGCACCAATGGAACTTGTAGTACCCAGTTTACGCGTGGCTATCACTCAGAAACTGTTACCTGAAGACTCTTTGTCATTTCGGTTGGAAGCACTCAGAAACTTGGATGAACATCGCTGGGAGAGTTTACTAGTTCTTCAAGAAGTTCAGTTGCGGCAAGCTCGTACTCATGATAGGTATCTTAAATCTCCATTTTTTACGCTGGGACAGCTTGTGTTATTTTATAATGCTAAATCAAATCGTGCGGCTGGAAAATTCAAGTTACGATGGTTTGGTCCTTACCGAATTAGTGAACAAGTGGGCCCAGCTACTTTTTGGTTGACTACATTGACCGGAGTTCCTCTTCCTAAAGTGATCAATGGTTCAAAGTTGCGGCCGTATCATCAAGCACCTGATTCTCACTGACGTGTTCTCCGTTTTTCCACGTGTTATTTACTTTCTTTTTAGTTTTGCGTGTTAGTTGAATAAGCCTGTAAATATCCTCGTTTTGATATCTAATTATGATCAACATTCACCCTGCATTATCGCTTCTGCACATGCATGCACACCATAGTTATGAAGGTTATCATCTCAACACCACGTGATGATTAGCAATTTCAATCGCCTCCCGTTGCCAAGTTTCTACTTAATCTTCTTCTTTTTGCTATTAATCACTAATGTGTCTGTGTGTTTTGTGTGCTTTGTGCTTTCTGTAATAACTGTGTATTTGTGCTACTTCGCGTGCGGATCATGGAAGCTTTAGCAAATTTTGCTACCTTCTGTGATGGAATCCCTCCGGACGTAAGTGAATTCTTGCGTGTTCGAGGTTTGTCCAACTTCGCTAAATTGCCCTGGCATTCAGTGGAGTGTCATCCATATTATGCTCAAATTATCGCTGCTATTGCCGCCACACCTGCTACGGAGCAGAGTTGGCCTATTACGTGTTTACCATCTCGTGTCGTAATCACCCAATAGTCATTTGCTGCTGCTTTTCGACTCTCTGTGGAAGGCCGAGAGAATGGTCCTAACCTTCCGATCGCTACTATGATTGAATTGTTCCCAGGCACTCTTCGAATGAGTATGCCATACTCTGTCGCCCTGATCCTGAACGGACTGCCCTTCAATTTTTGGTAGCCATACTGAACTTACAGAAATGCACTTACGGGATTTCTCGCCCGTTCTACTCGATGATTGCGATGGCTGCTAAAGAGCCTATCAATTTTGTTTCTTACTATTTATGGCGCATTCACCGTGAATGCGTTACAGTCATTAAGCACGTTAACAAAGGTGATCTCCCACGATCACATCTTCCCCACATTCTTACTTTTCTGTTTCCGGCCCTCCAAGCAGCACAACTGCCGCCAAATGCTCCAATTTTGTTCCATGAGGAGTCTGTTCAAGTACTCAAGAATGATGAGGACAAAGATGAAGATCTCTTCCAACTCCTTCGTCGGAAACGCAGATGAATAAGCTCTTCTGACAGTCAAGTGCATGATTCCACCGTTGGCAATGAAAAAGAAGGAAATGAAGAAGACATTTTCCATGACACGGCCACCTCAATTCACCTTGATTCGTCTACCCAGTCTTCTCTCATCCGGCAACAGGACCACAATGCGTCTACTGCTGATTCTAAAGAAAGCCCTTCTCGAGAGGAGACTCAGCACCAGACCGACGAAGATGTATAAGATATTATTGCGGGAATTCTTGATGCAGTGATCATCTCGGTGGAATCTGTCATTACCAGCACAACTAAGCAGCAACCTACCGGAACAGTGTTGGTATCCAACACTCTGATACCCATTCCTCCACCCATTCCTCCACTCATACCTCTTGTCGACCCCATTATACCTATGGAGCCTACTGAAGAACCTGCCGCTTCATCCTCCTCACCTAATTACTCTCCTCCACCGGATTCCACTCATCTCTTGTCCACCTCTTCATCCCAGCCACTTCCTCCTCTACTTCCTCTGATTCCCATGTTCACAGAATTAGAATCCATGGGACGCATGCTTATCCAATTTTCACAGCAGCTTCCGGTGCAACTGAGAATATTCGTCAGGAATTGAAGCATAAGGTTGATACCCTTGAAGCAGATATTACTCCATTACAGGAAGAAGTCGATGCGGTGAAAGCAGAAAATCATGGTTTACATTTCCAGATTCAACAGCTCCAAGATCAGCTAGTATAGAAAGATGCTTTACTATGTCAAAAAGATACCGAGATTAGCACGTTGCAACAGGAAATCATTGATAAAACAGATGCAATGACTGTTATAGGGAATGAACTACATAGCACACGGGAAGCATATAGTGTTTTAGAAGAAGCTTCGCAGTCTCTGGCCAGTAATGTTCTTAAAACTGAAGTAGAACTGCATAAAACTATGAAAACCTTGTTTAAGCGAGATCAAGAGTTATAGGAAGAGTTGGGAAAATATCTCAAGTTGAAGAAGGAAGTGGAAGGCATGAAAAAGGAAATAGATGCTTACTACAAAATGATGCAGTTCTAGTCTGAAGAGTTAGAGAGAAGAGAAAAGCAATTAGGTGTTCAAGTTGACTGACTTGCAAGGGTAGATGATCAGATCAATGAGATGAGATTACGTCGAGATGCGGCACTGGCAAACGATTTCTACCTGCAAGAGGCCTTTCTGCAAACACAGGCAAAAATTTTGATGAGCCAAGTAATTACCGCAAGTTCAGTTAGAACTGATGCTCAGCTTGTAGAACCGGAGATTCTAAAAAAGATGTTGGACTCGCTAAAGCAAAAAATTGCCAGAACATTTAAGTTAGCCCGAACAATGTATATTCAGGGTATAATAGAGGAGCCATAAATTTTGTAAACTTGCGGTTCAAGTCCACCGTGCATGCCAGTGTAAGCAGCCGGATTGGCAATTGTAAATCTTTTTCTTTTCATATTCCGCACGAACCGAAAGGTCGTTGCGTAGAGTTGTATCTATTTATAATCTAATGAAAGGATGCTTCGGTGACGATCAGGAGGATCACTAGACTGTTTGTCTGGGTGATTGCATTCTGTGAAGTTGTCGTAGCGCGGTTGTTGAGAAATCTCAGTATTATTGTTCTTGTCTTTGTTTGATTACATTAGCTTGTGTTTGGGCACAGTTCCTTTAAGTTAGAAAACGTAAGTCTGTATTACGGTAATGAATAGCTTCGGTGTTGTGTATTGAGAACGTATCAACCAGAGTGTAATCGGTAAGGTTGTGGAAGAACTAGCAATAGTATGAGTACAGATAGTAAGACTGTGAAAGAACAAACCAGAGGATTGATAGTAATTTGTATGCAGAGTTTTGAGTGTTAAAGTACTACGAAGTAAATGTGTTGATTGGGAAAATTAAGTAATAGGGCCTCTGATTAACAGACCCCTTCCACTCCCAAGAACCCGAACAGAGCTTAAACGCGCCTGTGATAGTAACGCGCATTTAACACAACCAATACATGACACATCATATAAGCCCATAATGGGTAATTGGTACCGTCCAACTTATCCTCAACAACCTACATACAAAATACATCACTGCTTTTAGCCATGGCCATTGAATAGAATACCATGATGCAAAAGAATGACTATATCTCAAAAATTTGAACAAAACTACCCTATCAAGTTTTGCTAAACCTATAGCAGACTTTGAGACACCTATACTGGCAAATTGAAACTTGTATATATCTTTGGCACAAGGAGATGAAATCACCTGCACAAGCACTATAATAGTGCATTTAGAGGCCAAAATGAGCTTAGATCACAATTTTGGCACCACAAAGTGAAGTGCTTTTGAACTCCTAATCACGTTGAGTATGCTCACCAAATTTTGTGTGATTTTGAGACTACGATGTGTCGAAGATCTCTAGATGAAATGGTGACCTGCTCTAATACCAATTGTTGGAGTTTGAGGTATGTCGAAGCACGTGAATAGCACAAGGAAGAAGAAGAATCTTAGAGCACAACACACAATACTGAATGTATTACCACTAGAATGTACAAAGATAAGTGATCATTACGGTTATAGGCATATATACAAGTCATGGAAAAACCTCCTAAAGAGGAAAAAAAGTGCCCTGACAGTCCTAATGTATTCACACACATCACTACCTAAATATATCAACAAGCATAAACATGTATAGAGCACAATTGGTCGCAAAAGGTATGAATAGACATGTTGCATTGGCTATAGCAAAAGGATGGAATTTGCATCAGATGGATGTGAAGAATGCATTCTTACATGGTGTTGTAGGAAGAAGTATACATGGACCAACCACAAGGATATGAGGATTCAAAGCACCTAGAATATGTTTACAGGTTGAAAAAGGCTTTATATGGGCTTAAACGAGCCCCTCCTTCTTGGCATGCAAGGATTGTTGATTATTTAACCACCATTGGATTTTCTATGTGTGATGCAAATCACTCATTATATGCGAGGAAGGGTGATGAGGGCATCACAACTATGGATATTTATGTTGGTGACTTGATTGTAGGTGGTGATAATGAAGAAAGCATCAAAGAGGTAAAGTATCTCCTTATGCAAGAATTTGACATGAAAAATCTTGGTGTGATTAAAAAGTATGGCATGGCTGATTGTAAGCCAATTCCTATGCCATTAGATCAAAATATGAAGTTGGATATTACATCAAGTGAAGCATTGGAAAATGCTACTATGTGCAAGAAAATTGTTGGAAGTTTGATATATCTTACAATTACAGGGCCTGATCTAAGCTACACTGTTGGACTTGAAAGTCAATTTATGTAGCTTCCCAAGAAACCACAATAAAGAAAGCCTATCATCATTTATTGTGATAATCTTAGCAGCATCCAACTAGCAAAAATTGTTTCTCATGCTAGAACAAATCATATTGAGGTACATTATCACATAATCAGAGAAAAGGTATTAGTAGGTGATATTGATCTTGTCTATGTGAGAACAGATGAGCAAGTTGTCGATATTCTCAATAAAGTGTTTGGAATAGAGAAGTTGAAGAAGTTTCAGAAGATGCTTGGATTATAGGAAGTGATGAGAAGCTTGAGGAGGAGTGTTGAGATATCAAGCTCAACATGTGACAATCGAAGATGACATGTATCACGTTTTCATTTCTTTGACATGTATAATGGTCACGCTGTTATATGTCATGGATACTTTAGTGAGCTTTACTAGATTTATCTATTGAGAGTGATGGCACATTTTTTCCTTGGTAGCTCACTCGTTCACGGGCATTTCCTTATTTGGAGTTCTTTATATATTGCAGTAGTTGTATTGTTATATTAGGTCATTCTTGTATACTCTCTTTATGTCATAGAAGAAGAAGAAGATCATTCTTCCTTTCCTCAATCTATGTGTGCTCCTCTCTTGGTGTGTGAGAGTGTGTGAGAGCTCTCTTCTTTATCTCATTTCATGTGAAAATGTTTTTCATGTGGGAATGATGTCCTTCATTGTTTACCAAATTGACATGTTGCACACACCTTTTGCATCTCTACAACCTTGAAATTTGGTAGGCCATCGAAAAGCTCCTTTGACTGCATCAACTTTAGACTCTAAAAATTTTCATGTACAATTCCCTTGTGCCAAATCTCTATATTAGCAATAACACATCTGCCTTTTGCAAACATGGTTGCATTCATTTCAAGAATTTTCATGTTCAAAGTGAACATTCTATCAACTTTGTTCCCTTTGGCAAATAACCTTCCATTTTGTTTTTACTCTTCTACATGTAAACCATCAATAGTGAACTTGACTTGTAATTCTTGGTCAACATTTGTCCAATAGAAACCAGATTCTTTGTTATATTCGAAACATGCACTACATCAACAAGATGTTTTACCTTCCCATCCTCCATAGATAGTGCTATGTTACTTCAAAAAGATTAGGTATGGGAATGGAAGCACATTATTTCATAATATCTGCACATTGAAAAATGCATTTCTTCAAGGAAAAAATGATCTTAAAGCCATCCGCATGTTTCGGAATAACACATGCATGTTCCCTAGAATGCTTGATAGATTTATAGCATGTTGTGACAAGTTGATGAATAAGATAAAAAACACCACTTATATATTGTATGATGATTTACCCCCTTTTTACCCTTGAGTGAGAATAATGATGCATGTGATGCACATATGCTTGATGGTTCCACCTCTCCTCTAACACACATTGAACATAACATTCCACATGAATGTGCACATTGTGATAATCATATTTCACATAATGCTATGGTTCTTTCATTGAATAATGATGCTCTAATATGTCCCCATCTGATGTGCTTCCTTGTGCACATAATAGGCCTAGTTTTTACATAATTTTGGTTAATGTTGAAGATATGATTGTTCATGATGATATTTCTCCTCCCTTTGCTTCCCTTGATGATGATCCTATGATCTTGCATGAAATTGATCCTCCTATTTTTGATGATGTTCAACATGGTCATGATAATGCTTGTGTTTATGGTCCATTTTCTCCACCTATTTTTTATGCTTATGATGATGATGATGTAATTCCTAAATGTGATGAATGTGATGAGAATAAGATAGATAATTCAGTTGTTTTGTTAAGAACACATGATGTATCTTCCATAAATATGAACCATAATCCAAATGAACTCACCAAAACTAGTGATGATGATATGATTTTGATTGAGAGTTATGCTAAACAAATTCTATCATCTTATGAGTATGTTGCTCCATTGTATCAATGCAACCCAACATTTTTTTGTGGTGATGAGTACTTAACTTATTGCTAGAAGGAATCCCATAAGTCTAAATTTGTTGTGCCTACCAATCCTTGTGATGAGATTGTGGCTTTGGGTGGTTTCTATTTGGGTGTGAAGTTTTATGGTTGGGATTGTGTATTGAGAACTGAAGTATTTTGATGGTGATGCACCAGATCGCGCTTTCCTTCTCGCGAGCTCCACGAAGATATGCTCGAAGTAGAAAATCGAGCTCTTAAGGCCACACATGATACTCCGCACAGAGACTGCAGAATATGTAGAAAACACAGTACACAGGGAGCATGAAGAGACTTCTTAGGGCTTACAGATGCGATCGAACTTACAATCTGTGACTAACCAGCCCACTATATGTTTTATTAAAGAACATATACAAAGAAGTGTCCAGTGGCCATTTGGCCTTTCACATGGACACTAACGGTAACAATCTCCCACTAAAGGCCAATATGGCCAAAGTGACTATGCGAGAAAAATAAAGAATGATAAAGAATACCTGAGTGTAAGTATACAAGCTATACCTCCCACCTGATGGGCATGTTACACAGTATGCAAGTGATTTTGTAAGATCATGAATCAAGTAACTCCCATCAAGTGACAACAGTGTCGAAAGCTATCAAGTGGTAGAGCTTTAGTCAAAGCATCTCCAGCATTATCTCGAGTGTGAACCTTCTCAAGAATAATGCGCTCAGTGGCTAAGAAATCTCTAATGAAGTGATACCTCACCTCAATGTGCTTGGTCTTTGCATGATAGACCAGATTCTTAGCCAAAGCAATAGCACTCTGACTATCACTGAGCAAACAACATACATGCTGAGGTAAACCCATATCACAAGCAAGACCAGAAAGCCACAATTCTTCCTTACATGCCTCACTTGCTGCAACATATTGTGCTTCTATGGTGGAAACAGTTGTACATTCTTGAAGACGATATCTCCAAGACATAGCACCTCCAGTAAAATGAAAAATGTACCCTGATGTAGACTTACGATTGTCTACACAACCAGCATAGTCAGAATCAGTGTAACCAATAATGGATGCTTTCCCTTTACCTAAGCATAGACACTTGCCCTTAGTGCCACTTAGACATCTTAAAATCATCTTGACCGCTTCCCAATGTTTCTTGCCAGGATTAGACATATATCTGCTCACAACTCCCACTACAAATGCAATCTCTGGTCTCATAGCTACCATAGCATACATGAGACTACCAATAGCAAACTGATAGGGAATTTCGGTCATGAATTCCTTTTCCTCATCTGATTTGGGGCAATCATCCTTGCTCAATTTCACATGTGGGTAAAGGTGTACTCAATGCCTTTCCACCCTACATATTGAACCTATGAAGTACTTTGGATATGTACTCACTTTGAGACAAGTATATGCATCTTTTGCTCTTATCACGAGTAATGTGCATGCCAAGAATATGTTTGGCATCCCCCAAATCCTGTTGATATATTTAGGTAGTGATGTATGTGAACACACTAGGACCGCCGGGGCACTTTTTTCCCTCTTTAGGAGGTTTTTTTCCCCTGGCTTGTATATACGCCTATTGCCCTAATGGTCTACTTATCTTTGTGCATTCTCTAGTAATACATTCAATATTATGTCTTTGTGCTCCAAGCTTCTTCTTCTTCCTTGTGCTGTTCGCGTGCTTCCACAGACATCTATCTCCAACAATTGGTATCAGAGCACGTCATCGCTTCATCTAGGGCGCCGTCGACACTCCTCCGTTTGCAATCTCAGATTCGCACGAAATTTGGTGAGCATACTCAAGGTGTTTCAGAGATCAAAACAACTTCGCTATGTGGTGCGAAAATCGCGATCTGAGCTCGTTTCAGCCTCCAAATGCATTATTGCAGTGCTTGTGTAGGCTATTTCATCTTTTTGTGCCAAAGGTATATACCAGTTTTTGTTCGCCAATATAAGCGTCTCGAAGTCTGCTACAGGACTAGCAAAATTCATCAGGGCAGTTTTGTTCAACATTTTGAGATACAGTCAATTTTTTGCATCGAGGTATTTTAGTCACCGGCCATGGCTGAAAGCAGTGATGTATTCCGTATGTTGGCTGTTGAGGATAAGTTGGATGGTACCAACTATCCATTATGGTCTTATATGATGCGACATGTATTGGTTGCAAAAGGATTGTGGAACATTGTGCAGGGTGTTGAAAGATGTCCTGTTACACCTCTGACTATAGGTACTACAAATACAGGTGCTAATGCGATTCTGTGATGAAAATCGCGATTCTGTGAAAATTCAAAATTTTTTGAAAAATCACAATTCTCTATTTCCCGCCTAAAAGCTTGTGGAAAAGAACACGATTCTGTGGTCATTCTCAGAATCGCGATTCTGTGGTTGTGCTCAAAATCGCGATTCTCACAAATCACGATTTTTAGTCAAAAACACGATTTTGTAAAAACACGATTCTCTAGGACAAAATTGCGATTCTCTAGAACACGATTCTCTAAAACACGATTTTGTGAAAACACGATTCTTTGTAGACAATCGCGATTTTCATGTCAAAAACACGATTCTTAGAAAACACGATTCTGTGGTTGTGCTCAAAATCGCGATTCTCATAAATCACGATTCTCTGAGACAAAATTGCGATTCTCTAAAACACAATTCTCTAAAACACGATTCTCTAAAAACACGATTCTCTAAAAAACACGATTTTCATCCAAGGTACAAAATCGCGATTTTCAAAACACGATTCTATGAACCACGATTCTGTGAAAACACGATTCTCTGCTCAAAATCGCGATTCTCTAAATTTTGAAAACCACGATTCTCTGAGACAAAATCGTGATTCTCTAAAACACGATTTTGTGAAAACACGATTTTGTGAATCACAATTCTGTGAAAACACGATTCTGTGAAAACGCGAATCTCTAAGACACGATTATGTGAAACACGATTCTCTGTTCAGAATCGCAATTTTCAAAAACACGATTCTGTGCTCAAAATCGCGATTCTTTGACTTCACAGCATCGCGATTCTCTGATTTCACACAATCGCGATTCTCTAAAAGTTCACAAAATCGCGACTCTCTTGAAGTTCACAAAATCACGATTCTCTTGAAGTTCACCAAATCGCGATTCTCTTATTTCACAAAATCGCGACTCTCTTGAGGTTCACAAAATCGCGATTCTCTTGATGTTCACAAAATCGCGATTTTCTTGATTTCACAAAATCGCGATTTTGTCCAAAAGGTCTTGTTTGCCTGTTTTGACCCCCAGGAGCCTGATTTGACATAACTTTTTCATCCAATCCATTTTTTGAGCTCTATAGCTCGTTGGAAAGCTCGTTTCGAATCCTACATGGCCTCAACTATTTTTTATAAGAATAATGCATTGATTTTTAGATAGGATAATTTGAAGTTGGGCCTCATGTGGGACTAGGAAATCAAGGGGGCTCCAAAGGATTTTTGAGCAATACCAAGGGGGAGAAAAATTGTATCATGGGAAAGAAAAAAGCAAAAGAGAGAAGAAAGGGGGCTAAGATGGAAAAAGAGAAGGGAGATAAACATGAAGTGCATGAAATAATCTCACATGAGTGTGAAACATCTAGAGAAAAATTGCAAGGAGTCAAGGAAACGGAGGAAATGTCTAGGGGGGTGGGATCCTTATTTGCAACAAGAGAATATGATAATACTTTTGTGGATATCAGGATAGGATATGAATATAGAAGGTTGAGTGCATATATCAATCCTCATTGTGAGTGGAATTTAATTCATATTGACCTATTGACCATCATTTTTTAGAACATTCAACCAACAACTCATTCTTCTATCCTCATGGATGATGAACATTATGAATGCATGGGTCAAGTTGTGTTGCCTGTTATGGTGGATGATATGCAATTTTTGGAAACATTCTTTGTCATGGATTGTATAGATGAAGACTTGATCATTGGCACCCAAAGGTTCACACAAAATCATCAAGAACTTGAGGAGTCTTCTCCACCTATTACCCGTGCTTCTATATATTTGTCAATGGAAAATCCTAATGACTATCCACCTTATGATAATTGGGGGCAAAATCATCTTTCCAAAGAGTGTGCTTTTCATGAAAAAAATTTTCTTTCTACTCATGTTTTTGAATCTAATCCTTCTTTGAGTAAATCACAGGAAACCTTAGAGAATGGAGAAATGGAGGACTCCAAGTGTTTGGGGGATGTGGAAGGACCCTCTCTTCCTGTAAATTTGGATTCCCCTCATGAAACCATAAGCAGGGATGATCTACACTCATATGATCAAGAAGGAGATGATCAACCAATGCTTTGTATCACTGATCTGGAAAATGATGTCGACTCTAGGGTGAATCATGACAATCCATCAACCATTTGTACACCTAGGGATTCTATGTGTAATAAGGATAAATGTCTCGATGAATCTCTAGATCAATCGCAAACCACACAACCCATTGATCCCTTGCATAAGCCTAATGTATATATAGAAGATCAACCCTTGTTGCATTTCCCATGTAAATATGAGTTTTCTCAAAAAACTCACATCGAAGGCCCAAAAGACCCTTACATCAAGAAACACAAATCACATTTTCTTGGTAATGTCAAGCAAATTTGGGTGGCCAAGAAATTACTTAGAGCTCAACCGAATCGCACTATGATATGGGTACCAAAGAAAGCCCTTGCACAAAATCAGTCCCCTCACACTAGATTTCAAAATCTATGGTCTAGGCCTACTATGACGTATCCTCAAGAAAGACCACTTCCAATCCAAGGATCCCAAGCAATCAAGCCTAACCTCAGAAAAAATCCAGGGGGGGACTTCAAGGCAACAACCTGCACAACAAAGACACCAAGGCGAGGTAAAGGATTGAATCAAGCACAGAGCTCCAACAAAGATCAAAGAACCTCTTCTGCAAGGATATGGGTTTGGAAGACGAAAGTACTGGTAGCATCCACCAAAGTAAAGAGCCAACCACAATGGATCAAACCCTCACGAAATCATTCAAACATGAAGCGGCCAAAGGTGATCACTACCCAGTCACATACCTTTCTCAAATGGATCCCTATAAGGAGGAATGATCAGTTGTCATCTCGACATGCAATGGATACCTCCAACCAAGATGGCATCAACATCTGCAAGTGACATCAAACCTTGACAAGGGACAACCATGTGCTCCTTGCACAACCCTATCTTCTGCACCATTCAGGTCATGCATTTCCAAAGTATGCATTAATATAGGGCCACATTACACAGCCGTGCATAGACACACTTGAGAATCCCAAGCACAAGAGCACACTGACATATGTCAAATATTTCTATTGATACTACCTTTTGTGTTCTTGTTTTGTGCTATTTTTTCCCAAAAAAAAAAGAGAGAGAGAGAGAGAGAGAGAGCTTGTTCCTAGATTTGGCTTATGGAACATGAATGAGTCATGCTTAGGTGGACCATCAACCAGGGCATTTCATCGACAATGATAAACCAATCAATGGTCCATCATGATGAAAGGTGTACAACATGAAGAGATCCGCATCGACTGACCTTTCCTTATGGTAAGAATCTTCTACTTGGGCCACATTATAACCATGATAGAGTAGGTAACCTCTTCATCAGCATACCCTTGAGCACTTAGCTCAAGACCCCAAATTTTTGCACCATACTTCTTCCAATGCATTTTCCAAGTAAGCATGCATAGGGCTACATTACAAGGCCGTGCACAAGGCACATAATTTTTTCACCCCATGCACTAACACACTTACCCATCATTCACTATGGGTTATGAGTACTTGGCATGACTACTCTGAACATCATCTTTAGAAGAGCTAGAGGACATCCTGGGCGCAACATCAATACCTAGGAAGCAATTCGAAGCTAGCAGTTGCTCCAACTCAATCTTGATAACCTCTTTTGAGCAACTCACAATCTTTGAAAGCTCACAATGACGCATTCATGCGGAATCCAGCCCTAGAACCTAATTTTTAACTAGGCCGGACACTAGGTCTGGACAGCGCCAAAACTAGTCCAAAAATTATAAAAAGAGCTAGAGAGCTCATTTTTGGGGGTAGCTTCTTGTAGATTTCAGCTTTGTAATAGATTTCTTTAGTAATCAAAGTACTTGCATTGTTCCTCTCTTTGATCTTACTTTGTGCACGTGTGTGTATGTGTGTGCATGTTTGTGTGCTTTCACTCACGCACTTGTGCCTTCACTTGCTCGTGGTCTTCATACCAGTCCTCACGTCTCCGCGGATTGACAAGTAAAGGAGGTGGTGCTTACGCTTGAGCTACAGTAGCTCATGTATATCTTGGTTGAGCAAGAAGCAGCCTACTATGGCCACTTCCAGTTGTGAGGCTGAGTATAGGGCAGCTTTCACAGCGACTATTGAGTGTGTGTGGCTCAGACGCCTTATGGCTGATTTGGGTGTTGGCCAGTCTTCTGTCCCCACCATCTTCACTGATAGTCAGAGCGCATTGGCAGGTGTGAGGAACCCTGTGTTCCATGCTCGCACTAAGCACATTGAGGTGCATTATCACTATGTCAGGGAGAGGTTCTCTGCTGGGGAGATCATCTTGGCATATGTGCCCACGCAGGAGAACATTGCAGACCTTTTCACGAAAGCTCTGCCTAGGGAGAAGTTTGAAGCTTTCCGCAAAGCTTTGGGCTTACTTCCTTTTGTGGAGTGATTTCCACATAGCTTGGCACTTCCTTATACATGAGTGCAAGCTCCTTGTTCACCGCATCACTCTCAAGGGGGATTTGTTGATATATTTAGGTAGTGATGTGTGTGAACACACTATGACCGTTGGGGTACTTTTTTCCCTCTTTAGGAGGTTTTTTTTTCCCAGCTTGTATATACGCCTATTGCCCTAATGGGCTACTTATCTTTGTACATTCTCTAGTAATACATTCAGTATTGCGTGTTTGTGCTCCAAGCCTCTTCTTCTTCCTTGTGTTGTTCGCATGCTTTCGCAGACATCTATCTCCAACAAATCCTTCATATCAAATATTTTACTCAGCTTCTTTTTGAGAATTGACAAATCATAAGGGAACTTCCCAGCTATCAACATATCATCGACATAAAGTATCAAGCATATCAAGCTGCCATCTGAGCATCTCTTTGTGTAGAGACAATGATCCTCATTGCTTTGAGAATAGCCTTGAGACTTCATAAAAGCATCAAATTTTTGGTACCATTGTTTAGGGGACTATTTAAGTCCATACAAGCTCTTCTTAAGCTTAAAAACTAGACTTTCCTTGCCAGGAACTACATAACCCTCTAGTTGTTCCATATAGATTTCATATGTAAGATCTCCATGCAAGAAAGCAGTTTTCACATCCATTTGGACTAGCTCTAAGTTTTCCATTGCAACGAATCCAAGCAACATGCACAGGGTAGTCATCTTGACCACTAGAGAGAAGATCTCCTCAAAATCAACACCATGTTGTTGCCTAAAACCCTTTGCAACAAGTCATGCTTTATAGTTTGGAGAAGCACTATCTCATGTGAATTTTAGCTTATATACCCATTTATATGCTAAAGCTTTCTTGTCCTTTGGCAAAGGTACTAAATCCCAAGTACCATTCTTGTGAATAGAATCCAACTCACTCTGCATGGCACGCTCCCACTTGACATGAGCCTTTGTCTGCATTGCCTCTTTGTAGCAAGAAGGCTCACCGACATCTGTTAGCATAACAAAATCTAAACCTGGAACATATCTATCAGGTGGATGAGACACGTGCATAACGTCTCAATGGTTGTTGAACAAGGATATGTGCAGACTGATCTGAATGGACATTCTCTTAAACATCCCTATGTGCAGCATTTTTATGCATGCTAACTGGAGGACTAGTATCCTCAAACACCACTCTTCTCACTTCAACCTCCTTAATGGGTTGTTTATGCATCTTAGACTCATTGAAAATAACATCACTAATTTTGATCACTGACCGTGTTTCAGGATCCCATTAGCAATATCAAAATTGTCCTTCTCAACCATATACAAGAAAAATGCATTTCTTTGAGTTATGATCCAAAACATGAGCTTCACACCCAAAAACTCGAAGATGATCATAATATGGTGGCTTCCCTGTCCATAACTCTTGTTCCACTTTCAAACCTTTGGCAGTACTAGGTGAAAGTTTAATCACATGAACTACAGTCAATAATGCTTCTGTACAAAAACCTTGGGAGAGGTTTGACATGATGCTACATAGAGACTACTCTATCTTGAATATTTCTATTCATCCTCTTAGCTACACCATTCTGTATTGGGGTATAAGTAGATGTAAAATCTCTACGAATCCCTCTAGACTGACAAAAAAGGCTAAATTCATGTGAGGTATATTCACCCCCATTATCTGAATGTAAAGCCTTAAGCTTAGTTCCGTTTTCAGTCTCAACTGAAGCAAGCCATTTTTTGAAAGTAGGGATACCTCATCCTTCGATTTGATAGGATATACCCAAACGTTTCTAGTAGCATCATCTATGAAAGTGACAAAGTAAAGAGAACCACCTAAGGACCTAGTCGGTATAGGACCACACACATCTGTATGAACAAGATCTAAAGGCTGAATTGAAGAGTCAATGTGCATTCTATGCACATTTCTAGCTTGCTTTCCATATTGACAATGCTCACAAAATGAAAAATCGGAGAAAGATAACACAGGTAAGTAGCCAAAATGAGAAAGATTTTCCATTTCACTATGAGATATATGGCCCAAACAACCATGCCAAATATAAGCCATAGGTTGTTCAGTAACAGCTAACAAGTGTTATTTTTGTGATACAAATAAAGGATAAAGTGAGCCAACTTTGCTTCCTTTTGCAATAACCATATTGCCCTTTGACATGCAAAAGGGCTAAGCATAGCAGACCACCTTGTAACCAAGGTCATCAAGTTGACCAACTGACATCAAACTGCATGATAACTGAGGTACATGGCGTACATTATGCATAGTAAATTTTGAACCATCAATGAACTGTACAACCACATCTCCAGTCCCCACAACATCACACTAGTAAGAGTCACCAAGTCTCACATTACCAAGAGACTTTATTGCATAATTAGAGAGCCATTCTCTATGTGGTGTCACATGGAAAGAAGCACCAGAATCCAGCAACCAAGTGTGGGAAAGAGAATCAGCCATAAGAGCGTCACTTGGCACAGTACTATCAAGTGTCAACACATCAACATCATCAGAATTAGCATTAATTTCTTCAATCTTCACAGTCAAAGTAGATGGTGCAAGTAACTGTTTAATATACCCATCAACATTCTGTCCTTTACCTTTAGCATTCTTTAATGCATAATAGTCTTTCTTCATGTGTCCTTTCTTATGACAATAATGGCATTCGATATCCCTCTTCCTTGATTTACTTCTACTCTTATTTCGTTGACCATTCTTTTCCTTGTTCTTGCTCCTGCCACGTTGTTGATTCTTTCCTTGGTAAGAATCATGAACATTATATGCATCTCCACTCTGAGTGCCAACCATAGATTTTCTATGAATCTCCTCACTCAAGAGTGCTCCACAATGTCATCATAGACGAGTTTACCACCAAGTGCACTATTGCTAATAGCTGTGCAAAATGTATCCCATGATGATGGCAAGGTGCATAACAACAATAATGCTTTCATGTCATTATCCATATCCAATTTTTGAGCTTGTAGCTGAGAGAATATAGCATCAAACTCATTTAGATGAGTAGCAACACTATCTGTGTCCTTCATACGAAGGTCATTTAATTTTCTCATCAGATAGACTTTATTTTATGTCGTCTCTTTTTCATATGTATTGCATAACTTCTTCCAAAGCTCCTCTGCACTTTCATTGTCGAATACTATAAAATAAACATTATCTGCAAGGTGCAAGCGAATGGTAGACTTGGCCATTTCATCTAATTCATCCCAATCATCTTCATCCATGTCAGGAGGCTCCTTTGAAATTCCATTTACTAGTCAGCAGACTTCTTTGAAATTCCATTTACTAGCTTCCATTTCCTCCTTTGAATCAGCACATCTTTAATTTGATTCTTCCATAGAGAAAAGTTTGTGCCATCAAATTTTGAGATCTCAAAATGGTCTTTGCCCTACAAGTTATAGCTCCTCCTCGGAACACTAGCACTAGATCCTGATCCACCGGATGTGCCTGAGACCTCTGATGCCATGATGGTAGAGAACTAAATAGAATGATAATGGAGCTAGAAGAGTCCAAACACCAATGAATAAGTGTATTAAGGAGTAAATCAACCGCTGTATAGTTGACAAAGCCAAAAATCTGGAAAAAAAAATTCAGAGTATCCTCTGCAAAATGAGCATATGACCAATGTCAAAATATCATAAAACTGCAATTACTGACATGTTTGCTTGCATAGTGAATCACTGACTCCATTGCATATAATTAGTTACCCAATAGAAGCGAACTAGGCTTATCGAGCACCTATGAACAACTATCATACATCTCCTATGGTGAGGTTGGGTAAGTCTTCCACTTGCATCACCAAAGATACCCCGACACCTGGGTGTCTCCTAGTTAAGAAAACCTCACCACAACCCTCTTTATCAAACGTAAAAGGCTTTATGCAATGAACGTAACCGCTATATCAATGACCACATGGACATACATAAGCGTTATCCATAGAAGCATACATGGTGTGCATGTGCTCAATAAATGTAGTAAAATGACACTAAAAGTCTGAATGCACAACCCAAAAACTAGCCAATAACACCTGCAATTATCTGTCAACTCTAATGTTTTAGGCTCAAAAAACCTGTATAAATTTGTAGCAACTGCTCCCACCAAAGCTAAAACCTTTCGAGAAAACTGTAGTTTTACGAGTGTGTCTAAAAACATAGCCCCAAAGAATGATATTTACTATCAGAGAAGTACAAAGAACACTCTTCTTGATGTTCTTGGACCTATGTGAAAAGAACTATGTGCAAAAGTACTCGAAAACGGCTCCAAAAGACACCCCAAAAATGCTTCAAAAATAGGCTTCAAAAGCAAAGAATGAAGCTTTGAGGGACCAAAACATGTTCAAGGTAATGTCCACCTTACTCTTTCCCCTTCTTCAGACACCACAAGAGTGTATCTTAGTGGCAAGAGATTTTCACGATTAAACGAGCTCCGGGGGAAACAATACTGGGATGGGTGACCTTGCGAGAAGTACCGAGAACCTCTATATTCCTTGATCATTGAGGTCCTCCCTCACGTGTAGCCAACAACACCAATGGTGACTTCGGTGACTCGGATGACAAGGTATGCCAAGGTCTATGCCTTGGTCACCACCTTAGTCGTAAGCCTTAGAGAAAGTTGGGGGAGTGCTCGCTTTGCTCGCACAAAAGGGACAAAGCTTTTGCGTCGAACTTCTCTGATACTTGTGAAGTATTTCGATGGTGATGCACTAGAGCATGCTCTCCTTCTTGTGAGCTCCACAAAGATATCCTCGGAGTAGAAAATTGAGCTCCTAAGGCCACACACGATACTCTGCACAAAGACTGCAGAATATGCAGAAAACACAGTACATAGGGAGCACAAAGATAGATTTCTTAGGTCTTACAAATGCGGTCAAACTTACAGTCTATGACTAACCAGGCCGCTATATGTTTTATTAAAGAACATATACAAAGAAATGTCCAGTGGCCATTTGGCCTTTCACATGGACACTAACGGTAACAAGAACATGTATCTATTATGAAGTGATGAATGTAATTGATAGCTCTCATTCCATATTTGCATGTTGTCCTATTGTCCTCATATGGAGAAAGGATTTTGATTCATCTATTGATGTGATGATGTTATTAATGTTTTGTGGAAGCATATGGTTGTTCCAAAGTCTTGTACGATAGGGACAATGAAGTTTGGACATGCAAGATTGTAATCAATGGATGTAAAGACAAGCATGTGGAGATGAAGTTCAAAGCATGGAAACATGATGAGGAGACTATGGATGATTGGGATCATTTTGAAGAAATGCTTAGAAGCATTGCTGAAGCATGGGCTCATTAGATGATATTTTATGTGCCCATTGACTCCCTCTTTGGGAGTCAGTTACTGTTGGAGTTAGACGTCCACGGAAGCACGCGAACAGCACAAGGAAGAAGAAGAAGCTTGGAGCACAACACACAATACTGAATTTATTACTAGAGAATGTACAAAGATAAGTAGCCCATTCGGGCAATAGGCGTATATATAAGCCGGGGAAAAAAACCTCCTAAAGAGGGAAAAAAGTGCTCTGGTGGTCCTAGTGTGTTCACACACATCACTACCTAAATATATCAACAAATCCCCCTGGGAGTGATGCGGTGAACAAGGAGCTGGCACTCATGTATAAGGAAGTGTCAAGCTATGTGGAATCAATCCACAAAAGGAAGTAAGCCCAAAGATTTGCAGAAAGCTTCAAACTTCTCCCTCGGCAGAGCCTTCGTGAAAAGGTCTGCAATGTTCTCCTGCGTGGGCACATATGCCAAGCTAATCTCCCCAACAGAGAACCTCTCCCTGACGTAATGATAATGCACCTCAATGTGCTTAGTGCGAGCATGGAACACAGGGTTCCTCGCAACTTCCAATGCACTCTGACTCTCAGTGAAGATGGTGCTGGCAGAAGTCTGACCAACACCCAAATCAGCCATAAGGCGTCTGAGCCACACACACTCAACAGTCGTTGTGAAAGCTACCCTATACTCAGCCTCACAACTGGAAGTGGCCACAGTAGGCTGCTTCTTGCTCAACCAAGATATACATGAGCTACCAAGCATGAAGCAAAAGCCACTAGTGGACACATGAGTGTCATAGCGACCAGCCCAATCAGAGTCAAAAAAAGCATGCAAATCTGGCAGTAGTGATCCCCCCTTGGGATAAAACAACCCAAGTAGCCGAGTACCACTCAAATAGCGAAAGATGCGCTTAACTGCCTACCAATGCTTGACTCATGGGCAATGCATAAACCTCCTCATCTGTGAGACAGCAAACTGAATAACAAGCCGAGTAATGCATAAGTAAATCAAGCATCCAACAACCTGCTGATAGAGAACAACATCAAATGCATCTCCAGCATCATGAAGACTCAATTGTAAACCTATCTCCATAGGAGTGGCAATAGGCTTACAGTCTTCAAGGCCAAAACACTGCAATAATGTGTCAATATATATTGTTTCACACAAAGCCATTCCACCATCAACTTGCATAAACTGAATGCTTAAATAGTGGTGCAAATGCCCCAAATCAGACATCCCAAATGAGGCATGCTCAATCAGAACAGAGGGTGCCCATTTTACATGCTGATAGATTTTCAACCAAAACCAAAAACTGTTTGAAGCACATGAACACTTAAGACTTTGCCTTCAATGGATATACCCATGCATGCCTGGAAAAATCATCGATGAAAGTCACGAAGTAAAGATAATTCCCAAAAGAAGGTGTCTGCATAGGACCACAGACATCACTATCTACAAGTTGCAATTTCTTAGTAGCCCGAACTGAACCATCTTTTGGAAAGGACGAACGTTGCATTTTGCCCAAAATACAACCTTCACAAACATGTTTTCCATGTGCCTCAAGTTTGGGCAAAGAGGACACCATTTTAGATTTCTACAAGCATAGCAAACTAGCAAAATTCAAATGACCAAAGTGTGCATGCCAAAGCTTTGCATCTGACATAGCCTGAGAATCATTTACTGCACATGCCAAATCATTTACAGATCTTTCATAATCTATGAGCTTATACAGCCCACGACATAAAATGCCAGAAGCAATAATCACAACGCTATTTGACAGATCATGAACTGTACAACTATCATCAACAAATTTCACAACCAAGCCAATCTTGGCTAATGCAAAAATTGATAATAGGCTCTTCTTGATCCCTGGCACAAATAAAGCATCTGACAAAGTGAAAGAATTACCATCAGCAGTAGTCAAAATGATCTTACTAACTCCCATAACAAGATAAGAGGAGTTGTTGGCGCATGTAACAATATTTCTTGTAGGGGCACGCTTGAGTGAAGAGAAGAAACTGCGCTATGAGGTAATATGTGTGGTCGCCCCACTATCAAAATACCAAACATCTGAGTCTACTGCAGACATGCACTACTCATGAGAAGATGGGTCAAAACTACAGACAGTAGTAAACGCCAGTTCCAGGTGTAATAGGATGTTTTTCAACACCCTACACAATGTTCCACAGTCCTTTTGCAACCAATACATGTCGCATCATATAAGCCCACAAGGGGTAGTTGGTACCATCCAACTTATCCTCAATAGCCAACATACGGGATACATCACTGCTTTCAGCCATGGCCGGTGACTAAAATACCTTGATGCAGAAAATTGATTGTATCTCAAAACGTTGAACGGAATTGCCCAGATGGGTTCTGCTAAATCTGTAGCAGACTTTGAGATGCTTATACTGGCGAATCGAAACAGGTATATACCTTTGGCACAAAAAGACAAAATAGCCTACACAAGCGCTGCGATAGTGCGTTTGGAGGTTGAAACGACACTGTTTTGATCTCAGAAACACGCTGAGTATGCTCACCAAAATTTGTTTGATTCTGAGACTACAAATGGAGGAGTGTCGATGACACCCTAGATGAAGCGACAACCTACTCTGATACCAATTGTTGGAGTTAGACAACGGCGGAAGCACGCGAACAACACAAGGAAGAAGAAGAAGCTTGGAGCACAACACACAATACTGAATTTATTACTAGAGAATGTACAAAGATAAGTAGCCCATTCGGGCAATAGGCATACATACAAGCTGGGGAAAAAAAACCTCCTAAAGAGGGAAAAAAGTTCCCCGGCAGTCCTAGTGTGTTCACACACATCACTACCTAAATATATCAACAGTTACATATCTTGTATTCAAGGAAATGGTTCTTCATGTATTTAAAAATGTATTCTCATATGATGTATTTCACCCATGATGTAAGAATTTAAATGATAAGATGGAATTTATCCAACCACTTTGAATTTGCATATAGAGCATCTAGGATGGCCGAGTCATTATGTAAATGAGGAGTAGCTTGTATAGCTTGGCTACTATCCCAGGCACTGTACTTTGCTTCTCATTTACATAATATGTCCAGATACATATGGACTTTGTATTTGACTTCCATACCATGGTTTGACCATGCACTTTGGTTGGTGAAGCAATGCCCCATAGGGTAGTTGCATGTAATAAACCTAGGACATTGGTACGCAATGTGTGGGTCTAGGTCCATCGTGTGTGCCAGTGTTAGCTGAGCATTATTTTATTATCTTGTGGTTGGAACTTCTCATTAAAATGCATGGATTAAGGTCTAATTGAAGGCTTGCCAAAAGGGTGCCATGAGGAGGTGTGAACCCTATTCGAAGGGGTGCTTAATTTGTATATAAATATGTGGCTTAAATTAATAAAATAGAACACACATTGGAATCTGTGTTTGCAATCCTGTCGGTATGGTTCTCTCCCTCTCTCATGTATCTTGTTTGATTTGTGTACATATTCATGGTTGTACTAGTTGTGCATTGCATTGACATGTTAAGGGTGAGACCCGCCTCCCTCTTAACATGCCTCTTTGGCTCCCCCTACCTATAAATTTTCCTCTACCTCCTACACAATTTTGTTGTTGACCTTGGTCTTGCTTATTGTTTTCTCTTCCACTTTTGAAGCCTCAACCTCTAACTCTTCCTCTTTCGGAGTAGAATACCTACTCAAAACTAGGTTTTCCTTGAGATTTATTACCTTGTGGTTGGAATCTCTCATTAAAATGCATGGATTAAAGTCTAATTGAAGGCTTACCAAAAGGGTGCCATGAGGAGGTGTGAACCCTCTCTGAAGGGGTGCTTAATTTGTATATAAATATGTGGCTTCAATTAATAAAAGAGAACACGCATTGGAATCTGTGTTTGCGATCCTGCTGGTATGGTTCTCTACCTCTCTCATCTATCTTGTTGTTTCATCTGTGTACATATTCATGGTTGTAGTAGTTGTGCATTGCATTGACATGTTAAGGGTGAGCCCCGCCTCCCTCTTAATATGCCTCTTTGGCTCCCCCTACCTATAAATTGTCCTCTACCTCCTGCATGTTTTTGTTGTTGACCTTGGTCTTGGTTATTGTTTTCTCTTCCACTTTTGAAGCCTCTACCTCTAACTCTTCCTCTTTTGGAGTAGAATACCTACTTAGAACCAGGTTTTCCTTGAGAATTTTAGTCCTCACCAAGATTATTCTCTTTAATTATTAGCATGGATACGAGATCAGCAAAATTCAGAATATTTTCCCTGGTCTGAATAGAAGTTCTGAACTGTTTATATGCAATTCCTAAACCATGAAGGCATACTTCCACCTTATCATCATCATCTACATTCATACCAATAGATACAAGTGACTCACATATGCTTTTGATTTTCACAGTGTAGTCACTTATCAACATGCTCCTTTTCTTTAGAGTATGCAACTCATTCTTGAGTTGCAATTTTTGTGCCTTTGTATTGGTCTCATAATAATGTGAGCAAACTGTTCCAAGCCTCTTTCAAAGTCTTGGCATGATATATGTGCCCAATCATATTATCATGTATGCTAACACACAACCAATATATTACTTTTTGTGCTCCTTGGTTCCATTTTATATGCTCTTAACTAGTCTGTAATCTAATTCCTCTCTGGTAATTTTGGAGTGTTTTCATTCTCTCCTTTGAGATACTTCTAGTAGCCTTTTCCCATCAAGAAATTTGTCATTTTGAATCTCCAAGCATGAAATTTTTTCTTGTCCAACTTATCACTCATAAGTTGAATCATTCCATTAGCATTTTCCATTTCTGCAGTAATTCACAACACTGTAAAAACACTAGAAGTAGAACCTTTGCTTGAACATTGTCACACTATGACGTGATAGTTTGATCTCAAAAAAAAAGAGTTTTCATGTATCAACAGTAGACCAAATTGCTTGAAATTTTGGGCCTTTATCGAGCAAAATGCAAGTTACAATTTTGAAAATTGACCCAATATCTCTTTGGGTCCCACATTGTAGCCTCAAAATGGAGGTCAAGATGCCTTCTACCTTCATGCTAAATTTTGTAGCAATCTAAGATCATTTGTAAAGCGTGTGTTCTCCATGCCTTCTCATGTACTCTTCACCATTAGCCTTCTCCATGAACTCTCTATAGACATACTAGCTCTGGTACCATGTCAAGAGAAAGAAGATAAGGAAGAGAGCTCTCACACACTCTCACACACCAAGAGAGGAGCACACACAGATTGAGGCAACAAAGAATGATCTTCTTCTTCTTACATAAAGAGAATATACAAGAATGACCTCATAGAACAATACAAATAGTGCAATATATAAAGAACAATACAAATAGTGAGTTCGAAGAAAAAAATATGCAATCACTCTCGATAGATAAATCTAGTAAAGCTCACTAAAGTATAAAATATACCGGAGTGACCATTATACATGTGAGAGAAATGAAAAAGTGATATGTGTCATCCTCAATCATCAGATGTTCAGGTTGATATCTCAACAAGTAAGTCTATGATCTAAGGGTCCAACCAGTTCAGACAAATTTGAAATCGGACACCGTTTGGTAACTTATGTGTATGATCGACAATCTTGAGACTAGAATTAAGCATAAGGTCATGTGCTCTCTTAAACAAGTGATTCATTTAGCCTAGTGATTAAGTCATATGTATGTGAAGGAGGAGGCCTTGGGTTCAAACCCCATGGGGAGCATGGGAAGAGAGTTTTACCCAAAGAGGTCTAGAGCCTTCTAGAAGCATCTAGTTGAGTTAATTGTAGTTACGTTAGACACGTGGAGCACATTTAGTTACATGTTTGATACTTGGATGGTTAGTATCCACCTACCCTAGTAGGTAGTCCCTTAGAGAGAGCTATGTATAGAGACATACATTTGGGACGAGATTCTAGCATGTGGTGGTCCTAATTGTCAGCCTTTTGCATTGGTATCAAAGGATACATGGTGACCTTGATGGCTCATCATCTTCCTCAAGCATCCATGGTTCAGAAGATGAGAGAATGTTTCACTTCCCTTTACATACTCATGAATGTAGCTATCCTTTTTCTATCGGGATTAGTTGTTATCGAAAAATATTCTCGTTTTTTTTGTTCATGTGAGTTTGTTCTCCTAGGAGAGAATCTTAGAGAAGCAAAATGAATGCTTTCTATAAGGACTTTTGGTCATCATGAGTATCAGATCTTGAACATGTGACCACTTGGTTATTGTGTACCTAAGTCGTGAGGCCTTAGGGGCTTGTGTCGATGAGACTAGACCTCAATCACCCCACAAGCGCATATAGTGGTGGATTAATACACATTTAATTATCAATCCGAGGAATCGTAAGAACCAAGTGTATGAAGATGTGTGTGCACATGATGGTATGTGAAGTGATTAAGCTACAATATTGCATGTGAAAAGACTTAACTACCTCTCTAACTCACTATTCCTTTGAAAATGCATGCCATGATACCATTTACAATAGTAAGCACAAATTCAAACTTTCCTCTCACCTCCAAATTCTGAATATGATCAATAGCAGGTTCTTTTTGAAGCTCTCAACGAGACGCATCTATTGGTGTATTTTCACTCAAATATGACAAACACACTTCAAGTTATGAGCAAAATAGTGAATGGCACAAAGCACCAACTCATAATGGCTCACGCACACACTATAGTAGTTCAAAAGTGATGGGAAAGGATAGATAATAGTCCTACACACACATTCCAAGCATTACACACACACAAAAAATCATGGAGAAGGAGGAAATCAGCAAGAAAGAAGCAAATTCAAAATTCTTCTTCAAATCTTCACAATGGCAAAAGTCTCTTACAAGAGTCACAAAGTGACTTATATACATGTGCCCTAAAAATGGTTCACACAAGAGACGGGCACTTTATTGACTAACTCTAATTTCCTACTATTTTACAAGAGTTATGTTACAAGGATTTGGGGCTTATGCATCTAGAGGACTCCTCTAGTGCATTTACATAGCTTCAAGGGAGTTTCATAGGATTTTGAAGAAGAAAATTTATGCTCATTAATTTGAAAATTTTGGGGCTCCTTTTCTATGCCTCTTTTCTCTGCAACACTCTCCCCCTCTTTGTCTCTGTCATCCCTTGACAGGCTTTGCTTCATGTGTTCGTTTGCTGTGTTAATTTGGGCTACCACGCATGCAACCAGTGGCTAAGAATGTGATATTTTTAATCACCCGCTTCAACTTCTCAACCTCTCCCCCTTCTAACTTTTGGTCCTAAGATATGTCTTTGTCTTCACAACTCTAACCTTGTTGTTTTTTCTTTTAGCTTGTTTATCTCTTTCCACCGCACGCACCTTGTGGAGGGAGAAGCGCCTAGGATTCTCAGACAATTTGTTACTTTATCTGATGAAGAATCCTTTGTGTACTATCTCCCCTTGAAAGGTCCTGGTTGTAATTCTTTTGTTTCCACTCTTTGGGACCTAATCCTTTGGTGTTGTAGCTTGATGCGTGCCCCTACCGGGCTTTGGGCAGTGGTGGTTCTTTCTTAGCGATTTGTTTTGTTCTTTAATCTTCTTCTTCTTCTCTTTTTGCTTGATTCTCCCTCCACACATCCCTCCTCCTAAACTTTGTCATCCCCGACACGCTTTTTGTGGTGACATGAGTAAGTTTGTATGACTTCTTTCTCTCTGTGATTAAGCAAATTTGCATAACATATTATCATCTCCTTCCATTGTGTAGACTTTACCCCGTCATCTGGTGCCCGTCTATGATCTGCAAAGAAACTCAGTTCGTAGGCTACCAGTCTAGCATTCAAGTTGGAAGAGATTTTTGCAAATGTCTCCGAGTCCATCTCAAAAAAACCTGTGAAGAACGCTTCTTCGAACGTTTGCATGTATGGACTTGGCAGAAACATAAGTCATGGGTATATTGCCATGATGGTTAAGCAACTTGGTGTAGTATATAGATTAAAAATTAAGGCATTTGCTCCCTGATTAATTCCTATAAAGTTTAAAAATGTGTACTTCGCGTGTTGAAAGACTTTCAAAATTGTAAGGAGCATACTCAATATCTTATTGGTCATTTTAATGGCTAAGTCTGGTATTGTCGCATATCTAGATAGCCAAAATTCTATCATCCTCACCATGTATTCTTTGGTCGGTAGGTAGTTATGAGGCAGACTAGGTAGTAGCGGATAGTTTAGCCATTGATTATTGATATTACCCTGGCGCTGGGCTTCCCAAAATTGCATCCATGATCGTCTTTTGGGGATTGGGCAAAAAGATGGATTAACTTGAAGCGCATCCGGTGTTGACTCCTAGTGTATCCTTAAAGTAGGATTCTTCTCCAAAAATTTGTGTCTCCATATAGGATCTGCCTTGTCAAATTCTTCTTGCGTATACGTTTGTAGGTTGAATTGCAGATCGTGATCAGGTTCTTTATTGGTAGTCTTCTTTATATACTATCGTGTCTCTTCTTTTAGTAATACGTAAGGTATATTGAATGGCTTCAATATCGGTTCCAGGCTTTCGCTTTCAATCTTAGCCTCTTTCGTTACCTTTACCACTTGTTCTTCAAATTGTTCCGTAAGTTGGGACACTAGTAGTGCCCTCTCATGTCGTCTTAGTTCTACAATAGCTCGATCATGTCTTTCAATGCTCATCTCTGCTTCCTCTCTTATTGGTGAATGATGCATGGGGGGAGAAAGAGGATGTACCTTAGTCTCCACAGTAGCCACTTGGGAGCTTGGAACTACTGGTGTGGCCGTTGTTACCTATTGTTTTATTTGAGCTTTTAATTTTGCAGTGAGTTCATCCTTTTCTTTGATTTCATTGGCCATGTTTGTGAGTGCTTCTTTGGTAGTCAAAAGTTCATTTCCTATAGTAGCTATTTGATTGGCATCTTCATTATATATCACAAGAAGTTTATCCTCGGCCGATTTCCATCGCTTTCTGAGTTCGTTCATGTCATGCATGTACTTTCTTTCCCATTCTTCTCGTATGGTTTGCTCTTGTTTTAGCTGATCTTCATACTTCACAGTTTGAGGTTCTAATGCCCTTGTGTCAATTGCTATCATTTCTTGTGCTTCTATGGGTTGGTTGCATAGGGTGGCAGTCATAAGCTCTTTATTCTTGTTTCTTAAGTTGTCTGCTTCCTCCATATATACCTTTATTTGGGATTCAAGCGGCTTACTTCTAGCATTCATTCTTGCTTTCTCAATTTCACCTCCTTCATATTTACTTTGGAGCTCTTTTAGTTGATCTTGGAGCTTCTGGTTTTCCATTGTTAACATGGTGCATTTGTCCATGGTTTCCTTAGCTTCTACTTCCTTGGTTGAGAGTTCCTAGTGAGCTTGAATTAATTGTGTAGACAGTATTTCACTTATTACCTGGAATTGGCTTCTCTCTCTCATAGCCTTGTCATAGTCTACATCGGCTTCGAGCATTTGTTGTTGAGTATCCATGGACGTTTGTATCACCTGCTTCACTACGGGCTTCAGTTTAGCCACATCCACATTTAGCCATGTTTTAGGGATACTCGATTCTTCCCTTGTTAGTACATCTTTGTCGTGGAACGTATAGTTGCATTATGCGGTTGTCTTATTTGAAGGTGCACTTCTCTCTCTTTTTCCTCTTCTTCATTTGTGGTCGACTTTGTTGCACTTCCTTGAAAGGTAACATCCAAAGGAGAAGGCTCTGCTACCACCCGGATTGGATTGAATGGCTCGAGATCCTCCACTTCTTCTTGTTATTTCTCTTCCTTTGGCCTCTTTACTAGGGCTTCTCCATCTAACTGAGTCTTCGTGATTTGAATCTTCATCTCTTCATTCTTTTGAATACATGAATAGGTGATCCTTGCCTTGTTGTGTCCATGATAGTGTCATTAAAAGTTTGATCTACTTTTGTTCCTTCCACTCCAAAGGAATCTGTGACTTGATTCAATTCCTCCCAATTGCCATCATCTTTTGAATCACTTTTAATGTCCACATTCATCATGGATGGTTCGTGCTCTTCTTGCGTATCGAAAGATGAAGTAGATTTGGTCAATCCCAACTCTCTATATCTATGAACTTTTGTCAACCTCTTTCTTTGTTCAATGTCTTCATGAGATTGTGGGTAATGATGCCCTTGTACTGGCAAATTTACTTGTCCTTTGTCATATTATGGATGTATATCCTCTTGGGTGAGGTGGCACTCATGCCACATGGCATCTAATGGGAGTAATATCATATGGTAGAAGAGACTAAGAAGATCTCATATATGAGAGAGTATCTAAGTAAAACTATGATCTCTTATGAGAGAGGATAAGGAATGCGCAGCTCGGCGGCTGGGAGGAAATGAACGCGATGTCTCTATGTGTGTGTGCTCGCGGATGCAGATCGAAGCAAAAGAACTTTATGATATTGGTATCAGAGCTTGTACGATCGCCATGTCCTCTGCGTGCGTCAAGTGGGATTCGAACTCACATCATAAGGAAGAGAGGCCTACAGCTTAGCCAAGGCGCCAAGCTCCTCTGATGATATATGTGCAGCAGTGATTGCTATACGTTTCCACGTACAGCTTCAGAACTTCCACGTGCCCTCACTGCCCGTCCCTCACAGCTGTAGGACCTCTCTGCCCGTCGCCACGGACAGCCAAGAGCGTACTACAAGCATGGGTAGCCGTCCAGAGCGTTGAAGGACCTGCGGGCGTATCTTCACGATTGAAGGACGGAAAGCATCAAGATGAACTGCCATTTAGCTACTCCTAAGAGCAAACATAGCTTACTCTATTGTGTGGAGCTCGAGTCCCATTAACATCAACAAGTACCAAGAGAGAAGGAAAAAATCCTCCACTCCTATGAAAGTTAGTGGTGAAGGTAGCACCGAGGAGGAAGGATAGATGGATCCAAAGGAGTTGGGAAAAGTACTCATATGCAAAGGAAATGGGATCATTGCGTTCTTTCTTGAGGTTTTGGCAACAAGGAGGAGTATGGCTTCAAGTTCCAGGTTTGAGTATTTTTGAATTCCTGTAAGAATTTTCATTTTTTCGAGAATGACAATGAAGCATTAGGGGGGGGCCACCTTTTGGAGGGAAATCGCATATATGGAGAGTATAAGATATGTACTCTCACCTAGAGTCAAGGATTCCCTCAATATACAAGAAAGGGTAAGCTTTAGGAACTTCCAAAGTAGCGTATTTTTATGATTTTTGCATAAAGTTCAGGGGTTATTTTTTATAAATAGCCATTTCGGGAAGGGGAAAAGAGAAGGTATTTTTCATAGATTTATGGAAAAAACCATGTACACTTATATTCTAGTGTATTGACTTCCATATACAATCAAGAAATCCATAAGATACCTCAGTTTGATGGGAGTTTGAAGCTCCACAAAACCCCCTTCCATCACAGTTTGACAAAAATTTCAGCACCTAAATCTGAAAAATTCCCATTTTGGAAGAGGGAAAAAGAGGTGCGATAAATATGGATGGATGGGAAAAAGTATATATACGGAGAGTATGGTGCATGGACTTCTTAGGCGAATCATTAGATTCATCAAAATGATCAGTTAAGGAGGAATTTTACTTCCTCAAAGACCCCCTTCCCACACTTTTTGGAAAAATTCAGAAATTAATCTTTTGTCAAACTCCACTTCTTGGAGTAAGAAAAAGATCATTTAGAGGCTTCCCATGGATTATTGTATATAATCCAAGAGAAATCCACATTTAGAGTGGATTAGAAGCTTGCTAAGAGCTCCCATTTAAGTTTTTGCATAAAAGCAAAATCTTGATTTAGGCCTCTTTTGGGGAGTGAATTAGCATGCACTAAGGGAGGATTTGGAAAGGTAAAAAATGGCTCAAGCATCTTCATATACCACTCTCTGAGGTTATGGAGAGAATTTTAGGATTTGCATGATGGAAGAATGCTTTTGGGCACCCCAAAAATCACATTTTTACACTTTTTCCAGCCCCTCCAACAGTCCACTAGTTTGTCATGTCCCACTTGGAATGGCCATATCTTGGGCTAGGAAATTCCAAATTGGACGTGCTATGGCTCGTTTCGAAGAGCACAAGATCTACTTTCATTTTATGAAAAGAAATTTTGGAAAGTAAAAATTTTTGCAGGTCTGAACAGGTCTGCAAAGTCTGAACAGTTTTGGGCGACTACCTTCCGGGAGCCATATCTTTCAAACCGGGAAGGCGATTTGAGTAATTTCACTTCGACCTATTTGCACATGGTTTATATTTCAGTTTATGAACATTTGCAGGTCCTAAAGTGGTTTTTGCAGGTCTAAAGAAGGATTACTAATGCATTTTTGAGCTAAATTTGCATTATTTTTGTAATCACCTGACCATGCTTTATGTTTGAGGAGTGCTCCGATATTTTCGGACACTTCAAAGTTTATGTTAGGACCTGAGGAGGAAGGTGCAAAGGTCTCGAAGCTTGTCGAGAGCGATTGGATGCATGCAATTCCAAAATCAAACTACTCAGGGACGTATATTTTATGCTTTCTGGCATTTTATTTATGTTATGGCATGTTCTGTATCTACATGCATGAAGGGAATTGCATACATCAAATGTTGATCATTGTTTAAGCTCTTAAAAGTATGGATCAACATGCAGGAAGTATACTTTTTGATTGTTTGCAGGAAAGAAGATTACAGAAACCATATGGCTATGCAACACCGGGAATGGTTGCTAGCAAATACTTTTGTGTTTTTGCAGGTCATGGAATCCATATATAAGTTTATGGCGTGCATGCCATGGGCCTGTCAAGCCCTATGTTTTTGGGTGGCCTGAGTGCCACTGAGTTATGGTTTAAATTTTTTGGGGATTCCATTTCCTGGGGAAATGTTGTCGAAATTTTTCCTACCGCATGGCGTTATATACGCACTTGCCTTTAGGTAGGAATGTTATGGCATCGTAGTATGCCCTTTCTGCAAGCATCAATAAGTTTTAGGCATGCTTATAAGCATGTATTTGATGGACTTAGGATCATCAGAGTATTATATATAAGGCAACTTCGGTAGTAGCAGGATCCCTATATATAATCCTTATGGATTTAGACCATAGGATTGCTAACGGAAGGAGCTACACCTTCACCATTAGTAATGTGCACAAGCAATCCTATAGGTTCAGGAAGTTGCATTCAGGCACGGGAGATGCATTTTTTATAATCTCCAAGTTAGTGAAGATTTAGTTATCTTCACAAGAGTCTCACAGTAGAATTAGGAGACTATGGGGTATCATGATCAATACCCAAAGAGTGACTAGTTTCACTCATATACATCACTTGAGCGAGTAGTGAAGCATGTCTGCTACACTACTAAGGAAACCAATAAAATGGGATCACAGAGATGGGTTTCATGAGATAACATCGACGGATGCTTATGTGATTCGAGTGATGGTTAGGAAGGTCATTTGCATGGCACTAGCTCTATCTTATAGAGCATAGATCCCTTAGTCAGGAATAGTTGGGGTACCCAATACATATATATGTATCTTGGGATCTACAGAGAGGTACCTAGACTTAGTCTTGGTACCTAGGAACAAGTTGGTTTGGAACAAAAGGGATATCCATTGTCACATTGTTGACTAGAACCAAACTAACTAGTTCAAGGACATGGGACTCATTTCAGTCCACTGATATGATTTTAGTATATGGGATTCATTGGAGTCCACCTACATATTCCATTATATGGAATAGATATTCGGTTTAGTGTAGGTATAACACCGTGAATTGGAAGAAGTTTTCACTGGTATGGGACGGTGGAAACGACTTCCCTTTGAGCACTCTTCTTCTATGGCCAGGAAGAAAAGGACTCATCATTCATGGCGTCATGTCTCACTAAATCAGAGGAGAACTCTTAATAGACATCTCCTACTAGGTTTGGGAGTTATCCTTCAGAGTATGGGGAAGATTTATTCTTCCAGTAGAGAATGTGATAGGTGATTTTATCACCATTGGTATCACATACTCATTTTTTTAGTTTTCAGGAAGGATAATTCCATCAGTTTGATTGGATCGTATAGATCCATGCACAGAGTATGGTTGGCAGAGATAGTTCTTCACTATGGATACACATATGTTTACGGTATCATGTCACATCATTGCTGACCATTTTAGTAGAGGGCTTTGACCCTTATTAGGAATTTATTTTCTCCACTCTTCACTACATACACCTTCATTAGTTAGCGGAGATCTGTTCTCCATCTTCATAGGAATATGTGATGAGGGATTATGCATTAGTTATGGAAGAGAGGACTAAATAAATTCATGAGTTTCTCTTTTAAGGAAAGGAGAAAGTGGGAATTAGCTCAGAGATCCATGAGGGATCTTACTTTAGTTCAGTACTCTCACTTTAGCTCCTATACTTTGGGAGAGAAAGAAGGAAAGGAAAACATAATTTCTTCATAGGAGAAGAATAGAGTATGTTTTTCTTTAGATAGAAGAGGTGTTTTGAAAACATCTCTTAATCTATATTTCAGAAGGAATTCATTTCCTCTACTTGTCCATGTAATTTTCCTTCATATGGGAGTATGATTCTCCACTATTTTGGAAGGAAAAGTATGGAGAACTTATGTGCATGTTCTCACCTATGGATGAGTAGAGAAACTGGATTCAACAGAATCTCTTTCAAAGGGAAAGGGAAAGTGGAATAGTTTCCACTGCTAGAGCTCTTTTCCTTGGAAGAGATTACAGAGATAGACATGGAGAGAGTTTCACTTTCTCATTCTGGTTGTCTAGATAGAAGTGGCACTCTTCTATCAAAGACAAGAGGGAGATCAGTTAATTATAATGGTTAGATTGAATCTCACATGGATACTCTAGAGAGGAGCCATTATGTTACTCCAGTAATGGTCCTTGACTAGATGAGATGATCTAGTTATTGACATTAGTTAGACTGGGAGTAGAGTTATGACTCTTCTCTTTAGGGTTTATAGTGAGATAGAGATATATCTAACTATTAGGGTACCGAACTCTTAGTTGGTGTTACATCATGAGTATGATGAGTAAACATCAGTTAGGAGGATGGGTACTTAGGGATTATCTGAATCTCAAAGGGAATGCTTTTTGCATTCATATGGCAAACTACAGGGAAGAGAAATATTACAGTTTGCACAAGTGCCTATAGATGCTCTTCCAATAGAACGTAGTCCAATGGTAAAGGATGACAAACCACAGACTTCTTGGTTGGTGAAATGTAGAGATTGCATTTTACCACCGTGAGTTAGATGATGGATTTGCATAGTTCACAAGGTAGTTTAGACAAAACTACTACTTGTGATTACACTCAAGGTTAGGAAGACCTAGAGTGGTATGAGGGCAATCTATCATTTAGTCTTAGATGGGTTTGGAGTCACTTGTTATGGGACTTTGTTCTATACTTTAGAGGATTTTATGGTTTATTATCTCCACTATGATACGGTCAAGCTTATAAGTTTGGCACTTTGCACTTGCTTTTCATATTATTACTCCAAAGAGGATACATCATATGGACTTATGTCATTTGGAGGATGTTGTATGTTATGGGAGTAATAGTCTGGAACTGGAGTGTATATGGGAGATAGTAGGCACCATTCAGACGGTTTCCCACCTTTGAGATATTCTCATATGAGGCTTCTTAAGGGGAAGGACAAGGGAAAACAACACACAGAGATGACCATGTACATAGAGTACATGGGGTTCAGGGGAGTCCGAGCACTTTCTTCTACCATTATGGACATTTCATTTACATTTTCGAGGACGAAAATGCTTTAAGGGGAAGGAAATGTCATATTATGGATGTATATCCTCTTGGGTGAGGTGGCACTCATGCCACATGGCATCTAATGGGAGTAATATCATATGGTAGAAGAGACTAAGAAGATCTCATATATGAGAGAGTATCTAAGTAAAACTATGATCTCTTATGAGAGAGGATAAGGAATGAGCAGCTCGGCGGCTGGGAGGAAATGAACGCGATGTCTCTATGTGTGTGTGCTCGCGGATGCAGATCGAAGCAAAAGAACTTTATAATATCCTTCCATGTACTAGTGAGTAGCTTCCATTGCTTCTTTTAGCTCCTCTTCCGTAATGGGTGTGTTGTCTTCTATCCTTGTCCTCGGAAGTACATGAATCCTCTTTGAAGCAGGAAGGGCTTCTTCTACCTTCATCATTTCTCGTAGTCTTTTGGTGCCTCTCATCCTTGGTTCCGAGCTGGTTTTAGCTTCTTCCGTCACTTTTACTCCCTTCTTTTTCCTTGGGACAGTGGCTAACTTAGCATACTTAGCCATCTCTGAAGATGAGGGCATCTCTTTCAAATGTTCTCGGATACCCAGTGCATGGTAGATAAGTATGGTCAGAGCTACACTCCCCTTCAAGAACTTTTTATGGTTCCATTACTTCTTAGCTTCAAATAGATGCTCTTGGATGTATGGTATCATGTTCATTTGATTACCGATCTGTTTAATAGCATGAGATAAGAGTTGCATAATGATTCCTTATGGTGTTGTGTAGCGATGCGGAAAGCAGAAGTGTTGATGAATTAGATGGACTTCTTCTTCTATAGCTATACGATTGATTGAATTAGATGGACTTCTTCTTCTATAGCTATACGATTGATATCCATGAATGTTCGGGTCTTCATTCCTCGGCTTTCATCCTTCAAGTCTGTGTTTCCATCTTTTTTCCATATGAAAGCTTCTTTGATCAAGTCATGAGTGGATTGGATGATCAACCATTCCCCTGCCGCATCTAGGACTCTTGCTTCTAGCACTAATGGGTTATGTAAGGTCGGTTGGAGGGTATTCATCACCTGAGTGCATCGTTGGAAGTCCATCTTGTAAATTGGTAGTTCAAAGTATTTTTTAATACCTACCTTCGTCATTATACCCATAGTTGATGGAAGTTGATGTATGACTTTGAAATCTTGGGACATGACTAGAAACTGATGGTCAGTGTCCATAATCTTTATTGTCACTAAGAAAAGATAATCTCCAGCAATTTAGTCCTCTCGAAACCAATGACCTTTGGCTTTGGTCACACTTTGTAATGGAAATTCCAATACCTCCTCTTGAACATTTGCTTTGGAATCCTCAGAAGCCATCTGCACTTGTATTAAAGAGGGAATTAGCCTTTGGTGGAAACCAATTCATGTTTTATGTGTGGTTCAATGATTTGTCATTTCCTTCGTCACTCCGTTCCCCCTTGCTGAAGTAAGTAAGGTCTCTTACCACACTTCCTTTTGATTTTTACTTCTGAAAGAAAACAAAAGTCAGTTCTAGTTGAAGCATTTATTTATTTACAATGTAAGTTCATTCCTAAGGAAGTGTAATCTAAGATCTATTCCAATGATGGAAATGTGCACCACTAGTTTTGTTGAACAGATAATGTGCCGAATGCATGGCCTTGTAATGTGGCTCTGTCATGCATACTCTCGATGCAGTTGATTCTTCATGAGTGCAAGTGGAATCAAGCTTTGTCTATCGTTCCTCTTCTTACTGTTGTGTTGGTCTCCATATCCATTTTGTAGTTGGTGCTTGAGGTATTCGGTTCTGTTGCATTCCTTGATTTCTGGTTCTTGTTGCTTTTCTAAGTGTGATTTGATTTGTAGTTGGTGTGTTCCTTCGATACCCTTGGTGATTCTTCGTAGACTTCTTTGCTTCATGCTGTAGATATGATATCTCACTAAGTTTCCTTAGCTTTTGAGTAGCTGCTTGTCATACCTTCTTCAAAATCCATATGTGCTGCTATGTTTTTTGGGCCTCCACTAATGACTTTGGAATCCATACACGAATGAGTCTTTGTGGTTCTGATTGCAGATGTGAGTAATGGTTGTCCCTTTTGGTCTTCACTGAGTGGCTAATCTGCTTCTATGTTGGTCCATCTGGTTTGGTGTAGGTAATTTTAGAAGCATTGTCCTCACTTTCTCTCTTTTCATCTCTCATGGGAAAGGAGGGCACATCATCAAGCAACACTTTTTTATTTGCAGACAATTCTAGCTTAGGGCATTCTTTGGATAATCACTCTATTGATTCATTGTCTGACTTCAGTTCTAGGGGTTTGTTCTCAAGTTTGATAATCTCATGAACGTGAGAAGATCTTTCTTCTAACAAGCTAAAGATTTCCTTATGTCCTATTTTGGCTATATGTATCCTTGTGCTAGATGAATGTTCACTTTGTTGATCAGATTTTCAATTAGGTCTTCGTCTTAATTGAAAATCTTGCCCTAGGATCAGATTTTCAATTAGGTCTTCGTCCTTGCATACCAAAACTCTTTGCTTCATGGTTGAATTTCCTAGGTGAAGGGATATTTGGGTTTCTCCAACACATTCTATAACATGGCCTCCAATTCCTATCATGCACACTTTAGTAGGACTTATGTTCATTTGAAGTTGGGTGATTAATGCCTTTTGTATACAGCTTACGGCTCCTCCTGAGTCAATCAACACATCTATTAGCTCATATTTTGTAGTTCCAATTCCTAGGTTTAAATATGTTTGGGAGATGCTAAGGCTCTCAGGCTCTCATTGCTCGCCTTATTGACTTAGTAATTGGCCATAGGTATGGGTTCTTCTCCTTGTAGATATTGTTCATCCCTTTGTTTTATCCACTCCTTCCATTTCTTGATATGCTCTAAGGCTTCTTGGCGTGATTGTTCTCGAATCCTCTCCTCTTCCTTCTTTCGATTTTGTGCTCCTACTAGTAGTGCTAACATCTGGTTTGTTAATGGTTCCATATATCATTTTACTCATGTAGTTTGGAAGTATATCTCCATCTAAAGTGGCTAGATTCACTGCACCACTCATTGAGATTCTATTGATCAATAAGGGTCTGTATCCACGTTTCTACAGTTTCTTGGCATGTTGCTTCAATGTATATACTAGGACTAAATCTCCTTCTTTCAAGCCTTTATCTTTGATATGTACATCATAATACGCTTTCTATCTCCTTTTAGCTGCATGAATTCCCGCAATTGCTTGTAATCTTGTTTCATGTAACTTCTCAATCTGCTTGAGTTGCTTAGATAGCTCATGTCCTATCCATTCATACTATTGTGCTACTCATAAATTAGGTACCAAAAAGTCAATTGGCAGGATTGCATTTTGTCCATAAACTAGGTTAAATGGGGTAGTTCCAATGGCTGTCTTATAAGCCACACGGAAGGCCCAAATTGCATGGTGCAATTGTTTGTCCCAATCTGACCTTCCATTGTTGACTATCTTCATTAACACCGTACACAACACTTTATTGGAACTCTCTGCTTGACCATTGGCTTGAGGGTGATAGGGGGCTGATTTTTTATGAATTAGTAGGAATTCATTCATCAAGGGCTCTATTACCTCATTAAGGAAGTGTGTTTCTCTATCACTCACTATCTCTATAGGTAGTCCAAACTGTGTAAATATGTTCTCAAAGAGGAACTTTGCCATGGTTTGAGCATCGTTCTTTCTAGTTGTTTTTGCTTCTACCCATTTAGTTAGATAATATGTTGCCACTATTATGTACTCCGCATGTGATCCTTTTGCTGGTGGGTTAATAGGTCCTATGAAATCAATACCCCATTTGGAAAAAGCTCACGCACAAACCATGGGTCTTAGAGGCATGTCATCTCTTCTAATAGGATACTTGGCTCTTTGACATACTTCAAAACTCCGTACATAAGTGTCTGCATCCATATGTAGAGTTGGCCAACACAAGCCTGCAAAGAGAATCATTTTTACGGTTCTTTCGATTGAAAAATGTCCTCCTGTGGCACCTGCATGTGCCATTTCTAATATAGGTAAGTATTCTCCTTCATGCACACATAGTCATAGCTAATTGTCCTTTCCTCTTTTGAATAGTTGTCTTCCCAATATAATGTAGTCCTTACTCATTTCTTCTAGGGATCGGATTCTAGCTAGACTTGCTCCGTCCTCATGATCTCGTGTTTTTAAGAACTTCACCAATGTCCTACTCCAGTCTGGTGCTATCGTAGAGAATTGTAATGATGTATGATCTTTTGGAGTATTTTCTTGGCATTCTACACAATCGCTAATATGCTCATGAACATCCTTAGGCATATTTGGCCAATAAACTCCCAATCATTTTAATTCCCTTAGTGTTCCATGAGTTCCCTTATGCATTCTCCATCTATTTACGTGAGCTTTCTCAATTAAATTCTTCTGTTCAGCTTCTTCCACACACCTTAACAATACACCATTGGGTTCTTTATAGTACACACTTCCTGCCACAATGTGCAAGTTGCACGATTGCAGGAATCCTTTCCTAACATCCTTGTTAATTTGATGTTGTGGTCCATGGGTGAGTATTGGAATTAGCTTCTCTAGCCACTTAGGAAATACTTCAAAATTGAACAGATATGTGTCCAATAAGTCATCCGCCACTCCGTTAGGTGGTTCTCCATGTGTTAACCTTGACAGATGATCAGCTCTCACGTCGGTATTTCCTTTTTTTACTACCACTTCGAAGTCGAACTCCATTAGTAACAGGAACCATCTTACTAGCCTCCCGTGTTAAATAGTTTATTGACTAGGTACAATAAGGCCTAATGGTCTATGAAGAACTTGAACTTGTTGGTTGGTAGGTAGTGTCTAAATTTCTTCACTGTGTACACCATTCCTAAACCTTCTCGTTCCGTAGTCGTATAGTTTCTTTCAGCTTGATTCAGTTGTCTGCTCGCATAAGCAATAGGATGGTCTAATTTTCCTTCATCTGCAGGTTGAGCTAGAATGCATCCTATTGCGTAGTTGGAGGCATATACAAGGATATGAAAACGATTATTCCAATTGGGTGTTTTCAAAATAGGTGTTGTGCCTAGTCGTCTATTTAGTTCATTAAACACTTTCTCGCACTCATCTATCCATATAAATTGGGTCAACAATCTATATAATGGCTTGGCAATTATGGCATACATGTGAATAAATCTATGATAGTATCCACAATGACCCATACAAGCTTGCACTTCCTTAGCATTCTTTGGTCTTGGAATCTCTAGAATTACTTCAATCTTATCCTTGTCAGTGGAAATTCCATTCTTGGATACGATGTGTCCTAGGATCTTTCCTTGTCTCACCATAAAGACGCATTTCTCAAGATTCAGGCACACTCAATACTGTCGACACTTCTCAAATATCCTTTGTAATTCCAAAATGTGTTCATGTCTCTGACCTCAGTACGTGCACAAGTCATCCACGTATACTTCCATACTCTTCCTTAGAAACTCTTTAAAGACGTGACACATCAACCTTTGGAAAGTAGTAGGGGAATTTGTGAGTCCAAATGGCATCACTTTAAAAGCATAGACTCCCCATTCAGTCGCAAATGTAGTCTTATGTTGGTCCTCCGTAGCAATTGCTACTTGGTTCTACCCGGAGAATCCATCTAGGAAGCTATAGACTTCCTTACCTGCCACTCTTTCCAAGAGGTGATCAATGATAAGTAATGGATAGCTATCACAGATTGTGGTTGCGTTTACTTTCTTCAAGTTAATATACACTCTTAATTTCCCATTCTTTTTGGGTACGACCACTAATGGTGACACTCATTCTGTGTGCTCTATCTCATAAATGAATCCGGCTGCTAATTGCTTGTCTATCTCTTCCTTAAGTTTTGTTGAATAGACATCATTATAAGTGTAAGGACGTTGTTTCGATGGTTTTGCATAAGGAGTCATTGGGATTTGATGAGAATAAATGGATGGGTCTACACCTTTGAGGTCCTTGTAGGTCCATGCAAACACATCTTTCAGTCTTATCAATTCTTCTTCCTCCTCTGGTGACACATCTTTTCCTATGTATGTACATCTTTCTTCTCCATCTTCCATGGTCACTATTACTTTCTTTGTTTGTTCCTTGTTGTCATATGCTTCTCCTTCTCTTGGCTCTCTTTTAGGCATCTGAATAGCTATCTTCCTCTCTTCTACTTCATATCTTTTGAAGTGCTCTGGAACTTCAAAAAGGTCAGGGTTTGATTCAGCCTTATCTAACATCTCCTCATTGTTCGATCTTGTCTAAGCGACTTCTATTGCTAATACATTCGGTGTTTTTCCTTTTTCATCAGTTTGAATAGCTTCTAAATATGGTTCCTCTGAATCAAATTCTAGTTCCATTTCTATGCTTTCATACTCATCCTTCCATTCCTTTTCTAATACTTCTCCTGCCTCTACTTCCTAAAGGACTATCATGTAAAAACTTACATCATAATCTTCTTCATTTACACATCCCTTCATGGTTAATACCTCTTCATTTACATACACATCCAAGGTGGCTAGAATCTCCATCCAACCGTGTGGTTCAAATGCTTCCTCTTGAAAAACTTGAGGCATATACATAGGATCATCTATGGGTCTATAATTTGGATGTCCAATAGGCCATATTTGAGTCTTTTTCTCCTCCCGTTTTGCTTTCTTATAATCCATAGTTGAGCATCTTTGTGCATCCAAGATTCGTCACTTGAACCCGCACTATGAATTGACAAATCATCCTCTTCCTTGTGTATGGGATTCCATTGTAGTGGGGGTACATCCCTATATGAGAATGTGTGAAAATTGATCTTGGTAGTAGTCCCCTAATGTTGTAGGTATAATGCATCTCTTCCCCAATCTCGTAGTACCCTAAGTTGTCTCATAAAGGGTCATCCTAATATCATCTCGTAGTTATTTGCTTTTCCAAATTGACATACGGCTAGAGTGTGTTCGAATTCTACTCTGTAGGTAGTCAACTTAATTTTCTCCAGTATTCCTAGGGGTCTCTCTACATGGCCATCTACTAATTGAAGCTTCATACATGTTGGTCGCAGGGCTGGTTTTCCCCATTTCTCCCAAATCTCTTTGGTTGTTATGCCTACACCTGCTCCTGTGTCTAGTATGGCTTTAGTCATGTATCCATTGTATGTGATGGGTAAGCATGTGTTACCCTCATCTCCCTCACTGAATTCTCCAACTTTATCCACAGGGATTTGTATGGTAGAAAGGAATTCAATTTCTCTATTTTTCTTGTTATTCTCCTCATTTTCTAATTTCAACTGTTTTGCCAACTGATTCCATAATTGCAGTTTGCTCGTAGTAACTCTTCCACAGTCAACTGACATTGTACCTTGATCTTTTTGAGTTCTACTAAATTGTGAGAAGTCTCACCTAAAGACCCATTTTCCTTTCCTCAAATAGTGGGACCGTGAAAAATCATAGACCTTTTCTCGTATTCCCCCATGTAGTTCGGTAAGGTGGAAATGATGTGTACTTCCTCCCTATTTTGATCTAACATAGAAACCTCTTCATATACTTCATCCAAATTTGGAGTTGGCTGGTTTTCTTCAATGTCTAATTCCTCAAAGGGTGGCCTTGAATTCCCATTCTTTTTGCAATGATCTTCTTGAATCTTAGCCCACAAATCTTGTGGACAATCGGCTTCTAGTTCAGGGATTATCAAAATTGATTTGCCCTGAGTTCCCCCTTGTTCTTTACTATCTTTCTTTTTAGGTGTAACTGTGGGTTTTAGCTTGTTTTCTTCCAAGCATTCATTGAATCGATTCTTGGATATTTTTGTCTTTTGGAGGACTGGGATAGTCTTCTCTAGAGTGGCTTGGGCTACCTCTATGAGCTTTCTTCATATCGCAAGTCTCTCCTTTTCTAACTCCCCTTGTGGGTAGAGTTTCTCATGCTTCTCTATATTTGGTCCAATCGTGATTCTAGATTGATACGCTTTCAACCACATGTCTAGGTCATCTGGTCTTGGATCCGCTAGGATTGATCCTGGTTTATCTAGTTTTTGTGTATGAGACTTAAGTGATGTATTCTCTTGTATTTCTATTTTTTCAGGTTTCTTACCGTCTTTTACATCCTTATTGTCCTCCTTACTTTTATTTTTCATCCATTTGTTTCTAAGTCCTTCAAACTTTGTGTCTTCTTCGTGTGATTACTTTCACGTGGGTCTTCCGAATCTTCCACTACCTGTATCTTGGGTTCTAGGTCTTTATACCTTTCTTGTTTAGATTCTACTTTATTTCTCTCTTGTCCTTTGGCTTGCGCTTGTGTGATATCTTTTATGGTACTGTGTGTCGTATTATGAGTCTTATTGGGATTCTTTGGACAATCTCTAAATAGATGTTCCTTTCCACATTCATTGTAGTACCCTTCCCAAGTCCTAGGAGGTGGTGGGTTGTATGGCAGAGTGCATTCTCTTATGAAGTGGTCTCCTCTGCATCTATAGCATGGTCTTTTTGGCACAGGCGGTCTAATAGGTGGTCTCATAGGTGTTGTTGCTTTAGGTGTAGTGTACGTTAGGTTCACATACTCTGGCCCATAGGTGTTGTCATATCCTTCATAACCATAGTATTGTTGGTCATAAGTTTGGTCATACTCCATCAGATTGGTGTCATAGGGGTAGTATTCTCCTTGGGTTTGCTTGTATCCCTAATTCCTTGTTTCCATGCTAGCTAAAGGTGTAGTTGGCACAATGGCTCTTTCCATGTTTTCCTCTGGTTGAGTATATTTAGCTGGCACTACGTTCTATGGAAGGGGTGGTTGTTGTCCTAATACTGGTTGTGGCTGTCCAAATCCACCTTGCTCATAAGGTCTAGATGCTCCTTGTGGGCCTAGATAGAGGTGGTATCTTGGGATCTCTCTTCCTTGCTCTCTAGGAGGGTATCCATAAGGCCTATACTAGGGTTGCTTTATGGGCCTTGACTGCCTATTAAATGGGCGATTTTCAATAGTATGATTGGTATATTTTTGCTCAATATGGCAGTACAGGTTGGGTCCTTAGGGTGGTTGCCTATTGCATGGGTAAGCTTGCGGCATGCTCATGCCTCCTCTGATGCACAAATGAGATGGATGATCTCCACCACATAAGCTGCATCTCCGTAGCATGGGTATTCTTATTGGTGGGCTCTGGTAATTCCTTTGTCCATGGACTCCTAACTTCTTGGCTACCAGTTCTGCTAGTTCCTCCACGAGTTAGATGTCACTGTACTTCTAGTGTCTTCTGATTTAGTAGGGCTTGGTGTACTTTTGAGGTCATCGGCTAGGTTGTCTTCTAGGTCAATACATTCTTGGAGACACTCGCTCAATCTTTGGAGCCGTTTCACATATAGTAGGGTTCTCAGTGTTCCATCAATCAATCCATCCAAGAATAGTGATATCATTTTTTGTTGGGAGGGTCTTTCTATGGCTGGGCATCTATCGACATATTGATTAAATCTTTGGGCTGCTGTTTTCACACTTTCATTTGGGTTCTGTTTGAAGCTATGGATTAAAGATGATGAGTTGTACTTAATCTCTCTCTTGGTGAATTCTCCAATGAATTCTTGGAAAAATTGCTCAATATTTCCAAATTGATTTGGGTCCAATGGTTGGAACCAAGTCAAAGTTGTCCCTGTGAGGATTAATCCAAAGGACTCATACTGAACAAAGAAGTCATCCACTTGCTCGACTCATAACACTTGTTTAAACTATGGCATGTGGTCATATGGTTCTTCCATTCCATCATAGTGATTTCTCATGCATTTAGCAACTTGGATCGATCTCAACTTTCTCATAGGTTTTGGTGGTCTGGGCATCACAAGAATTGCTAGTCTAATTGGAGGCATTCCTGGTTGCACACCTGGTTATGGCCTTGGTCTAATGGGCGGGCGATTCATGTTGCCTATTCCTGGGTGGGTTTCGTTGTGTGACTTCATTCCTGGCATTGTGAAGTGCACATGAGTTCGATTCATTGGCTCATTTGTCCTAACATTGTATTCTCCGTTCTTGGATGAGTTCCAAAAGGATTATGGGAGGTAGTTGCCTGCTCTTGAGGAGGGAATACAAGCAATCCCATATACTACAATTGAGATCGATTAATTGCATCTACTGGCCAATATCTTCTTTGGTTTTGATCTAGGTATGTGATTCTATACTCATCTTTGGGATCCTTCAGCTCATAGAAGGTCATTGGGCTTACTTCTTGTCGTCGTGTGGGTGAATCCGTTTGTAATAGTAGGTCTAAACTGTGGATCATCCAACAGGTAGTCATCTTGAGGTATCAAATCCCCTCTCAAGACTTGAGTCACCATAGACCTACCTCTTGGTGTAGTCACTAGTTCTTCATGGTTAGCTCTTTCCAAGTTTTCATGTCCTTCTAGTTCTCCTCTCTCGTTGATCTGACCTAGGTTTTTTGTCACTACATAGATTTGATCTAATTTATCCATGTATACTCCTCCCTCATACTTAACTACAGGCCTGGGCACTATTGCTGACTCAAAAGAGGTTACCATTCTTGCAATGGAACTATTTAAACCATCTAGGTAAACAAGGATTACATGCCGATTTATTGACACATACTGCAGAGAGGTGCAGTATTCACCCTCCACAATTGACATAAAGTTTTCCCTGGGAATAGAACCATGCATGTCCTCTGAGGCCATGGGTAGCTCCTCCTCTGAATCACTAGAGGTGTCCGTGTAGATTGAGTGATGACTATCTTGAGTTGCACTTCCTATCGATGAGATGAAACTCCTCCAGTTACTTAGCACCCATCCTAATCTTAAGTTCATTCACCCCTTTGGGTTTATGTTTACTTCCTACTTCCCCTCAATTAGCTCCTCAATCACTTCAAATTTTTCCCTCCAATGGCTTTAGTAGTTCTGGACGATACCACCTTGGCAATACCACACAAACGATATGATACCAGTTATGGCACGATACGATACCAGAAGTCTTCTTCGATACGATACCACCAAGTGGCACGATACGATACTGGAGGTGCAGACGATACGATACCTCTACAACCCACGATACGATACCAGAATTTACATGATAGGATACTGGAAAAACCTCACGATATGATACCAAAAACCTCACGATATGATACTGATTCTATGGGCAATACAATACCAAAGGGTCGAACAATATGATACCATGTGGTCGATATGATACCACTTTTTGCATGATATGATACTAGAGCATGTGATGATACAATACCAAAATCCTTCGCGATACAATACCACCGTTACATGCGATACAATATCGCTCGACTGACGATATGATACCGTGACCGACACAATACGATACCAGGTGATTTGGCAATACGATACCACCGTGGTGACCGTGATTGCAATGCCAGCACTTGCTGATATGATACCAAAATGGTATCACGATACCTCAAGTGGGTATGCAATGATATGATACCAAGAGAGTATCGCGATACTAGGGAATTTTGATATCGTGATACCAAAACTCAACCGATCGTGATACCTCAGCCAAAAATACCCCAAATTCAAAACTTTTAGTGCAAAAATGTTTATTTCTCTCCCATCTTCACTCTTGACCCTCTGTATCACTCAAAAACTCTCAAAAAACTCTTTATCCTACCCCCCCAATACCAAAAATGGCTTTAATCACGTGCGAGTGTGTTTTTGAAGCATTTTTTATATAAATAATTTGTTATAGCTTACCTTTAGGGATGCCTCAACCAAACTTTGTGCTCTCAATGTCACTTTTTAGCTCGCTAGGTATGATACCACACTGACGATACCGATCGCTGCTCTACTCACGATACCTGTTCTTACAATGACCAATTCAACTAATTTTTTGGGATTTTTATACTCTTGGGTTACCTACTACCTCTACTAAACAAATTTAGATAAGTTTTGGGGTTTTTCTTGATTTTTTTTACTTCTTCCTACTCTAATCCTCTCTCTTACTTTACCCTAACTCTTACCTTCCTCCTCACTCCTTACACAACCTCAAGAGTGTGAAGTAACAAGTGCTGAAGTGCTTGACTACTTGCCACCAAACAAATTCACCTCTACAAGTACAATTCCTTCACTCCAGAGCTATAACCATCACGAAGGCACCTTGGTTAGGTTTCTTCCCTGGCAACAATGCCAAAAATGCGTGTACCTAAGTCGTGAAGCTTTAGGGACTTGTGTCGATGAGACTAGACCTCAATTGCCCCACAAGTGCATATAGTGGTGGATTAATACACGTTTAATTATCAATCCGAGGAACCATAAGAACCAAGTGTATGAAGATGTGTGGGCACATGATGGTACGTGAAGTGATTAAGCTACAATGCATGTGAAAGACTTACCTACCTCTCTCACTCACTATTCCTTTGAAAATGCATGTCGTGATACCATTTACAGTAGTAAGTACAAATTCAAACTTTTCTCTCAGCTTCAAACTCTGAATATGGTCAATATTGGGTTCTTTTTTCAAAGCTCTTGATGAGACACATCTATTGGTGGTTTTTTTACTCAAATTTGACAAACGCACTTCAAGTTATGAGCAAAATACTGAATGGCGGGAAGCACCAACACTTGCTCCACAACTCGTAATGGCTCACACACACACTACAGTAGTTCAAAAACGATGGGAAGGGATAGGTAACAATCCTACACACACATTCCAAACATTACACACACACAAAAGATCATGGAGAAGGACGAAATCCGCAGGAAAGAACAAAATTTGAAATTCTTCTTCAAATCTTCACAATGGCAAAAGTTTCTTACAAGAGTCACAAAGTGACTTATATACATGTGCCCTAAAAATGGTCCTTTCACATAAGAGACCGGCACTCTATTGACTAACTCTAATTTCTTACTATTTTACAAGAGTTATGTTACAAGGATTTGGTGCTTATGCATCTAGAGGACTCCTTTAGTACATTTACATAGCTTCAAGGGAGTTTCATAACATTTTGAAGAAGAAAATTTATGCTCATTAATTTGAAAATTTTGGGACTCCTTTTCTATGCCTCTTTTCTCTACAACACTCTCCCCCTCTTTATCTCTGTCATCCCTTATCAGACTTTGCTTCATGTCTTCATTTACTATATTAATTTGGGTTGCCATGCACGCAACTAGTGGCTAAGAATGTGATATTCTTAATCACCCGCTTCAACTTCTCAGCCTCTCCCCTTTTTAACTTTTGGTCCTCGGATATGTCTTTGTCTTTACAAATCTGACCCTGTTGTTTTTTCTTTTAGCCTGTTTATTTTTTTCCACCGCACGCACCTTGCGGAGGGAGAAACGCCTAGGATTCTTAGGCAATTTGTTACTTTATCTGATGAAGAATCCTAATTTGTGTACTGTCTCCCCTTGAAAGGTCCTAGTTGTAATTCATTTGTTTCCACTCTTTTGGACCTGGTCCTTTGGTGTTGTAGCTTGATGCATGCCCCTGCAGGGCTTTGGGCAGTGGGTGGTTCTTTCTTAGTGAGTTGTTTTGTTCTTTGATTTTCTTCTTCTTCTCTTTTTGCTTGATTCTCCCTCCACAGTTATGATCAAGCATGTTGTAGCCAAGTACACTCTAGAATGAGCTACACACTAAGTTATTAGATTAAATAACAATGAAGAGATCAGGCTGTGCACAAGCATGTTGTAGCCAAGAAATATGTAACATGCTTGTGCACAGCCTGATCTCTTCATTGTTATTTAATCTAATAACTTAGTGTGTAGCTCATTCTAGAGTGTACCAAAAACACAATTACACTCATGCTTGGTGGCAAATAGATTCGAGCACGTCTACTTGCATGACATTCAATCGACCTAGTCAACTTTCCCACTCCACATCTAAATAGTTGTGCTTTATTATGTTGTAACTATGTAGGCATGGGTTTCTTTTCTTTGGTTATAACAAAGAAAAAGGAGTTGTGATAAGCATGTATGCATTATAACTTCTTCATAAGCATGTGTAGAGTTTGAACTCGTACCACACTTACAACAATGGCTACTCTATTCAACAAGCCCAATGACTCGTGTATTTGCATGAATACTGCTACCAATTTGACCCAATAGCCTAATTAGGCATGGCAGAAGATATCTTCCTTGTTTTTGTGCATTCATTCAGAGCAGAAGCATAGAAAGAAAAGGAGATACCCTTAGCAAAAGGTTCAACCACTTTTTCTCGTGGCATGCTGCATTCAAAATTGAACCTAAGTTTATCTCACAAGAGGTGTACATTAGCAAAAGGACAATCCTCTTTCATTATATACATACTTTCAACAAGCACTTGAGATCGAGATAGAGAAACAATACATGATGTGGGAAGTCAAACAAAGAAAATGATATCAAATGGATTTTGGCTCTTCCCAAGGATCACTGGAAGGACATAGTTATTTATCTAAGCTAAGTATTTTACAAGTTATGCTTAATCTCAATACTTTCTTTTCTCTTTGCTTTCATGTAGATTGCATTGAATTATAGTTGAAGCATGGTATAGGTTTTCATTTTGATAATGTTTATGCAAATCAAAATATGTTAGGACAAGTATGTGAAGATGTCCTTTTGAAAAATATTATAAAGATAGAAGCTATCACATGTGTGGAGCTTCGATTTCTTTTCAAGCATATTGTCTAGAAAACATGATAGAATTATTATTAAGCCTAATTGATGCTTAGGAAAAGAAGACAATGATGTGTTCATAGTAACATTGTTGTCCATTGGTTCAATCATTATAAGATGCTTGTACTTTAAACAATGCAATCATAGTGGATTGTCTCAATATGTTTAAAGTACTCTACTAACATTAATCGACATCTGTACTGGTGTATATATATCGACATGCATACCGGCATGTATATCGATGGTACTAGGCAATTACTAATGCTTATACCGACATGCATATCGACACTTATATCGACATTATCGTACCGATGTGCATACCGATGCTTATACTGACATCGGGGAAATTCCACACCTGTATATTTGTGTTGGCATAAGGGCTGGTATGCCCCTCATATGTTGATGTGAAAATGACACTTTTCGAAGCCCTATAACTCAAAAATAATGAGGAATTATCTTAATCTTGTGAGAGGCAAAAATGTTCAACTCTTTGATCTACACGACAATGTTAGAGATGACCTAGGTCCAAATCCACCTCCAACTATCACTTTTGAGCCTTGCAAGTTTAGAAATTCTAGAGAGAGAATAAAATCAAGGCATTTTCTTATAGTGAAAACCAAATGTAGATCTTGAAATGACATACATAAGACATGATTACAAAAACTTTAGTGAGACACTTTTATTCTCTTATGCATGCTCTACCTTTCTCTCACACATCATTTATCTTAATTATTTCATCTTCACATTCAATTTTCAACCAAAAAACATGATGCAAATAAGGTTTAGAGAAAGAATATAAAAGTTGCCATCCCTAAATTTTGTCTAAATGCATAAAAAGAGCTAATTATTCATTCTAAACATTATCTCCACAATGTAATATGGAAAGTTTTGAAGTATTTTGATGGTGATGCACCACAGTGCGCTCTCCTTCTCAAGAGCTTCACAACGATACGCTCGGAGTAGAAAACCGAGCTCCTAAGGCTGCACACAGTACTCCGCACAAAGGCTGTAGAATATGCAGAAAAACAATACACAGGGAGCACGAAGACACACTTCTTAGGTCTTACAAATGCGGTCGAACTTACAGTCTCTGACTGACCAAGCCACTATATGTTTTATTAAAGAACATATACAAAGAAGTGTCCAGTGGCCATTTGGCCTTTCACATGGACACTAACGGTAACGGTAACAATCTCCCACTAAAGGCCAACATGGCCAAAGTAACTATGGGAGAAAAATAAAGAATGATAAAGAATACATGAGTGTAAGTGTACAAACTGTACCTCCCACTTGATGGGCATGTTACATAATATACAAGTGACTGTGTAAGATCAAGAATCAGCTAACCTAGCAAGTGACAACAGTGTCGAAAGCTCTCTTGTGGTAGAGCTTTAGTCAAAGCATCTGCAACATTATCTCGAGTGTGAACCTTCTCAAGAATAATGTGCTCAGTGGCTAAGCAATGTCTAATGAAGTGATACCTCACCTCAATGTGCTTGGTCTTTGCATGATAGACTGGATTCTTAGCCAAAGCAATGGTGCTCTGACTATCACTGAGCAAGCGAGGTACATGCTGAGGTAAACCCATATCACAAGCAAGATGAGAAAGCCACAATGCTTCCTTAGATGCCTCACTTGCTGCAACATACTCTACTTCTGTGGTGGAAACAGCTGTACATTCTTGAAGACGAGATCTCCAAGAGATAGCACCTCCAACAAAATGAAAAATGTACCCTGATGTAGACTTACGATTGTCTACACAACCAACATAGTCAGAATCTGTGTAGCCAATAATGGATGCTTTCCCTCTACCTAAGCATAGACACTTGTCCTTAGTGCCACTCAGATATCTCAAAATCACCTTGACCGCTTCCCAATGTTTCTTGCCAGGATTACACGTATATCTGCTCACAACTCCCACTGCAAACGCAATGTCTGGTCTCGTAGCTACCATAGCGTACATGAGACTACCAACAACAGACTGATAGGGAATTTTGGTCATGAATTCCTTTTCCTCATCTGATTTGGGGCAATCATCCTTCCACAATTTCACATATGTGGGTAAAGGTGTACTTAATGCCTTTCCACCCTACATATTGAACCTATGAAGTACTTTGGATATGTAGTCACTTTGAGACAAGTATATGCATCTTTTACTCCTATCACGAGTAATGTGCATGCCAAGAATATATTTGGCATCCCCCAAATCCTTCATATGAAATGTCTGACTCAACTTCTTTTTTAGAATTGACAAGTGATAAGAGGACTTCCCAGCAATCAACATATCATCGACATAAAGTATCAAACATATCAAGCTGCCATCTCAACATCTCTTTGTGTAGAGACAATGATCCTCATTGCTTCGAGAATAGCCTTGAGACTTCATAAAAGCATCAAACTTTTGGTACCATTGTCTAGGGGACTTTTTAAGTCCATACAAGCTCTTCTTGAGCTTACAAACTAGACTTTCCTTGCCAAGAACTACATAACCCTCTGGTTTTTCCATATAGATCTCATCCATAAGATCTCCATGCAAGAAAGCATTTTCACATCCATTTGGACTAACTCTAAGTCCTCCATTGCAACAAATCCAAGCAACATGCACAGGGTAGTCATCTTGACCACTAGAGAGAAGATTTCCTCGAAATCAACACCATGTTGTTGCTTAAAACCCTTTGCAACAAGTCGTGCTTTATACTTTGGAGAAGCACTATTTGATGTGAATTTCAGCTTATATACCCATTTACATGGTAAAGCTTTCCTGCCATTTGGCAAAGGTACTAGATCCCAAGTACCATTATTGTGAATAGAATCCAACTCACTCTTCATGGCACGCTCCACTTGACATGATCCTCTGTCTGCATAGCCTCGTTGTAGCAAGAAGGCTCACCGGCATTTGTTAGCATAACAAAATCTAAGCCTGGAACATATCTATCAGGTGGATGTGAGACATGTGTAGAACGTCTTAATGGTTGTTGAACAGGAAGATGTGCAGATTGATCTGAATGGACGTTCTCTTGAACATCCCTATGTGCAGCATTTTTATGCATGCTAAGCGGAGGACTAGTATCCTCAAACACCACTCTTCTCACTTCAACCTCCTTAATGGGCTATTTATGCATCTTAGACTCATTGAAAATAACATCACTACTTCTGATCACTGTCCGTGTTTCAGGATCCCATAAGCGATATCCAAATTGTCCTTCTCGAACATATCCAAGAAAAATGCATTTCTTTGCCTTATGGTCCAACTTTTGTCTAAGATTCTTGGGCATATGAACATATGCTTCACACCCAAAAACTTGAAGATGATCATAATATGGTGGCTTCCCTGTCCACAGCTCTTGTGCCACTTTCAAACCTTTGGCAGTACTAGGTGAAAGGTTAATCACATGAACTACAGTCAATCCTGCTTCTGCCCAAAAGCCTTGTGAGAGGTTTGCATGATGCAACATAGAGATTACTCTATCTTGAATAGTTCTATTCATCCTCTCAGCTACACCATTCTGTACTGGGGTATAAGGAGTTGTCAACTCTCTATGAATCCCACTAGACTGACAGAAAAGGTTGAATTCATGTGAGATATACTCACCCCCATTATCTGAATGTAAAGCCTTAAGCTTAGTTCCTTTTTCAGTCTCAACTGAAGCAACCCATTTTCTGAAAGAAGGAAATACCTCATCCTTCGATTTGATAAGATATACCCAAACTTTTCTAGTAGCATCATCTATGAAAGTGACAAAGTAAAGAGAAGCACCTAAGGACGTAGTGGGCATAGGACCACACACATCTGTATGAACGAGATCTAAAGGTTGAATTGAAGATATTATGTGCGTTCTATGCACATTTCTGGTTTGCTTTCCATATTGACAATGCTCACAAAATGAAAAATCAGAGAAAGATAACACAGGTAAGTAGCCAGAATGAGAAAGATTTTCCATTTCACTATGCGATATATGGCCCAAATGACCATGCCAAATACAAGCCATAGGTTGTTCAATAACAGCTAACAAGTGTTCTTTTTGTGATACAAATAAAGAATAAAGTGAGCAAACTTTGCTTCCTTTTGCAATAACCATATTGCCCTTTGATATGCGAAAGGAATGAGCATAGAAGACCACCTTGTAACCAAGGTCATCAAGTTGACCAACTGACATCAAACTGCATGATAACTGAGGTACATGGCATACATTATGCATAGTAAATCTTGAACCATCATTGAATTGCAGAACCACATCTCCAATCCCCACAACATCACATTGGTAAGAGTCACCAAGTATCACGGTACCAACAGAATTTGCTGCATAATTAGAGAACCATTCTCTATGTGGTGTCACATGGAAAGAAGCACCAAAATCTAGCAGCCAGGTGTGGGAAAGAGAATCAGCCATTAGCCTTAGTTGGCATTGTACTATCAAGTGACAACACATCAGCATCATCAAAAATAGCATTAATTTCTTCAATATTCACAGTCAAAGTAGATGGTGCAGGTAACTGTTTAACATGCCCATCAACATTCTGTCCTTTACCTTTAGCATTCTGTTGGGGGTTTCTTGGACAAGATGGGATTTGAGTATTTGTAGGAGAAAAGGGAAAGGCAAGAAGAGAAAATACACACTGGAAGCCTCTGTCGATTGATTATAATAAGACAATTACAATGGAGATGCGCAATACACTGTAATGATTCTGTGCAAAATCCCACAGAGTGCTCAATTACAAAATATCAAATACCCAAAGTCTTGTGAAGTCTTGTTGCTGCCGGACTCCTCTGCACCAAACCTCCACAGCCTGCACTTGTGCACTCCTTGCACCAAGCTTCCAATAAGGGGGAGGGTTGGACACCATCTGTCAGCACGCACACACTGCAATGAGACCTTGGGATCCTTGGGGGACTAGCTTAACACTTCTCTGCACACTTCCTTAGTCACCCTCCATGCACAACTTGCACTTCACTTCTCTGCGTCGCACACTGGTGACTCTTTCACTTCTCTCTCTTGCTTCCTTAGACTATGCCTCTCTTGCTTACACTAGAATGTTCCAAGAATAGTCCTTGCATTGAGTTGAGTGTCCATTCATGTACGCTCCTAACTGCAAGAGTATCTTGGTGCTCACTTTGATGTCCCAAGATTTTCTCTCCAAGTGGTAGCCAACGAATCCTTGTTTTGTCCTGTAGTGACTTTAGGCTAAAAAACAAAATTTTAATTGGGGGGCATACTTTCAGCTCTGCGTACGCTGCCGCTTCACATACCTTCACATTTTCCTTTTAAGTCTTTACTTTTGCACATAAGAGAGGGTTCACATGAACCTTCCAAAACACTTTGAACCTTAGGAAAATTAGAGAAATACCTCTACAACCTGCAACCCACTTTCTCCAATTCACCCTTTGTGGACAATTAATTATGCACTACATGTGCACTTTGACACCTGCACTTTAACACTTTGACTTTGCACCTATTGACTTTGACCTTGACATTGTTGACTTTGAACAGTTTGATGTTGACCTTTTGACTTTGACTACGATTGACTTTGACCAATATGACTTTTATGGGCTCAACACATTCTTTAATGCATAACAGTCTTTCTTCATGTGTCCTTTCTTATGACAATAATGGCATTCGATATCCCTCTTCCTTGATTTACTTCTACTCTTATTACGTTGACCATTCTTTTCCTTGTTCTTGCTCTTGCCACATTGTTGATTATTTCCTTGGTAAGAATCACGAACATTATATGCATTTCCACTCTGAGTGCCAACCATAGATTTTCTGCGAATCTCCTCACTCAAGAGTGCTCCACATATGTCATCATAGACGAGTTTACCACCAGGTGCACTATTGCTACTAGCTGTGCAAAACGTATCCCATGATGATGGCAAGGTGCATAACAACAATACTACTTTCATTTCATTATCCATATCCATTTTTTGAGCCTGTAACTGAGAGAATATAGCATCAAACTCATTCAGATGAGCACCAACACTATCTGTGTCCTTCATACGAAGGTCATATAATTTTCTCATCAGATAGAATTTATTTGATGTCGTCTCTTTTTCATATGTATTTCATAACTTCTTCCAAAGCTCCTCTGCACTTTCACAGTCTAATACTGTAAAGTAAACATTATCTGCCAGGTGCAAGCAAATGGTAGACCTGGCCATTTCATCTAACTCATCCCAATCATCTTCATCCATGTTAGTCACCATTCAGAAATGTTGTTTTAATGTCCAATTGATGTACATTCCAACCATGATGGGCTGCAAGTGCACAAATGCTCCGAATAGTAGTCATACGGCATGTAGGTGCAAAGGTCTCATCAAAATCAATGCCTCTTTCCTGTGCATAACCCTTTGCAACAAGCCTAGCCTTATACCTATCAACTATACCATCAAGTTTACGCTTCAGCTTGTATACCCACTTAGTGCCAATGGCCTTCTTGCTAGGAGGCAAGTCACATAAAGACCATGTACCATTCTTCATTATAGCATCATATTCAGATTGCATAGAAGCCATCCAATTTTCTGAATTCTGTGCTTCATCAAAAGAAACAGGCTCATTCTCATCACAGAGACTACACGCAGCCATAGCATAGCAATCTGATGCAAAGGAGGCACTATGAGAGCCTGAATGAGTACAATATGACAAAGGTGCATCTACTTTGCTGTCACGCAAAGTCTGCACCAGCCATTTTGGCATAGTTTTTGCCTCCTCAATATCAGCTCTCTCATCAACAAGTGCATCATGTAAATCTGCATCAAAAATGGAATGATCTCCATCATCACATGAAACCTGCAAAGGCTGAGAAGTTGCCTCATTAGGACCAGCACTAGACTGCCCACCTGTAAAAAGAGGCATCAAAGTATCATACATATCTTTGGAGCTAGCAGATGTCTCCTTAGTACATGAAACCAATGGCTGAATAGCATCTTCCACAAAGACAACATCATGGCTAACCAGAATGCATTTAGTCTGTGGATGATACAAACGATAGCCTTTACTTTTAAAACTGTACCCAACAAAAATACATTTTATTGCCTTATCATCCAATTTTCTACGATGTTCAGGCACTAGTACATATGTCAAACAACCAAAAACACGCAGATGAGCAACAGATGGCTTGCAGTCATGCCAAGCCTCATATGGAGTGATAGATTGTAGTGCTTTAGTGGGACACCTGTTCAGTACATATGCTGCACACATGACAGCCTCAAGCCAGAAACTATGTGGTAAAGCCTGACTCTTGACCATGCACCTCGCCATCTCCATGAGTGACCTGTTCTTTCGTTCAGCAACTCCATTCTATTGAGGTGTATACGGCACTGTACACTGGTGTTTTATCCCACGTTTAGCCAGAAATGCATTAAAATCAGAAGACATATATTCCCCCCCTCGATTAGAACGGAGGGTGCCCATCTTACATGCTGACATATTTTCAGCCAAAACCAAAAACCCTTTAAAGCACATGAACACTTCGGACTTTTCTTTGAGTGGATATACCCATGCATGCCTGGAAAAATCATCAATGAAAGTCATGAAGTAAAGATAATTTCCAAAAGAGGGTGTCTGCATAGGACCGCAGACATCACTATGTACAAGCTGCAATTTCTGTGTAGCCCGAGTTGAACCATCTTTTGGAAAGGAGGAACGCTGCATTTTGCCCAAAATACAGCCTTCACAAACATGTTTTCCGGTGCCTCAAGTTTGGGCAAAGAGGACACCATTTCATATTTCTACAGGCGTAGCAAACTAGCAAAATTCAGATGACCAAAGCGTGCATGCCAAAGTTTTGCATCTGACATAGCCTGAGAATCATTTACTGCACATGCCAAATCATTTTCAGATCTTTCATAGTCTATGAGCTTATACAACCCACAACATAAAATGCCAGAAGCAATAATAACATCGCCATTTGACAGATCATGAACTGTACATCTATCATCAACAAATTTCACAACCAAGCCAATCTTGGCTAATGCAAAAACTTATAACACATTCTTCTTGATCCGTGGCACAAATAAAGCATCTGACAAAGTGAAAGAACTACCATCAGCAGTAGTCAAAATGATCTTACCAACTCCCATAACAAGATAAGAGGAGTTGTTGGTGCATGTAACAGTATTCCCTGTAGAGGCAGGCTCGAGTGAAGAGAAGAAACTGCGCTGCGAGGTAATATGTTTGGTCGCCCCACTGTCAAAGTACCAAACATCTGAGTCTACTGCAGACATGCACTGCTCATGAGAAGATGGGTCAAAACTGCAAACAGTAGTGAACGCCCATTCTTCTTCCTGCACAAGATTAGCAGACTCCATTTTTGGTGTAGAGGCTTCTGCAACAACCATTCCAGCCTCTTTCTTCTTTGCCTCTTTTGGAGCCAGTTTTGGACAGTTCTTTATGATATGATCATTCCCTTTACAGTACTTACAAAACATTTTTTGCTTTTCTAATTTCTTCTCATCTTTATCTTCCTTCTTTGAATATGCAGAATTAGCAAATTTCTGCTTACTAGTTGAAGAGCTCCATTTTCCTTTGCCCTTCCGACTAGCTAGGAAAGCTTGATCTGCAACTCGCATAATGGACCTGTTCTGCCTGGACTAATCTTCCTGCAACAGAACAGAGACTAACTCCTCAAATGATAAGGCATTCGGATTGCCTTTCATCATCAAACGAAGAGTAGAAGCAAAACTTTGATATGAATCAGGAAGACCATTCAGAACGGTTTGTACAAGTGAGCTATCTGGTATAACCTCATCAGCGAAAATAAATTGTTCCTTCAAGTCTTTGATCTTCGTTAGGAAATTGTCCATAGAATCACTTTCATTCATGTGCTCACTCTCCAACTGTTTTCGGAGGTAAGCAACACGAGCCTCATTCCTAGCCTGGTACAATGTGGTAAGTGTATCCCAAGCATCCTTAGTTGTTCTAAAAGAGCGAATGTGAGGAATAATGGCACGTTTGACAGACAAAGCTATCAATGCATGTGACTGGGCATCTCTGCCATCCCAGCAAATCTGCTCTGTTGTAGGTGCAACAAAAACAGCAGCACGAACAGGAATCTACAGAATATCATCTTCGACACCATCTTCATCAGCTCTAGCACCTGTATTTGCAGTACCTGTAGTCAGAGGTGTAACAGGACGTCTTTCAACACCCTACACAATGTTCCACAATCCTTTTGCAACCAATACATGTCGCATCATATAAGCCCATAATGGGTAGTTGGTACCATCCAACTTATCCTCAACAGCCAACATACGGAATACATCACTGCTTTCAGCCATGGTCGGTGACTAAAATACCTTGATGCAGAAAATTGACTGTATCTCAAAAAGTTGAACAGAACTGCCCAGACGAGTTCTGCTAGACCTGTAGTAGACTTCGAGATGCTTAAACTGGCGAACAGAAACTGGTATATACCTTTGGCACAAAAAGACGAAATAGCCTGCATAAGCGCTACGATAGTGCGTTCAGAGGTTGAAACGAGCTCGGATCGCGATTTTGGCACCACAAAGCGAAGCAGTTTTGATCTCAAAAACACGCTGAGTATGCTCACCTCAATTTGTGTGATTCTGATATTGCAAACGGAGGAGTGTTGACGGTGCCGTAGATGAAGCGACGACCTGCTGTGATACCAATTGTTGGAGATAGACGTCTGCGGAAGCACGCGAACAGCACAAGGAAGAAGAAGAAGCTTGGAGCACAAACACACACTACTGAATGTATTACTAGAGAATGTACAAAGATAAGTAGCCCATTAAGGCAATAGGTGTATGTACAAGCCGGGGGAAAAAAACCTCCTAAAGAGGGAAAAAAGTGCCCTGCGGTCCTAGTGTGTTCACACACATCACTATCTAAATATATCAACATATGTGATGTCAATGTAGCCGCGATGTGGGAGATGTTGTAGTACAATCTCATATGGAATTCTCTGTTCCAAAGTCTCTGTGAGGAGATAGCTCATTTCAAACCTAAAGAAAGAAAGTAACACTTGCACTTTCATCTTTAGATAATTTGGTCTATATGCTACACATACCACACACATTAGAGAGCACTGATCTTTCTTTCTCTATGTGTGTGTGTGTAGCAGAAAGATGGTGCAAGATTGTCTGCTGCCATTTCACAGACTGTTGCTACTCCTATTGAGCGTGGAGAATGGAGAGAGATTGTTGAGCTTCAATGTTCCCCTTTTGTGTTGATGCATAGTGATGCTATGCTAAAGATGACATGCAAAGTGAGAAGGCATCCCTACAATCTGCAGCAAGGTTAGTCTTCAAACCATCTGGTGATGGATCATGGTAGCATTACCATAAATAGTGAGAGAGAGAGTGGCACATTAGAGAAAAACATGAACCCTGCATGGGCCTTTTGTATTAAGGAGTGATTAACAATAGACCAATAAAAAGAGGATGTTGGACACAATCTATACCCTATAAATTTAAAAATGTCACAACATCAAGACTATATAGAAGGAAATTGGTTAGGAGATGAGTTCTATAAAGGTGCATGGGTGTATATACAACCCTCTTGTGTTGTCCCTCATCATGTAAGAGATCATCGAAACTTGGATCTTCATTGGAAAGGGAAGTTATTGGGCTTAAATAATCTCAAAAATGGTGAAATTGTTGCCATTGTACAACATGTTTTTACAATGTCAAGCATGAAAATTGGAAAACTCAAACAAAATGATATATCCTATCAATTGTAAGTATTACTATATAGTATTGATTGATTCCTTTCTAACTTCTTTATATACCTTATTAAGATATGTATTTTTTTGTTGTAGACATATTTCCTTCTACTACTTGGTGGAGGAGCAACCACTTCATAGTCTTAAAGGTACTTTCCAAGCATTGCATGCAAATGTTGGGTCATTCGTCTTTCCACAAGCCCATCCTACTGAGCTTTTAGAAGAGGCAGATTTCTTTTACACACATACATATGTTGTACCCTCTTCATTAAATGATTTTGGCAAGTTAGAGATGATTAAGGTAGATTCTCTTTTCAAGCTCGAGTGGACACAACCTGATATATGGACCTTGACATCTTTGAAGCATAAGATGGTGATGGACATACATAAGTCTTTGAAATTCACAAGAGTTTCTAGATCTGTAGGATTACATTGGTGTGTTCTTGTTCATTGTTTTGTACATCTATTTCAGATATTCACAATTCTAGAGACTTCAACAATGTTCATGCTAAAACATATCACATATGAGCAGGTGGCGGGTTTACTAGGTGAAAATTGGGGATTTGTAGAAGGATGAACCAAAGGGGATAGATAGCTTTGTAAAATTGGTGCAACAGGCATAGGATTTTGATATTTAAAACACCATACTTCATTGTACATTAGATTCTATTATGATCATTGGATGTGTAAAATTGGTGAATGGATAACATTACAAAGTTTTGAGGGTTTTTTAATTTCATTTGAAATTAAGATAAATCTGCACAACAATGAAATGGAACTTATTTATGTGAATCATCATTGGACCCTTGCCAACTTGAGAGAACATTAAGTAATAATTGGATTTGAGGATCTAGACCAATCCAAGTTTAGAATGCAAGAGCATAAGGTAAACAATTTATCGTAGTTTTTCTTTTATTTATACAAATTATTCTATTCAAATATGACATTTAAAGTTTTTCATTTGTCTACAGATTGGTAACATGTTGGAGGATAAAAGTAAAGTCCTTCCTCAATGGAGTGTAGATGGAACTCAACTTTCATTCTCATAGCTCAGGAACATAATGAGTACTGGAGTGTACACATAACCCATTTTCCATTCATATTCCTTCCTTTGCTACAAGATAATGCACAGGATGTAAAACATTTTGATGTCAATATGATGTACACATTGTCAAATCTTTGATTTTTGCCATGGTAGTATATATTATAATTTAATAATTCCAAGAATTCTATTTTTTCTACTGTGTAGATGTGGTATTTCTTATTATGTTAAATTATTATATATTAAATCATTTTTATGATCCATTTTTTTGCAAGCTATGTGCATGATTCTTATATTTGTAGCTATTTTTTTAACCTTCAAATGGGTCCTACTCACTTGAAAACATTGAAACCACTATAAAAGAAAGTCTTATCCTCTCGTTTCTCATTTTTGTAACCAAGAAGATCTAGAAGCAGTCTTAGAGCAAGCACCCCATCGCAATCATGTTACTTTTATGTGCAATGGCTGCCTCCACCTCTACTACCCCCTGTCCAAATGTCCTCGAGAACTCTTCAATGATTTCTTGGAATCAACTCCGTACAAAGGTCAAACACACTTGTATGACCTTGTTTCTAGAGTTCCGAATATGGACAAGACCCATGGGTGTACCTACAAACGTTGAGTTCTCCATCTTGAACTTAGCGAGCATATCTTTGATGTATTTCCTTTGAGTGAGATACATACCCTTTTTTGTATACACTACTTACAACCCTAGGAAGTATGTGAGTTTCCCTAAGTCACTAATTTTGAATTCTTCTTTCATTCGAAGCTTGATCCTCCTTATGCCTTCAGCATCATTACCTATTATTATTATATCATCAACATATACACAAAGATATATGACTTCAAATTGATTCCTCTTGATGAAGAGTGAAGGATCTGCTTTGCTAACCATAAATCCTTTATCTTGTAAATAGGCAACAAGCTTCTGATTCCAAGACCTTGGGGCTTTCTTTAGACCATATAGGGCCTTCCTTAACCTACATACATGTTCAAGGAATGATGAATCTTCAAAACTAGGAGGTTGAGCCATATATACCTCTTAGATATCCAACCATTTAGGAATGCATTCTTTACATCCATCTGGTAAATCTTCCAATTCTTGGAAGTTGCAATGCTCATAAGCACTCTGATAGTTGGCATCTTTGCCATAGGTGAAAAAATATTTTCATAGTCATTCCCTTGCATTTGTGCATATCCTTTGGACACAATTCTTGTTTTATATTTGTTGATACTTCCATCAGAGTTTTTCTTTAGCTTGTATATCCACCTTGGTCCTATGATCTTCATAGATGAAGTCTTGGGTACCAGCTCCCAAGTATGATTTTCTTATAGGATCAATCTCTTCCTACATGGCATTCATCCATTCTGGTTTCTTCTTTGCTTCCTCATAAGATGAGGGCTCAGAGTTTGATCTTGTTCTAAATAGATAGAGTGTCTGGTGACCAATGATGTATCATAGCCATACCATTCTAGTTTCTTCTTTTCTCTAGATGAATTTTATTGGTTTTTCCAGAGGATTCTACTACATCCCTCAATTTATGCACTTTGGCTTTACCTTTGGAGTTCCAATAGTTAACTTCTCTCCTTGGAGTCTTCTGATCATCTTTGGAGTCACTTGATGCTTCAAGTGTGTGATCATTCTTTCTGGATAGACTTGAAAATTCTTGTTCTAGGTCATAAGGTAGCTTGATTCTCCTGCAATCATCTTCAAACCATGAATTTTTTCATCAAGCACAACATCTCTATTTACTAGAAAGTCTTTGTTGCTAGGATTGTATAATCAATAACCTTTTTTTATTAAGTTCATAGTGAATGAACACACATTTCTCTTCCATAGGGTTCGATTCATCTCTTATTTGTGAAGGCATGTGTGCATATGCAATGCACCCAAATATCATGCAATGATCCAAGCTATGTCTTCTTCCATTCCATGCCTCATATGGATTCATGCCATATAGAGCCTTTTATGCTAGCCCTATTTACCAAATAGGTGGAGGTAGATACTACTTCTACCCACAAGTAGTTGCGAAGTTTCTTGTCATTGAGCATGGAATTTGCAACCTCCATAATTGTTATATTTCTTCTCTCGGTCACTCCATTATGCTAAAGAGTGTACGCTGTGGTGATTTCCCTTTTGATTCCTCTGTCTTGCAGATAAGAATAAAAGTCATGTGATAAGTATTCTCCCCCTCCATCTGACCTTAGTCTTTTTAGGATTTTACCCGTTTGATTCTCCATGAGAGCTAAGTAATTTTTAAAGCATGAAAATGCTTCATCCTTATGTGTGATGAAATATAAGATATTCCATCTGCTACAATCATCTATGAATGAAACATAGTACACTAATTGAGAAATTGAAGGCTCCTTGCTTAGTCCCCGAACATTTGTGTGGACAAGCTCCAAGAGATCTCCATGTATGTATCCCTTCTTGATGAATGGTTGCCTATGTGACTTATTAAACTGACATGCACCACACTTGTATATCATATGTTGTTTTGATATGTTGGGTAGTCCAAGTACACTCGGATCTCTACTTATTTGTGTGAGGGATCTTTCTCCAATATGAGCCAGCCTCTTGTGCCAAACCTCTAACTCTGATAGGGTTTGAGTGTTGTAGTTGAACACGTCAATATTCTTGGTGTCTTGGAGTTCACAAGTGAACAACCTACCTATCTTCTCTCCCTTTCCTATCTTCTTGAATCCTTGATATGGTTCCTCAACATATGCTCCATGCTTGGTAAATCTCATCTGCAAACCTTTCTCAACAATGTGACCTACACTGATATGGTTCTTTGTGATGGTAGGTACATAAGGTACTCTACTTAGTAAGTTCATGTTACCATTAGATGTCTTCATATTACCTATCTTTTCAACTGGATGTCTTGTTTCATCTTTTGTTTGAACTTCATGTTTGTTCTTTCGATCTTCCAAGTCTGAGAGTAGAGCCACATTTCTTGCCACATGATTTGAGCATCTAGAGCCTATGTGAAACACATGCTCATCAAATTGACCATCCTTCATTGTCATGTTCATGAGTAGAAGTGAATCCTCTTGAGCTTGTTCCTTTGTATAGTTGTTATAGTCTCTCCTTCCTTTGTATCCTTCTTGATAGCTGTTTTTGTATGAGTTGTTATTATATCCGTAAGGATTATTGAATCTACCTCTTGAGTTTCCATAGACTCCTCTATTGTATCCTCTTACTCTTTGATTCCTTGGGATCTTGAAACAATTCTGTGTTATGTGATTTGATAAACCACATATAGCATAGGGTGATGGGCTTTGAGTTCTCCCTCTACCTTGTCTACCTCCTCTGCCCTTCCTCTTGAGCCTCTACCTCTAATTGCAAAATATGCTTGAGAGTTACTTCTTTCACCATCATATTTATTACCTTTCCATTTGTTTTCCTTGCCTTTATTTTTATCTGTATAGAGGGCAGAGGATTGGTTAGCTTTCTGCCTCTCACATTCGTCATAAGATTTGCTTCATGTGTAAAAAGTTTCCCCATGAGTGTGTTGAAGTTAGATACTTGCATGTCCATGTAGAGGTCCATAGCTATGATGAAGGTTGCCCACTTGCCATCGACTTTGATCCCATTGATGAATTGCCTCACAATTTGCTCCTCATCAATGTCTCTCCAATGCTCCCAAGTTGGCCCACAATATCCTTCATCTTGCTGACAAAGTCAGTCACACTTTGCTTGGGCATCTTCTTGAGTGTTGTAAAATCCATCCATAGTTGATTCTTCAATGCTTTGGTACTTGCAGAGAAGAATGCTTCCAAAGCATTCCACATCTCTTGAGAGGTTTTACAATTCCTAATGTGAGGGAGTAAAAAATCAAAGATAGAGTTGAGAATGTATGAACTTTCCAAAGCATCCTTTGAGCGCCATGCATTCAACCTTTCCTGCTCCTCTTGTGTTGGTTGGCCCTTGCATTTGAGTATTGGCATCATCTCATCTCCAAAAATGTATCCATATAAGTTCCTTCCTTGTAGGTAAGCCTCCATTATGAGAGACCAAGCTAAGTAATTACTTTGATCCAATGTCAATAGATGAGGGGAATCCATCACCCATAATGCCTAGTCTTTAGCTTTGCTCTAATACCACTATGAAGAGGTGATGGATGAATTGCAATGATGAGAGTGTGTTGGCAAAAGCTTGCTCAACACTAGCCTAGCTAACTTCAAAGACACTTAATACACTGCCTAAGATTCCACAATATGCATTGAAGACATCTAAGTCCTTTGGAACATCATCCACAAACCTCTATGTCAAAACATTGAGTTTGAGGTTCAAGAAACCTTCTATTTATGGATGAGAAAATCTCAAAAATATGTTAAGTGCTCACAGCCTAGGAGGAATTATCCAAAGAATTGCACACTTTCAATTAAAGTGTTAAGCTAATCAAAGCAAGTTACTTCATGAATTTAGACTCGCTATGCACTAAGAAACAAATCTAAGAAGTTTCTCAAAGCAGAGTCTTTAGTTGAACCTTTTTGACGAGAATACTTTACAGATACAAGCAAAGTAGAGAGTTTGAGAAGAGTAATTTACAGTGTAAACAAGGAAAAGATACAAGCAAAGTACAAAGAGTCAAGGACCCATTTACTTTTCAGCTTGTTTTCTAGGATAAACGACCTATGGTGCTTTTCCATGCATTAAAAATATTGAACTCCTTCACTAAAATTTAGTTTTCATTGTAATCATATTTCATATTTTAATTTGTGGAAATTTGACCTCTTTCACTAAATTTAGTTTTCAATGTAATCATATTTCATATATTAATGCATGAAAATGCACCGTAGCTTGTTTATCCTAGAAAACAAGTTCTCTTTTATAGGGCTCAAGAAGAGATTTTTTAAATTCAACATGTGAGAAGCGAAAATCTATATCGCCAACTTCTGTAGCTTGAGACAGAAGTAAACAATGGTAATTCCTGCTTCCAACTCGGGCTCCAAAAAATTAGAAGCAAACTAAGATACGAAGAGGAAATTCAAAGAAAGAACTTGCACATTTATTTTAAAGATTGGTAGATGAGGAAAGCAGATAAACTCATGAAAGAGATGTGTAAGCTCCTATAGAAGTAGTGACACGAGGAAGAGGTCCCCTACATGATACATAACAACAGGGTGGAATGCACTTTCGCAAAAGAGAATATTGAGCTAATTACCAAGCACTTCTCTCAACTCCTAGGGATGGTGTCCTCACCACTCACTTCTCAGAGATAGGCTTGCATGCTTGCCATCCCTAGAATTAGATCAAAAAGAATTCCTCAAAACATCATGCATCTTCTCGACTCCTCTATCACTAACACAGAGATTTTCGAAGTTATTATTTCTTTGCCTAGTAGGAAAAGCCTGGGTCTAGATAGTCTCACAATAAGTTCGTCAATATTTTCAAGAGTGTCTTAGTGAAAAAGTTACTCTTGGTGTGGAAGGAGGCCTTGCAATTCAGGGCTCTTCCTAAGTCTCTCAATGGAGGGGTAATTAAGGTTATTCACAAAAAAGATAGAAAAAACAAGAGTGAAAACTAGAGACCCATCACTATGCTCCAAACTAGTTAAAAGATCTTAGCAAAGACTCTTGCAAATCGCATTACTTTTCACCTATGCTCATGGATCAATGAGGATCAAAAGGGATTCATAAAGGGCAGATCCATCTTGGAGGCCATTGTTGATGTGTGGGAAGGTCTAGAATTCGCTAAGGAATCTTCACAAGATATCCTCTTCATCAAGATCGATTTTGACAAAGCATATGATCGTCTAGAGTGGGACTTCATTCTACAATTCCTAAAAAATATTGGTTGTGGCTCCAAATTCATCAACATGATCTATATGCTAATGGGCCTCTGCTTGAATTAATATCAATGGTCACCTCTCTCAAGAAATCAGGTTAAGATGCTCTATTAGATAGGGTTGTCCTCTGAGGCTCCACTCCTTTTTGCCATTGCCATTGATGACCTAAGCTACTTGGTTAACCATCAGGCCATCTTGGACAAATCTAACCTCTTTGGCTCCCTCATAGCCAAAATCAAATGCTTGTGAGACTCTTTGTTGATGATATGAATGCTTTTGTGCATAATGACCCTAATAGCATTAAGACCTTTCGGCAATGTCTAAATGCTTTTTACATTGCATCTGGGTCTAAAATAAATCACTCAAAAACTGCTTTCAAGGCCATTTTTGAGCCCCGTCTGCATTTTTTTATTAACAAAAGATGTAAAGAGCTACACAATGGTTATCAACACCTTCCTCGTTTCATCTATTATCTATTTTCCTACATGCGGGAGACTGAAAGACAAAGAATTGGTGAAGGTTGAAATACTTACAAAAATTTCCTCTCGACTGGTGATCCCAATAGGAGGGCCGTTCCCAAAAGCCAGTGGGCCTTGTGTACTAACCACAAAGATTCTAGTTGGTTGGGCATTCTAGATGTGGGAGCTATGGCAAATAAGGTCGATCCAAGTGGCTGATCAAAGCATGGTGCAATACAAAAGCTTCATGGGCTAAATTGATTCTCAAAAACAAATCCTCGCTTATGCTTGTGGGTATCCCTAGGTGGAAGGATCTCAATCTACTCATCTTGGTGTTTTCTCAACATTCGATGACTTCAAAAGGTTCAAACCTTGTTTCCTCCATATGGAAGAGATGGAACAAGATGAAATCGTATTTCAAGGTTAATGAAGATTGGACGTGGGCGGCTAAGATTAGGCAAAATGATTTTATTTGGTTTCCTATTGAGGGAATCAAAGAAGTGGATCCAAAGAGCAAAGAAGCTATGGAACAAAGGTCATTGGATAAGATTTGAGGACATAGACCGGATTAGGCAAGTTGACTATGATGATTAGTGCCTTCTCAAACACAAAATCAATGCTCAAGATAACTCAAAGACTTGTTTCCTTCTCTGGAATGACCCCCCTAGTTTGACGAGTTAAGATGGACCAACGATAATAAATTAGATAAAACCCTAAGGATTCCTAAGCACCTTGACTTGAATATCTCCCTTAACAAGAGATGGTGCATGAACAGGACTAGCATCAAATGGCAACTTATGTGCAACCTGTAGCGTCCTCTCATGGAGAACAAAAAATCAGCCCGTATGTGGCAAATCCTCCAATCATGGCATCTGGACCAATGCCAGAGCTAATAAAACATGTGGTCCCCCCCATTGGTTCAAGTGTTACCTGTGAGGCAAAGAGGACCTTGGTCATCTTTTCTTTTCATACCCAAGAAGCTACACAATTTGGCAATTGCTTACCAAGGTTTTGAGTTTACAAAAACAAATCAACTAGAAACAAGTGCTACTTGGTGAATCAAGTGGCTGCTCTTGGGCCTTGTGGAACACCTCAAAGGGGAAGCACTCTTGAAGATATGGAAAGAAAGATGTGCAATCAACTTTGATGCCCATCCTAATGAATGGTCGATTGAAATATCCCTAAGCTCATTAGGCAAAAGAATATGCAATTGTAAAAAACCACTTCCTTTCAAACACCATCCGGTGTTTACCTTAGAAAACAAGACCAAAAGCAAGTGGGTAGCTCATGAGGGCAATGAAAAAATCATTAGCCTTCTCAATAACTAGCTTTAAACATCGTCCCAGGCCGCTATCCTAGTGGTTGGGCCTCTCGCCTCTTGAGGCGGGGGCGAGGGTTCAACCCCTGGCAACATGTAAGGGACATGTGTATCTAGGAAAGATGTTGCATGTGGCTGATGTGCCACCGTTTGTCCAGCCCCATGGTAGTTGTGACCGTCATTTACCCTAGCCTTGTATACCCCTATTCTTGTGGGATAAAGGGGGTCCCATGGGTACTATGCCCTTCCTTGTACAGTTGCAATTTCAAAGTTAAAGCCCGAGGGAGTAGGCCTCGACCGAACCTCCATTTAAAGAAAATAATAAAAAAAAAAAAAAACTAGCTTTAAACCTTTAGTCACCCATGGAATCTTAGGTCTCCTATCAGTGTTTGACTATCATAGCTAGTATGCCTACAGGACATCCTATCCTGCTTTGTGGGATACAAGGGATGCCAAGGGCACTAAGCCCATTCACTATACAATTATTCTTTTATTCATTCAAGCGAGGAAGAGGCAGGTATATATAATTTGTCCTTTAATTGAAATTCCATAAGCATTTTAATAAAAAAATAGAATCCTATTCTGCACTAATGCTAAATCTACTCAATCTGTGGATCACAAGTTGTGCAACAACAAGATAACAAGTTGTCATTTTAACGACGATTCTCATTCATCAAACTTTTACTACCATGATAGAAATAAACACACGGCTATGACCATGTCAAACAACACGCCCTACAGAAATAAGCACACGGCACAATCTACCGAGAGAAGTATGCGTTCTTAAGCCAGTTTAGTCATGTTCAGATGCAAAGAGCAAACACATAAACGTGCACCTATACAATATTCCTAAGCCTGTAAGAATAGAAACGTCGTGCTTAAGGAATCAAATCATGCAATGCAAAGCTCTCTCTCTCTCTCTCTCTCTCTCTCTCTCTCTCTCTCTCTCTCTCTCTCTCTCTCTCTCTCTCTCTCTCTCTCTCTCTCTCTCTCTCTCTCTCTCTCTCTCTCTCTCTCGATCCTCGTGATCCTGTGCTAGCACCATTCTGCCTCTCTCTCTCTCTCTCTCTCTCTCTCTCTCTCTCTCTCTCTCTCTCTCTCTCTCTCTCTCTCTCTCTCTCTCTCTCTCTCTCTCTCTCTCTCTCTCTCTCTCTCTGTGTGTGTGTGTGTGTGTGGAACGATTGGTTACTCTGAACAACTCTAAGAAAATGTAATGAGATGAGCTCTATGAAAGCCACCCTTTATAACCTTCTCTACAAAGTATCCTAACTCTCGTTCACAAGAGAATCAAGAGTCGTACTTTTGGAAATACCCTCTAGGTTGTATCCTAGGTCTTGTTTACAAGAGAATCAAGAGTTTGTTAAAACAAGCCTCCCTAAAGCATGTTGTAAGTATGCTGATGAAATTCGTGTACCTTCCTTATCAGGGAGTTCTGTTCCTCTACTATACAAAAGGTTCGCTGCCATATCTCTCGAGTAATGTAATCTGCCATTCGGTTGTTCAACGACTCTCTATGACAATTTTTGAAGCACTTAACATGCTGTGAGTAAGAAATCATCAGCTTCTTGCTAACAGCTCTGATCAGAAAATCTTTTCACTCGTTTAAGTTGGATTTCATCACCTCCTCTAGCAATCCTGATCAGACAAACTTTGAACATAGTCTTATTTGATCTGATTCATTTGCTTACGACAGACGTAAAACCTAATGACAGGTATCCTTGTCTGTTATACTCATTTTTGAATTAAAATGCTCCATGCTTTACCCACCTTACAAACCGTTTGGCTAAACGATGCCTGATAAAGAAACAATCTAGCATTCCAATACTTCTGATAAGAATGCCACAAGCAGAAACTCTTCTAGATTTCAACTTAGAGTAGAATAAAATTGCAAAAGATTAATGAAGGGGGGAAATACTTGATATACCGCAAATAGCCGAGATACATACACCAGGGACAAATACTTCATGTCCTGCATTACAGTCATACAACTAAGAACCGTCTACCTATGGAATCAGTGTAAGAAGACTGGTATTGCTCAGGGGAGGATGTGAGTGAAAAAATATAAGGGCATAAGGTAGTCATTCAAGAAACCGCACGCGTCGTTATTGGTACACCCAATCTAACACACACATCTGGGATGAATTACATCTGCAGGGTTTGAGCTTCAGATTTATACATAGAGCTTTAACAGGGTTTGAGCTTCAGATTTATACGTAGAGCTTGTGGCAATTATCTTTCCATTTCGCTAGTTCCCTTGTTGACCTGACCTTCGAATTGGCATAACCAAGGAGAGATGGCCACCAATTCAAATCGTTTTATCTATCGTCAACAAGATATTGACACGTTGATATGGTAATCACACCTCACACATAGACCTGGAATAATCCTTCAAAAGGACCGCTTAAATCTTATAATCTTTTCATCAATATTTGCTGCTTAAATTCTCTTAGGGGGGGCACTGGATAGCGACATGCTTTTTGGACCACATCCATCCGATCAATCTTTAACATCAATGACCCCATCAGTAGTTATTTGAAACCGTGCCTCTTGCTCCGCTAAGCATGGTGAGCTAATAACTTTACAGATTCTCTCCTCTCCTCTGCCTTTGCGAAGTGCAAGCCTGTTAATTATAGAAAATTGATAAAGTTACTTCCCAGTAAACAATTCAAAATGGCAGTCCATAATTTGCATAGCAATGACGCCCAGAAGACACCTACTCTAATTTCATCCATTTATGTGCAACACCTTGCCTCAATAACCGAACAGTGAATTTTCTATAGCAAGCTTAAAATGTAAGTTCCAGTATGTTAGGTGGCACCATCAAACCTTGTTGTCGACGCATGAGCAATTATGTTTCCTCCAATAGGCTTCACCTGAGGACCAGCAAACATAGCAGAACCATCCACTTGTGCTACCACTTGATTTGTTATAACAACAGCTACCCCGAACTGCATATAATGTCAATATAGCATCAACAGTCACGCAAAAAGAAGAAGATAGGAAAAGGAAAGAATGACCAATAGATTATGTATGATAATGAAACCATCGTCTAAAGTCTGCCAAAGGAGAATGACAACCTCATCAGCCAGCTTCTGCAAGCTTCTAAGAAATCTAGCAAGATGCATCTGCCTTGCAGAAAGCTCCCCTCTTCCCACAAAATCTGTTCGATAAAGAGCAGTCGCGCTGTCTATTATCATTATGGCAAACCTGCATTTTAATCCGGCATGTTTTCCATTATTGCTTCGAGTTATCGAGAGGAAATTCCAATGTTTATCAATAATGCTACATCAAATAGCTAGTGTGACCTAGTATCAGCCATCATTGACGCTGCCTCAAGCAAGAGTCTTGATTGATGATCTGTGTTATATGCTCTGGCATATGCGACATTCTCCAACACATCTGCACCGTTAAGTCCAAACCTGGAAAGAAAATCATGAGTCTCGAATTCTTAATAGGCTTCGAAATGATTATCAGTATCTTCATATTGTCGCACAAGTACAGAGTTGAGAGCAATTGCAACCCAAGGTCACCTTTCAGCAATCTGTAATAGACGCTGAGGTCTGAATGTGCCTTCTGCATCAATGTACAAGGCTTTGCCTTCACCACCCCCTTGATCCAGCGGCAACTAAAGCACACAGAAAAGGACGGGTACCATTGTAAGCATTACATCTACAGTAAAAATATTTCATATATATCAAAAAATCATGAGACATGAATACAGCTCACAAATCCCATAGTACCTAGCTGAATAGAGAACCAAAGTATCCCCTCTTAAAAGCTTACAAACGAAACGTGGATGCACAACAACACATGCAGCTATTCATTCAATTAGGATAAATGTCAGATAACCAACCTGACATGTAACACACAGCGTGTGGCACAGCTGAGTTTTTCCAGTCCTAAATTCTCCATAAATCTCCGTGATAGATCCAGTCTCAATGCCACCTGGAATTAATATACAAGGTGAGATTTGAAAAGAAGAAGAATCTTATTTCATAATACAAATTTATTTTACAGCTCACCTTCAAGAATCTTGTCCAGCTCCTTGGACCCTGAGCTTATCTGGATAATCTCAGAACGTTGAGCATGCAATTGACTGGCACTTGTAAACCCCATTGGAACAAGCTTGGAAGCTGATACAGCGTTAAGACAAGTCAGAATCCTATGTCATAAACTTCTAAAACAGAAAGCACACACTTCATGTGACATGTTGAGACTTTCTGTAAGTCATACTAAAGAACGATTAAGCGACATGCATTACAAATGACACAATGTGAGCGATTTAATAATCTGCATGCAGCAATCAGAATAAATACAAGTTCAAATGGTGACTCCAAATCTCCTTGAAAGGATACGAGTACGATAGGAAATGTACCTGCTTCAATAATCTTCTCTACTTTAGCTTCACTAAGACCTTTGATTTGAAGAAGATCTTTCTTCGGAGAGTATGCCACAGCCTCAACCGTACAAAGCCCTGCATCCTTGAGCTTTTTCGTGTCTGACGCGGCTATCCCACAAATCTAAAACGTAAAGGGGTGTTATGAACCAAGTGAAAAAGAAACGATATTGACTTTCGAACATATTTTCAGTAAATATTAGTAAGATTAAAAATACTAAATGTATCAATAATAATCTGAAATTGGAAAACAAATGGAACAAAAAAAAAGAAATCAAATATGATGGGCTTCAGGATGAGAAGGAATGGAGATCATGATAAACTAAAGGATGAGAAAAACTTTAAATCCATAGAACTACATTGATAGAGGTAATGATGACCCTTAAGAAGAACATTGGAAATTTAAATTGAATACTGGTGGATATGGAGTAGAGATTCATTGTTCAGTATATAAGCAGAAAGTGATGAGACTTTCAGGTAAACGAGGGCTAAACGAAACTACTCTACATAATAGACGTGAATGTCCAGGCGCAGTGGGCAGATAACCGATTTCGAGAACTGGAGGGAATAAAACCATATCATATGATACATCCCACGCAGTGTTATACAGAGAACGGGGGCCATCCAAGTTCCGATCATGAGAAATGAATACAGTTGCAGGGATAATCAGTAGTGTGCGTCCCATCTAGACAAAACCAGAAAAGACAACCCACTCTTCACAAATGAAATAACCCAATGCAAACTTGCTTGAAGGTGCCGTGTTTCTGCCAAAGAAAGAAACTACATAGGGTAAACTTCGAAGGATTGTAAGAATCAATCCAAGCCTCGTGTGTTCAAGACGAGATGAATGCGCGTAAGAAACGTGGACGCCGTTTCAAAGGCACCCTATACCTGAAGTTGTTCCACCGGGAAAGGTCCATGATGTTCTTCGTCAGCTTCCGTTTGGGCTGCGTAATGCTCTTGCTCCATGGCCATCGAGGTTCAGAAATGGAAGTGATCGGATTGAAGTGCCAGAACGTAAACTCACGGAGCCGCTTCGGAGTTCGAGTGAGATACGAAAGCAGAAATTGGGCAGCGTGAGGTCGTGGATGTAACGATGGTTTAAAAGGCGGGATACTACGCAATTTGAAAAAATATTCGTTCATCCCTCTCGATCATTTGTGAACTAATAAGGGTACGGCGTGAAGCTTGTTTGTGAAGTTCTCTACAATATTTACATTTGCATACAACCATTGCTTTGTGTGAATTCGAGGTCATGGAACGCACATGGGCTTTAAGAAAAAATATGTTGGTCAAATTCACACTCTATCTATTGGAAAAGACACCAAAAGAGGCATTGTTTGAGATGGAACATTGTTGGAATTGGTTGTTTCACCATTGAGATGTTCAGTTCCACTTAATCTAGAGCTAACATAATTTGTGTGGCACCGCCCTATATGAACACAGGCTCGAGGAATGTGAGTTCTTTTATATGTCTTTGGTTTGCAAAGGAACAAAGACAAAGCTCAAACAAAAAAAATCCTCAAAATTAATGACAATTTTTAGGATGCCTTATTGAATGGGAGGGATTGGTACACTCTTCACAATTTAGTTTCACGATATGACATGCACTCAACTAGAGGGTTGTCACTCTATCTAAACAAGGTTGTACACTTTGCATAATTTAAGAGCTTTGGCATGCCACCCTTTTTGAACCCACTCTAAGATTCATCTACCCATTTTTAGTTCAGGTTATACCATGGCGGCGAGATTAAGAGTGATTTTAGGCAAAGTAGCAAAATGCATCTTGTTTTCACATGAGCTTCATGTGGAGGATATTGATATGCTAACTTTAGTAGTACTTCTTCTTCGTTCTTGTTGTATTCACATACAACAAGAACTATTCTAGCAAGACCATTGTCGAGAACACATTGTCGAGAGGATTCTAGCATCTTGATCAAAAGCTAGAAATTTTTAAATTTCTTTTGTACAATTGTGAAGCTCTTTGATTTGTTAATGATTATGTTTTTGTTCTCCCTCTTTGAAATATCTGATGAACCTGTTAAACTTTTTGTTTAATCTATTATCGATTCTGAGTTCTTGGGATGGTTCGGTATCTGTAAAATAGAGGCCCTGTTTATATTTTCCCAGATTCTATCGGTTCAATTATATATTACTTCATAGACTTAACGCGTGGAATTAGAGTATCCTTCAACTACTATGTGGTTGCGCATTACAGCATACTTCAATACAAGACAGTTAACTTCGCATTACAATGTTCTTCACCACTAGACACATAAACACGCACTTCGTCGCATCACCAAAATATCATTTAACTTAATACTTCATCAAATTTAATACGGTGTTGAACTTAATTAACAGAGAGATAAACACTCAGGGTAATCAGAACACTACGCTACGCTCCACTTTCGGCATTCACCCAGACCACAGTCTGGCGACGACACATGCCTTCTGTTCATGCACGCTTCTTTTATTAATCAAAGGTTACAACTGTTGTGCTACGCCCTTTCGATATGCATGCGACTTTTCATATTACATTTCGGAAGCTCACACTGGCACGCATGGTGGACTAGAACCCAAAAAGGAAAATTATAGAGTTAAGATTCATCTATGATACCTGTACATACATAGAGCGGGCTAACTTAAAGGTGCGGGCGATCTTCTGTTTTAAAGACTCTAGCATATTCCACAAAATATCGGGTTCAATAAGTTGCGCATCAGTTCTAACTGAACTGGCAGCTATTACTTGACTTATTAAAGACTCAGCCTGAGTCTGCAAAAATGCTTCCTGTAAATAGAAATCATTTGCTAAAGCAGCATCTCTGCGCAATTTCATTTTGACGATGTCTGCATCAATCCTGGATAATCGTTCAGCTTGAATGCCTAGTTGCTTTTCCTTGCGGTCGAGTTCTTGAGATTGAAATTGCATGGTCTTGTAAAAATCTTCTCTCTCTTTTTGAACAGTTGCGATTTCCTTCTTTAATTGGAGAATCTTGGAAATCTCTGAAGAAAGTTCTTGATCCCTTTGGAACAACTGCTCAGTAAATTTATGTAATTCGGCTTCCGCTTTAAGGACATTGGCGACAAGCGACTATGAAGCTTCTTCAAGTATGCTGAGTTTATCTCTGGTACCATGAAGCTCGTTGTCTAATGCAGTCATAGCATCTTGTTTATCTACAACCTCTTGCTTCAGTCCCTTAATCTCTGCATCCTATTTAGCAATAATAGAATCTTTTTCTATCAATTGGTCTTGCAGTCACTGGATTTCGGTATGCAAAGAGTGAATATCTGCTTTGGCTTCAAGTAGTTCTTCTTGGAGGGGTGCAATATCAGCTTCCAAAGGTCGACTTTGCTCTGCAGCTCCTGTCAAATGGTCTGTGTGGCCGTCTTCAATTGTAGAGGTAACTGCTGGGATAACTGAATCAAGAACTGGCCCATGGATGCCAATTCAGTGAACATAACCGGGGTGGGAAGAGAAGAAGTAGGCTGTGAAGGGTGGGCAGACAGGAGGTGTGGAGACGAGGGTGGAGAGTAGTCGGGAGAAGACGGTATTTTGGACGAGGCTTCCCGGATTGCATTTGGAGGTGAGGAGGGTGAAGGATCGCCAGTAGCAATAAGTGTGGTTGGAAGAGGAAGGGGAAGAAGGGGTGGCTGAACGAGGACAATGCCTGTTTCGTTTTGAAGCAAAGACGAAATAGTGGCAACTTTGGTAACGGCCCAATTGAAAACGAAAAGATTCTTTCGGTAGTAATTTCTGCTCTAATGCCACTCACAGACTAGGAACCACCAGTTCCACACGAGCAATCGCCTCTAAACCATAAGCCAATTTGAAGGGCGTGGTTCCGGTCACCACTTTAAAGGTTGTCCAGTAAGCCCATAATATCGCAGGTAGAAATTGGTCCCATCGCTCCGGGCAATCTAATACCAGTTTCTTTAAGATGTTCAATAGAGATTTGTTGGTGCTCTCAGCGAGTCCATTCGCTCGTGGATAGTAGAGAGAACTGAACTTATGCAAAATCTGGAAAGTATGAGTGAGCACTTGCATTAATGTGTTAGCGAAATGCGTACCTTGATCAGTCACTATCTCCAAGGGTAATCCATAGCGTGGAAAAATATCCTTCATCAAACATTTAGTGACCGCAATAGTTGTGACTGATCGTAGAGCCCAAGCTTCGGCCCATCTAATTGCATAATCTGTGCATGTAAGAATATATCTTTTATTGGTGAATATCGCCGGAGGTGTAATTGGCCCGACAAAATCCAAACCCCATGTCTGGAAAGGTTCGAGAGGCAAAACGGGTTGAAGCGGGAAGTAATGTCTCTGTAAAGGTTGACCCGATCACTGACACTCATCGCACTGTCGCACATACTTGATCACATCTCAGTACATAGTAGGCCACCATAATCCACTCTGCAGAATCTTCTGATGGGTCAGGTCCACCGCAAAATGACCTCCAACTGGGGGCAAATGAGCCATTGTGATTACTGAAGCAATTTCGGGTGGTGGAACACATCTGAGCAACACTCCCGAGTGATCCATGTAATATAATTGCCCTACCATTAACCAGAATTGTCGACTATACATAGCCAATTTATGGCGAGCAGCCGGAGAGGTTGTACTGGGAGGACATCCAATGATCAAGAAAAGCATCAAAGTGTCATAATAGAAGGATTTAACTGGCAATTTTGGTTGATCATCCTGCACAATCTGAGTTGCATAAATAGTCGGTGTGGTATTGTCAACGCCTTTTGAAAGTTCACCAGAATCCAACCGAGATAGAAAATCAGCAAGTGCGTGTGCGGACCCTAGTTGATGTACTACTGAATAATCAAACTCTTGGAGCAATAATACCCATCTTGCTAGTCATCCTCCCAAATGTTGTTGGTGAACAAGGTACACCAAGGCTGCATGATCGACATGGAAGGTGAAGCATTGTCCTAGTAAATAATGCCGAAATTTCTTCACCAAATATACTAAACCGAGACATTCACGTTCAGTGACTGAATAATTTCTCTCCATCGGAGCTAATCTACGGCTTGCATAATACATTGGATGGAACCATTTTTCCGTTTGCTGCATCAGCACACTGCCAATTGCAATGTCGGACGCATCCATGAAGACATGAAATGGGAGTCCCCAATTTGGCGCTTGTAAAATAGGCAGTTGCGTTAACAGTGACTTCAACCAATCGAAGGAGAGTTGACATGCTTCAGTCCATTCAAACTGGCGGGGAGTACCGGTTATCAGTCGATTGAGTGGCGTGGCCAAATGAGCAAGCCAACGCAGATGTCGCCCATGCCACTGGATTTGTCCCAAGAAGCGCATCACTTCTTTGGGTGTCATAGGGGAAGGTGCCTCCAGTACTGCCTGCACCTTATCTGGATCAACTTGAATCCCCTATTTTGAGATAATGTGTCCTAGCAACTTGCCACAAGATACTGAGAACACCGATTTATTTGGGTTTAAGCACAAACGGTATTCTCGACACTTTGAAAAACAGCACCGTAAGTGGCACAAATGCACCGAAGTATCACCAGATAAGGAGAAGTCATCCAAGTAAACTCTCATGAATGTGGTTAGATAAGGAGAGAAAATTTCCTGCATACAACATTGAAACGTACTTGGAGCATTTCGCAGACCAAACCACATCATTGTACACGCATAAACGCCCCAAGTGGTTATAAATGTTGTTTTTGGAATGTCCTGCTCTGCCATTCGTACTTGATTATAACCGCTATATCCATCCAAAAAGGAATACATCTCGCGACCTACCACATCATCTAACGTGGTGTCCAAAAACAGTAGAGGGAATGGATCAGGGACGGTTGCTGCATTTAATTTCTGGTAGTCCACACATATCCATAATTGCTTATTCTTCTTAGGAACTATGACAATAGGGGAAATCCACTCCGCATGCTCGATCGGGACAATAAACCCAACCTTCAGCAATCGATCCAGTTTTGCTTTGACATAGGCCGCATAGTTAGGATTCATTCTATAGCTTGGTTGTTTAATAGGCCGAGCATCTGGTTTCAGCATAACCCTGTGTTGATAGATATGCGGGTCCAACCCCTTCATATCCCGGTAATCCCATGCAAACACATCAGAGAATTCACGTAGTAACTGCAACAAGTTATCCTGGAAGGTCTCTGATAGTCCCGCCTTAATTTTTACTGGTCGTGGGTTGGTTTCATCACCTAAGTTGCAGGTAACCAATTGATCTTCTGGTACATAGAACTGTCTGGGCATGGCAAAATCGTCACCTGACTGAAGCAATTGTTGTAGCATTGTATCCTCCAAGGTCTGTGCTACATTGGATTCGGGTTCACCGGTTAGTGGTACTATCGTATAGGCTGCCGGACTCTAGTTATCGGCCACCATTTGTAAGTCCACAGTTCTGAGTGCCATCAGATCCTTGTTGGCTTTAAGAAAAGCTTCCTCTTCATCATCTGAAAGACCTTCCATCATGTGCACAGGTTCGGCTACATATGGTCGTGCATGCAAGTCGCAAGGCTTCATGTCATCCAGTGGAACGACATATTTACGGTGGTTATTCTTAAAAATCAATTCATGCGCTGACAAATCCTGTACTAGCTTAGCTTGCTTTAACCATGGTCGTCCAAAGAGTAGGTTATAGTCAAGATTGAATTCGGGTAATTCCAGAACAACAAAGGTCATTTTAAATACAGCTCCTTGAAGAGTAATAGGAATATCACGTACTAATCCAAATGGATGAACTCGGAATTGATCAGCCATTCGCACAAAAAATTGGACAGGTACAATTTGTGTCCATCCCATCCGTTGACAAAGTGTTGCAACACAATATTTACACCAGAACCTCCATCAATTAATACTTGAGTGATTTTGTGATTCTTATACCATACCGTAATCAAGGGCACTGCATGATCCACCGTCGGATCAAGTTCAGGCTGAATTGTGGCTGTTGAAGGAGCACATGAAGGTCCTGGACTGACCTGTTGTTGGAATTGTTGATGTACGCCAGGAACCAAAGCCAATATTTGTCCCAATGCCAATGTAATAGACGCCTTGGATAAGACATCCCATACCGGATCAAATTTTGTTGTTTTTGATATGGTGTCCGGTGGGGACTCCGGTAGTGGTTGGGGCCGATTTCTTCCTTCCGGTACTGCCTACGGTAAACTCTGCTGCGTCACTAGAGTTGGGTCAGGAAAAATAGTTTATTCCTGTGTTGCCCACTTACTTGCTTTAGTAAACACCTTCTGCTGTTCACAAATTCCAAGTTCAAAAATCTCCGTAGCTGGCTGTAATTGCTTTCCCGAACGTGTTTGCACTACTGTTGTTTGAGTGTTGACTACTGAAATGTACACCATGTTTGCCATCGGGTGTTGTCATTTCTTTTTCTTTTTATCGTACTCGGCCGCATCTTTACAGTACCTACGGATATGCCCTATTTCACCACAAAAATGACATTTTGGTGGTGGAAGAGATGCACCTTCACCTGCTGTACTCGCATTCCACCGAGTTTGTCCAAATTTAGTTAACCGTGCTCCTCTATAATTCTTGTATCCTTGGTACGGAGTATTCCTATTTTGCAGTGGTACGTAGTGACTGGCCGGTTGCCCTTGTTCCTGGATGATAGCATTGATAGCCGCTCTACTCTGTACCTTTGCATTATAAGGGCAGGTCTCTGTAGTATGGTCCGCGGTGTGACAAATAGCATAATACATCTGATTCAGAGCACATGCTGAGCTAGTGTGTCCTGTGTTTTTACATTTAGTACAATAAATTTGTTTCAGAGGATCCTGTCGAATGCTTGGACACCTTCAACCATTATAGGTCTTCAGTGAATCCACCCACTTTATTTTCTAACTGTAACGCCATAGCGATTACGGCATCCAAGGTCATAACTGTTTCAATTGGGGATTTAATCCGTTTATGAACCACTACATAATGACGTCGTCTAGTAAACTGGCATGCGCTGATGGCAGCTATTGTAAATGAGTCTGAAATAGAGTGGCATAGTGTTGTACATTCTGGTGTGGCTTCTACCTGTTATTTTGCAGATAATAAAAAATTTTTGCTTGGTTTTTCTTTAACGGGAATCATTGTAGGAATGCATCCTTCACGTCATCATACTACCGGAAATGATTCAAGTCATACTCAGTTAACTAGCGAGCAGCTTCATTGACCAAGGTTGACTGGAACACGATGGCTTTATAAGTAGGTCTGCTGGGTAATTCAAAACTGCATAATTAATTTCAAATGTCTGCACATGCGCATCGGGATCATCTCCCAAAAAACCTCCAAATTTTGTGTAGGTGACTCCGGCTGGCATCGGACGTGGTGGAATAATATGTTGCTGTTGTTGTTGATGTTGTTGCTACTGTTGTTGTTGTTGATGTTGATGTTGTTGTTGTTGTTGCTGCTGCTGTTGTTGTTGCTGTTGTTGTTGTTGTTGTTGTTGTTGTGAGCTACTCATGTTGCCTGAACTTTGGGGACTGATTTCTTGATGTCCCTGGACCGTATGGTCACTTTGCCAATTTTCTGGTCCAAAAATATATGTGAACCGATTAGTTAACTCAACATCTAACAGCCCTTTCTCAACCTTAATGTCGAAATTGGCTAAGCTTGCACCTAAAAATGGTGAATGCAGCAAATTTCGGCTGAACAATAATGCACTATCATCGAAAATCACCGAATTGTCATCGGAGAGCACCGAACTATCACCGGACAATATCGAACTATCACCGAAAATCACTGAATTGTCACCAGACAATGCTAAATTGTCATCGGGCAATGCCAGAGTATCACCAGAAACTAAGGTACTGTCTTCCGAATGCACCGGATTGTCACCAGAACACACCGGATTATCACCACATTCTACCAAACTACTTCTGCACAGCACCGAAATGCCACCGGAATTACCACTCTCTTGTTGAATTGAACCTTCTGCAATTGAACTTACTTGTTCTTCACTTCTACCACCAGAGGGTGTTCCTAACAAATTTGGAACCACCCAGGGATGTGGATCACTTGGATATTTGGGATAAGATTCATCGGAACGTGTTACCGACATATATCAAAGGACTCTTCTTCACTCTTTAACCTTTTCTTCAACTAGCCACTCCATTTCCCACAGACGGCGCCAGTGTTAAACTTTTTGTTTAATCTGTTATCGATTCTGGGTTCTTGGGATGGTTAGGGGTTTGTAAAACAGAGGCCCTATTTATATTTTCCCAGATTCTACCGGTTCAATTATATGTTACTTCACAGACTTAACACGCGGAATTAGAGTATCCTTCAACTACTATCTGGTTGCGCATTACAGCATACTTCAATACAAGACAGTTAACTTCGCATTACAATGTTCTTCACCACTAGACACATAAACACGCACTTCGTCACGTCACCGAAATATCATTTAAATTAATACTTCATCAAATTTAAGACGGTGCTGAACTTAATTAACAGAGAGATAAACACTTAGGGTAATCAGAACACTATGCTACGCTCCACTTCTGGCATTCGCCTAGACCACAGACTGGCGACGACACATGCCTTCTGTTCATGCACGCTTCTTTTATTAATCAAAAGTTACAACTATTGCGCTACGCCCTTTCGGTATGCGTGCGACTTTTCATATTACATTCCAGTGGCTCACAAACCTTTTCTTTATACTTGCAGGATTACAACAAAAAAGGGAGTTAGAAGATTGTTGATACATTTCGATAATGATGCGTGTGAACACACTTAGGAACGTTGGGCACTTTTTTCCCTCTTTAGGAGGTTTTCTTCCTTAGATTTTATATACGCCTATAGCCTTAACATTTCATTTATCTTTCTACATTCACTTGGTCATATATTATGTATTGTGTTGTGCTTGAAGGTTCTTCTTCTTCTTCCTCTTCCTTGTGTTGTTTGTGTGCTTTCATAGACCTCGAACTCCAACAATTGGTATCAAACCAAGGTGTTGCTTCATCTAGGGCATCCTCGGCATTCCTCCTATCATAGTCTCATAATCGCACAAAAATTGGTGAGGAATTAGGGTGATTAGGAGTTCAAAACGGCTTTGCTTTGTGGCATCAAAATTTTGATGTTGGAGATGCATTTAATGTTGTTCTCTATCAACAACTTGTTATATGCTTGATTTACCTGTACATAACAAGGCCTACTATTTAGTTTGTTGTGTCTCAGATGAGCAAGTTTATGCATTGCCTAGGTCTCAAGCATTGGCAGGCAATTATGGTACATGGGTACTTGGATGGTGTTATCCCAAGTGGGGATCTTTATCACCGAATTTACATGTTTTTTACTCAAACTAGGCTAGTTGCTATGACAATCATGTGTCTACTAGTGGTTTTTGCTTCATGCTTGGTAGCATGCATATCTAGGTTGATCAAGAAACAACCTACTCTGGCCACTTCTAGTTGTGAGGTTGAGTATAGGGCAGCTTTTACAACAACTATTGAGTGTGTGGTTGAGATGGATTTTGGTTGAGATGGATTTTGGTTGATTTGGATGTTGGTCAGTGTTCTACCACCACCATTTCCATTGACAATTAGAGTGCATTTGTAGTTGTGAGGAAACCTGTGTTCCATGCTTGCACAAAGCACATTGAGATGCAATATCATTATGTGAGGGGAGAGGTTCTCTACCAAAGGAATCAGTTTGGCTTATGTGTGTACATAGGATAATGTTGCAGACCTTTTTCACAAAGGCTCTGCCTAGGGATAAGTTTGAAGCTTTTCACAAAGCTTTGGGCTTACTTCATTTGTGGATTGATCTCTTTCCACATAGCTTGGTACTTCCTTATACATGAGTGTAATCTCCTTGTTTGCCACATACTCTCAAGGGGGATCTATTGATATATTTTGATAGTGATTTATCTTAACACAATTAGGATAGGTGAGGCACTTTTTACCCTCTTTAAGAGGTTTTTTTCCTTAGCCTGTATATATGCCTATAACCCTAATGGGTCACTTATCTTTGTAAAATCACTCCGTAATACATTTTGTATCATATTGTGCTCCAAGCTTCTTCTTCTTCTTCCTTGTGTTGTTCATGTGCTTCTGTATGCCTCGAACTCCAAAGAGTATGCTTGTATATTTGTGTGTTTTGTGTGTATATGTGTGTACATATATATGCTTTTGTGAGCCCATGTATGTTCCAAATATGTAAGTATGTGTGGGGATATTGAAAGTATGTGTAGACATGTGGGAATGTGAATGCATAGGTTGTAATAGGCCTTTCAATATGGAAAGAATTCATTTTGAACTTGCTACCATTAGTGTCCATGTGAAAGGCCAAATGGCCACTAGACACTTCTTTGTATATGTTCTTTAATAAAACATATAGTGGCTTATGACTAAGGCCACGACCAAGGCATAGACCTTGGCATACCTTGTCATCCGAGTCACCGAAGTCACTGTTGGCGCCGTTGGCTGCACGCGAGGGAGGACCTCAACGATCAAGGAATATAGAGGTTCCCAATACTTCCCAGGAGGTCACCCATCCGAGTATTGTTCCCCCCGGAGCTCGCTTAACCGTGGCAATCTCTTGCCACTAAGCTACACTCTTGTGGTGTCTGAAGAAGGGGAAAGACTAAGGTTGACATTACCTTGAACATGTTTTGGTCCCTCAAAGCTTCATTCTTTGCTTTCAAAACCTATTTTTGAAGCATTTTTGGGTGTCTTTTGGAGCCATTTTGGAGTACTTCTGCACATAGTTCTCTTCACACAGGTCCAAGAACATCAAGAAAACTGTTTTTTGTACTTCTCCGACAATAAATATCTACCTTTGGGGATGTGTTTTCAGCCACACTCATAAAGCTACAGGTTTCTTGAAAGGTTTCAGTTTTGGTGGGAGCAGTTGCTGCAAATTTATGCAAGTTTTTTGAGCCTAAAATATTAGAGTTGATAAACACTTGCAAGTGTTATTGGCTAGTTTTTGGGCTGTGTATTTAGCCTTTAGTGTCATTTTACTGCATATATTGAGCACATACACACTATGTACGCTTCTGTGGATACCGCTTATGTACGTCCATGTGGTCATTGATATAGTGGTTACATTCTTTGCATAAAGCCTTTTATGTTTGATAAAGACGGCCGTGGTGAGGTTTTCTTAACTAGGAGACACCCAAATATCGGGGTCTCTTCGGTGATGCAGGTGGAAGACTTACCCAGCCTCGCCATAGGAGATGTATGATAGTTGTTCATAGGTGCTCGATAAGTCTAGTTGGCTTCTATTGGATTACTGATCATATGCAGTGGAGTCAGTGATTCACTATGCAGGAAAACATGTCAGTACTCGTAGTTTTATGATATTTTCACACTAGTCATATGCTCATTTTGCAGAGGATACTCTAGCAAAATTTTTCCAGATTTTTGGTTTTGTCAACTATAGAGTGGTCGATTTAGTCCTTGATACACTTATTCATTGGTGTTCGGACTCTTCTAGCTCCATTATCATTCTATTTAGTTCTCTACCATCATGGCATCAGAGGTCTCAGGCACATCCAGTGGATCAGGGTCTATTGCTAGTGTTCCGAGGAGGAGCTATAACTTGTAGGGCAAAGACCATTTTGAGATCTAAAAATTTGATGGCACAAACTTTGCTGTATGGAAGAATCAAACTAAAGATGTGCTGATTCAAAGGAGGCAATGGAAGCCAGTAAATGGAATTTCAAAGAAGCCTGCATGAAGAAGTGTATGTTTTTTAGCCCCATGGCTTTGTGCAGAAAGGGCATGAAAACCAGGTGTGCAGGTTAAAGAAGGCATTATATGGTTTAAAGCAAGCACCACATGCTTGGTGTGAGAAGATACATGCCTATCTGGTTGGACATGGTTTTGAGAACAGTCCAACTGAAAGCACTTTATATGTTAAGCGTGCTAATGATGTGCTTCTGATCATTGTTGCCTATGTTGATGACATGCTGCTCACTGGTCCTATTGAGAAGCATATTGCTGATTTCAAGGCTGATTTGCATGCCTCATTTGAGATGTCTGATTTGGGGCATTTGCATCACTATTTGGGCATTCAGTTTATGCAAGTTAATTGTGGAATGGGTTTGTGTCAAACTAAATATATTGACACATTATTGCACCGTTTTGGCCTTGAAGACTGTAAGGCTATTGCCACTCCTATGGAGATAGGTTTACGATTGAGTCTTCATGATGCTGGAGATGCATTTGATGTTGTTCTCTATCAGCAGGCTATTGGATGCTTGATTTACTTATGCATTACTCGGCCAGATATTCAGTTTGCTGTCTCACAGATGAGTAGGTTTATGCATTGCCCAGGAGTCATGCATTGGAAGGCGGTTAAGCGCATCTTTCGCTACTTGAGTGGTACTCGGTTACTTGGGTTGTTTTATCCCAAGGGGGGATCACTACCGCCAGATTTGCATGCTTTTTCTGACTCAGATTGGGCTGGTTGCTATGACACTCGTGTGTCCACCAGTTGTTTTTGCTTCATGCTTGGTAGCTCATGTATATCTTGGTTGAGCAAGAAGCAGCCTACTATGTCCACTTCTAGTTGTGAGGCTGAGTATAGGGCAGCTTTCACAGCGACTGTTGAGTGTGTGTGGCTCAGATGCCTTATGGCTGATTTGGGTGTTGGCCAGTCTTCTGCCACCACCATCTTCACTGACAGTCAGACCGCATTGGCAGTTGCGAGGAACCCTGTGTTCCATGCTCGCACTAAGCACATTGAGGTGCATTATCACTATGTTAGGGAGAGGTATCACTATGTTAGGGAGAGGTTCTCTGCTAAGGAGATCAGCTTGGCATATATGCCCATGCAGGAGAACATTGCATACCTTTTCACGAAGGCTCTGCCTAGGGAGAAGTTTGAAGCTTTCCGCAAAGCTTTGGGCTTACTTCCTTTTGTGGAGTGATTTCCACATAGCTTGGCACTTCCTTATACATGAGTGCCAGCTCCTTGTTCATCGCATCACTCCCAAGGGGGATTTGTTGATATATTTAGGTAGTGATGTGTGTGAACACACTAGGACCGCCGGGGCACTTTTTTCCCTCTTTAGGAGGTTTTTTCCCCCCGCTTGTACATACGCCTATTGCCCTAATGGGCTACTTATCTTTGTACATTCTTTAGTAATACATTCAGGAGTGTGTGTTTGTGCTCTAAGCTTCTTCTTCTTCCTTGTGTTGTTCGCGTGCTTTCGCAGACATCTATCTCCAACAACATAGGACATCACATAGAGGAAACAGTAGCAAAAAACTCCCCCCAATAAGAAATGTTGTGTAAAAGACTTTTGATCAAAGTAAGGATCATCTACAAAGAAGATCGACACAAAGGGCATCGGACTAGAGGAAAACCCATTCAACACCTTTTCTACAACTTCTGTAGATGACCTTGGTGGTAGCAAAAGCTTTGGCAAAGAATGATTGGGGTTCCACAACATTAAAAGGCAAGGTTATGAAGTTCTTGAAGGAGCATCCATTGAGATGCCTTTAGCATGCTCTGGTGATCAAATGGACTTCTAAGATTAACTATCCTGCCTATATTGTCTTCAACTTTGTATATTAGAATTAAAAAGCCAAGTTGACAACTCTATGAGTGTTGTTCCAATTGTGAGGCTTGACACATACACACCTCTCATGAATTACCTCTTCATCATTTATCTATTTGTTGTAAGCTCAAAATTCTACTCTCTTTTTGCCAAATATCACTACTAGATGATTCTCTAATAGTGATTGAGAACATTTATTGTGAACCTCAGTTTTTTGCTTAACCTGAGTTGACATGTAGTCTATCTTTAGACAATCAATTGCCTCATCATATGAACTCCAAATGGAGTGTTCTCTAGCTTTTTGGAAAGCTCTATAAGTGATACTAATCACTTGATTGAGGATCTATGAGCAACGTATGCAAGAAGATGAAGATTCAACTAAAGAATCTTGGATGCATAATTACTAGTTGTATGTGAGCATTGTATGCATGCTTTAGAAATTGCACTCAATTGAATGAAATGAAAGATTCTATTATGTACATGGCTGAATATTGAAGCTTATATGTAAGCTTTGAGATAGCATTATATGCTTATGCATTGGAGATGCATATGTATGCATGCTTGTGAAGTTTATGCTCAAGATGTATTACAATTTTGGATAGGAATGCTTAGGCTGAATATAAGTTGAATTTCAAGGTGATGATTGATTTCTATCATGCAAGAATGTATGCAAATGTGGTCAAGATGAATATATGCACATGTTTGATAATGTGTGGATGAGTAATAGGCTATTTTATAAAGCTTATACGAGTTGAAATTTTTTCTCATTTATGTAGCCATATGAATTGACATAGAGTGAGCTGAATATATGATTAAATTATTGGTGATTTGTATACATGCTTATGCGGTTTTATCAGCATTATAAATTATGATTTAAAGGTTGATCATGTTCAACCATATATGAGCTAAAACTACATATGTTTGGATGCCATGAAGATTGGTAAGATGCAAGCATGCGATGTATGAAATTTGTGGATGTATCTTGTTGTGGATATAACCCATCGAGGTAAATTTGCAAAAGCAAATACATATGCTCATGTTACAATAGCTAAAACCATTTGATTCTTGAGTATTAGATACATCAAGTGAATGCAATATTCCTATTTTTACAAGCCAAAAGAAAAGGTGGAAAAAGCTTGGATGAAGCAAGGACACAAAGCTTGGAGCCAAAGTGAAGGAAGAATCCCAAGCCAAAAGCTTGTCAAACACTTGAAGTTTCAAAGACTTGAAGATTGGAACCAAATCTGAAGGTGGTCAAATCAAGGATGTCCATAAGAAGACTCTTGAAGAGTGCAAGGAGTATAAGACTCCAAAGGAGGGAAAGTCTTGAAGATCCATTTGGACTTGAAGACACTCCCCAAGGTTCAAGTAGTACAAGCAAGTGCCAAGGTAGAAGGAAGAGTCACTCATGAGAACCATGACAAATTGACTAAATTTGAAAAAGGTAAAGAAGCATATTTGAAAAGCTAAGGGCTGATGTAAAGGGTAAGAAAAAATCCAAATTGAGTGTGGTGGTAAGTTCCAAGTATATACCAAGTAAAGGTCTAATGGAAGGTTGAGACTAGTAAGACCACCAAAGAGAGTGGCAAGCCTATGTAAAACAAGTTTGACCATCCCAAGAGAAATGGCAAGCCTTTGTAAAGGCAATTAAAACCATCCCAAGAGGAGTGGCAAGCCTATCTAAAGGCAAGTAAGACCATTCCAAGAGGAATGGCAAGCCTTGTTAAGTGCAAGAAGCAGCAAAGACCAAGTGAAGGTCTAATGAAAGTTTGAGGCAAGTAAGACCACCAAAGAAAAGTGGAAAGCCTATGTAAAGGTAAGTAAGACCATCCGAAGAGAAATGGAAACCTATGTGAAGGTAAATAAGACCATCCCAAGAGGAATGGCAAGCCATGTTAGGTGCAAGAGGCACCAAAGACCAAATGAAGGTCTAGTGAAAAGTTGAGGCAAGTAAGACCACCAAAGAGAGTGGAAAACCTATGTAAAGGCAAGTAAGACCATCCCAAGAGGAGGGGCAAGCCTATGTAAAGGCAAGTAAGACCATCCCAAGAGGAATGACACACCTTGTTAGGTGCAAGGGGCACCATTGTTCATATTGAGGATATCTTATGTTGTTTTGTGGGTGGTGAAGAAAGCTTGAAAGACGTGGAAGCTATGAATGCTTCACATGAAGAGAGAATCATAAAAGAGTTCACGTATGACCAGCCCATTGTTGATTTTGCAGGTATACAATTAGCCATGAAGAAAAGATTATGAAGCAAGGGGGAGTTAGCTTGCAAGGACTGAAAGATTCAAGAAGAGTCTAAAGAAGAGAAAGTGGAGCCAACACAAATTTTAGATTCGAAAAGAAGTCATACTCAAAGAAATAGTACAAGCAGCCATTAAAGGTAAATTGAAATCATTAGGAGGAGCCACCTATATAAAAGGAGTGACTAGAAGGCAATGAACAACTATGATGCACAAAAGAAGTCATGAAGACAAGCTAGAAGAAAACATGAAAACCATGATGATGTCAAAAGAAGATGCAAAGATTGCACTTATAGATAAAGTTGAAGATGATCCAAAGACAAAGGAGGATCAAATCAAAGCACAAAAGCTTAGAAGAAATGAAGCCATGATTAAGGTAGAAAAAGAGAGAGATTTGCAAAGAGAGTACAACAAGGAAGAGAGTGAAGCAACAAATATGTATACGACCAAGGTGATCTCATTTTATTATAAAAGTTTGTATGAAGCATGTTTATGATAGGGATTGAAGAATAGCGCTTGAAAAGATCCAAAGAAGAGAGGATGAAGCTAGAAGGAAGCCAAACAATCTCACAAAGCTAAAATAAAAAAAACTTCTTGTAAAAAATATTTATGAAAATACCATAATATTTTTTTAGTAATTATATCATGGCCATTTGAAATCTGACCGCTGAACTTTCAAGCGCAGCTAAATCCAGTGGTCCAAAGTTCATCTCCAACCACCTGTAATCCAACCATGGAACATCAATGTGCTCTTGAAACACTTTTGTGATGACCCAAAGTGATCTCCAGTCACTCGAAAACATATCCATGTGCTACTCCTATGAGTGTCACATATATACATAAGATGAATTTCAAATTTTAATGACATGAGGTCATCTCATTCATTTATGGATCATAAAGACATAAATCATAAAGAGCGGTTGCAGTAGTACACTGATTCATTCTTCATTTATATGTTCAGAATATTCAGTTGTACTTTCAAACTGAAAAAGCATTCTTGGTCCCGAAACGAAATTACAGCACCTTCCAAGTTCCAAGTCCCAACTTCTGTGTGTTATTAAAAAAAAAATTATTTTTCTATTATTTCACAAAAACACCGATAATATGGAACCCCGGGCTTCATGTCTCAACTCTCAAGAAAAAAAAATCATTGGCTTCTATGAGATATGGCATATTATATTCTCTATTTTGGAGGCCTACTCTCACAGACTTTAACTTTGAAATTGCAAATGTACAAGAGAATAGTATCCATGGGACCCTCTTATCCCATATTGCTTTATTTAAGTGAGTAGACAGGAACTTGCATTTAATGAGCCAACAAATCATGGAAGAAGATAATGAATGCATTACTTGATATTTCTATCATAAGAAAATACAAGAGGTTGAGTAGGCAAGACTGTGAATTGAGCAAAGAAAATGTTATTCTGCAAGAACAAACAAGAAAGAGCGGATAGGATTGACTGAGTATGGGCCATGGCTATGGCCTCTGATGCGGAGAGGCCGTGAAGATCTAATTGTAGCTATTCGTACTCTGGAAAAGCCAGGTTGTGCATGAGTCGTCTTCGTGAGTACGCGATATGGCATACTGATACTACTGATAAACGCGATATGGCATGGATATCCGACTGCGTTGAGCTAACCTCACTTCAGCGTCAAGGTCATCGACACCATGGCCATGATACAGAATTCATATAGCAAATGCCGAATGCACACGCAATGGAATTTAATCGAATGCCAAAACAGAGGTTGCATTGACTCGCCTTCCTGATCCTTGCGATCGCACTGCTATGGTTAAGCTGTGCGACCACTGTTCTCCATCGTAGCAAGCAGACTCTGCCCATCGCCATGTCTCTGGTTGATAAATAGCATAATGTCTGATATCAAACGCGGGCCAAGGATCCGTTCCTGGAATACATGGAAGCAGTGCACACCCCCACGATAGTAAAGAAGCTCGACAGGCTTCGAGGCTTCCGCAAGTCCTTGCGCATATCGGAGTTGCCGGTCCTTGAGCATGTCCCATTCAGCTATAGTGACGAGAGACCGAGGGAGAGGAAGCGAGGAGAGCGGGGGGGCGTCGGGACTGAAGATGTTGCAGGCGGGGTGATCGCGGTTAGAACCTGGAGGAAGAAAGGCTAGCCAGTGCCAATCTGTGTTGGCGATCGTGACGAGCGGTGCTTTCCTGTGCATGCGGATTTCCGATGGCGTCCTCTCCTCGCCACCAAAGAAAGGGAAGAGCAGCACATGGCAATCGATTCGCAGCTCGGAAGACCGACTCTGCGATTTCGGCGTCGTGGTTGATTCCTCCGCCAATCGTTCGGCGGCGTTTGGCCTCGCAGCCCACTTGAAGCCGACATGGTGGACAATGTTCGCTCCTGCACTGTCTCCTATCAGCACGCATCGCGACAGATCAAGGATGTGCGGCTTGAAGTCATCTCCGCTGTATCCCTGAACGACTACAACTGTCAATGGTGATCTCCATCATCGACGCAGGCAACTCAACGAACAGATACATACCTCTAACCACTCCAAGACGGCGTAGCAGTCATCATACGCAGCGGGGTAGCGGTGCTCGGGGGCCCTTCTGTAGTTGACGGAGATGACGACTGCCTCGCCGCGGTGGCATAGGCGGCGGCAAAATTGATCATAAGAGAAGGCATCTGCACACAAGAACGCAAAACCTCCGCCATGGATGTGAATTATAACGCGCCTCTTCATGCACGTAGGTGTACCCTCGCCCTCCGATCCTACAGCGCCATCATCCAGCTCGCTAACAGCCTGCTTCGCCGAGGGAAGATATACCCGCGCCCATACGCCGTTCTTCTCTACGATTACAACATCCTTGGATGAGACGCCATGGTGATCGGGAACAGCGCTAGCAGGGACCTTGTACTCGAGAAGATCGGCGACTCGCCGATTGACGGTGCCATCTTTGTGGCGTACCGCACCATTCACGAGCTCGACGCTTTTCGCAAGGAGGCGTTGCGATAGCGATGGCTTGCTGCTCTCTGTGGCCACCTCAGCGACCTTCACGGGGTCTGTGAGGTCGAGATAGGCAGGCGAGGTCTCCATGAGAGCAGCACCCAGAAGCTGGATCTGCAGTAGCTAGAGCTCAACGGTAAAAGCAGAGGGGCTAGGTCGCGGAAGACTGCGCGATCAGGGTGATAAAAAGGGTGGTAAAAGCCGATGGCTGGTGCTTGCATGGTGTCTGCTGTGTGTGTGTGAGAGAGAGAGATGTGCGCGCACGAGAGAGCGAGAGAGAGATGGTGAATTGACTTGTTGAAGAGTCCGTGCTTTTTTTGGTGGCTGAAAATTTTGGTGGTACTAATCCTCTTTAATGTTTTGTTAGGACGTGTGTATGTAGGTCAATCATCCGCTCGGCCTTCAGTGGTAGGCATAAAAATTAAAATAATTCATGTGTTTAATTTTGTGCAGACTCTAACGAAGAATAGTCCGGACTGCTCGAACTTCCTAAATAAAAAAATAATAAATTATAAAAAACTAAAAAATAATCGGGACTGCTTGCCCATAGCTGCAATTTGCGATTCGTCCCGATTGCGTGTATGGCTCTTCAAGGCACATGCTGAATGTATGTGATCATTTAATTATTATTTAATACTATTTAAATATTCCTTTTTCTTGAAACTGATAAATTTAGTTAAAGAAGTAAAAAAGGAAATATAAAGCCTGAAACAACGATGAAAAAAAACAACGATGAAAAAAAAACTCCGTTGATTTCCGTTTTGTCGAACCCTAGCTCTCCTGTGAGGGGATCGTTGGGTTTTGGCTGTCCTCCTCTCGGGGTGCCCTCCCCGCCCTGTGTCGAGTTGGGGCTCCCTTTAATGGCCTTGCATGAGGCGCTTCGCGACGGTATGGCTGGCACCAAGGCGAATGATTCAAGTTTCGTTCTAAACTCGATGCTAAATCCAATCTATGAGGGAAGTAATGGCACGACTCTGGCGTTGGGTGTCAACCCTAACTATGAGAAAGCTGTAGAGGAACAGGTTAGTGTTTACCCTAAAGAACTGCAACTAAAGCAAGGTCAGTTATCGTACACCAAAGCTTTGCAGAATCAGAATCAAGGTTTCTACTCTATGTTTGCTAATCAAGATTTATCAGGTATGCATTTTCCTCACTCTATTTTCAATGACTATAAAGGTAAGGGTAAGGTTGTTGAGGATAACGTTGTTGGCAGCTCCTCTCCTAAGTTTGAGAAGGAACACTCTTTAAACCTTGATCCGGAAACTGAAGATAAGGATGAGTGCACCCTTATAATAGAAAGCTCTGTGCTCAATAGTTGGAACAATCACCTTGAGGATAAGGTTGTGATCGCCCTCTGTCATGGTCCTTGACCAGCATAGGAAGTTCTAAAAAATTGGATGAGAGTGAACTGAGAAAGTAAAGGGTTATTTGCTAAGCATGTGCAATATCTGCCCAATAACTTTTTTCTCTTTTTCTTTGAAGATGCTAGTAATGCAATGCAAGTCATTGCAGAGGGTCATTGGATTATTAGGAACACCCCTATCTCTTTTTACAAATGGTACCCTGGTTTTAACCCCAGGGGTAACAAGCTGACTAAAATACTAGTCTGGGTGGAATTTCCGGATTTTCCTGTGGAATTCTATCCATGGCTTGAAAAACTGGGGTCGTTGATTGGGAAAGTGCTGGGACAGAGACCTAGAAAAGACTTTAATCCTAAATGGGAGCCCCAGATGCTTATAGAGGTAGACATCTCTAAAAATATTAAAATTGAGTTGGTTATTAAGAATTCACAAGGATGTAAGTTGCATGATCAAAAGATTTTATACAGGAACCTTCCTAATGCGTGTTTTAATTGTTATAAGCAGGGTCATTTAATAAAAGACTGCCCTCTGCTGGTTAAAAATCAGGTAAAAGAGACATTTCCTGGAGAAGAGACCCCCACTGCTACCGTACCCAATATCATGGTCCAACCCAAAGACGATCAAGGGTTCAAAAAGGTTCCTCACAAGCAAAGAAAAAAAAACCCTAATATGGGGATTAGATCTGAGCCTCTTGTCAAAGGGATATTTAATCCCTATCAGGTTCTTGAAGACATCTCTCACAGTGGTACTCAACCCTCGGGAATTGAGGCTTATGAGGAGCTAAAGATCCAGGAAGGGCAAAGTAAGGTAAGCTTTAACCTTCATGATAAAGGTGAAGGGAGAGGCCCAGCGAAAAAAGATTCTTTATTCAGAAACACTACAGGCTCCACCCCTGTGTCTGTGTCATCAGAAGAGGATGTCCTAAGTAATTGTGATGAAATGTTTTTGGATCAAATTAACAAGTTTAATGAGAATACTATTGCCCAGGTGAGTGGTGGTTGCCCCATTGAACAAGATGTTTGTATGTCAAATGCCAGGACCCCTAGCCCTAAAGGTAAAGAAAAGAATAAAACCAAAAGGAAAGACACAGTTAGGTCTTCGATTTCAGCTGTTAAGCCTGTTAAGAATAATAAAAAGTAAGTTTTGTTTCTTTTTTTTGCTCTGATTGTTTCTCATGGAAAACATTAAGCTAATTTCTCTCAACACCAAGGGTCTCTCTGACCCGGTTAGAGGTAAGATTATTAATAACTGGATCAAAGATGCTTCCCTTGCTCCTGACTTCATCTGTTTACAGGAGCTGAAGATTGGGGGATCCCCTCTCATGTCGAATTTGAAAATCACTTCTAGTCTTTGCCACTGGGTGCACACGGATCATAATGGTAAGGGAGGTGCGGCCATTGGCATTGCTAATGGTTTGTGCCACTTAATTGAGGAGGTGCAAAGGAGTCCTACCAACCAGTGGATTGCTGTGAAGTGTAAAGAGCCTCTCAATTTCACTATTGTCTGTGTTTATGCTGCTAATCAGGCTGTGTACAGGTCTAAATGCTGGGAAGAAATTATCAGACTCAATGGTGATAATTTGTTGACAGGGGATTTCAACATGGTCACTAATCTTGGTGATAGGAATGGTAAAAGTGATAATGTTATCTCTGGTTTTGAAAAACAGTGCTGGTTTAATTTGGTTAATAAACATAACCTTCTGGATCTCTCTGTTAACACTGGTCATACTTGGAATAACATGAATCAAAATAACTTTTTGTCTGCTAGGTTGGATAGATTCTATATGCATGCTGGTAGGAGTCAGGATCTGTGGAATTTTTGCTGCACTACTGATCATTCTCTGCATCTGTCTGATCATACTCCTCTGATTGTGAATTTGTTTAACAACAACCCCTGCTATAGGGCTGGTTGGCCTCACATGGATTCTTCTCTTTTTAAGATTCCTATTGTGAAGGAAAGAAATTCTAGTATTCTTAATTTGCATTTCAGTAAGGATTTGTCACCTTTTGTGGCTTGGGAAGAAGCTATTAGAGAAATTCAGGCCTTGATAAGGTACTTCAAGAATAAGGCTAAAAAGATCAGGTACAAGAGAAGGATGATGATTTTGCAGGAGATTAATAATTTAGATTGTTCTAATCTTGATATGTCTACCAAGAGACTTAAGATTCTGGAGCTTCAGGAAAAAGTGAAGAATGAGGACTACCTCCTTGCTAGAGGTGCCCTTGCCACGTCTAGAGAATTTTGGGCAGGAAAAATTGACAAGCCTAATAAACACATGTTTGACCTTATGAGGAAGAAAAAAGCCAGGGACTTCATCCCTCTGCTTAAGAATAATTCTGGTATTCATGCTACTACTATGAAAGGTAATCTTCAGATTGCTCATAGGTTCTTTGCAAATGTATTCTCTCAGCCTCCCAAGAGAGGGGACTCTGTGTGGAGTGCAAGAGCTGCCATTGCCCTTTGTAGGAAGAAAATGGTTCCTGAGGGAATGGACTCCCTCCTTGACATGCCCCTCTCTGAGGGTGAGGTTAGAGAATCCATTAGCAAATTGAAACCTGCTAAGTCTCCTGGGCATGATGGTCTTCCGTATGAGTTTTTTCAAGAATTCAAGGAAGTGTTGGTGCCCATTGTTCTCAAGATCTGGCAAGAAGCCACTAGAAGGGGGTCCCTTTCTACCTTCATTAACACTGGAGTGATAAAGTTAATACACAAAAAAAGGTCCCAAAGATGATTTAAACAATTGGAGACCCATCTATTGTCTAACTTCTCTGTACAAAATCTATGCTTCCATCCTGGCCAGAAGGTTGAGTCCTTTAATGGATAGTATTATTCTTCCTGAACAAAAGGGTTTTATTAAAGGGAGATTTATTCTGGACAACATTATCACTATCTGGGAAAGTCTTGAGTATTACAATGAGCTGAATGTTGATACTTACTTTTTCAAAATTGACTTTGATAAGGCCTATGACAGGATAGAATGGGAATTTCATTCTTCGGTCTTTGCATGACATTGGTTTTGGCAAAAGATTTATTAAATCTGTCAGTATTCTCTTTGGTAATGCTTTTTCTAAAGTGGCTATTAATGGTTATCTTTCTAATCCTTTTAGACTTTGCAGGTCCATTAGACAAGGCTGCCCCTTGGCCCCCCTTCTTTTTGCTATTGCTAGTGATGCTTTAGGTTGGCTTGTTAAGGATTGCATCAGTCAAGGGACTATTTCTAGATTGGATATTCCTCAGGCCCACTCTCGCCTAGGTCTGCATATGTTTGCAGATGACACTAACATGTTGATGTTGGCAGATGAGAATTCTGCTAACCAATTCCTCAATTGTCTTGAGTTGTTCTGTATGGCCAGTGGCTCTGTGGTCAATCACAAGAAAACGGGTTTTTTTGCCACTGATAATAAGATTCCATATTGTGTTGTGGCAGCAGGTTGTGACATCATCAAGAAAGGGACGATATTCAGGCTTCTGGGTATCCCCATGGGTTTTGGCATCACTAATGAACAAAGATGGAACTCGATGCTTGATAAATTTAGGGCTAAAATTTACATGTGGATTGATATGCAGCATAGTATTTCTCAAAGATCTTTCGTTTTGAAGAACTATATCATCCCTTCCCTGACTTATTTTCTGTCCTGCTGGCAGCCCACTAAGAAGCAGATGGGTCAGGCCATTGCTCTGGCTAGAAGATTTTTATGGGGAGGTTCCAAAATTCCCAAAGTTGCCTGGAATATATGTTGTATGAAGAAAGCTGATGGTGGTCTTGGTCTCATATGCCCCTCCAGGATGGCTACTCAAATGGCTGCCAAGTGGATTTACATATCTGTTTCCTCTAATGACTTTTGGGCCTATTTGATTAAAAGAAATATTAACAGGTTCCATATTAAGCATAATAAAAGTTTGGACAACTGTTCTCTGTGGGATGTGATTACTGCTCCTGTTGATTTTGTGCCTAAGGGTAGTCCTATGATTTGTAATTTCTAGAAAGCCTGGATGGTGGTTAAGGTTAAGTATAAGCTCCCTGTCTGGTATGCTCACAATTTGTCCTTTTTATTGCAGGATTCCATTTGGTTTGGCTGGACTAATACTGGAGCCCACCCTACACTCCCTATTAGATGGAACAAGTGCAAAAAGAAAGGCTTTGGACATTGGCATGACTTGATAAGAGCAAGTGAAGTTGTTGATGATAATGCTATTCTCGAAACTGACTATCTTTCATTTCAATGTAAACAGATTCTCATAAACAAAAAGGTGATGTTGATGGAGAAGATGGAGGTCAACATGTGGAGGAAGGAGATTTCCCTCCAAGAGGTCGCCTGGGATATGCTAAGATCCTACAAAAGGAAGACCAGGAGCATCATAGAGATCACTGGGAAGCTGAATAAGAAGTGGGATCTTCAGTGGTCTCACCTGCAGTGGAAGTACAGATTTCAGTGCTCCTGGGCCTTCCCCCTCTCTAACAAGCAATCCTGTCTGAGCTGGCTCATACTCCACAAAGGCATCTGGACGGGAAGCCATGCTAGGAAGTATAAAATTGATGTTGGACTTTGTAAACTTTGTGGCAAAGAAGAGGACTTGGAGCACCTGTTCATTAAGTGTAAATTTGCCTTCAGATACTGGGTAGGCATTCGATCATTCGATCTTTCTGTCAAATCCAGGGGCTCAAAGTTCCAAGCTGCAAAGATATTCTGATTGGTGAATCAGGAGGCATGGACATCCTGCTGTGGCAGATTATCAGGAACCATACTATGTGGGCTATTTGGAAGAGTAGAAACAATGCCATCTTTAATAAAAGGGGAAAAGATCACTTCTTCTCCTTTTTGCTGGGGTTGAGAAAAATCCTCAATTTCTGTTTATCCTATTATCAAGAAACCCAATCGGATATTATGAGCCCCTTTGTAATTTTAAGGAAACACCACTGTAATGTGTGGAAGGTTAAGCTCCTTCGTATGCACTCAAAGCCCAGATGTGACATGATCACTTTCCTTGGTGATTTTGTTAACTCTATCCTGTTATGAGGCCCCCATTGTAATTTGGAGCTATGATGTCCACTGTCTGCCTTGGCCTCCCTTGAGTGCCTGTTGTAAGTCTTTCTTTGTCTAGCATCAATTTTATTTTTCCTATTTTGTCAAAAAAAAAAGCCTGAAATGGAGGGAAAGGAGCATCAAACGACAAACCAATGATGTTTTTTCAAGCGTATAGGATACTAAATTAAAAGAAAAGGGGAATAGGTAATACTTATCGAGGGCAACACACATTCCATTCTCTTGTCTCACTACCATCTATAAAATCTTTGCCTCCTCCCTTGTCAAAAGGCTTTAATCTTATCATAGAAGTGACAAAGGCTTTAGTCTTATCATAGAAGGCTTAGTTCCATCATAGATAGTATTATAGCAGGCTTAGTCTTATCATAGAAGGCTTAGTCCCATCATAGATAGTATTATTTTGCCTGAGCAAAAAAAGCTTTATTGAAGGTAGAATTATTCTTGATGCTATCATCTCCAAGCTTTGTTGAAGGTGGAATTATTCTTGATGCTATCATCTCCCTTTGGGAAGGGATCAACTATGTCAAAGAGTCCAATCATGATTTTTTCTTCATTAAAATTGACTTTGACAAAGCTTATGATAAGAATTGTGTGGGATTTTGCCCTTCGGTCTCTCCATCATGTAGGTCTTGACAAAAAGTTTATCAAATATGTAAGCACTATCTTTGGAAATGCCTTCTCTATAATTTATATTAATGGGACCCTCTCTGAGCCTTTTAGACTTCTTAGATCCATAAGACAAGGGTGCCTGCTTGCCCCTTTTCTTTTTGCCATATCCAATGATGCCTTGAGGTGGCTTGTCAAAGATGCCTTGTCATCTCAACTTATCAAGGGCATTAAGATCCCAAATTCCTCTTCTCAACTTGGCTTACAGATGTTTGCTGATGATACTAACATGGTTATGCTTGCGGATGATTCTTCTATTGAGTGCTTTCTTAATTGTTTGGACATCTTTTGCTTAGCTAGTGGCTCCCATATCAATAACGAGAAGGCTGCCTTCAAAGTTCTCATCAATGTTATTTTTGATTGTGTTCATAATAAAGGTTGTATCATTCATGGTGAAATATTCAGGCTTCTAGGTATCGCAATGGGGTTCCACATCACTTTTGGCCAAAGGTGGCATTGGATAATGAATAAATTTAGAGATAAAATCTTCAAATGGTATGCTTGTCAAATTTCTATCTCATAGAGTTTTTGCTCTCAATTAGTTTGTTGCCTTGTTTGTCCTACTATTTAGCCTATTGGATGCCCTCCAAGAAAAATATCCAACAAGCTATCTCTTTGGCTAGAAGATTTCTTTTTTTTTTTGGGGGGGGGGCTCTCAAAACAATAAGATTCCCAAAGTCTCTTGGGAGACCTGTTGCTTGCCCAAAACAGGAGGGAGGACTTGGTATTACCTGTCCCATCAAAATGGCCAAAAACTTGGTTGCTAAGTGAATCTATAGATCCTTAAACTCTAATGACACATGCACATGTCTTCTCAATAGAAATATAGATAGATTTGATTTAAAAGACTATAAAGCCTAGAAAAGTCATTCTCTCTTGGCTGTTATCATTTCTTCCATGCCTTCTTGTAATATTAACTTTATTTTACATGAATCCTTATGGACATGGTGACTTTCTTTGTGGAAAAATGGCAATATTGGCATTTTTGAACACAAATGTAAAAAACTTGGCTTTTAGACATGGAATGACTTGCTCATTGAAGGATAGGTGTGCTCTGATGATTATATTATGAATATTCCTAATTTATCTTTTTCGTGTAAATAGACCATGCTAAAACAAAATATCATTTTGATGGACCAGCTTCAGGAATGCTACAGTCACCAGGAAGTCTGCTTGATCAAAATTGTTAAAGATACATTGAAGTAGTATAAGAAGCATAAGGGTTCCATCTTTAAATCCTATAGAAACTCCAGCAAAGATGGTATGTATAATGGAATGCCTCCCAATGGAGATATAGATTCTCTTGTTCATGGGCTTTCCCGACCAATGTTAAACACTCCTATCTCCAATGTCTTATAATCCACAATGGATTATGGTGTTGAAACATACTAGAAGATGTGGAATAAATTATGGTTATGTATTGTTTGTGGTCAAGTGGAGGATTTGCCTCATATCTTCATGCATTGCAACCATGCTACCAGATTCTGGAATTTCGTCAAACCTTAATACAAGAAGTATAAAATTGTGTTGAGCTACAAGGAAGTGCTCTTGGGATCTTGTCTCAGAATGGATTTGGTCCTTTGCAATTGTTGAGATATCAAGCTCAACATGTGATGATCCAGGATGACACATACCACTTTTTCATTTCTCTAAGTCCTGACATGTATAGTGGTCGCACTGCTATATGTCAAGGATACTTCACTGAGTTTTAATAGTTTTATCTACCAAGAGATGGCACATTTGTTTCTTGCCAGCTCACTCATTCACTAACATTAAGATTTTCCTTATGTACTTTTCTTTATATATTGCACTTGTATTGTTGTTGTAGGTCATTCTTGTACCTTCCTTTTATGTAATAGAAGAAGAAGAAGAAGAAGAAGAAGATAATTCTTCCTTTCCTAAATCTATGTGTGCACTCCTCTTTGATTGTGAGAGTGTCTGTGTGAGCTCTCTTCCTTATCTCCTTCCTCGTGACATGGTATCATAGCTAGTGTGGCTATAGAAAGCTTGTGGAGAAGGTCGATGGTGAAGAGTATGCGAGAAGGCATGGAGAAAATGTGATTCATAAATGACCTCAAATTGCTACAGAAATTAGCGTGAAGGTGGGGCCATCTCGACCTCCGTTTTGAGCCTATAAGGTGGGGCCCACATAAACTAGGTCAGTTTGCAAAACTATAACTCACATCTTGTTCAAAAACACTGATATGTTCCAGATCTAGAATTTCAAGTGATTCTGTGTATTTTTGATACACGAATACTATGTTTTTCTAAGATCGAATTGTCATGTCATAGTGCGATAGTGTTCAAGCAGAAGTACTCCTTGTAATGTTTGAGTGTTGTGAATTGTTGTAGAAATGGCAAATGCAAATGGAATGGGTCAACTCAATGAGTGATAAGCTAGACAAGAATAACTTCCATGCTTGGAGATTCAAAATGACAAATTTCCTGATGGGAAAAGGCTACTGGAAGTACATTGAAGGAGAGAACGAAAATGCTTCTTAGTTACTAGAGAAAAATCAGACTATAGACCAATTAAGAGCATATGAGGAATGGAATCAAGGAGCACAAAAGGTAATGTATTGGTTATTTGTTAGCATATAGGATAACATGATTGGGCACATACAATATGTCAAGACCCCGAAAGAGGCTTGGAATAGCTTGGTCACATTATATGAGACCTGTACAAAGCCATGGAAATTGCAACTCAAGAACGAGCTGCATACATTGGAGAAAAAGAGCATGTCGCTAAGTGACTACACCCTCAAAATCAAAAGCATATATGAGTCACTTGCATCTATGGGCGTGGATGTAGATGATGATGATAAGCTGGAAGTGTGCCTTCATGGTTTCGGAGCTGCATATAAGCCGTTCAGAACATCTATTCAGATCAGGGAAAATATTCTGAATTTTGCTAATCTGGTGTCCATGTTGATTATTGAAGAAAAGAATCTTGGTCAGGACTCAAATTCCCAAGGAAAACCTAGTTCTGAGCAGGTATTCTACTCTAGTAGAGGAAGAGGCCTTGGAATTGGAAGAGGACACAATGACCAAGACCAAAGTCAACAACAGAATCATGCAAAAGGTAAAGGACAATTTCAAGGCAAGGGAAGCCAAAGAGGCCACATAAATTTCCAAAGAAATGATTCAGGTAATGATAGTAAAGGATGTTGGAATTGTGGTAAACTTGGAGACTTTGAATGTGATTGCAGGTTGAAGAATCCGAATAATAGAAGGTGTAATAAAGTGATAGGAAGGAGATGGTTGAACCACACCCTTGACAGATAGGAGATGGTTGAACTACACCCTAAGAGAGAAAATTAGGAAGTAATTCTCAATCATGGCTTTTGGGGCAAGTGGTTAGCCCATCACATTCCTAGAGTGGTTTGCCCAAAGAGCTCTAGAGCCTTCTAGAAGCATCCAATTGATTTGACTCTGGTTAACTGGGACACTTGGCGCACATGTAGTTACATGGCTGACACTTGGATGGTTAGTATCCACTTGCCCAAGAAGGCAGTCCCCTGGAAAGAGCTATATACAGAGGCATTTGGTTGGGAGGAGAGTCATCTCTCTAGCACGTGGTGGTCGTAATTGTAGTCTTGTTGCATTGGTATCAGAGCCTAGGAAGTAGGCTTGGGAAAGGTGGATTGATCTAATGGCCTCTAAAAAGGGCGCTTGGGCATCCTCTATGTGAAAGGGTACAAAGTAGCGCACGTCGCTTCCACAAGCTAACCTAACAAAGATTGAGGTGTATCTCTCAATCCGTAGGTCAGATTGAGGCATATAAGATACCGTTGGAAAGCTCTCGGAATGAACTTTCAAAATCTGATGAGATAGCTAGAAAGTGTGAATCCCTTGGGAAACCTTGGATGGCACTTGGTTGAGGGTTCAAGATACCAAACATGGGTGAGAACAAGGTTCAAGACTGAGGTTGAGAACAAGGGCCCAAGACACCAAGGTTGCGAACAAGAAGGTTCAAGATACCAAGGTTGAGAGCAAGGGTTCAAGAGACCAAGGTTGCAAACAAGGATCAAGAAACTGTGCGAGGTTGAGGACATCAATTCAAGGGTACCTAGGGAGTTCAAGGGGCTGATCATCGAGGCTAGAGGGATACATGAGTAGCTCATTGAGGACAATGATCAGCTTAGGGGGGAAGAATGTAATAAAGTGATAGGAAGGAGATGGTTGAACCACACCCTTGACAGATAGGAGATGGTTGAACTACACCCTAAGAGAGAGGATTAAGAAGTAATTCTCAACCATGGATTTTGGGGCAAGTGGTTAGCCCATCACATAACCAAGATGTTGTGAGTTCAATTCCTTACAGAAGGCAACAAAACAAATTCATCCACAAGTGTAGATGATTCTGAGAAGTTGTTCATAGTCGAACATCATGTGATGTCTCTTGATGTTTCAAAATAGAATGGTAATTTCTAGTATGTTGATTCAGGTACTTCAAATCACATGACCAGCCATGCAGAATGGTTTAGTAGTTTACAGAAATTGCTAGTTTCTGGATATGTTGAAATAGGGGATGACACATCATGCCCTATCGAGCATACAGGAAACATAGCACTGTCTATGGAAGACAAAAAAGGTAAAACACCTTGCTGATGTGTTGCATGTTCCAAATATAATAAAGAATCTAGTTTTTGCTCAACAAATGGTTGACCAAGGACTACAAGTCAGGTTCAATGCTGAATCCTGATGGGCTATATGTAGAAGAGTACAAACAGGATGGAAGATTGATCACCAAAGGAAACAAAGTGGGTAGGATGTTCATCTTAAATGTGAAAATTCTTGAAATGAATGCAGCCGTGTGTTGCAAAAGGTGCAGGAGTTGTTGATGATATAGAGATCTCGCACAAACAAATTGGACATGCAAAATTGCTGAGGCTGAAATTGATGCAATCAAAGGAGATTGTCAATGGACTACCAAATTTCAAGGTTGCAAAGATGCAAAAGGTATGTGTAGCATGTTAATTTGGTAAATAGTCAAGAGCATCATTTTTGCAAAAAAAAAGGGTTATAAATGTTATAACCCAATCACACGACAGATGAAGGTAAGCGAGATGTGGTGTTTGATGAAATGTCGATCTTCTATGCAGATGCCAAAGATGGACTTGATCTTGAACCAAAGTCAAGTGCATAATCTCAAGTTTTGAGTGGACCAGATGTGTCACCAAGCAATACTTCCAACTCAAATCCATGGTGTGGAAGATTCAATGGAAATTTGAGTCCAACAAATTCATCAACTACATCAAAGAAAGGTAAAGAAGAGCTTTTTGTTGGTAGTAAAACATCTAGAGATTTTGAAGACATTGATGGAGATTCAAGTAGTTCAGAAAAGAGCCTTGATAAGGAACTATGATTTCCCTCTATGAAAACTCCAGAAGTTAGAATGGCACATGTAGATGATACAAAGAGAAGTGTTGTAGGAGCAAGAAGATATGGGAGCGAAATTCTATGCAACGATTGATGTATGATAGTTATATGGCTCATCATTGTGACTACATGACAAATACAAGATGTTGAACCCTTCTTTTTTTTTCTGAGAGTACAGTGAATTGGAAATACACACTCACACACCCAACCTCACAAGGTAGAGGCACCCATCATGAGAATCTCATGGACATGTCCAACCAAGACTTGAACTCAAGACTTCCTCCCGCAGCTTCAAGGCGTCAGCCAGTAGGCTACGCAGGCTCATACTAGATGTTGAAACTTCTTGTTTTGAAGATGCAATTGGAAATTTAGATTGGGAAAAGTCTATGGATGAGGAGATGGCTACAATTTATGGAAACGAAACATGGAAGCTAGTTCCATTGCCACAAGGAAAGAAACCCATTGGCTGCAAGTGGGTTTACAAGGTAAAGCACAATGTTCATGGTAACATAAGCAGGTATAAAGCATGATTCGTAGCAAAAGGATATGCACAAAAATATGGCATTGATTATGAGGAAACATTTAGCCCTGTAGCTAAAATGTCTACTGTCAAAGCACTTATTACATTAGCTACAACAAAAGGATGGATTTTGCATCAAATGGATGTGAAGAATGCTTTCCTACATGCTGAGTTGCAAAAAGAAGTATACATGGACCAACCACAAGGATATGAAGATTCAAAGCACCCACAATATGTTTGCAGATCATTCACTATATGCAAGGAAGGGTGATGGTGGCATCATTATTGTGGCTATTTATGTTGATGACTTGATTGTAGGTGGTGCTAACAAAGAAAGCATTAAAGAGGTATATGGATGCCGCAAAGGCAATATGCCTTGAGTATGCTGCAAAAGTATGGTATGGGTGATTGTAAACCAATTTCTATGCCATTACATCAGAATTTGAAGTTGGATGCTACATCAGGTGAACCATTGGAAAATGCTACTATGTATAGGAAAATTATGGGAAGTTTGATATATCTCACAATTACAAGGCCTGATCTAAGCTACATTGTTGTACTTGAAAGTCAATTATGAAGCTAGTGTAGATTTCCACGTTTATGGATACACCGATGCAGATTGGGCTAGTGGCATTCTAGATAGAAGATCTATTAGTGGATTTCCTTTCTCACTCAGGAGTGTAGCTATTACATGGAGTAGTAAGAAGCAACCCACTATTGCTTTTTCAAGTATAGAGGCTGAGTACAAAGGTGCTACAATGGTAGCATGTGAGGCATCGTGGCTAGAGATGCTACTTGCAAATTTAGGTGTGGAAGTGCAAAAGCATGTCACCATCTATTGTGATAATCTTAGTGGCATACAGTTAGCATGAAACCCTATTTTTCATGCTAGAACAAAGCATATTGAGGTACATTATCACTTCATCAGAGAGAAGGTAGTAGCATGTGATATTGATCTTGTTTATGTGAGAATAAATGAGCAACTTGCTGATATTTTCTTTAAAGCATTTGGAGCAGAGAAGCTGAAGAAGTTTCAGAAGATGCTTGGAAGAGGACATGATGTTGAGCTTGAGGGGGAGTGTTGATATATCAAGCTCAACATGTGATGATCCAAGATGACATGTATCACTTTTTGATTTTCTTTGAGTCTTGACATGTATAGTGGTCATGTCAGTATATGTTAGGAATACTTCATAGAGCTTTACTAGATTTATCTACCGAGAGTGATGGCACATATGTTTCTTGTCAGCTCACTCATTCCCAGACATTAGGATTTTTCTTATGTACTTTTTTTTATATATCCCACTTGTTGTATTGTTGTTTAGGTAATTCTTGTACATTCCTTTTATGTAATAGAAGAAGAAAAAGAAGAAGAAGAAGAAGAAGAAGAAGAAGAAGAAGAAGAAGAAGAAGAAGAAGATCATTCTTCCTTGCCTAAATGTGTGTGTGTGCTCCTCTTTGTTTGTGAGAGTGTGTGTGAGCTCTCTTCCTTATCTCCTTCCTCATGATAGAAATCTTTGGAGAAGCCATGTCCTTTGTTATATTTGGACTAACATAAATCAACAAGTGTTTAACAAAGGCAAGAAGGATTATCAATATCCCTTCTAGTTAGGCCTTAGAAAAAATGCCTCAAACTGTATTAAGTCTATCAACTCTTCCCTTCCTAAAAATACTCAGTTCTTTGATGTAATTAGAAGTTTTCCTCCAAATAAATGGAGATCTTCTCTCCTATCCTTGTATTCTTCCCAAAGATTTGAGATGTCATTGCCTTGTAAGTGAGGATCTACTGTTTCTCCTATAAGTTATGGGGATCCCACCCCTAGCATAATTGTATACTCATTGTTAATTCATCATATTTCTTTGATTTCTAAAAAAAAGAGACACTTCATTCAAACACCTCTTTTTCTTTGATGCTCTCCAAAAAGAAAAAATAGGCATTTCACCTACAAGGCTTGATAGCCTCACATAGATTGGTCTCCTTAAGTTTCATCATAAACAATAGAATAATGAATGTTGTTTGCACCCATTATCCATGTGTACATCCCCCTTTAAGGCTTGGGAATTGAAGGTTAACCTCATTCAAGCCCTCAAGTACAAAATTAAACTAGGAAATTGAGGTTTGCTAGAAGAATGATGATAACTAATGTAATTAGGGAGCTTGAAAAGCTATCCAATCTTAACTTTAATCTTAGGTTGGGTTCACAGAGGGCAGCAACAAAATTTTCCCGTTGTTGTATTCCAATGACACAACACCATGAGTACATGCCCATTCATATAGGGTAGAGGAAGCAAAGCCCTATCAGTGGCATGTCATGATGCACATATCAATTCTATCAACCCTCCTCCTCCACCCCTAAGCGGCTCTTTTGAATGGCTAAGTAGAATAAAGAATTTTTTAATCATAAAGCGATTGTGACAAAATGCAAATGTTATCCAAGTTGCACCACAACATACATTTTTCTAATACATAACAAAAAAATAAATTGAAAAGCTGAATCCTTGTGAGGTTTTATGTGAAAAAAAAGGATTTGTTCCATCATCCTTGTGTTCATGTACGACCATGTCATAGTTACACTCTTTCATAGTTCCACCTTCTTGTGTGAACACATAGACAATGGAAATAATTTTTCTATCATTGTTTCACTTGGAACAATGCCATTTTGGTTGTTTGTTCCATTGGTTCGTATGAACCCAACCTTCGTTAGAAGGTTCATGATAGTAGAATTCCTATTTGTTGGAGATAATTTTGGGCACACAAAATGGATAAATCTAATTAGAATATGTCTGAGTTATTGACATGAGTTTATTTCCTTATCGAAAAATCAAAATGGTAAGCGTGTTATCAATCATCAAGAAACCTGTTGATATATTTAGGTAGTGATGTGTGTGAACACACTAGGACCATTGGGCACTTTTTTCCCTCTTTAGGAGGTTTTTTTCCCTGGCTTGTATATACGTCTATTGCCCTATTGGACTACTTATCTTTGTACATTCTAGTGGTAATACATTCAGTATTGTGTGTTGAGATCCAAGCTTCTTCTTCCTCCTTGTGTATTTCGTGTGTTCCTGCAGACATCTAACTCCAACAATTGGTATCAAAGAAGGTTGCAACTTCATCAAGGGTGTCGCCGACACCTCACTGGTTGCAATCTCAGAATCGCATGAATTTTGCTGAGCATACTCAGCGTGTTTGCGAGATCAAAATTTCTTGCTTTGTGGTGCCGAAATTGCAATCTGAGCTCTTTCAACCTCCGAACGCACTATCGTAGTGCTTGTGCAAGCTATTTTGTCTTTTTGTGCCAAAGGTATATACCAGTTTTGGTTCGCCAGTATAAGCATCTCGAAGTCTGCCACAGGTCTAAAAGAATTCATCTAGGCAATTCTGTTCAACTTTTTGAGATACAATCAATTTTCTACATCAAGGTATTTTAGTCATCGGCCATGGCTGAAAGCAGTGATGTATTTCGTATGTTGGTTGTTGAGGATAAGTTGGATGGTACCAACTACTCCTTATGGGCTTATATGATGCGACATGTATTGGTTGCAAAAGGACTGTGGAACATTGTGCAGGGTGTTGAATAATGTCCTATCATACCTGCAAGTGTTACAACTGCAGGTACTGAAGCTGATGCAGAAGGTGTCAAAGATGATGCTATTCTGCATATTCCTATTTGGGCTATGGTTTTTGCTTCACCTACTACAGAGAAAATTTGTTAGCTTTGTCTGTCAAACATGCCATTATTCCTCACATTCGCTCTTGCAGAACAACTAAGGACGCTTGGGATACACTTACCACATTGTTACCAAGCTAGGAATGAGGCTGGTGTTGCTTACCTCGAAAAATAGTTGGAGAGTGAGAACATGAATGAAAGTGATTCTATGGACAATTTTCTAACAAATATCAAAGACTTGAAGGAACATTTGATTTCTGCTAATGAGGTTATACCAGATAGCTCACTTGTGCAGACCGTTCTGAATGGTCTTTCTAATTCATATCAGAGTTTTGCTTCTACTCTTTGGTTGATGATGAAAGGCAATCCAAATGCCTTGTCATTTGAGGAGTTAGTCTTTGTTCTATTGCAAGAGGATTAGTCCAAGCAAAATAGGTCCATTATGCATGTTGCACATCAAGCTTTCCTGGCTAGTGAGAAGGGCAAAGGAAAATGGATCTCTTCAACTAGTAAGCATAAATCTGCTAATTCTGCACAATCAAAGAGGGAAGACAACGATGAAAAGATATGAGAAAAGCAGAATTTTTTTTGCAAGTACTGTAAAGGAAATGATCATATCATAAAGAACTATCCAAAACTGGCTGCTAAAGAGGCAAAGAAGAAAGAGGCTGGAATGGTTGTTGCAGAGACCTCTACACCAAAAACAGAGTCTGCTAGTCTTGTGCAGGAAGAAGAATGGGCATTTACTACTGTTTGCAATTTTGACCCATCTTCTCATGAGCAGTGCATGTCTGTAGTAGACTCAGATGTTTGGTACTTTGACACTGGGGCGACCAAACATATTACCTCGCCGTGCAGTTTCTTCTCTTCACTCGAGCCTACCCCTATAGGGAATACTATTACATGCGCCAACAACTCCTCTTATCCTGTTATGGGAGTTGGTAAGATCATTTTGACTACTGCTAATGGTAGTTCTTTCACTTCGTCAAATGCTTTGTTTGTGCCAGGGATCAAGAAAAATCTATAATCAGTTTTTGCATTAGCCAAGATTGACTTGGTTGTGAAACTTGTTGATGACAGATGTACAGTTCATGATCTGTCAAATGGCGATGTGATTATTGCTTCTGGCATTTTATGTCGTGGGCTATATAAGCTCATAGACTATGAAAGATTTGTAAATGATTCGGCATGTGTGGAACATGATTCTCAAGCTATGTCAGATGCAAATCTTTGGCATGCACACTTTGGTCATCTGAATTTTGCTAGTTTGCTATGCCTACAGAAATCTGAAATGGTGTCCTCTTTGCCCAAACTTGAGGCACCTAGAAAACATCTTTGTGAAGGCTGTGTTTTGGGCAAAATACAATGTTCCTCATTTCCAAAAGATGGTTAAGTTCGGCCTACTCAAAAATTGTAGCCGTGAATTCTGGTTAGCCGTGATGTTCTTTTTGTGGAAGATGCTATTGAGCCATTTCTTTCATGTACTAAGGAGACATCTGTTAGCTCCAAAGACATGTATGATACTTTGCAGCCTCTTTTTATAGGTGGACAGTCTAGTGCTTGTCCTAATGAGACAACTTCTTAGCCTTTACAGGTTTCATGTGATGATGCAGATCATTCCTTTTCTGATGCAGATTTACATGATGCACTTGTTGATGAGAGAGCTGATATTGAGCAGGCAAAAACTATGCCAAAATGGTTGGTGCAGACTTTGCGTGACAACAAATTAGATGCACCTCTGTCATATCGTACTTGTTTAGGCTCTCATAGTGCCTCTTTTGCATCATATTGCTATGCTATGGCTGCATCTAGTCTCTGTGATGAGAATGAGCCTGTTTTGTTTGATGAAGCACAAAATTTATAAAATTGGATGGCTGCTATGCAATCTGAATATGATGCTATAATGAAGAATGGTACTTGTTCTTTATGTGACTTGCCTCCTGGCAAGAAGGCCATTGGGTCTAAGTGGGTATGCAAGCTGAAGTGTAAGCGTGATGGTACAATTGATAGGTATAAGGCTAGGCTTGTTGCAAAGGGTTATGTGCAGGAAAGAGGCATTGATTTTGATGAGACCTTTGCACCTTCTTGCCGAATGACTATTGTTCATAGGATTTGTGCACTTGCAGCTCATCATGGGTTGATATCAAAATAGCATTTCTGAATGGCAACTTGCAGGAAGAAGTGTATGTTGATCAACCCCGTGGCTTTGTGCAGAAAGGGCATGAGAACCAGGTGTGCATGTTAAAGAAGGCATTATATGGCTTAAAGCAAGCACCACGTGCTTAGTATGAAAAGATACATGCCTATCTGATTGTACATGGCTTTGAGAACAGTCCAACTGAAAGCACCTTATATGTTAAGCGTGCTAATGATGTACTTTTGATCATTGTGGTTTTAAATCTTTGTAGCTTTGGTCCATCCAAGCTTTTTGTTAGCATATCTGCAATTTGATCTTTTTTTGAAGTATGTATGACTTCAATCTCCTTATCAATCACCTTCTCTCTTAAGAAGTAATATTGAATCTCAATGTGTTTAGTCCTGGCATGAAAAACATGGTTAGCAGCTAGATACAATGAACTCATATTATCTCCATGAATAGTGGGTGTACTCTGAATGATGTCAAAACTCTTCATGAGAGTCTTCAACCATATGAATTCCTTTGCAGCTTCAACCATGCCTTTATACTCTACCTCTGTAGATGATAAAGCAACTATATGTTGCTTCTTAGAGCACCAAGAGATGGAAAATTTTTCTCCTACATCATTGATCTTGCAAACTCAACAAGAGTTCTATTTCTCCTTTCTGCTACACCATTTTGTTGAGGAGAGTACCTGCAAGTAACTTCCCTTTTTATACCTGCATTCCGTAAGTAATCTTTGAACTCATTAGAGAAATACTCTCCCCCTCCATTTGACCTTAGTCTCTTCAACTTTTGACCTATGATTCTTTCTACATACACATGATAATGTTTAAATGTATTGAATACCTCTGATTTATCTTTGATCACATATATATTGATCCACCTTGTAGCATAATCAACATAAATCACATAATATCTTGAACCATTGATACTAAAATCCTTTGATGGTTCCCACATATCTGTGTGTACCAACTCAAGCTTTTTTGAATACATGAAACCATGCTTAGAATATGATTTCTTATGAGCCTTACCTAATTGACATGCCTCACATCTGTATGTCATATGTTGACCTGCAACATTAGGCAATCCAAGCACTGAACCATTGTTAACAGTATCCTTAATACCTCTTTCATTGAAATGTCCAAGTCTTTTATGCCAAAGATCTAACTCAGAGATCTTATGTCCTCCATAAGTAAACAAGTCATGAACAACAGTACCTTGAATCTTCAATGTGAAGATTCTTCCTTCTTTCTTCCCTGAAACAATTTGTTTATACCCATTTCTAGGGTCTTCCACAAAAACTCCATCATTAGTGAACCTTACTTCATAACCTTTTTCAACAATTTGCCCTACACTTATCAAATTCTTTGGAATTGTAGGAACATATAGGACCTTACTCACGAGAGTACTTCCATCCTTGGCCTTAACTGATCCAATTGACTTCACATTGTGCTTTGTATTATCACCTGTTTGAACTACATGATTAGTTACCTTATTCTCCAAATCAGTCATCAAAGCTATGTTACCACTCAGGTGATTGCTACACCCTGAGTCAATGTAGAAGACTCTTTGGTCTTCATTTTGCCTTTCACAAGTTGCATTCATAATCAAGGTTGAATCCTCCTTCTGATTTGAAGCATAATTGTAGTAGGTATTGTTGTAGGATTGACTTTGGAATCCTCTACCTGCATTTCTTCCAAAGTAACCTCTACCTCTGAAATTACCTCTTTGGTTTTTGCCACCTCTTCCTCTTGAATTAAAGTTATGACTATATCCTCCATAATTTTGATTATTATGCCAACAATTATGAGCTAAATAATTTTTCTTACCACAAATCTAGCAAGCTTTGCCTCCATCTTTATTGCTTCTGCCTCTTCCTCTACCTTTGCCACCTCCTCTTCCTCTTAGGAAGTTGGCTTGGCTAGTTGTACCTTCTTCTTCATTTAGTTGTTGCTTGCTTTTGCTATTCTTCTTCTTATCCTTTGAATACATTGCTTGCCTTGCACTCTTATCACCATCATCTTTGACATCCTGCTTAAAAGTTAGCATGTGTCCTAGCAACTTATTTAAATAAGGAGTGAAATGATCTAGTGATAATTCAGTAGACAAAATGAATGGCTTCCATTTTTCATCTCCTCTCAAACCTTTGAGGATTTGCCTTACCAATTTATCCTCCTCAATATCTTCATCAACTGCTCCTAATGCATCTGCAATGTCATTCATCCTTGTTACATAATCAGAAATGGATTGAGAGGCCTTCTTCTTGAATGTGGTAAACTCTGCCCACAAAGATGCCTTCCTTGACTTTGTAGTGTTTTGGAAATGCTCCTCCAAAGCATTCCATATATCACTTGCACTTTCAAGACCTCTAATATGAGGTAGCAAATAGTCATTGACTCCCATGTAGATAATGCTCCTTGCTTGAGCATCCTTCTTCATCCAAGTCTTCAAATTTGAAAGTTCATCCCTAGTTGGAACACTAGGATTTCTGAATTTTGGTTTTTCTTCTTCACCTGTGATGTAACCTATTAGTTCTTTGCTCATGAGATGAGCTTCCATCCTCATTAACCAAGCTGGATAGTTTTCTCTATCCAATTTCTCTATCTGAAGAGAATCTCCCATCCTTTCTTCACATGTGTATTACATTCTTCAAACTTTATGAGGAATAAGTGTGCCTTTACTTTGAGTGAAGTTCCTTTTGATCTTCTTGATAACTTCTAGCCTCCTTCTCAAGCTTTCCCTTTAAGCTTTCACATTTTGAACCTTCAAGTGTTGATTTTTGTATGACTGCAGCAATCGGGGTCCTCCTTTCTTCTATTTTAATGATGCTTGCTCTGATACCACTGATGGAGAGTGTTAATCTCCAAAAGAACAAGGCATCCTTGATTTTAGACCACCTCTATATCAAGAAAAACTCAAAACCTCTACCAATTTGGAGAATCAATGCCAAACTATCAAGATTTACACTAACTGTGAAGAGAGTCACTATTAAGAAAAGTCTGCTGCACATTACTCACTCAATGACTGATCAAAGGTGTAAAGTTTCTAATGAAACTTTGTATACAATGTCATCTAAAAATTTCACACCTTATCCAAGTTAAATCATCTCAAAAGATTTAGTAGATCTTGAGAAATGATCTAAACAACTCACCTATGTCTAATCCTGTACTTCTCTACAGTCGACTTTGACACCTATAACTTTTAATGCATAGTTCTCTCAAAGTACAACCCATTTATTCAAATGCTTGTAGCCATAGGTAGCTTACCTTTCAAATTAAAGAATGAGTGCTTGCTTCCTCAAAACTTTACACTGTAGAAGGAGAACTGACCAAATTAGCATCAAATTTTGCACCTGTTGCAACTTCACTTCTTCACATTTACACATGTAAATGTTCCTACTCTCAATTCTCTCAACTATAGACTTAGACTTGTAGAAATGCATTTTACAAAAGAATAAACACAAAAGGAGTACTCAGCAAAAGGTCGGGCACAATATTTTCTTCTTCTCTGAAAATTTTTTACATCTGAATGATGAGAGGGATCTCCTTCACCTCTAAAGTGTCTAATCACTCTTCCAACATCTACTTATTCTTATCTCATGCTCTCTCATACTTGCCCCGACCTTCTACTTGTATATATAGGCATATGTACAAGCTCATGGCCATACAAAAAGTATGACCTAACTATAAATTAATGTACATATGTATACAAGTCTTCATTTCCTGAACATGCTCTTTCTTCAATCTTCAATTGTTGATTTTTTCTTCATCCTTTGACTTCAAGTATTTATCCAAAATAGCAATTGGTGGTTGACTTGCACCACCATGTCATACATGAGGTTAAGATTTCCATGTTCAAAGCCTAGAGTTGAGACCTGCAAAACCTTGACCTTTCTAAAGACTTTAAATGTAGTTTGCATTAATTCAAATATTTTTAGGTGCATGCATGTCATAACAATTGGCATCTTGTGTAGACATGATTGCCAATGGTGTATTGTGGCCATCATGTAATGACAATTGGGTGCCCTTGTGGTGGTATGAGATAAGGATAGTTCACCTAGTCCTAATATTTCTTATCATTCTTTACCTTAATGGCGAATGAAGGCCACATTTTTCAACGTGGTATTGGACCATAGCATGTATTATATAGTATATGCAATGATGCCTTTGTTCATGTCTACATCATTTTTGGGGACTCTTGTAGTAATTGAGCTCACCAATTTGGTTAGAAGATGGTTTTGCAACACACCTCTGAAGGAAGATCTTTGTGGTTGAAATGCACTGAGAATGTGGGAATCTTTCCTATTATTCATTTAACTTTAGAATGATACTCTACCAAAATAATAAAGTACGACATGTATACAATTTTTTTGTGGAGATGTATCATGGATCTGAGTTCTTGAAAGTATGCTGACTTTCAGATGGACTCTTCAATAACTGCCATTGCTTGTAGTTGAGCTTCCACTTGTGTAGAGTGTTTCCTTCCTAATTCTCCCACCAACTTCATTCATGTAGGTCTTTGTAGCTCAAAAATGTTCGGGCTCTCATCAGTGACAGAGCCACCAATGGCTGATTTATAAGGGTATAACAATGGAATTCATCGAACATGAGCCTGAGCCCTTGTATAATACACTCTACCAAATTTGCATGCTCACTCTGACATTCATCTCTTGCCTCATACCAAACAAGATCAGTAGGATCACCAAATGTGTTGGGGTTCAACAACACATAAAAAATTCTACAGAGTGTAAAGATCTTTGGGCTAAATGACTATGTCCACTACTTTGAATATCAGACTTAACAGAAAACACAATGATATGAAATAGACTTAACAAAACAAGAGTTACCAAAAATGGAAGAATAATCAGAATGATGAAAGAGAACTTGAAATACCATAGATCTTGATAAATCATAGAGAAAATCATCATAAGGTCATTCTTGTCTCTCTCTTTTCTTTGAGCTCTCTCCTTTTAACTAGAAAAGATCAATCGAGTACACGTGAATACAATGACTAAGTCACAGGACTTTCAGGTAACATCCAACTATAACTACTTATAACAACTTCCAACTGAGCAAAATCCAATTCAATATAAATCTAAGCTAGCAGACTTACTAAATATTTGATTGAGGAGTACTAACTATGCAACTAAGTTATTACAATTGCAAACACTTCTAACTCCACTTCAACAATCAAATTGATCAAGTTGTATTTTGAATGTAGTGTCATTGTCCACATCATTCCTGAGATGATTAGTGATAGGACATTTATAGATAGGATGGTGTTCACACACATCACTACAAAAATATATCAACAAATCCCCCAGGGAGTGATACAATGAACAAGGAGCTTGCACTCATGTATAAGGAAGTTCCAAGCTATGTGGAATCAATCCACAAAAGGACATAAACCCAAAGCTTTGCAAAAATCTTCAAACTTCTACCTTGGCAAATCCTATGTGAAAAGGTCTGCAACGTTCTCTTGTGTGGGCACATATGCCAAATTGATGTCTCCACTAGAGAACCTCTCCTTGACATATGATAGTGCACCTCAATTTGCTTACTGCAAGCATGGAACATAGGGTTCCTCACAACTACCAATGTGCTCTGAAAGTCAGTGAAGATGGTGGTGGTAGAAGAATGACCAACACCCAATCCAGCCATAAGGCATCTGAGCCACACACACTCAACAATCATTGTGAAAGCTACCCTATACTCAAACTCAAAACTATAAATTTCCACAATAGGTTGCTTCTTGCTCAACCAAGATATGCATGAGCTACCAAGCATGAAGCAAAAACCACTAGTGGACAAACAAGTGTCATAGCAACCGGCCTAATCAGAGTCAGGAAAAGCATGTAAATCTGGAGGTAGTGATTCCCCTTTGGGATAAAACAATCCAAGTAGCTAAGTACCACTCAAGTAGCAAAAAATGCGCTTAACTGCCTCCCAATGCTTGACACCTGGGCAATGCATAAACTTGCTCATTTGTGAGACAACAAACTAAATATCTGTCCGAGTACTGCATAACTAAATCAAGCATCCAATAGCTTGTTGATAGAGAACAACATCAAATGCATCTCCAACATCATGAAGACTCAACCATAAACTTTTTTCCATAGGAGTGGCAATAGGTTTGTAGTATTCAAGGCCAAAACACTACAATAATGTGTCATATAATTTGTTTGACAAAAAGCTATTCCACCATCAACTTGCATAAGATAAATGCCCAAATAATGATGCAAATGCCCCAAATCTGACATCTCAAATGAGGCATGCAAATCAGCCTTTAATAAAGAAATATGCTTCTCATTAGGACCAGTGAGCAGCATGTCATCAACATAGACAACAATGATCAATAGCACACCATTTGTATGCTTATAATATAAGGTGCTCTTAGTTGGACTGTTCTCAAAACCATGTGCAGTCAACTAGGCATGTATCTTTTCATTCTAAGCATGTGGTGCTTGCTTCAAACCATATAATGCCTTTTGCAACTTACACACTTTGTTTTCATGCCCTTTCTCCACAAAACCATGGGGCTGAAAAACATACAGTTCTTCATGCAAGTCACCATTAAGAAATGCAATTTTAATGTCCAACTGATGTATGCTCCAACCATGATGAGCTATAAGTGCACAAATGCTACAAAGAATAGTCATTTGGCATGTAGGAGAAAAGGTCTTATCAAAATCAATGCCTTTTTCTTGAGCATAACCTTTTGAAATAATCCTAGCCTTATACCTATCAATTGTTCCATCAAGCATACACATCAACTTGTATACCCACTTACTGTCGATCGCCTTCTTGCTAGGAGGAAAGTCACAAAAAGAGTACATATTGTTTTTCATAATAGCATCATATTCTGATTGCATAGCAGCCATCCAATTTTTTGAATTTTTTGCTTCATCAAAGAAAACATGTTCATTTTCATCACTGAGACTAGAGGAAGCCATAGCACAACAATCTAATGCAAAAGAAGCACCATGAAAGCCTGAACAACTATGATATGACACATGTGCATCTAATTTGATATCTTGCAAAGTCTACACCAACCATTTCAGCATAGCTTTCACCACCTCTATATGAGACTACTCATCAACAAGTGCATCATGTGAATTCGCATAAAAAATGGAATGATCTACATCATCATGTGGAACCTACAAAGGGTAAGAAATTGCCTCATTTGGACCAGCACTAGATTGTCCACTTGTAAAAAGAGGCAACAAAGTGTCATACACAATCTTTGAAGCTAACTAATGTCTCCTTAGTACATGAAAGTAATGGTTGAATTGCATCTTCCACAAAAACAACATCATGGCTAACCAAAATTCATTTAATGTGTAGATGGTACAGATGATATCCTTTGCTTTCAGAACTCTACCCAAGAAAAATATTGTTCACTGGTTTATCATCCAATTCATGCTTTGTTGTTCAAGCACTAATGCATATGCCAGATAACCAAAGACACACACATGAGCAACATATGGCTTGCAACCATGCCAAGCCTCATATGGAGTGATAGACTACAATGCTTTGGTGGGCACCTGCTAAGTACATATGCTGCACACATAACAACCTCAAGCTAGAAAGTATGTGGTAAAGCCTAACTCTTGACCATATACCTCGCCATCTCCATGAGTGAATTGTTCTTCCTTTCAACAACTCTATTCTATTGAGGTTTATATGGCACTGTACATTGATGTTTTATGCAGGTCCAACCAAATATGCATTAAAATCAGAAGACATATATTCCCCCCCTCGATCAAAATGGAGGGTGCCCATTTTACATGCTGACATATTTTCAACCAAAAGTTGTTTGAAGCACATAAAAACTTCACACTTTTCTTTCAATGGATATTTCTATGGATGTGTGGAGAAATAATCAATGAAAGTCATAAAGTAAAGATATTTCCCGAAAGAAGATGTTTGCATAGGACCACAAACATCAATGTGAACAAGATGCAATTTTTGAGTAGCTCGTAATACCATCTTTTGGGAAGGAGTAACAGTGAATTTTGCATAGAATATATCTTTTAGAGACATTTTTACCAGGTACCTCAAGTTTGGGCAGGGAAGGACACCATTTCACAATTCTACAGGTGTAGCAAACTAGTGAAATTCAGATGTTGAACTTGGACAAGAAAATTTGTAGGTACCTACTGAGAAGTTGGAGACATCAAGATTGAAGAACAAAGTCTAGTTTGATAAGCTCCATTGACTAAGGATAAACAAAATTGAAGTTGGAGATTGAGTGCTTATCTATGATAGCTCTTTTGACACACAGTATGATGCTCATAGGAAGCTTACCAAACTAAGGTTTGGTCCATATATAGTTCATAAAGTGAATGTTAATGGTACTTATGTTTTGAAGGAGTTTCATAAAACTTTTTTTAAGAGTTCTTTTGTAGGTAAACATGTGAACTTGTTTAAGCAATGAGAAGGAGAAAGATAAACATTTGATGACAATGAAATGATGAGGACCATTGAGAGTGATTTGAGTTATGAAAGTAATGAAGTTGAGAGTGATGAGCATGAGATTGAATCATAGAATTTTGTTTAAGTTCTATTTCAATTTTTGCACCATGTTGTTTATTTTTACACTTAGAGTATGCATGAAATGATGTACACACACATATATTTGTTTCCCATAGTTGCATGTCGATTTCCACTGGTATATAGCATGAAAAAAAAATTATTTTGTTTTTTATATTCATAAACCTCATCAATGATGATCATATGCCCTTATATGCACCATGAATGTTTGAAGTGAACATAAAGTATGCATGGTACGGTCTCACTACATGACCTTGCATCAATGCACATTTTGAGCTCCACCTACACACTATGATTGATGGAAAAGATATTTGTAAAAACACATGATATATATGTAAGTGAGTGCACAAGCTTGGTCAAAAAATCCCAATTACCTTGTCTTTTGCATCATGTCTTTTACCATGCATAATTCAAAGTATGAAATTGATAGGGCTACATCATATTTCCTTGCATAGGCATTTTGCTTAACTTCCCATGCACTTGAAAATTAATTACAAAATTAAATGTTCAAATGAAATTTGACTCTATCTTGGAAGCAGACGAAGCAGGTACTTGTTGGCCCATCGAGGATGATGTGTAGGTTTGGAAGGAGTGCATGTCATAGAGAACTTCATCTCTACTGTTGTGGAACCAAGCTAATGAATGACCACTTTATATATATTAACAATTTGGATGTAATTTGTTCAACAATTGCATATGTATACAAATTCTTAAGGACCCATGACTATCTTAAGGGATCTTGTCACTTGATCTCAATCAAGGAGAGACTCGAAGGACATGAGGTATTCATTTTTTGTGTTTCTTGGTCGCAAAATGGAAAGAGGATTGCATCAATTTCAAATGACTGCAATTAAGACAAATTGAATCCCACTTACAAGACACTAAAAATTATGACTATTTGGAACTTAAATCCTTGGAGTTTACTATCAATAAATAGATAACTAGATGTATTTGAATTGGTTTTTGTAATGTATGGTCATAAAACTCGGATATGGGGTTTTCATTTTGATTCCAAGTTTTCTCTCTCAAAGGGATGACTTGAGTCCTTTAGAATCAAAGCAAGAAGATCTTAATGACATTCAAGAGACAATGGGTTGAATTGTCATGTAACCTTGTTAGACATTGAATATTCAATGCTTGGAAGTTCCTTTATATTGTATGGGACCACATGCTACAAGGATAAGGAGAGTTGAAGCTTTTCCTCTGTTCCTAACTTCAAAAGGACATTTCAACTCTAGATTCACCTTCTTGGTAGCTTATAAATGGAATCCCATGGATGTGCACTATTAGTTTGAATCACCATTGAAGCAACCACTTATAAATGCTTTTTCTTGAATATCAAATGAAATATGTGTTGAAGATAGGCCATGGATTCAAGATAAGGTTCTTCAGTCAGGTGCTTCTAAGGATACATAGTTTCTTCTTGAAGTGGGACTGCAGTTCATTGATCATAATATTGAAATCCAAAAGTTAGAGCTCTGAAAACAAGTACTATATGTGCTTTCAATAAAGGTGAATCAATGTTCTATACCTTTGTGTGTGGTATATATTTAGCTATTTTCCACATGGGAATATGGCTCATACAATGACGATCTTTTTCTTTGCAACACAATAATTGATTCTATTAGCTATGGATGATGTTTATCAACACTAGAGGGTGCAATCAAGAATTGTGCATAGCACAGGTGGGGCTGTTGGGTAATCTGAGTGATGTTTACTTGAGTGAAATGATTTGATGATGAAGGGTCTTAAGGGGGTGTTCACTTGCTTTTTTTTACATGCAAGAGGTTGTATCAATTGTGCTCTTTGCACAATATTTAATTGCAATATGGCAATTTTAATATTTCATATGATATCAATATTCCTTGTCAAACAGGTTTATCTAGATCAACTACCATTGCTTGTGCTGCCTTGAGCTACATGCTTGAGTTCTACAATGAAGGAAATATGGTGAAAATCCAAGAAAGGTCCTCATTGATTTTGAGTGTTGAAGAGGAGATTGAAATTTTAGTAAGATTGCAAGATTGTGTATTGTAGTCTATGGTAGACTTCTTTATATGGACTTTAACAAAGAAATTATGGAAAGTCTAGGTCACAATCAATATATACCAATGCATACATCTTTACTTCCTGCTCTTTATGTGATGGAGGCTCTAAACACAAGTGACTTTGGCAAGGTTCATAGCACTGTAAGAAAAAGATGACTGAATGGGGATGCATTTATCCAAATTTGTATGGATGAGGTTGTTGAATTGGCTCTTGAAAGAAAATGTTTAAAGACAAGGTATTAGGGACCATAAACATCAAGATGATAGAGGTTGCATGAGGTGTGGGTGATGCTTGTAAATTTGTTGAAGGTTATCCAATATTTTGATAGAGTTTCCTAGGTATAAAAATCAACTATTCTTTTGTGATATTTGGATTGAATCAAAGAAATCACTAGGCATTGCGAGAAAGGTTATGAGGTTGACGCAAACAACATCACATGGTATAGGTTGCATGAAACTTGATGTTAATGAGTTCCATGAAAAGGAGATTAATAAAGCAAAAAAAACTCTCATTGCCTCCTATGTGCAATGTGTTGATGTCTATGAAGGATTAGATTGCTGTTTGGCATACCAAAAAAATATCTTAAGAATTTCTTATTGTTGAGAGCTCAACTTGAAAAACGTTGTTGAGGTGGAAGTGCCAATTTGGATAGCTTTGATACTCAACAAGAGTTTTTATGAGAGATTGAAGAGGAGAAATGGGCCCAAGAGAGTGAGAATCCTTCCCCCATTGAGTTAGTGGACAATCTTTGTTATCAATTCCCACATGATGTTCCCTCTATCTACAAATAACGGGAAGATGTACAAACTATTGAAGGATTAGACTTTGAATCCAACTCTTTGTAGGAATTACCTTAGTTCACAGGTCCATGGGAGCCTAATTCTATTCAGATAAGAGCCCCAAATCTCATGGTAAGAAATGAGGAGTCAATCATACCTAGGAACATAGATGTGATAAAAAATACAAAGGTACATTGTCACTCACCTTGGAGGAGCTATTGAAAGTGAAACTATAGCAAATGAAATGCCAAAAGTAACTAAGCCACCCTCTCTAGTAGGGACACATAAAACAGTACAAGAGGTCCTTGGAAAAAATTGAAGATATGAGCAAAGGAGAAAAAGGAAATACATATCTCCCCATTACCTATCAGGACTATACCACCAAAGCAATTTTGGACTCAAGAGCGGGAGCTAGCATTGCAACCACCTCCCTATGGAAGCATTGGGGTAAACGACACTCATGTCAATGAGGATGAGACTACAAATGGTAGAAGGACACATCAAGAAGCCCCTAGGATTGCTAGAACGAATAATCCTCACCACTTGTGGTGTGGATTTTGAGCATACATTCACAATATGTGATTTTAGCAAGAACCCTCTCTATGAGATGATTTTAGGTAGGTTGTTCATGCGACAACTGTAGATAGTGCAAGATTGGGGAACCAATTCTTTATACCTGCAACATTTAGGAGTTACCACTAAAGTTAATCTCAAGGATTACTCACATAGAGATGTACCACCCTTACAATGGAACCCCATCCATAGAGCATTAGATGACATGAAGTCAATGCACTCCATAGGATTAGAATCTCCTTGGATGCATGAAGACACACACTTATGGGTGTGTAAAATCACAATAGAGGAAGGACACATAGTGTCAAAGAATGAGATCTCAACTAATGAGGACAAGGTTAGAGCTATTTCCAAGCTACCCAAACCAAAGAACGTCAAGGAACTGCAAGATTTCATGGGACATTGTGGTTGTTAATGACATTTTATCCACATGTATGCATTAATTGCAAAGCCTTTGTACAACCTTCTCATTAACTTTGAGTAAACGGATGACTGTAAAAAATCTTTTAATGAGCTTAAACAACCTTTGTGTTCAACACCAATCTTGACCACACTAGATTGGAATAAGCCATTCCATATTCATGTGGATGCATCCAATTATGCTATTGGGTGTGTGCTAGCACAACCTATGGTTGAAGTCAACATTGATATTCTGATAGCTTATGCAAGTAGGCATTTGAATGCAACTGAGTGAAATTACATCATAACAGAACGAGAAGGATTAGGCATGGTATATGTAGTTAAAAAGTTTAGTAATTATCTACTTGCAAATAAGTTTAAACTTTTTACAGACCATCAAACACTACTCTTTCTGGTGAATAAACCTTGCAATGTTGGCAGATTACTAAGATAGTTTCTCTTACTAATGGAATATGACTTTGAAGTAGTTGTCAAGAAAGGTAAGACCCACCTTAGGGTGGATGACCTTTCTCGAGTAACCTTAGGAGAGGCCTTGCAAGGAGTGTCAGATGAACTTCCTAATGCTTACTTATTCAATAGAGAAGTAGTTCCTAAATGGGTCAAAACCATCCTGCATATTCTAACCCTTGGACCTAAACATCGAGTGATAAAAGAAAAAGGTAAAGAAGTGGTGAAATCCCAAAAATATCACATATGGAAGGTATCTTGTACAAACACACAAATAGGAATATTGGCTTGCTATGTGGAAGAAGATGAGTATGCAAAATGGTTGTAATTAGGCACATGTAGGTGCACTACAACATCATTCTTAGCATTAAACCCTCTAGACTCTATAGAGTTAGGCATATATTGGCCAACCATGGAAGCAGATGTCGAGAGGATGTGTAAGGATTGTTCAATCTGTTGAAATAGACCACTGGTAGAACATGCTACACTGTATCAAGTATCATTAATGCCGGATTGGAGAAGTCCTTTGGTCAACTTTCTCAAGATGAAAAGTTCTCCTCAAGGGATGAAGTTAGCCAGACATGAAGCTTAGAACAAGAAGCCTTAGATTAAACTCTCATTGGAGATAACCTATATAGATGTGGAAGAGATGGCTATCTTTGATTGTGTGTCCATGAAAGTGAATATCTAAAGATCTTAGAATTGATCACATAGGGTGATCAAAGCAATACTATTCATACGCAAGTGATTCTCAAGAGGACCAAAAGACTCCAAGAAGGGAAATGGAACTCCAAAGGCAAAGCCAAAAAGTAGGAGTTGAGAGATGTGGTAGAATCATCTCAACAAACTATAAGGAGGTCCACTATAGAGGAAAGGAAGCCAGAAAGGTATGGTTATGACACTTCTTTTGTCACTAAGCAATCTATTTACATAGCTCAAGATACAAACTCAGAAGAACCATCTACATATGAAGAGGCCAAAATGGAGAGATTCCATGAAAGAAGAGATAGAAGCTCTACAAGAAAATTAGACTTGGGAATTGGCTCCCAAGAAACAATCTATGAAGGTCATTGGTTCAATGTGGACTTACAAGGTAGAAAGGAATTCTAATGGCTCAATTAATAGGTATAAAGCAAGGCTTGTATCCAAAGGGTTTGCACAAAATTAATGCATTGACTATGAAGAGACATTCTCACCTATGGAAAAAATGCCCACAATTAGAGTACTTATGAGTATAGCATCTTCCAAGAATTGGAATATCTATCAAATGGATGTTAAAAATGCTTTTCTAAATGTTTGGATTTTAGAGGAGGTGTACATGGCTCAACCTCTTGGCTTTGAAGATCAATTATATCTAGAATATGTATGTAGGTTAATGAAAGCCTTGTGTGGCTTGAAGAAGCTCTTAGAGCTTGGAATCATAGACTTGTCACTTACTTGCAGGATAAAGGTTTTATGGTAAGCAAGGCAAATCCTTCCCTCTTTATCAAGAGGAACCACTCAGAGTTCATATACCTCTATGTATATGTGGATGATATAATCATTATAGGAAGTGATGCAGATGGAATCAGAAGGATCAAGGCTCAAATGAAGGAAGAGTTCAAGATCAGTGATCTTCGCCTTCTCACATACTTCCTAGGCTTGGAAGTGGTATGTTGATGTCGTGAAAAAAGCATGTTCACTAACAAGACTGCAGAAGATTGCCACGCCTCAACTAGAACTAAGCTAGTGTGATATTAGAACACCTCTATAATCATCAGTAGCTTAGCAACCTTCTGAAATTGAAAACTTTATAACTGTATTTAGTGAAAACTAAAAATTCACTTTACAGAAAGCTTCGCATTTCCTTCAAGCTTTAATTCTGAACTGATTTACTTCAGACTTTACACTACTGCATTTGCTTACAGTTAGATAATGTTTTCATTACTTAACTATGCCAAAACTATGTTTTGAACTCACCAGAATTTCACCGGAACTTCACTAGACTGTCACCGGAATATCACCGTAATCTTACCGGAATCAACTACAATTCTGTTTGTAATTACTTCAAATGATTGTTGATGAGGTAAGGAAGTAATACATGAGCTTCCTTCAGTAATTGAACTCTTTTTGAAGTTTAAGAAAAAAAAAAACTTCACCAGTTCAGGATACCTTTTTACGGTCAGACTTTGTACTGTGTACTTGTCCCGTTTCACAAAACTCTTTTGATCAGTTTGTAGTCAGACTCCTAGCTTCAAGATGAGCTATCAATCATGAAAATCTTTACACTGTGTTGCGAGATCTAACTCTTAGAAGTACCGGAAAACGTTTACTGAGAAAACTGTAACTGTTAAGTAACTTTCACAATAACATGAAATTACTCAGATTTCTTCACATACGAAGAATGCGCTCAATCTTCCGCATGAACATGTGTTTTCTATTAGAGAAGATGTGTACAAAAATATCTTGACCTCACTTTGCTCATAGCTATGGAAAACTCTCCTACTCTGAGTAGTTATTCCTTACCATCTCTATCAGATGAATGCCCGACAGTTTAGGTTTTACTATTCATCTCTACATACGCAATCTCTGGCGTCTTCTATATCACTATCCTTGTCTCTTATGGACTCTTCTCTTCTCACCTATCTATTCCGGTTCTATGCTCTCTCTTATATACATTTTGATCCGATATTCAAACTTGTAATTCTGGAAGTTTCTACACCTTATATTACAGGCGTGAATTTGTCCCTTCACTAAGGCTTTGATTTTCCTGAATGTTTTGTTTCCGCTTCTCTTTGTCTTTCTTCGTCTGTATGTTTGTCTGTATGTCAAATTTGTGAGTGATTCTTCAACAGCTCCCCCTCAATCACTAATTTGCATTCTCTGATCTTTCATATATTCTTCTTTTCTTTTATACCTGCCATTTCTTTGAATGTGCTTGTCTTTACTCCATCTAAGCTCTTTGTCAGAATATCTACAATCTGATCTTTTGTAGGAGTGAATACTAATTCAATCTCCTTCTCCATTACCTTTTCCCTCAGGACATGATATTGAATCTCTATGTGTTTTGTTCTTGCATGAAATACTGGATTTGCTGCAAGATACAACGAGCTCATATTATCTCCATGTATGATAGGTAGACCTTGATCAATACCCATGCTTTTGAACAAGGTCTGCATCCATATCACTTCTTTCGCTGCCTCCACAGGTCCTTTATATTTTGCTTCTGTTGACGATAAAGCCACTGTGTGTTGCTTCTTTGAACACCAGCTTACAAGCTTATCTCCTAGGTATATCATATACCCATGTGTTGACCTTCTGTCATCTTGACTTCCTGCCCAGTCTAAGTCACTGTATGCTCTCAGCTTTATATCTGACGTATAAGGATAATATAATCCTTCCTTTATAGTTCTTTTGATATATCTAAGAACTCTTTGTCCTGCAACCCAATGTTGATCCTTCGGACAATGCATAAACTGTGAGAGAACTCCCACTGCATAACTGAGATCCGGTCTTGTTAGTGTAGCATAAATTAAGATTCCCACTAACGATTGATATTTCCTCATATCTTTAAACTCTACACCACCATATTTGCTAAGTTTATGATTTACTTCAAGCGGTGTTGAAGCTTCTCTGCAATTCTCCATGTTAAACTTCTTCAGTAAGTTTAGGAAATACCTTTCTTGCGAAACATATATGCCATGATCTGCATATGTAACTTCCATTCCAAGAAAGTATGATAACTTTCCTAGATCACTGATCTTGAACTCCTTTTCAAGCAATCTTTTTACCTCCTTGATTCCTTCATCTGAGGTTCCTGTGATTATTATGTCATCTACATAAATACAAATGTAGATCATACCTTCATCTGTTCTCTTAACAAGTACACTTGCATCAGCCTTCGAACTTTGGTATCCAAGATCATTGAGATGCTTCACAAGTTTGTAATTCCAAGCTCTTGGAGCTTGCTTCAATCCATAGAGAGCTCTTCTTAATCTGCAAACATGATCTGGGTAACTGGAACTTACAAACCCTTCAGGCTGTTCCATGTAGACTTCATCTGATATATATATCCATTAAAAAATGCATTCTTTATATCCAGATGACTTAGCTTCCATCCTTTTGATGCTGCTATAGCAATCAATGTCCTTATAGTTGACATCTTTGCCACTGGACTAAACGTCTCATCATAATCTATGCCATGCGTCTGAGCATAGCCTTTGACCACCAGTTTAGCTTTGTATCGGTCTATCCTTCCATCTGCAAGTTTTTTAACTTTGTAAACCCATTTATTTCCAATCACTTTCTTACCATTTGGTTTTGGAACAAGTTCCCAAGTCTTGTTCTCTTCAAGAGCATTGAACTCCTCCTTCATTGCTTCTTCCCATTGTTTCTTACCTTTTGCTTCATTGTAATTCTGAGGTTCTTCCTCTTCCTTTACTAAGTAAGCATAGTTTTTCTGAGTCAAATAAGAAGTGTGATAGGAATACCTTGTTGGTTGTTTCCTTACACTGTTTGACCTTCTTAGCTCATATTCTTCATGTGTATCTGAATACACATCTTCATCAAATCTTGATCCATCTTCGTTTCTCATACCTAATCCGATCCTGGACGTACTTGCCTGCATATGATCTTCATCTTCATTCACCTGCATATGTGATTTTCCTTTTTCTTTTCTTCTTATCTCTTCTTCAAGTGTTTCAACACTATGCTCTTTATCTGTATACCAGCTCTTTCCTTCATCAAATGTCACATCTCTGGAAACAATAAATTGTTTGGTTAAAGGACTCCATAACCTATAACCCATCTGCTTTTCATCATATCCGATGAACACGTATTTTTCAGCTTTTGGTTCAAGCTTATGTCTCCGTTGTGATGGTACATAAGCATAAGCAATCGATCCAAACACTTTACAATGATCAAGTGTTGGTTTCTTACCCCACCAAGCTTCATAAGGGGTCATCCCATTCAAAGTTGTACATGTTAATCTATTTACCAGATATGTAGCTATATTTACAGCCTCAGCCCAAAGATAATTTGGACAATTCTTCTCCTTTAGCATTGCTCTTGCAAACTCAACTAGAGTTCGGTTTCTTCTTTCTGCTACTCCATTTTGTTGCAGTGTATACCTGCAAATTATTTCTCTTTTGATGCCTACATTCCGCAGATAATCATTGAACTCTCGAGAAAAATATTCTCCTCCTCCATGAGACCTTAGTCTTTTGAGTTTCTGTCCTGTAAGTCTTTCAGCATATGCATGAAAATGCCTGAAAGCTTCAAATACTTCTGACTTCTCTTTCAAAACATAAAGAGTTATCCATCTTGTTGCATCATCAATAAAAAGAACATAATACCCTTTCTTCTGAAATGGTAACCTGTGGGCTTTTCCCATCTGACAGGCTTTGCACTTGTGAATCATATGTTGATTCTTCTTATTTGGTAATCCTCTCACGGATTGTTTCTCCACCATAGTTTTGATTCCTGTTTCATTAAAATGTCCTAACCTCTTATGCCAGACGTCTAACTCTATAAATACCTCATCACCATGTGTGATCAAGGCTTGACCAACATTCCCTTGTACTTTCAGAGTAAAAAGTCTACCTTCCTTTTTACCATGGACAATCTGATTGTATCCATTCTCTGGATCTTCAACAAATACTCCTTCATTTGTAAACCTGACTTGAAAACCTTTTTCTACTATCTGACCCACACTGATCAGACTTTTTGGGATTGTTGGAACATACAAAACATTCGTTAGTAGGTCAGCTCCATTCTTACACTTTACCTTTCCAATTGACCTTACATTATGTTTTGTGTTATCACCTGTCTATACTGTATGATTTGAAATACCTCCTTCAAGTTCTTATAACAATTCTATATTTCCTGACAAATGATTTGAACAAATAGAGTCAATATAGAATACCTTGAGGTCTTCATTTTCTGACACACTTATCGAGTTCATCATCAATGTCGTATGATCATCATTCTGCGTATCATTCGCATAGTTGTAGTAGGTAGTGTTGTGAGACTGATTCTGTCCCCAACTTCTTGCTCCACCTCTACCATATCCGCCTCTTTGGCTTTGTCTACCTCTTTGATATCTTCCGCTTCTGCCTCTACTGTTATTGTTCTGATTTTGACTTGATCCTTGAGAATTATGCCAGCAATCATGAGCCAAATGATTGCTTAATCCACAGATCCAACAAGTCTTCTTGTTGTTAGTCTGATTACCTCTTCCTTTACCTCTTTTTTCTGACGTTACCTCTTCCTCTTGCATAATTTGCTTGAGCAGTCACTTCTTCTTCATCTTTTTCTTTACCTTTATCCACTTTCTTCTTATTCTTTGCATACATAGCCGAACTATTTCCTTTATCTCCATCTATCTTCAAATCTTGCTCAAACGTTATCATTAGTCCAAGCAACTGATTTAAATCTGGTACAAAATGATTTAAAGAAAGTTCAGTTGAGAGTACGAAAGGTTTCCACCTTTCATCTCCTCTCAAACCTGCAAGCACTTGCGCTATTAACCTGTGGTCTTTGATATCTTCATTAATCGATCCAAGACTGTCCGCCAAGTCTTTCATCTTAGTGACATAATCACTAATGCTTTGACTTTGCTTTTTCTTGAACGTTGTAAACTCTCACCATAAGCTAGCCTTCCTAGCTTTCGTTGTATTTTGGAAATGATCTTCCAAAGCACTCCATATATCTTCTGCTTTCTCCAGACCTCTAATATGCGGTAGTAGATGATCTGTAACGGTATTGTACATATAAGCTCTTGCCGTTGCATCTTTCTTTTGCCACAGCTTCAAGGCTTCTAACTCTTCTTTCTTTGGTTGACTGTCATCTTCGAAAGTCGACTTCTTTTCTTCTCCTGTCACATATATCATTAACTCTTTACTCATAAGTAAAGCTTCCATGCGCATTACCCATGCGGGATTATTATCTCTGTCCAATTTGTCAATAGAGATATGATCTGCCATAATCTTCTTGTTTCTGTTACTTTCGGTGAGTCTAATTGTTAAAAGGTTTTACCTTTTACAAACCTTTACCCTTGAGAATTACTTCGGAATGTTTCTTGATGTCGTTTGTTGTTGATCACTTCAGCTTTCACCTTTCTTGTGAAAGTTCTTCGAATTCTCTTGTATCTTTACTTCCGTTTCTACTTCTGTGAAACCTTTTCTGCTCTTCAGAACCTTTCGCTCTAATACCACTTGTTGATGTCGTGACAAAAGCTTGTTCACTAACAAGACTGCAAAAAATTGCCACGCCTCAACTAGAACTAAGCTAGTGTGATATTAGAACACCTCTATAATCATCAGTAGCTTAGCAACCTTCTGAAACTGAAAACTTTATAATTGTATTTAGTGAAAACTGAAAATTCACTTTACAGAAAGCTTCGTGTTTCCTTCAAGCTTTAATTCTGAACTAATTTACTTCAGACTTTACACTACTGCATTTGCTTACAGTTAGATAATCTTTCCTTTACTTAATTGTGCCAAAACTATGTTTTGAACTCACCAGAATTCACCGAAACTTCACCAGACTGTCACTGGAATATCACCGTAATCTTACCGGAATCTTACCAGAATCAACTGCAATTCTATTTGTAATTACTTCAAATGTTTGTTGATGAAGTAAGGAAGTAATACCTGAGCTTCCTTCAGTAATTGAACTCTTTCTGAAGTTTAAGAAAAAAAAACTTTCACCAGTTCAGGATACCTTTTTACGATCAGACTTTGTACTGTATACTTGTCCCGTTTCACAAAACTCTTTTGATCAGTTTGTAGCTCAGACTCCTAGCTTCAAGATGAGCTATCACTCATGAAAATCTTTACACTGTGTTGCGAGATCTAACTCTCAGAAGTATCGAAAAATGTTTACTGAAAAAACTGTAACTGTTAAGTAACTTTCACAATAACATGAAATTACTCAGATTTCTTCACATACAAAGAATGCACTCAATCTTCCACATGAACATGTGTTTTCTATTAGAGAAGATGTGTACAAAAATAGCTTGGCCTCACTTTGCTCATAGCTATCGAAGACTCTCCTACTCTGAGTAGTTATTCCTTACCATCTCTCTCAGATGAATACCCGACAGTTCAGGTTTTACTATTCATCTCTACATATGCAATCTTTGGCGTCTTCTATATCACTATCCTTGTCTCTTATGGACTCTTCTCTTCTCACCTATCTATTCCGGTTCTATGCTCTCTCTTATATACATTTTGATCCGATATTCAAACTTGTAATTCTGGAAGTTTCTACACCTTATATTACAGGCGTGAATTTGTCCCTTCACTAAGGCTTTGATTTTCTTGAATGTTTTGTTTCCACTTCTCTTTGTCTTTCTTCGTCTGTATGTTTGTCTGTATGTCAAATTTGTGAGTGATTCTTCAACATGGTATATATAGAGAAGGATATGTTCCTAACTCAAAGAAAGTACATTGGAGATATGCTTACCAAGTTCAAGATGGAAAATACAAAGGTTGTGAGTACACTCATGGAGGTAAATCGGAAGCTAAGTGCACATGAAGGTGAGTCAATTGAAGATGTGACTAGTTACCAAAGCCTTGTTGGAAGCTTGAATTATGCTACTTTAACTAGAGTATATATATGCTATGGAGTTTGTGTGCTAAGTCAATTTATGCACACCCCAAAAAAGCCTCACATGGAAGTAGCCAAGAGAATCCTAAATTATTTGAAGGGTAAAATTAATGAAGTATTATACTATCCATACACATATGATTTAGATATTAATCTCTTCTTTGATGAAGATTGGGTGGGCTCTAAAGATGATAGGAGAAGCACATCAGGTTACCTTACTTTTGCACGTATCAAATTGATCCCATGGTCTTCTAAGAAGCAACTTACAATTACTGTCTCATCAACAGAAGCTGAATATAGAGGACTTGCAAATGCTAAACAAGAAGCTATGTGGATTAAGACCCTATATTCAGATTTAAGGTTGAATACTTCTACTCCACACATATTCGGTGACAACATTGATTCATTGCATCTTGCTACTAACCATATCTATCATAGAGGACTAAACATATAGAGGTTCACTACCATTATGTTAGAGAAAAGATCATGAGTAAGGAGATACAACTCTCATATGTATCTACACAACAAAAATGTGCAGATATGATGATAAAGGCATTGGATGGAAGCAAATTAAAAAGGTCCAAATCTATGATTGCACTATAGGAAATCATGAAGGACTAAAGATTCAAGCATCTTAGCCTTGAGAGGGAGTTGTTGGTACATTTAGCAAGCCTCAGGGCATTTCTAAACTCATGGGGCTACACATCCATTTTATCTCTTCATAAGAAGGAACTATATGTGAACCTATGCTAGTCATTCTTATCATAGTTACTTTGGATAAATGTAAAAACAAAAGAAATAAGGAATCTCATGAATTTAGGGAGCTGAACCCATGACTCATATGGTAGGATGAATAAAATTAAATCATCCCTAAAGTGTAGGATCACTTTTGGGTGAGGGAAATTTCAAATTCAAACTCAAATTATGAGAACAAAAAGACATGTTTTTAGTCATAGGATAAGTGAGCCATCTTGAGAGATTTTGAGCTACATTCATGACCATACATTGAGCTCACTTCATGTATGAGTAGTCCACCACAATTACCTTGTATCATATGTTCATTACCATATACATTTTGATACATTGCTTCAACTATATCTCTATCTACTATTCTCTACTACATCTTCATCATTATCGTGATCTTGTGGAATCAATGTCTTGGTGTCCACTCACTCATTTTCAATAATTTAACTTGGGTTAGTTGGATAAAAGAGTCTACTACTAGCATATCAAGTTTCATCACATTGGGCTCAAGGGATGTCTATATATGAATTATAGAAGGTGATTGTGTCTACACATCTTCTAGATCGTGAAATATCAAGATGGCCCCCTTGACTTGTTAAATTCATTTTGCAATGTATGGTGTGGATAAATCGATGAAATAAATTGCTTTAGTTAGCTACACGCTCTAGTTAGATGTGTGCAAAAGCTCTTTGGTCAATTCATACCAGGTTGTGAGCTCTGAGCAAATTACTAAGCACTTCTATTCCCAAAATAGAAGGTTTCTTCACATTTCTAGTACATGCAAGTTATTTGTTTTGATGCAGAATTTTGGGAATGATGTTCCAAAGCACTTGGTGGTTCCAAATGCATTAATTGAAGGGGCTTTAGTATGCACAAGAAGAGGAGCAAGGAGGAGATGGGGGGAGAGACATGAGAGGAGAGATGTGCACATATATGTGGGAGCTTCAAAACCCACATAATGATCTCCATTGACACAATGCACTATATATGATGTATATATATGAATATAGGGATAAGGTCACATGATCCTTAAATCCACAACAATCTCCCAGTTAAGGGTCAATGTGACCATAAGTGGTAATACATACAAAGAATGATGTAGGACTATACAATAATGTATAGGAAGAGTCCGGATCTCAACCCATACCAATGAGCCTACACCAATTGCCTCAAACAAGGTGTATCCATGCACCTCAAATTGCTCTAGACTCATATCGATAAGAGTTGAGCTCATATCTGACTGATGTAAGAACTGACAAAGTTCCTGCAAAGCTCCCTCTTGCTTTATGCATGTGTCAATCATCGAACTACTGACAACTCCTAGTGCAAATGCTCCAATAGGAACAACAACATCTGGTCCCGAGCATAACAACTCGTACATTAGACTCTTGAATGCCGATGAAACCTGTGCTATCTTGGCTAAGCTAATCATGTCAGCCATGCCTATATCCAAGGCATCCAAAGCATCATCGTCAAAACCAACATGTCTTGACATATCTATGTCAACATTTGGCATGAGAGAATCCAAGAATGACTTCATGTTCACTGACTCGTCAACATCTAAATTAGTCATGCTATCAACCAAGGATGTGTCTAGATGTGCATCCTAAGAGCTAGTATGCTCTAGCATACACTGTGTATCATAAGAGCTATCCTACTCTACCACACCAAGTGTATCATCATGCTCCACATGAGCTAACTACACAACATCAACACCAAGATGAAACTGATGATCAAACTCTAACTGAGTATCATCACACTGCTCTACATGGGTTAATCATAGAGAGGAAAGAGGTATACCAGTTATTCGGTACAATCAAAATAACTAGCAAGGGAAGCAACAGCAACAGGCTACACATGCACTTGAAGTTTCAAGTGACTTTGAAGATGATCAAAAGACTCCTAGGAATGGTATCAACTCATGGAACACCAAAGGTAAAACCAGGGTACAAGAGTTGAGAGATACTCTAGAATCCTTTCAAAAAACCATTAGGAGATCTACAATGAAAAAGAAGAAGCCAAAAAAGTATGGCTATGACATATCATTGGTAACTAAACACTCTATCTATATAGCTCAGGACTTCAAATTTGAAGAGCCCTCATCTTATCAGGAGGCCAAGAAGAAATCAAAATGGATGCATTCAATGGAAAAAGAAATTTACATCTTGTAGGAAAATGACACTTGCGAATTGGTACCCAAGACTCCAACCGTGAAAGTCATTGGATCTAGATGGACCTACAAGGTAAAGAAAAACTTTGCTCGAACCAATTATAGGTACAAAGCTAGGCTTGTGGCAAAAGGATATGCTCAAAACCAAGGTATTCACTATGAGGAGACCTTCTCTCCTCTAGAAAAGATGTCAACAATCAGAGTGCTTATGAGTAGTGTAGCTGCTAAAAATTGGAAGATCTATCAGATGGATGTGAAGAATGTCTTTCTCATTGGATGGATATTTGAAGAGGTATACATGGTGTTCCCTATGAATTTGAAGACTCACATTGTCCTCAACATTATGCAGGTTAATGAAAGCCTTAGATGGGATAAAAAAAGCTCCAAGAGCTTGGAATCATAGGCTTGTGACTTATTTGTAGGACAAAGGGTTTGTAGGAAGCAAAGCCACTCCTTCTCTCTTTATCAAGAGATCATATACCTTTTTTTATATGTAGATGATATCATACTAAAAGGTAATGATGTTGAAGGTATTCAAAGGATTGAGCTAAAAATGAAGAAGGAATTCAAGATCAGTGACTTAGGGCAGCTCACTTACTTCCTTGGATGGAAGTTATATATACATAGAGGGGTATGTATCTTACTCAAAAGAAGTACATAAAGGATATGCTAGAAAAATTCAAAATGGAGAATTCTAAGGCTGAAGGTAAAACCATGAAGGTAGACTCCAATTTAAGTGCTCATGAAGGTGAGTTAATTGAAGATGTGATAAACTATCAAACCTGGTGGGAATTCTCAACTATGCTAGTTTCATTAGAGTAGATATATGCTCTAGGTGTAAATGTTTTGAGTCAATTTATGTGTACATCTAGGAAGTTACACATGGAGGTAGTAAAAAGGATTCTCAAATATATGAATGGGACAATGAATGAAGGCCTATTCTACTTAGACACATCTCATGTAGACATCAAGCTATTCTTTGATGTAGATTAGCCATGATCAAAAGATGACAAAAGGAATACTTCAGGATATCTCTCATTTATAGGTACAAAACTCATATCTTGGTCATCCAAGAAGCAACCCACTATTGTTGTTTCATTTGTAGAGGTTGAATATAGAGCCTTGGTAAATGAAACTTAGAATACATTATAGATTTCTTAGCCACTTAGCACATGAAGGTTCATACTCGAGATAATGTTGTAGATGCTTTGGCTAAAGCTCTACCACATGATAGGTTTCAACATTGTTATCACTTGATGGGGGTTACTTGATTCATGATCTTACACAATTACTTGTATACTATGTAATATGCCCATCAGGTGGGAGGTATAGTTTGTATACTTACACTTGAGTATTCTTTATAATTCTTTATTTTTATCCCATAGTCACTTTGGCCATACTGGCCTTTAGTGGGAGATTGTTACCATTAGTGTCCATGTGAAAGGCCAAATGGCTGTCACACACTTGTGTATATGTTCTTTAACACTAGTGTTGTACCAAAACAGGACACTATAGTGTCCTTTTTTCTAACAAATTAAAAAAAATCATAATCAAATAAAAGTTTGAAAAAACCATCAAGCCTAATAAAAACCTATACTAGAGGTTCTATAAAAAAAAATATTTTTTAAAAAAACCTTTTTGATAACTCAAAATGTAGAAATGATTGAATATGGTTAAGAAAAACTATTTATTTGAAGACTTATATATGAGAGGAAAGAAATATCTCCATTAAAAAAAATTCCTTGCATAAAAACACTAAAATGGCTAGTTTTTTATTTCAAAAACCATCATATAGTATCATACAAATATGCTACATGTCTTTGAACCAATAAGTTTTATACCTATCTCACGTAAACTAAAAATCTCAATATTTCATTGAATAGCCATATTCCACTCTGTCGAGAATAAAAATTCATCCTAAAAAATTAGTTTTTCTCAATGATATAAGGTATATAATATCAATCAAAATAATCCTATAAACATTATAAACTAGTTTATATAGAAAAACCTGGCAAATTAACTTTGATCATGTAGCATAAGCAATATTTGCTCATCAAGTGACCTTTTCTTAGCAACAAAAACCAGTAGTATTGTTCAACTTGAAGAAATGACATAGAAATTTGAGTCCTAAAGTTGTCAAAAAAATATTTCTAGCTTCAAGAATCTCAAATAGTATTCTGATAATACAAAATGATTCATATTCATACCAGCACTTTGCAAAATAATTCATAGATGATAACACTCTCATGGCACATATGATATTAGTTTCATGCCATAAACCTAGTAAAAATCATTAAAAATCTCTAATTACAGATAAAAAAATGTTTATGTATATAAAGTAAGAGATTTTATTGCATTCAAAACAATGAAATTTGCGAGATCATCATTTTTAATGAAAAATAACCACTAACTAACATCATTGTAATTTTTGTGCCAATACTTAAATTAGCATCATAAAATTAGTGAATAAATCTTAATGTTTATATCCTTTAATGAAAACTATATTTTTCTACAAATATTCAACCCTTACACTAACATGTTGCATAGTTACATTTATGAATGGTTTCTTCTAGTAATCTTAAAAATTCATCAAATAATGTCTCTTCTTTAGGAGACTAAAGGGTCCAAGTACAACATTAGTGTTAAGAAAGCATATAGTGACTTGGTCAACCACATACTATAAGCTCGAGCGCATTTGTATGAACTAAGAAGTATTTTTTCGTGGTTTGTGTACTCTGTGCTTTTTTGTGTATTCTGCACCCCTTGTGTGGAGTACTCTATGTGGCACTAGAGTTTGGTCTTCTACTACGAGGGTATCATTGCAGAGCTCCAGAAAAGGAGATTCCACCATCATGCATCACCAAAGAAAAACTTCAATATCTCACCTCAATGTGCTTGTTCTTTGCATGGTAGAATAGATTTTAGTCAAGGCCACAGTGCTTCCTTACATGCCTCACTTGTTGCAACATACTCTGCTTCTGTAGTGGAAACAATTGTATATTCTTGAAGATGAGATCTCCAAGAGAAGAACCTCCAACAAAATGAAAAATGTACCTTGATGTAGACTTCCGATGTCTACACAACCAATATAATAAAAATATGTGTAACCAATAATGGATTCCTTTCCTCTACCCAAGCATACACACTTGTCCTTAGTTCCACCCTAATATCTTAAACTCATATTCACCACTTTCCAATGATTCTTTCCAAGATTAAGCATATATCTGCTCACAAATCCCATTGTAAATGCAATGTCTAGGCTTGCAGCTACCAAAGCATACATGAGATTACCCACAACAAATTGATAAGGAATTTTGGTCATGAATTCCTTTTCCTCATTTGATTTGGGTAAATCATCATTGCTCGATTTCACATATGTGATTAAAGGTTTACTCAATGCCTTTTCGCCATGCATATTGAACCTGTGAAGTCCTTTGGATATGTACTTACTTTGAGACAATTTTATGCATCTATTACTGCTATCACAAGTAATGCACATGCAAAGAATATGTTTTCCATCCTCCCAATCCTTCATATCAAATGTCTCACTCAACTTTTTGAGAAATGACAAGTTGTAAAAGGAGTTCCTAGCAATCAACATATCATCCACATAAAGTATCAAGCATATCAAGCTAGTATCTAAGCATCTCTTTGGGTAGAGATGATGATTGTCATTGCTTCCAAAATAGCCTTGAGACTTCATAAAAACATCAAACTTTTGGTACCATTGCATAAGAGAGTGTTTAAGTACATATAAGCTCTTCTTCAACTTACAAACTAGACTTTCTTTTCTAGGAACTACATAACCCTCCAGTTGTTCCATATAGATCTCATATGTAAGAGGGAGAAGATTTCAAATAAAGAAATTGAACTCTCATATGCATCTACTCAACAAAAATGTGCAGACATGATGACTAAAGCCTTGGATGGAGTAAAGGTAATCAAATTCAAATCCATGTTTGGAATTTAGGAAATCTTAAAGGATTGAAGACTCGAGCATCTTAGCCTTGAGGGAAAGTTGTTGATGCATATAGGCAAGCATAAGTGCTTGTCCTTATGTATTGGAATTTACTTAGTTTATGAGCCAAAACATTATGCATACAATTTTCTTAATTGATTGGTTACTAAGGTTAAAGTGAGATATTAGTTTTGCCGTTAGATCTTTGGCATAAAAGACTTGGACATTTCAATGAAAGAGGTATTAAGGATATTGTTAACAATGGTTCAGTGCTTGGATTGCCTAATGTTGCAGGTCAACATATGACATACAGATGTGAGGCATGTCAATTAGGTAAGGCTCATAAGAATCATATTCTAAGCATGGTTTCATGTATTCAAAAAAGCTTGAGTTGGTACACACAGATATGTGGGAACCATCAAAGGATTTTAGTATCAATGGTTCAAGATATTATGTGATTTATGTTGATTATGCTACAAGGTGGATCAATATATATGTGATCAAAGATAAATCAGAGGTATTCAATACATTTAAACATTATCATGTGTATGTAGAAAGAATCACAGGTCAAAAGTTGAAGAGACTAAGGTCAGATGGAGGGAGAGAGTATTTCTCTAATGAGTTCAAAGATTACTTACGGAATGCAGGTATAAAAAGGGAAGTTACTTGCAGGTACTCTCCTCAACAAAATGGTGTAGCAGAAAGGAGAAATAGAACTCTTGTTGAGTTTGCAAGATCAATGATGTAGGAGAAAAATTTTCCATCTCTTGGTGCTCTAAGAAGCAACATATAGTTGCTTTATCATCTACAGAGGTAGAGTATAAAGGCATGGTTGAAGCTGCAAAGGAATTCATATGGTTGAAGACTCTCATGAAGAGTTTTGACATCATTCAGAGTACACCCACTATTCATGGAGATAATATGAGTTCATTGTATCTAGCTGCTAACCATGTTTTTCATGCCAGGACTAAACACATTGAGATTCAATATCACTTCTTAAGAGAGAAGGTGATTGATAAGGAGATTGAAGTCATACATACTTCAAAAAAAGATCAAATTGTAGATATGCTAACAAAAAGCTTGGATGGACCAAAGATACAAAGATTTAAAGACATGGCACATATAAAGAAGATAGAGAAAACCTCAATTGATGATTGAGGGGGAGCTGTTGGTGCAAGTCAACCACCAATTGATGTTTTGGATGAAGACTTGAAGTCAAAGGATGAAGAAAGTATCAAAAATTGAAGATTGAAGAAAGAGCATGTTCAGGAAATGAAGACTTGTATACATATGTACATTAATTTATAGTTAGCTCACTTATACCTTTCGTATGGTCATGAGCTTGTACATATATGCCTATATATACAAGTATAAAGTTGGGGCAAGCATGAGAGAGCATGAGATAAGAAGAATTAGATGTTGGAAGAGTGATTAGACACTTTAGAAGTGAAGGAGATCTCTCTCATCATTCGTACTCTTGTGTTTATTCTTTTGTGAAATGCTTTTGTACAAGTCTAAGTCTTTAGTTGATTGACCTCAGTACATGTGTTTAGATCCTAATTGTGATCAGGCTGAGAGAATTGAGAGTAGGTACATTTACATGTGTAAATGTGAAGAAGTGGAGTTGCAATAGGTGCAAAATTTGATGCTAATGTTTTGGTCAGTTCTCCTTCTACAGTGTGAAGTTTTGAGCAAGCAAGCAATCATTCTTTTAAGTTGGAAGGTAAGCTACCTATGGCTAAAAGAATTTGAATAAATGGGTTGTACTTTGAGAGAACTACACATTAAAAGTTACAGGTGTCAAACTTGACTGTGGAGAAGTACAATTTTAGACATAGGTGAGTTATTTAGATCATTTCTCAAGATCTACTAAATCTTTTGAGATGATTTAACTTGGAGAAGGTGCAGAATCTTTAGATGACACTATATAAAAAGTTTCATTAGAAACTTTACACATTTGATTAGTGATTGAGTGATTAATGTGCAACAGACTTTTTGGAATAGTGACTCTCTTCACAGTTAGTGTAAATCTTGATAGCTTGGCATTGGTTCTCCAAATTGGTAGAGGTTTTGCGTTGTTCTTGATATAGAGGTGCTCTAAAATCAAGAATAGCTTGTTCTTTTGGAGATTAACACTCTCCACCATGACATGAGTATGACACCATCGTTGAAGGTCTATTATGCTTAGCACTGTAGAATCAAGTACTTACTAGCCTACTACAATCAAACGTTTGAAAAAAATGTCAACTATAGGGTTTTGGGAGTACCATTTAGAGGTTTCCCTATCCAAGACCACTCATTTACTACAACTCTTTGGATGTGAAGCCTTACAATACTCAGCACATTATCAATTCCAACAGCCAAAAACCCCAGTAGCTATTGATTGGCCTAAACTAGAGGTAGATTTGGCAAAGGGTATTGGAGTGGCTGAACACTCCCCATCAATCGATATTTTATAGTAATACATAGATCACTCTCTTTCACAAGGGTATTTGAGGCCCAACAGACATGAGAGAGAGAGAGAGAGAGAGAGGGGGAAGTGTTGGCACTCAAGGTCAAAGCCAAAACTAGAGGGAGCACACACAGAAGGCATGGAAGCATGTAAAACAAGGCATAAACTCAAAATAATGATTTTTATCACTACATAGTTCTGAAAGAAAAGGCTATCATCTGTATCATCCACAAACTAAATGCACTTTGGTTAGTAGTGATTTTTTTTTTTTTGTGAAAGATGCAATTCAGCCATTACTTTCATGTACCAAGGAGACATCAATTAACTCTAAAGATTTGTATAACACTTTGTTGCCTCTTTTTATAGGTGGAAAATCAAGTGATGATCCAAATGAGGCAGTTTCTCAATATCTATAGGTCTCAAGTAATGATTCAAATCATTTCGTGTCTAGTGTTGATTTACATGACGCACTTGTTGATAAGAGGGCTGACATAGAGGAGGCAATAATTATGCCTAAAGGGTTGATGCAGACCTTTAGAGATAGCAAATTAGATGCAGCATTGACATATCATATCATTCAAGCTCTCATAGTGCTTCCTTTGCATCAGATTGTTATGCAATGACTCTTTGTGATGAGAATGAGCCTATTTCTTTTGATGAAGCACAAAATTCAAAAAATCAAATGGCTTCCATGCAATCAAAATATGATGTTATTATGAAGAATGGTACTTGATCTTTATGTGATTCGCCTCCAAGAAAAAAGGCCATTGGCACTAAATGGGTATACAAGCTGAAACATCAACATGATGGAATAGTTGATAAGTATAATACTATGTATGTTGCCAAAGGTTATGCTCAAGAGAGAGGCATTGAGTTTGATGAGACCTTTACTCCCACATGTCCAATGTCCACCGTTTGTAGTGTATGTGCACTTGCAACTCATCATGGTTGGAATGTACATCCATCGAACATTAAAACTTGATATTGGAGATGCTTTTGATGTTGTTCTCTATCAGCGGGTTGTTGGATGATTGATTTACTTCTGTATAACATGGTCTCATATTCAATTTCTTGTCTGTCAGATGAGTAGCTTTATGCATTGCCTAGGTGTCATGCATTGGTAGGTAGTTAAGCACATCTTTTGCTACTTGAGTGGTACCCACCTGGCTACTTGGATTGTTTTATCCCAAGGGGTGATCATTATTACCACATTTACATGCTTTTTCTTACTCTAACTAGGCTAGTTCCTATGGCTTCTGTTCACCAATGGTTTTTTCTTCATGCTTGGTAGCTCGTGCATATCTTGTTTGAGCAAGAACAAGCCAAACGTGGCCACCACTTCTAGTTGTGATTCTAAGTATAGGGAAGGTTTCATAGCAACTTTTGAGTGTCTGTGGATCGAATGCCTTTTTGTTGATTAGGGTGTTTGTCAATCTTCTTCTGCCACCCTGTGTTCCATGCTTGCACAAAACACATTGAGGTGCACTATCATTATGTCACAGACAAGTTCTCTATCCGAGAGATCAGTTTGGCTTATGTGCCCACACACAAAAATGTTGTAGACCTTTTCACAAAGGCTATAACTAGGGAGAAGTTTGAACGTTTTCGCAAAGCTTTGGGCTTGCTTCCTTTTGAAAGCAACACATGTTATTTTTGTACGCTTTCAAATACAAAGTGTCCAAGTGCCTTTGCTAGTGCCATTGATTACCCTTGAGCCTTGTAGAATCTATATGCCTTGCCTAAGCCTTCTTGTTAGGCTTTGATACCAATTGTTGTGTCCACACAATACCAACTAAGCTAAGCTAATTAATCAACTAAAGGACTAGCAAGATTGTCACACATAAAGCCCACAAGGGATGAGAGATGCAAGTCTCCACCCAACCAACTTAACCAATATATATGACTCCAAGCCAAGGGGAAAATGTAAGGAGAACTTTTCAATTGTCCCCTCCACATGGATTCTAATCCAAAGCCTTTTAACATTGGAAGTCACATGAAATCACATGGCTCTCACATGGATTCTAAAAGTAGTCCTCCCAAGTTTGTATGTGCAAGACCAAAGGCTTGAGAAGCCTCCTTAAGTTTAAATATCATATCGTTAGAAAATATCAATCCTAAGGTTCAAAACGCTTCAATTGTGAGTAAATAAATCCAAATAGCTCAAGGGTTTAAACCATAGTCTTGGAGACACTTTCCCAAGTTTTTCTCAATAAACTACATGGGTTCTCCAAGTGAATTAGGACCCTCAAAGCCCATTTTTTTGTTGCTTGGACCCATAGTCATACAACACCTTGCTAAGGGGTCGTTGGCCCTTAGGACCTCCCAATCGTGGCTGCTCATGACTTCCATAGGCCCCACAGTTGGGGACCATGTTGAATCCCTTTCTTTACAATACCTTAGATGGTCCAATCTGTCATGTATCCAACATGCGAGTTGGGATTCCCATCAATTGGGCAACGCATGATTGGCTTCTGCTCATAATGAGGGGATTTAGAGAATGCATTCCTACATACAACCATGAGGGGTAGACATTGGTCATATACTAATAGCCCCCCTCAATGTTTATCAAATGATAAATCAAGTAGACTCAAGTCATATGCCCATCTATTGAAGATGTTTATTGAGCTTCTCTTTTCCAAGTGCTTTGGTGAATATATCAGTGCAATTTGCCTCTGTTGGATAATATTCAAGATCCACAATGTCATCTTCTATTATATCACGAACATAATGGTATTGTACTTGGATATGCTTGGCAAGGACATGAACTATTGGGTTCTTTACAATGGCCATACAACTTTGATTATGACATTTAAGTATAGTCACCATTTGTGATGGAAAGGGTAAGTGTAGATCTGTACGAATTCTCCTTAACCAGAGTGTCTCACAAGAGGTTTATTTTCTTAGATAACTTCCTCAATACTCCAACAACATAGGAGTTATCTGGCCTAGTATTTCACAAAAAGATAGGACTCTCAACAAGCTGTCCATAGTTCTTAGCATCTAGTTCTAGCGTATCATCCTCTATTGAAAGTTTAAGATTTATCTCCATTGATGTGCTACTGTTTTTGCAGTTCACCATCCCAAAAGCTTTAAACGATACTTATATCTCTACATATAGGTAGTGAGTGTTAGAGACAGATAGCATGGCTAGAGGTGGATGGTTCTCACAACCTGTAGCATTATTTTGTTGTGATATGGGAATCCCATCATCCTTTTTACATACATCATGCCAAGGCAATAATTGAGTAACGTGAGATCTCCCATCTCAAACTCATTGCTCAAGATAGGACAAGTTTGTTTGATGGAATCTACATGATCTCTTGTAATGATCAAATCATCTACATACAAGATAATAATCGCTAATTGGTTGTAATTTCTTATAGCATATAAATCTACATCACAAGTACTTCTTTGAAAGCTCGATTTCTAGAAAAACCTATCAATTCATTGGTATCAAGCTCTTGGAGCTTGCTTAAGGGCATATAATGCCTTCTTAAGTCTACGAACCTTGTGTTATAAATGAGCTACCTCAGAACTTGATGGTTGAGATACATATACCTCCTACTTGAGACATCCATTTAAAAATGACGATTTTACATCCATCTAAAATATAGATCACCTTCCCTGTACAGAAACTGCACGTTCCATGCAGATTGTAGTCATTCAAGTTGTTGGTGCAAATGTCTCATGGACATCAAATCCATCGACTTGTGAGAATCCTTATGGACCAAGACGAGCTTTGTACTTCTCTAAAGAACCATCTGCTTTGTTTTATTTTCCAAATCCACTTGATTTTAATTATCTTTTTCTTTGGTGGTAAATCCATCAATTCCCAATTATCATTCTTTAGTATGTTGTCATACTCAACCTTCATTGTCGCCCTCCACTTAGTATGCTGTCATCCTCGTTAATCTATGCAACCTATCTAAAGATGACTATGGAACATCAACTTGAGGGTTATGATGATCAAAGAGTTGTTGTGCTCACTTTAGTAGTGGCTCATGCTATGTGGCAACAATCGGCTGACCTTTTGATAGAGTAATGTCATTATCTCATGTCTTGTTCTCATCCATCTTGACCTCTATGGGAAGGCACAAGGTGAGTTATTTATTTAATTGATTAGATAGTGGATTTACCTTTGTTATCCACTAAGTGTGATCGCTCATCAACTACCACATCATGATTGATAGTGATCTTCTTTGCCTCTTGACCCCAAAGTCTATATGATTTAGACTCTTCACCATATCCTAAAAAGATACACTTTTTAGTTTTTCATCTTGAATTAGTTTTTGTTGAATTAGATATATGTGCATAACAAAAACATCCAAAAATTATAAATGCATAATTGAAAGCTTTTTACCAAAGTACACTTCTTTTCAAGTAATGTCATGCAATGCCTTTGTGTAGCATCTATTTAAAAATGTACGCATTTGTATTAACTGCTACCCAAAATGAATCAAACATATCTTGAGCTTTCAACATGCAGTGCGACCATTTCAACTACTATCATATTTTGTCTCTCAACAACACCATTTTTTTGAGATGTTTGGGTTATGGTAAACTATCTCCTGACTTCATGAGCATTGCAAGGGTTACTGAATTTTCTCGATAGAAAATCTCCTTCTCGATCAGTAAGAAACTTGTTTAGTTTTCTACATGTTTCATTTTCAAAAATTTTACGCTACATTTTAAATTTTCCGAATGCATCAACCTTCTTCCGAATAAAAAGTATCCCCATCTTTCTACTATAGTCATGGACTATCAACAAAAAATAGAGAGATCCTCCCAAAGTAAGAGTGAAAATTTTACCACAAAGATCAACATGCACCAAAAGGAGCTTGAGTTCAATTGCTACTCTCTTTTAGAAATGCCTTCCTTTGCTGCTTGTCCATCATGCAAGCCTCGCATGGTTACTGCAACTCTAAAAAAGCAAGTGTTACCATATCTTTTCTTTGCATCTTTGAGAATGGCAAATCCAAGTTGCCAAAAACATTGATGTTTAAGAATACTTGTGTCTTTGACTTCTATAGCAATGAGGGCACTTAACTCGTACAAGTTATCATTTCACACTCCTTTTCCTAGAGTATTACATGTTTTATTCAAAATGTGTGCATCATTCATTTTTAAATGTGCTTCAAGATCATGATCTTTTATGGCAAAAACTAATAGTAAATTTCTTTTTCATGTAGGAACATACAAATCATCATGGAGTTTTCTATCAACACCAATGACAACAAAAATAAAGATGGTTTCTATCTCTTTAACTAAACCTTTCAAGTCATTTCCAACCATTACATTGATGGGTTCTTGTAGAAGCATTAAGAAATTATATGAGTACTTTTTGGTCATGTGGCGAGGCATTCCACTATATAATATCCGAAGTTCATACACATGAGTTTGGATAAATGTACATACCTCCTTTATGGCAAATCATAGTCCAAGCAAAGTATAATTTATCAATTTCCTATTCTTCCACATGGATTTGATAGTTTTTTTCTTTGGCTTCTTTCTTGAACTAAAGAACATTTTCCCTTTGCATTTGCTAAGAATATTGTATCATTTGACCATTGAGTATTTAACACATTGTCTTTTGAAGGCATTGAAAAACTCTTCAAAGATAAGAGAGGAGGATCTAACTTGTGTGTCAAGGACAATCATGAGCCCATCATATTTTGCATGATGAATTCGAACACACCTACAAGCCAATTCCTCATGTGTTATCAAGCACTAATAATAATCAATTGATGTTGTAAATGTTTGATTTGCTTGATAAGGTCTTCAATCTTCTTCGACTCAATGTGCTTCTCATTTGCTAATAGATTCTCAATTTTGTCAATCCAAGTTTGATTCTTGATCTCAAATTGAAGAGCCAATATGCCCCAAGCTTCATGTGCTTGTAAGAGTGGCACTTAATCACTTGCACTCGTAAGAGTGGCACATAACACATTGGGAAAGATGAATGGACACTCCAAGAGATTGAGTAAATACTGCCAAATCCTGCTTTGTACCAGCCCTTGAAAGCTTCAGAGTTGATAAGTGGTCCTCCTTAGCTTTCCAATGACACCATAAAATGGCCTATGTACTTTGGAAATGATATGTGTAATGATTGAACCAAAACAGATAACTTTGAAACTCAAAATCTCAAGAAAACCTTCTATTTATGTCTTGAAACTTGCTGGATCTTTTGCTCAGTATGACCAGCATAGTAGGAATTGAAAAATTTCCTTTTAGGGGTATCTAATTAGCTTAGCAAGCTAACTATTCCAAGTGGAACGATGTAAAAATATTAACTATGCTCAGAGAAATCAATTTAGCAAGTAAACCTTTACCCCCGATTTTTTAAGATTAGACAATGACCAGTGGTCACCTCGATGAGCTTTTCTCTGAAATGTCTGAATAGAATCTCCTCAAATTTTGGCACTGTGTAAACAACTTTGAGCTGAATCCAACAAGCCTTAGATCTTTGAATTTGGTGAAGAAATGCTTGAGATATGCTCTCCACAAGTTGACAGAAAGTACTATGATAGAGAACTCAGAAGTGAACAATGAAGATATATGTATTAATAAACACTTGTATACAAATCATTGGCATGAAGATCATTGCCTAATGGTGTGGATAGGTGTGGGCTAGAGTGTAGGCCTCACACAAACTCAGAATTGACAGTAATGAGCTCGGGAATGATGAGTCTTAACCGTGACTTTTTTATGATCTCTTTTATAATGATTGAGTAAAAATTTGAATTCAAATTCAAACTTTTGGCTCCCTATAATCAAGGTCCTATATCCTAGGAGATATTCCATCAATCAAACCTACATTTTTCCATGAATCTCTTTAGGTAGGTGTTTACAAAGATTCCAAGTCAAATCTGACTTTTACAAAGAAGTAAAGTGGTAATTAACCACTAGCAATAGTTCCTATGCTTCTCCATATGTGTATGGACTTCAATGTATCCATCAAGCCAAATGTGTAGGCTTGTGAATACACCAAAAGCTCCCCCTCAAGCCAAACATTTTGGCTTGGTCTTCATCTTCAATCTTCATGTATATCTTGCAAACCAATCATTGCTTTGAACCTGCAAAGTTTGGTTCCATCCAAAGCTTTAGTCAACAAATCTGCACATTGCATGTTGGTTGATACATAGGTTAGTTGAATGTCCTTGTTTAATAACTTCTCTCTCACATAATGGTAATGGACCTCTATATGTTTGGTCCTAGCATGATAGATAGGATTAGCTGCAAGGTGAAGTGAGCTTGTATTTTCTCCAAAGATTATTGGTGACCTAGTATATAATCCCAATTCTGTATACAATAGCTTGATCCATATGGCTTCTTGTGTGGCATTAGCCAGTCCTCTATACTCTGCTTCTATAGAAGACAAAGCAATAGTAGGTTGCTTCTTTGAAGACCATGATATTGGTTTATCACCTGCAAATGAAATGTATCCTAAAGTGCTCCTCCTATCATCCTTACATCCTGCCCAATCTGCATCTGAATAGATCTTGATATCAATGTTTGAAGTGTAGGGAAAATACAAACCATGATTTTGTGTACCCTTGAGATACTTTAATATTCTCTTAGCAGCTTCTAAGTGAGGTATCCTTGGCTTGTGCATAAACTAACTTAGCACACTAACTCCATATGCAATGTCTATCCTTGTTAAGGTAGCATAGTTCAAGCTACCCACCATGCTTTGATAACCTGTAATGTCATTAATTTCATCACCTTCATGGGCACTTAGTTTTAGGTTTACCTCCATTGGAGTACTTGCCACTTTGGCATCCTGCAAGTGAAACTTCTTCAACAAATCCTGTATGTATTTTTTCTGAGTAATGTATATTCCAGAGTTAGTATAGGCTAACTCAAGCCCAAGAAAATACTCTAGTAGACCAAGATCATTGATCTTGAACTCCTTCATCATCTGGATCTTGATTTGTCTGATTCCATTAACATCATTACCTGTAAGTATAATGTCATCAACACAAACACATAGGTATATTACCTTTGAATTTCTTCTCTTCATGAATAGAGAGGTATCTGCCTTGCTCATGACAAAACCTTGGTCTTGAAGATAGGTGTCAACCTATGATTTCATGCCCTAGGTGCCTGCTTTAATCCATATAAGGCTTTATTCAATTTGCACACAGATGATACCTTGTTAGGGTCCTCATAACCAAGAGGTTGTGACATATATACCTCCTTTGAAATCCATCCATTCAAGAAAGAATTTTTGACATCCAATTGGTACATGTTCCAATTTTCTGATGCAGCTACACTCACCAACATTCTGATAGTTGGCATCTTGGCCACAGGAGAGAATGTCTCTTCATAGTCAATGCCTTGCGTTTGTGCAAAACCCTTGGCTACCAATCTGGCTTTGTACAAGTTAATTAACCCATCAAAATTTCTTTTAAGTTTATAGATCCATTTGGATCCTATTACCTTCATGGATTCCTTCTTTGGTACTAGCTCCCATGTGTTACTTTCCTTGAGTGCTTCAATCTCCTCATCCATAGCTTCTTTCCATTATGTCTTGGTTATGGCTTCTTCATATGATCCTGGTTCTTCAATTGACAAATCTTTGGCAAGATAAACAAAGTGTTTAGTAGCAAGAGATGTATCATACCCATATCTGATAGGTTTTTTGCTCTCTCTTTGTGATCTTCTGATTGACTGATATAAAGATTCAGGTATGTCTTCAAGCTTCTTAATTTTGACTTTGCCCTTGGACTTCCATGCCTTGAACTCTTCAAGGTTGATAACATCTTCATCATCTGAAGTCGAGTCTTCATTTTGAGTAGGTTCCTCCTTAGCAAGACTTGGAAATTCCTCTTCCAAGTCATAGGGTAATTTAAACTTCCTGCATTCATTCTCATACCAAGAATCATTTTCATCAAAGACAACATCTCTACTAACCATGAATCCCTTATTGGAAGGGTTGTAAAACCTGTCCCCTTTTTTATTCAAATCATATCCAATAAAGATGCACTTCTCAGCCTTAGGGTCTAGCTTACCTCGTATCTGAGAAGGAATGTGTACATATGCTACACATCCAAATATCCTGCAATGGTCTAGTGAGGGTCTCTTACCATGCCATGCTTCATAGGGTGTCATCCCATCAAGGGACTTAGATGGTAACCTGTTTATGAGGTAAGTGGCAGTAGAAACACTCTTTGCCCATAAATAGTTAGGTAATTTTTTCTCATTCAACATAGACCTAGTTGTTTCAACAATCAACCTATTTCTTCCCTTAGCTACCCCATTCTGTTCATGAGTATACCTTGTAGTGGTTTCTCTTTTGATGCCTCTGTCCTGGAAGAAGTCTTCAAACTCATTGGAGAAGTACTCACCTCCTCCATCTGACCTTAGTCTGTTCAAGTTCTTTCGTGTCTGATTTTCAACTAGTGCAAGATATTTTTTAAAGCAATTAAATACTTCATCCTTGTCTTTCCTTGGTCCCCATACATCTGTGTGTACAAGTTCTAGGTAGTCCTCATGCATGTAGCCTTTCCTTGAGAAGGGTAACCTGTGAGACTTCCCAAATTGACAAGCACTACATTTATATACCATGTGTTGTTTGGAAACATTGGGTATTCCAATAACACATTGATCCCCGCATATCTGCTTCAAGGTTCTTTCTCCTACATGCCCTAATCTTTTGTGCAAAATCTCAAGCTCTAAAAGTGTTTGATCTTTATAACTGTATAGTACAATATTCTTTGTGTCTTCTAGCTCAAAAGTGAAAAGTCTACCTGATTTTTCTCCTTTAGCAATCCTCTTGAACCCCTGCTTAGGATCCTCCACAAATGCTCCAAATTGGTTGAATCTAACCTGCAAACCTTTCTCCACAATCTATCCAACACTCATCAGATTTTTGGTAATGGTTGGTACATAGAGTACCCTACTCAACAAGTTCTGATTTCCATCACAAGTCTTAACATTTCCAACTTTAACTACTGAGTGCTTGGTGTCATCACCTGTTTGTACTTGATGCTTACCTTTTGGTTCCTCAAGATCAGAGAGTAGTGCTACATTTCCAACCACATGATTTGAGCATCCTGAGTCAATGTAGAATAGGTGGTCATCATTTGTACCTGGTTTTGAAGTCATGTTCATGATTAGAAGAGAATCATCTTGCTCTTCTGTATAGTTGTTGTAGTCCTTTCGGGATTTGAATCCTCCTTGGTAGTTTCCATTGTAGTTGTTGTTGTGATGGTTGTTGTAGTGGTTATTGTATCCTTGGTGATGGTTGAATCTACCTCTTGACTGTGAGTATCCACCTCTTTGGTATCCTCTTCCTCTCTGATTTTTGTAGTTCCTGAAACACTCATCTGTAGTATGACTTGATAAACCACAAATGTTACATGGTGAGGAGTTATAGGATCTCCCCCTACCTTGCTTACCTCCTCTGCCCCTTCCTCTTGATGATCTACCTCTCCCTGCATAGTTAGCTTGGGAGGTAGAGCCTTCATCTTCTCCTTTCTTGTTCTTGCCTTTATCTTTAGCTTTACCTTTATCAATGTATAGGGCAGAAGAGCTATTACCTTTGGATGTATCTCCATTCTGCATGTCCATGTAAAGGTCCATGGCAGTGGTGAAGCTTTTCCATTTGTCATCAGCTTTGATCCCATTGATCACTTGCCTTACAATCTGCTCTTCTTCAATCTCTTCTCCTATGCTTGCTAACTGATCTGCTACATCTTCAATCTTGTTCACAAACTCTGAAACAACTTGCTTAGGTTGCTTCCTTAATGTGGTAAATTCAATCCACAACTAATTTTTTCTAGCCCTTGTGTTGGAAGAAAAATAACATGACAAGGTTTCCCAAGTCTCTTGGGATGTCTTATAGTTCCTAATATGTGGCAACAGAAAATCAGAGATGGAGTTGAGTAAATAAGACCTTGCTAATGCATCCTTAGCACACCATGTGTTGAGCTTTTCATGTTCTTCCTTTGTTGGCAATCCTCTTGTTTTGAATGAGGGCAATTCCTCATCTCCTAAGATGTATCCATAGAGACTCCTTCCTTGTAGGTACGTCTTCATCCTTAGAGACCATGCATGATAGTTTTTCCTATCCAATTCATCAACAAATGAAGGAAAACCATCTCCCATTTTACATTAATTTGCTCTGATACCACTGTTGGGAAAGATGGATGGACACTCCAAGAGATTGAGTAGGTACTGCCAAATCCTACTTTGTACCAGCCCTTGTAAGCTTCAGAGTTCATAAGTGGACCTCCTTAGCTTTCCAATGACACCATAAAATGGCCTATGTACTTTGGAAATGATATGTGTAATGATTGAACCCAAACAGATAACTTTGAAACTCAAAATCTCAAGAAAACCTTCTATTTATGTCTTGACACTTACTGGATCTTTTGCTCAGTATGACCAGCACAATAGGAATTGAAAAAATTCCTTTTCGGGGTATCTACTTAGCTTAGCAAGCTAAATATTCCAAGTAGAATGATGTAAAAATATTAACTATGCTCAAAGAAATCAATTTATCAAGTAAACCTTTACACCCGATTTTTTAGGACTGCAGGAGACAATGACCAGTGGTCACCTCGATGGGCTTTTCTCTGAAATGGCTGAATAGAATCTCTTCAAATTTTGATATTATGTAGAAAAGCTGAATCCAATAAGCTTTAGATCTTTGAATTTGGTGAAGAAATGACTGAGATATGCTCTCCACAAATTGATAGACTTTCAAGTACTATGATAGAGAACTCAGAAGTGAACAATGAAGATATATGTATTAATAAACACTTGCATACAAATCCATTCGCATCAAGATCATTGCCTAATGGTGTGGATAGGTGTGGACTAAAGTGTAGGCCTCACACACACTCAGAATTGATAGTAATGAGCTCGGGAATGATGAGTCTTAACCGTGACTTTTTGATGATCTCTTTTATAATGATTGAGTAAAAATTTGAATTCAAATTCAAACTTTTGGCTCCCTATAATCAAGGTCCTATACCCTAGGATGCTCAAATCATGTGATTGGCAATGTAGCACTACTCTCTGATCTTGAGGAACCAAAAGGTAAGCATCAAGTACAAATAGGTGATGACACCAAGCACTCAGTAGTTAAACTTGGAAATGTTAAGACTTGTGATGGAAATCAAAACTTGTTGAGTAGGGTACTCTATGTACCAACCATTACCAAAAATCTGATGATTGTTGGACAGATTGTGGAGAAAGGTTTGCAGGTTAGATTCAACCAATTTGGAGCATTTGTGGAGGATCCTAAGCAGGGGTTCAAGAGGATTGCTAAAGGAGAAAAATCAAGTAGACTTTTCACTTTTGAGCTAGAAGACACAAAAAATATTGCACTATACAGTTATAAAGATCAAACACCTTCAGAGCTTGAGATTTTTCACAAATGATTAGGGCATGTCGGAGAAAGAACCTTGAAGCAGATATGCAGGGATCAATGTGTTATTGGAATACCCAATGTTTTCAAACAACACATGATATATAAATGTCGTGCTTGTCAATTTGGGAAGTCTCACAGGTTACCCTTCTCAAGGAAAGGCTACATGCACGAGGACTACCTAGAACTTGTACACACAGATGTATGGGGACCAAGCAAAGACCCCTCAATCTCAGGATCAAGGTATTATGTATCTTTTATTGATGATTATAGCAGGTGGACTGTATTGTACTTCATGAAACACAAGGATGAAGTATTTAATTGCTTTAAAAAACATCTTGCACTAGTTGAAAATCAAACAGGAAAGAACTTGAACAGACTAAGGTCAGATGGAGGAGGTGAGTACTTCTCCAATGAGTTTGAAGACTTCTTACGGGACAGAGGCATCAAAAGAGGAACCACTACAAGGTATACTCCTGAACAGAATGGGGTAGCTGAGGGAAGAAATAGGTTGATTGTTGAAACAACTAGGTCTATGTTGAATGAGAAAAAATTACCTAACTATTTATGGGCAAAGAGTGTTTCTACTACCACTTACCTCATAAACAGGTTACCATCTAAGTCCCTTGATGGGATGACACCCTATGAAGCATGGCATGGTAAGAGACCCTCACTAGACCATTGCAAGATACTTGGATGTGTAGCATATGTACACATTCCTTCTCAGGTAAGAGGTAAGCTAGACTCTAAGGCTGAGAAGTGCATCTTTATTGGATATGATCTGAATAAAAGAGGGTACAAGTTTTACAACCCTTCCAATAAGGGATTCATGGTTAGTAGAGATGTTGTCTTTGATGAAAATGATTATTGGTATGAGAATGAATGCAGGAAGTTTAAACTACCCTATGACTTGGAAGAGTAATTTCCAAGTCTTGCTAAGGAGGAACCTACTCAAAATGAAGACTCAACTTCAGATGATGAAGATGTTATCAACCTTGAAGAGTTCAAGGCATGGAAGACCAAGGGCAAAGTCAAAATGAAGAAGCTTGAAGACATACCTGAATCTTCAAATCAGTCAATCAGAGGATCACAAAGAGAAAGCAAAAAACCTATCAGATATGGGTATGATACATCTCTTGTTACTAAACACTCTGTTTATCTTGCCAATTGAAGAACCAGGATCATATGAAGAAGCCATAACCTAGATAGAATGGAAAGAAGCTATGGATGAGGAGATTGAAGCACTCAAGGAAAGTAACACATGGGAGCTAGTACCAAAGAAGGAATCCATGAAGGTAATAGGATCCAGATGGATCTATAAACTTAAAAGAAATTCTGATGGGTGAATTAACAGGTACAAAGCTAGATTGGTAGCCAAGGGTTTTGCACAAACCCAAGGCATTGACTATGAAGAGACATTCTCTCCTTTGGCCAAGATGCCAACTATCAGAATGTTGGTGAGTGTAGCTGCATTAAAAACTTGGAACAATTACCAATTGGATGTCAAAAATGCTTTCTTGAATGGATGGATTTCAGAGGAGGTATATATGTCACAACCTCCTAGTTATGAGGACCCCAACAAGGTATCATATGTGTGCAAATTGAATAAATCTTTATATGGATTAAAGCAGGCACCTAGGGCATTGAATCACAGGTTGACCACCTATCTTCAAGACCAAGGTTTTTTCATGAGCAAGGCAGATACCTCTCTATTGATTAAGAGAAGTAATTCAGAGGTAATATACCTATGTGTTTATGTTGATGACATTATAGTTACAGGTAATGATGTTAATGGAATCAGACAAATCAAGAGCCAGATGATGAAGGAGTTCAAGATCAATGATCTTGGTCTACTAAAGTATTTTCTTGGGCTTGAATTAGTCTATACTAACTCTGGACAGAGAGACAGACAGTCTGGTGATCTTTTGTACGTCTATGAAGTTAACAAACAGAACAGATGTCGACGACAGAGAAGACAAGAGACGACATGAACTCAGAATACTGGAGATTATGCAAACAGACACTACAGTAACGACCCACTCAGTCACCCAGATAGATAGTCTGGTGATCCATCACGGAACCGTCACTGGCGCGCCTTTCTTTGATTTATATAACTTTTTTACAAACTGTTTGTAACAACTTTTCACTCGTGCAAACAAGATTCAGTTACACATTCCCAATCCGGCGGCCGCTAACACTCTGGCACGCACGGTGGAGTTGAACCCGCAGGTTTTACAAACTATTGCTCATCGATAATACCTTCTAAGTACATATTTCTAGCTAATCTAAAGGTTCGGGCGATCTTTTTCTTTAGGGTTTCTAATAACTGTTTTAGGGTGTTCGGTTCTATTAACTGTGCATCTATTCGTACCGAACTTAGAGCTATGGCTTCATTGAGCAAAATTTCTGCTTGGGTCTGTAGAAAGGCTTCCTGTAAGTAAAATTCATTTGCCAGCGCCGCATCTCTAGATGTCTTCATTTTGGCAACCTGTTGCTCCATCTTTTGTACTCTTTCCTTCTGATTTTCCAGTTGATTCTCTCTTCTTTCGATTTCTTGAATTTGAAAGTTTACTGTTCTTGAGTATGATTCTTTTTCGTGTCTTAGATCTGAAATTAGCTTCTGTGTCTGAGCTTCCTTGGTCAAATAATGCTTGAGCATATTGTTGACATCTGATACATTTTCTTTTGTCCTTTGAAGTTCTTCTCCTGTTAGCTTAGCTTGGCTCTGTTGTTCCTTGTTTTGCTGCACCAGTTCGTTGAGTTGGACTCTGGTCTCTTCCAATAGATTTCCTAATGCTATTCTGGCATCTTCTTTATCCTTTAGCTCGATCTTCAACTGACTGTTTTCGGCCTGTGCTTCACTTAATAGCTTGTCCTTTTGGTTGAGATCTGCTAGTGCGGCATCTCTTTGTTCAGCAATTTTCTGTTGTTCTACAAGTTGAGCTTGGAGTTGGGTAATTTGTGAGTGGAGCTGATGGTTTTCGGCTTTAACCGCATCTATCTCTTCTTGCAGGGGCGTGATGTCTGCTTCCAGGACGTCCGCCTTGTGTTGTAGCTCATTCCGGATGCTATCTGTGACTTCTCTCATTTGGATTGGTAATTGCTATGATAGGTTGATTAGCAATTGACCCATGTTTGCCAATTCAGAGATTACGGGAATCGAAGGAAGTGGGAGATGTTGGCGAGGTGGAGATCCGGACATGGTGAGGAGTTGTTGGGAGTTGGGTAGTGAGTAGTTCGGGGATGAGGAAGAGGAGTCAGTGGTTTCGGTAGGGTGAATGGGTTGGATGGGGATAATGGTCTCTATTGGCGGCTCCGGTGGGGGAGTGGGAAGAACAGAGTTTGATTGTTGTACCTTATCGCTGGTTTGTTGTGCAGTTTCTTCGGCTGTGGAGTCAACTGCCTTAAGTAATTCTTTGAGCACTTCTTTAGCAACTTGTTCCTGATCTGCTTGTTGTTCCCTTCCAGACTGTTGTTGGGATGCTTCTTCTGTAGAAGTTGTGTCGGCTTCAGTACAATTTTCTTGTTCTGATTGCTCCTGGGAAGATGATTGTGCGGAGGATTCATGCTTCATCGATGTTGCGGTGTCGTGGAATGTTTCTTCGTCATGTTTTGCTTCTTCTTCATCTTTGTTTTCTTTGGCTAATCCCTGTGCTTCGCTCTCAGAAGAACTGATTTTGATCCTCTTTCTGCGGAAGAGTTGGTTTAGCTCCTCTTCATCTTCTTCCTCATCGTCCCATAATTGTACAGATTCCTCATGTCTTAGAACAAGACCTCGGGGTGGTGGTTGTGCTGCGAGTATTGCCGAAAAAAGAAAGGACAGGATGTGCGGCAACCTGGACCTTGGCATGCCTCCTTTGTTCACCTGTTTAATTATGGATACGCACTCTCGGTGAATGCGGTGGAAGAAAAATGATGCGAAGTTTACTGGTTCTTGAGCAGCTAAATCTATGGCGGAGTAGAAGGGACGGGATATTCCATAGGTGCGTTTCTGTAGATTGAGAATAGCTACTAAGAATTGGAGGGCTGCTCTTTCTGGTTCCGGTCGACATAGGATTGTATACTCGTTTGAGGAATACCTAGGAAATAGTTCTATCATTCTTGCGACTGGCAGACTCAGGCCGTTTTCCCGACCTTGCGAAGGGAGTCTAAACGCTTCTGCAAAAGCTTGGAAGGTGATAAGTGTACGGGATGGGAGGGAGGTGATCGGCCAACTCTGCTCGGTGGTAGGTGTGTTGGCGATGGCGGAAATGATTTGGGCAAAGAATGGGTGGGACTCCACTGAATGCCAAGGCAGTTCAGCGAAGTTGTTAAGCCCACGAATGCGTAGGAACTCTCCTACGTCGGCAGGGAGTCCATCACGGAAGGCGGCGTAGTTAGCCAAAGCTTCCATGGCGCACACAGAGACAGTAAGCACAAGCACACAGAGCACAGGGTAAGCACACAGAGCACAAATCACACAAACACAATAGCAATTTTTGGCGAAACATAAAAGGTTAAGTAGATGCGTTGCAATGGAGAGCAATCAAGGATGACTAATCATCGCGCGGTATTGAAATGATAATTCTTAACTTCGGTGTGCATGCATGAGTAGCTGGCAAGGGCAGGGCGGCTGTGGACATAATTAGTTATCAAAACGCGGATATTTACAGACTTATTTTATTAAGCATGCCAAAAAAGAAAAGAAAGTAAAGAAAAGAGAACGCCAAAAAAACGTGGCTAAGTGAAACATTTCAGTGTGGGTTAGATGTGTGTTGATACGGCCGCAGCTTCGAACCGTTGATGACTTTCGAAAGAGGAATTCCGATCAACGTAGTCAACCAAAAAGTTACTGGGCCCACTTTTTCAGAAATCTGGTAGGGACCAAACCATCGTAACTTGAATTTGCCAGCAGAGCGACTCGACTTTGCATTGTAAAAGAGTACAAGTTGTCCCACCGAAAAAATTGGAGTCTTTAGATATCGATCATGTGTTCGAGCTTGTCTTAGCTGTACTTCCTGCATAGTCAAAAAACTGTGCCATCGATGCTCGTCTAATTCTCTGAGTGTATCCAACCAAAATGATAGTGATTCTTCAGGTAGCAGTCTCTGAGTGATTGCTACTCGTAAACTTGGTATAACTATCTCCATCGGTGCTATTGCTTCTAATCCATAAGGTAGTTCGAAAGGGGTTAATCCTATTGTTACCTTGTATGTAGTCCAATATGCCCATAATACTGCAGGTAGCAGTTGATCCCATCTTTTCGGTGCTTCTAAAATGAGTTTTCGAAGCATATTCAACAGAGTTTTGTTTGTACTCTCAGCCAAACCATTTGCACGAGGATAATATGGTGAACTAAATTTATGTGTGACCTGAAACGAATGTGTGAGTACTTTCATTAAATTGTTGACAAAATGAGTGCCTTGATCTGTAACAAGTTCCAGTGGTAAACCAAATCGTGGGAAGACATCCTTCAGTAGACACTTAGCTACCGCAATAGCTGTGGCAGACCGTAAAGCCCAGGCTTCTGCCCATCTGGTAGCATAATCAGTACATGTCAAAATATAACGATTATTATTGAGGATTGCTGGTGGTGTAATAGGGCCAATGAAATCTAGACTCCACTTCTGAAAAGGCTCTAATGGCAAGACAGGTTGTAGAGGGAAAAGATGACGTTGCAGGGGCTGTCCAGATCTCTGACAACTATCACATTGTTTGACAAACTGTGATACATCCCTGTACATAGTAGGCCACCAGAGACCACTTTGCAGAATTTTCCGGTGTGTTAAGTCTGCAGCAAAATGGCCACCGGAAGGAATTGAGTGAGCCAAATTAATGACTGAGTTAACTTCATGTGGTGGAATACAACGAAGTAAAACTCCAGTGTGATCTATATTGTATAATTCCCCATCAATCAACCGAAATCGGCGACTGAAACCTAAAATTTTCCTTCGTGTTGCAGGAGAAGTCTGAGTAGGAAGGTATCCATCAGTGAGGAAGGTTAAGATCTGATCATAATATGTAGATGGCATAGGTGGGTTTGCAATTACATCATTAGTTGGTTCAGAGACATAAATTGCCGGTGTTGTGTCATCTATACCAACCGGAGCTTCACCGAAATCTAAGCGAGAGAGAAAATCTGCTAAGGCATGTGAACTGCCTGGCCGATGAATAACTTCATAGTCAAACTCTTGTAATAGTAGAACCCATCGAGCTAATCGACCACCGAGATGCTGCTGCCGAACTAGATAGACAAGTGCAGCATGATCTTCATGAAAAGTAAATCTACGGCCCATCAAATAATGTATGAATTTCTTGACAGAATATACTTGGCCTAGACATTCTCTCTCTGTTACAGAGTAATTCTTTTCAGCAGGGGCTAATCTTCGACTTGCATAGTACACTGGTCTGAACCACTTATCGGTTTGTTGCATTAGAATGCTTCCTATTGTTATATCTGAAGCATCAACAAATTCATGAAATGGGCGATCCCAGTCAGGAGGCTGTAAGATTGGAACCTGTGTTAGTAATCCCTTTAGACGATCAAAAGCAGTTTGACAGTCCGGGGTCCAGTCAAATTGTCGAGGGGTCTTGGTTATCAATCGGTTCATTGGTATTGCCAAATGAGCAAGCCACCGCAAGTGCCGACCATGCCATCTTACTTGGCCCATGAAGCACATTACTTCCTTAGGTGTAGTGGGTACAGGTGCTTCTAACACAGCTGTGATTTTATCTGGATCCACATGTATGCCCTGTGCATATACAATGTGACCAAGTAGCTTTCCACATGAAACCGCAAACACGGATTTGTTTGGGTTTAAACAGAGTCTGTATTCTCTGCACTTTTCAAAGCAGCATCGTAAATGGAACATGTGTGCTATCATCTTACCGAAAATTGAAAAATCATCAAGATATACTTGCATAAAAGAGGTAAGGTAAGAAGAAAATATTTCCTGCATACACCTTTGGAACGTACTTGGGGCATTCCTTAATCCAAACCACATAACAGTACATGCGAAAACACCCTAGTTGGTAATGAAGGCGGTCTTCGGTATATCCTGTTCAGCCATTCTAACTTGATTATACCCACTGTACCCATCTAAGAATGAATACATTTCATGTCCTGCTACTCTATCAAGCATTGTGTCAAGAAAAGGGAGCGGAAATGGTTCAGGCACTGTAGCTGCATTCAATTTCCGGTAATCTACACATATTCGTAACTGCTTATTCTTTTTAGGGACAATAACAATTGGTGAGATCCATTCAGCATGTTCTACTGGTACAATAAATCCGACTTTGATTAGCTTATCAAGTTTTGCCTTTACCTGTGATGCATAGTTTGGATTCATCCGGTAGCTGGGTTGCTTAAGTGGTTTTGCTTCCGGCTTCAGCATGACCCTGTGTTGATAGATGTGCGGATCCAAACCCTTCATATCTTTGTAATCCCATGCAAATACATTAGAAAATTCTCGAAGTAGTTGGATTAGATCTGCTTGAAATAATTCTGGTAAGCTCTCCTTTATCTTAACAGGTCGTGGATTTTCTTCATCACCCAAATTGTAAGTGGTCAGTTGATCTTCTGGAACATAAAATTGTCGAGGCTTCTCTGTATTCTCAGCTGGCTTAAAAAGTTGTTGTAGATCAGCATCATCTATGGTAGCCTTATCTTCTTTCATATCTTTTTCTGTTACAGTCATCACCATACAAACTGAAAGATTCCAATTATCTACAACAGATTGTAGATCAACAGTTCCTAGGGAGATCAAGTCAATGTTATTTTTTAGAAACTCTTCTTCTTCATCATCTGACAACCCATCTAGCATATGGACTGGTTCCGCAAAATACGGTCTACCATGCAACTCGCAAGGTTGTATAGCATCTAATTTTACAACGTATTTACGATTATTGTCTTTGAAAGTGAGTTCTTGTGCAGACCAATCTTGTATCACCTTAGCGTGCTTCAGCCAAGGTCGGCCGAAAAGGAGATTATAATCAAGGGTGGATTCCGGTAATTCTAGTATGACAAAGGTCATCTTAAATGTTGTACCTTGTAAAGTTATTGGTACATTTCGTACAAGTCCTACGGGATGGACTCTTGACTGGTCGGCCATTCTGATAAAAAACTGAACTGGTTCGATTTCGGTCCACACTAACTTTTTACACAGTGCAGCAGTAGCAATGTTGACACCAGATCCTCCATCAATTAGTACCTGTGTGATTTTAAGATTTTTATACCATACCGTAATTAAAGGAACTAAACGATCGACTGTAGAATCAGGTTTCGGTTGCACTGTTGCTGTTGCTGGAATACAAGAAGGCACAGGACTGAACTGCTGTTGGAATTGTTGTCGAACTCCCGGTACTAGTGCAAGTAATTGGCCCAGAGGAAGAGTGATGGATGCTTTAGATAAAATTTCCCAGGCCTTTTGTGATTGGGTTATATTTTCCACAGATTCTGAAGATGATGCACCTGCTGAAGATGATGTGCCTGCTGCTGAATTAGAATCTTTTTGTTGTGTTCCTTCCTTCGTTAACGGAGTCTGGGTCACCGGAATAGGATCTGGGAAGACTGGAGGTTCTGCGGTGGTCCATTGACTAGCTTTATCGTACATCCTTTGTTGTTCGCATATGCCTGGTTCAAATATTTATGCTGCTGGTTGCAGTTGTTTACCAGATCGGGTCTGAATTACTGCAGCGTTACGTTTCTACTGGTGTGATTTGTACCATATTAGCCATTGGGTTTTGACATTCTTTCTTCCTCTTATCATACTCAGCTGCATCCTTATAAAATCTTCTAATGTGGCCAAATTCACCACAAAAATGACAGCGCGGTGGTGGCAAATTGGGATTTTCCGATGCTGGTCCAGCCTGCCAGCGGTTTGCATTGTAGGTATTATTTCTCTATCCTCTATAATTTCGATATCCTTGTTGTTGGTTGTTTCTCATTTGCGGAGGTACATAGTGATTGGCTGGCTTCCCTGGTTCCTGTATAATTGCATTGACAGTTGCTGTTCCCTGCACTTTGGCATTATATATGCAGTTTTCGGTGGTGTGTCTGGTAGTGTTACAGATAGCACAAAACAACTGATTAAGTGCACAAGTGGCACTAGTATGGCCTGAATTCTTGCATGTAGTGCAGTACATCTGTCTGGTCGGGTCTTCGGTGATATTTCTATTTGCTTTTAACCACTCCAGATCTGCTGTAAATCCTCCAACCTTGTTTTCCAACTGCAAAGCCATGGCAATCACTACATCTAGCGTCATAGCTCCTACACAGCATATGATCATAATCTGTTTAAGTTGTGGAGTCAAGCCATTGATAAACCATTGAGTAATAACGTCATCCGGTAGGTTGGCATGTGCTGGTGGTAACTGCCTCAAATGAGTCCTGAATAGAGTGGCGTATTCCTGTACTGTTTGATTTATCTTCTGTCTATTGTTTTGCAGGTAGTCAAAAATTTTGGCTGGATTCTTCTTTAGCCTGAATCTCTGCAAAAAGGCATCTCTTACTGCTTCATACGTGCCGAAATGGTTAATATCATATTCTGTAAGCCATCTAGCTGCTTCGTTGACCAATGTCGATTGGAAAACAATAGCCTTATACGCCGGATCAGGTGGATGGTTGAGCACTGCGTAACTTATCTCAAATGTGCGTACATGAGCATCCGGGTCATCTCCTGGGAATCCACCAAATTTGGTGTATGTTACTCCGGTTGGAGTCGGCCTTGGTGGGCATAGTTGTTGTTGTTGTTGATGTTGTTGTTGTTGTTGCCCGTTCATGGCTCTGATGGTTATATTGTGACTATCTTTTGTATCCCGTGGCTCAATATTTGAACTATTGGAGTCTGTATCGTCGGCCTGTGTACTTTCCGGTTCGATAATCTTGTTCAGTATGTTTCGAATCTCGGTTTCGAACAGGCTACCTTCCTTCTTGATGTCGAATGTAGGGAAGCTTACTCCCAATAGCGGTGACTGGGCTGAAGATTCACCAAGAAATGGTAAACCGTCGCCGGAAAACTGTGATCTTCCAGCAAATGTTACCGAAATATCACTGGAATGTGTCGAATCTTTGCAGAAACAAGGTGTTTTTTCTCCTTCACTAATTTCCTTGGCTAAAGTGTTTCTAGTCGTAAACAAATTTGAATCTTTATCCAATGTTGTTAAACTAACTTCAGGCTGCGTCCTAGTAGATTTTGGAGTAACTATATCTTCGCCAGACTGTGCCGAAATAGTACCGGAACTTACTAGAGGCGTAACACGTTCCACCGGAATATGACCGGAATCACTACTAACGTTCTTTACTTTCTTGACAACTGGATTAGACCTAGTTGTACTTCTACCTCCCGGAGTCGTTCTTAGTAAATTAAGTACCCCAGGCTGGCGGTTCTTTGGATATGTTTCACCAGATCGAGTAACCGGCATGTATCATCTTTTGTACTAATCGCGTACTGTTACTGTCGATTAAAAATTTACAGTCACGTTTTCACAACAGGTTTGCAACAATCTGATCTGTTGCCACCTTCCCACAGACGGCACCAGTGTTAAACTCTGTTTATTCTTCTAACTGTCAGAAGTGCGTTTAAGTGATTCTTGGGTTCTTGGGAGTGGAAGGTGTCTATTAGACAGAGGCACTGTACTTAGTTCCCAAACTCACTGCTCGCACCCAGCAATATACTAATGTTGAGACTCTATCGAAATCTCCTGTACTTAGACATTACAGTTCACGGTCTTAGCTCAACCACGTGTACCAAATACACTAACATGCTATGTTACATCTACACGTAAACTTACTGAACATATCAGAACAAGAGTATTCGTTCAGCCTTCACAGAATGGATACCACACTCCGTCCAATATCCAGAAACACAGAGAATCCCAGTATTCGGATACACCGTACTGAAGATTCAGTACGTAATCCAGGGAATCTTTACTGTAGCTTAAACTTTACCGTATGGAACCTGAACCTAGATACTACAGACAACTTAAGACAACACGGATACCAGAAGAGTTATTACGACTGCACAGACTTCGCCACATATTTGCAGAACATTTCAAGAAAGAAACAACCTGCTGCGAGAACTAGCTGAGTTTCACAATCCTCATGGATACCATCAGAAAACCGATAAGCCGAGCACAGATACACAAAGAATACTCAGAAAGTCGCCAAGATACTCTGGATTACTCGATTCGACACACAGTAACGCTACAGACCAATCACTTAGACAGACAGTCTGGTGATCTTTCGTATGTCTATGAAGTTAACAAACAAAAGACAGATCTCGACGGTAGACAAGACAAGAGACGACATGAACTCAGAATACTGGAGATTATGCAAACAGACACTACAATAACGACCCGCTCAGTCACCCAGACAAACAGTTTGGTGATCCATCACGGAACCGTCACTGGCGCGCCTTTCTTTGATTTATATAACTTTCTTACAAACTGTTTGTAACAGCTTTTCACTCGTGCGAACAAGATTCAGTTACACATTCCCAATCCGGCGGCCGCTAACACATTACTCAGAAAAAATACATACAGGATATGTTCAAGAAGTTTCACTTGCAGGATGCCAAAGTGGCAAGTACTCCAATGGAGGTAAACCTAGAACTAAGTGCCCATGAAGGTGATGAAATTAATGACATTACAGGTTATCAAAGCATGGTGGGTAGCTTGAACTATGCTACCTTAACAAGGATAGACATTGCATATGGAGTTAGTGTGTTAAGTCACTTTATGCACAAGCCAAGGATACCTCACTTAGAAGCTGCTAAGAGAATATTAAAGTATCTCAAGGGTACACAAAATCATGGTTTGTATTTTCCTTACACTTTAGACATTGATATCAAGATCTATTCAGATGCAGATTGGGCAGGATGCAAGGATGATAGGAGGAGCACTTCAAGATACATTTCATTTGCAGGTGATAAACCAATATCATGGTCTTCAAAGAAGCAACCTACTGTTGCTTTGTCTTCTACAGAAGCAGAGTATAGAGGACTGGCTAATGCCACACAAGAAGCCATATCGATCAAGCTATTGTATACAGAATTGGGATTATATACTAGGTCACCAATAATCTTTGGAGACAATACAAGCTCACTTCACCTTGCAACTAATCCTATATATCATGCTAGGACAAAACATGTAGAGTTCCATTACCATTATGTGAGAGAGAAGTTATTAAACAAGGACATTCAACTAACTTATGTATCAACCAACATGCAATGTGCAGATTTGTTGACTAAAGCTTTGGATGGAACCAAACTTTGCAGGTTCAAAGCAATCATTGGATTGCAAGATATACATGAAGATTGAAGATGAAGATCAAGCCAAAATGTTTGGCTTGAAGGGGAGTTGTTGGTGTAATTCACAAGCCTACACATTTGTTTTGATGGATACATTGAAGTCCATACACATATGGAGAAGCATAGGAACTATTTCTAGTGGTTAATTACCACTTTACTTCTTTGTAAAAGTCAGATTTGATTTGGAATCTTTGTAAACACCTACCTAAAGAGATTCGTGGAAAAAGGTAGATTTGATTGATGGAATATATCCTAGGATAAAGGAGCTTGATTATAGGGAGCCAAAAGTTTGAATTTGAATTCAAATTTTTGCTCAATCATTATAAAAGAGATCATAAAAAAGTCACGGTTAAGACTCATCATTCCCGAGCTCATTACTGTCAATTCTGAGTGTGTGTGAGGCCTACACTCTAGCCCACACCTATCCACACCATTAGGCAATGATCTTCATGCCAATGGATTTGTATACAAGTGTTTATTAATACATATATCTTCATTGTTCACTTCTAAGTTCTCTGTCATAGTACTTGAAAGTCTGTCAACTTGTGGAGAGCATATCTCAGTCATTTCTTCACCAAATTTAAAGATCTAAATCTTTTTGGATTCAACTCAAAGTTCTATACATACTATCAAAATTTGAGGAGATTCTATTCAGCCATTTCAGAGAAAAGTTCATCGAGGTGACCACTGGTCATTGTCTCCTACAGTCCTAAAAAATCGGGGGTAAAGGTTTACTTGCTAAATTGATTTCTCTGAGCATAGTTAATCTTTTTACATCATTCCACTTGAAATAGTTAGCTTGCTAAGCTAATTAGATACCCCTAAAAGGAATTTTTTCAATTCCTACTGTGCTGGTCATACTGAGCAAAAGGTCTAGCAGGCGTCAAGACATAAATAGAAGGTTTTCTTGAGATTTTGAGTTTCAAAGTTATCTGTTTTGGTTCAATCATTACACATATCATTTCCAACGTACATAGGCCATTTTATGGTGTCATTGGAAAGCTAAGGAGGTCCACTTATCAACTCTGAAGCTTACAAGGGCTGGTACAAAGCAGGATTTGGTAGTGCCTACTCAATCTCTTGGAGTGTCCATCCATCTTTCCCAACAGTGGTATCAGAGCAAATTAAGGTAAAATGGGAGATGGTTTTCCTTCATTTATTGATAAATTGGACAGGAACAACTATCAGGCATGGTCTCTAAGGATGAAGACATACCTACAAGGAAGGAGTCTCTATGGATACATCTCAGGAGATGAGGAATTGCCCTCATTCAAAACAAGAGGATTGCCAACAAAGGAAGAACATGAAAAGCTCAACACATGGTGTGCTAAGGATGCAATAGCAAGGCCTTATTTACTGAACTCCATCTCTGATTTTCTATTGCCACATATTAGGAACTGTAAGACATCCCAAGAGACTTGGGAAACCTTGTCATCTTATTTTTCTTCCAACACAAGGGCTAGAAAAAATCAATTGTGGATTGAATTTACCACATTAAGGAAGCAACCTAAGCAAGTTGTTTCAACCAAGATTAAAGATGTACCAGATCAGTTAGCAAGCATAGGAGAAGAGATTGAAGAAGAGCATATTGTAAGGCAAGTGATCAATGGGATCAAAGCTGATGACAAATGGGAAAGCTTCACCACTGCCATGGACCTTTACATGGACATGCAGATTCCAGACCTTACCACTCTCATGGGGCAATTATTCACTCATGAAGCCAAGCTCAACAAGAATGGAGATACATCCAAAGGTAATAGATCTTATGCCTTATACGCTGATAAAGGTAAAGCTAAAGATAAAGGCAAGAACAAGAAAGGAGAAGATGAAGGCTCTACCTCCCAAGCTAACTATGCAGGGAGAGGTAGATCATCAAGAGGAAGGGGCAAAGGAGGTAAGCAAGGTAGGGGGAGATCCTATAACTCCTCACCATGTAACATTTGTGGTTTATCAAATCATACTACAGATGAGTGTTTCAGGAACTACAAAAATCAGAGAGGAAGAGGATACCAAAGAGGTGGATACTCACAGTCAAGAGGTAGATTCAACCATCACCACGGATACAACAACAACAACTACAACAACAACTACAATGGCAACTACCAAGGAGGATTCAAATCCATAAGGAACTACATCAACAAAGAAGATTTCAAAGAAGATCACATGGAGGAGCTATTACTTCAACAACAAATCACCACATCAATGCAAAATGATTGGTGCTACACATACAAGGTATATCAACTTGAAGAAAAAAAATCGACCATGAAACAACTCAATATATGAAGCAAAAGGTAAGAGGAGAAGGAAGCAAAATCAAAGAGATTCTAAAGACAAGGCAAGAGAGAGAGGAGACAACATATAAATAAAGAAGAAGCTGAATTTGAAGATTGAAGGGGAGCTGTTGGAACAAATGGCAATCCTCAAATTCATCTTGCATAATATGTTTTCGGTTCATATGAAAATAGCCACATATTCTCCATATGACACTACCCTTAAAACCTCTTCCTTTCAAGTAATATCTAGTTTGTAAGAGAAAAGTATAAAACAAATCTACGAAATAGATTTCCTAAGATGAAGGGCAACTTGTATGATATTTCCTTGAATCAGGGAAATCAGCCGTTTGGGTGCCCTCTCTCCTTGAATCAAGGAAATTAGGCTTTTACTCTTTTTTGAAAGAAAGCATGAGCGTGGAAAATCTGTCGCTGCTCAATCACATGTATATAAACCCCGTACTTATGAGAAAAATATGAGGCGACTTCAGTTACTTACTGTGCATATGTCTATGTCGACCTCCTGTTGTTCTTCTCTCATCTCTAGCTATGCATTAGCATGATGTTGCTCTTATGTTTTTTAGATTAGTGAGTACTGCTACTCGTCCTATCTCATGGAGAGTGTGCATGTGTACTTGATCAAGTGATCTCCACAAGTGTACATGATTGTCTGCTCTTGAGTTCAGCATTCGGACGCTTTAGTACTTTCTATCTGTACATGATTTGCAGCATTATGAGATCATTATGTATGCGCAAATTCACTAGATGCATTGAGCATTAATATACCATGCCATGATCTTATGTCTGTACAAGTATTCCTTCGTGTTGCACCTGCGCTATATATTCATATGAGAAATATGATCCATGCAAATCTTGGAGGTTACTTTGATTGGATTGTTCTCACTACAGTCATCGTTTAGTAACAATCATATATTGGCGCAACTGAACATAAAGCTCATTTAGTTTTATGTCCATGTCAAGTTCTGCTATCGAATATTTTTTTTCATTGCAGATATTGCAGAAGTTATATGCATCTTGTCTATTCCCGCATATGGCAATGCAAAAGCATACAAAATAATCAAACATGAACGATGCTTTGGTTACTGCTATATTTTGTTTATAGGATCATATCTCTGTGAAGTTCATTTCGATACTCTTCAGGTCTTATGTTGAATCGCAGGTCAAAGTTAACTGCAGCTAGATTGCACTTATGCGATCATATACAGTAGCATGTCAAGATGACTTTGAAGCTGGGCAGAATGTTTCTGATGATCCACATATGCAGAAGATCTCATTTCATAGCGATACTATGTTGATACATATTGAAGAAGATGGCCTACACTGAAGATCTATTATATGCAAGTTGCATATAGTGTCTTGGTTTCTTAAACGTCTGATTATTATAATGTGTGCAAGTTGCACATTGAACGTCAGGCCCATTTTTCTCATAGGATAACATTTTAACTTGAAGTTCATGATATCAACATGGTCACATGGAGTTTCATCTACCGAGGAATGTAATATACTGAACATGTTTACAGTACAGATCACATGACATCATATCCATTTGCGAGGTCTATATGTCTTCTACCTCAAGCATAATCATTGATCCAATTCAAATCGAACCTAGCTTCAACTTATGTGCAATATTTGAAACTTCTGCTTAATTTATTTCTATATATACATGCATGTGCTCTCTTCTCACAATTGTATCCAAGTCATTCATGAATCTCATTTAGAGATGTGTTCGCACATAGAGAGAAAAACCCGAAGATGATCACATGATGTAGATGTTGAAGTTATACTTTGCTTCTCCATCCATGTTTCCGCACAAGTTTCTTATACTTACAAAAGCACTGTTGGGAAAGATGGATGGACATCTCCAAGAGATTGAGTAGGTACTACCAAATCCTGCTTTGTACCAGCCCTTGTAAGCTTCAGAGTTGATAAGTGGACCTCCTTAGCTTTCCAATGACACCATAAAATGGCCTATGTACTATGGAAATGATATGTGTAATTGAACCAAAACAGATAACTTTAAAACTCAAAATCTCAAGAAAACCTTCTATTTATGTCTTGAAATCCACTGGATCTTTTGCTCAGTATGACCAGCACAGTAGGAATTGAAAAAATTCCTTTTAGGGGTATCTAATTAGCATAGCAAGCTAACTATTCCAAGTGGAATGATGTAAAAAGATTAACTATGCTCAGAGAAATCAATTTAGCAAGTAAACCTTTACCCCCGATTTTTTAGGACTGCAGCAGACAATGACCAGTGGTCACCTCGATGAGCTTTTCTCTGAAATGGCTGAATATAATCTCCTCAAATTTTGACAGTATGTAGATAACTTTGAGCTGAATCCGACAAGCTTTAGATCTTTGAATTTGGTCATAAATGACTGAGATATGCTCTCCACAAGTTGACAGACTTTCAAGTACTATGACAGAGAACTCAGAAGTGAACAATGAAGATATATGTATTAATAAAAACTTGTATACAAATCCATTGGCATGAAGATTGTTGCCTAATGGTGTGGATAGGTGTGGGCTAGAGTGTAGGCCTCACACACACTCAGAATTGACAATAATGAGCTCGGGAATGATGAGTGTTAACCGCGACTTTTTGATGATCTCTTTTATAATGATTGAGTAAAAAATTGAATTCAAATTCAAACTTTTGGCTCCCTATAATCAAGCTCCTATATCCTAGGAGATATTCCATCAATCAAATCTACCTTTTTCCACGAATCTCTTTAGGTAGGTGTTTACAAAGATTCCAAGTCAAATCTGACTTTTACAAAGAAGTAAAGTGGTAATTAACCACTAGCAATAGTTCCTATGCTTCTCCATATGTGTATGGACGTCAATGTATCCATCAAGCCAAATGTGTAGGCTTGTGAATTACACCAACAGCTCCCCCTCAAGCAAAACATTTTGGCTTGGTCTTCATCTTCAATCTTCATGCATATCTTGCAATCCAATCATTGCTTTGAACCTGCAAAGTTTGGTTCCATCCAAAGCTTTAGTCAACAAATCTGCACATTGCATGTTAGTTGATACATAGGTTAGTTGAATGTCCTTGTTTAATAACTTCTCTCTCACATAATGGTAATGGACCTCTATATGTTTGGTCCTAGCATGATAGATAGGATTAGCTGCAAGGTGAAGTGAGCTTGTATTGTCTCCAAAGATTATTAGTGACCTAGTATATAATCACAATTTTGTATACAATAGCTGGATCCATATGGCTTCTTGTGTGGCATTAGCCAGTCCTCTATACTCTGCTTCTATAGAAGACAAAGCAACAGTAGGTTGCTTCTTTGAAGACCATGATATTGGTTTATCACCTGCAAATGAAATGTATCCTGAAGTGCTCCTCCTATCATCCTTGCATCCTGCCCAATCTGCATCTGAATAGATCTTGATATCAATTTTTGAAGTGTAAGGAAAATGCAAACCATGATTTTGTGTACCCTTGAGATACTTTAATATTCTCTTAGCAGCTTCTAAGTGAGGTATCCTTGGCTTGTGCATAAACTAACTTAGCACACTAACTCCATATGCAATGTCTATCCTTGTTAAGGTAGCATAGTTCAAGCTACCCAGCATGCTTTGATAACCTGTAATATCATTGATTTCATCACCTTCATGGGCACTTAGTTTTAGGTTTACCTCCATTGGAGCACTTGCCACTTTGGCATCCTGCAAGTGAAACTTCTTCAACATATCCTGTATGTATTTTTTCTGAGTAATGTATATTCCGGAGTTAGTATAGACTAACTCAAGCCCAAGAAAATACTTTAGTAGACCAAGATCATTGATCTTGAACTCCTTTATCATTTGGCTCTTGATTTGTTTGATTCCATTAACATCATTACCTGTAAGTATAATGTCATCAATATAAACACGTAGGTATATTACCTCTGAATTATTTCTCTTAATGAATAGAGAGGTATCTGGCTTGCTCATGAAAAAACCTTGGTCTTGAAGATAGGTGGTCAACCTGTGATTCCATGCCCTAGGTGCCTGCTTTAATCCATATAAAGATTTATTCAATTTGCACACATATGATACCTTGATAGGGTCCTCATAATCAAGAGGTTATGACATATATACCTCCTCTGAAATCCATCCATTCAAGAAAGCATTTTTGACATCCAATTGGTACATGTTCCAATTTTTTGATGCAGCTACACTCACCAACATTCTAATAGTTGGCATCTTGGCCACAGGAGAGAATGTCTCTTCATAGTCAATGCCTTGGGTTTGTGCAAAACCCTTGGCTACCAATCTGGCTTTGTACCTGTTAATTGACCCATCAGAATTTCTTTTAAGTTTATAGATCCATCTGGATCCTATTACCTTCATGGATTCCTTCTTTGGTACTAGCTCCCATGTGTTACTTTCCTTGAGTGCTTCAATCTCCTCATCCATAGCTTCTTTCCATTCTGTCTAGGTTATGGCTTCTTCATATGATCCTGGTTCTTCAATTGACAAATCTTTGGCAAGATAAACAGAGTGTTTAGTAACATGAGAGATATCACAACCATATCTGATAGGTTTTTTGCTCTCTCTTTGTGATCTTCTGATTGACTGATTTGAAGATTCAGGTATGTCTTCAAGCTTCTTCATTTTGACTTTGCCCTTGGACTTCCATGCCTTGAACTCTTCAAGGTTGATAACATCTTCATCATCTGAGGTTGAGTCTTCATTCTGAGTAGGTGCCTCCTTAGCAAGACTTGGAAATTCCTCTTCCAAGTCATAGGGTAGTTTAAACTTCCTGCATTCATTCTCATACCAAGAATCATTTTCATCAAAGACAACATCTCTACTAACCATGAATCCCTTATTGGAAGGGTTGTAAAACCTCCATGTGTTGATCTTTTCATGTTCTTCCTTTGTTGGCAATCCTCTTGTTTTGAATGAGGGCAATTCCTCATCTCCTGAGATGTATCCATAGAGACTCCTTCCTTGTAGGTATGTCTGCATCCTTAGAGACCATGCCTGATAGTTATTCCTGTCCAAGTTATAAAATAAATGAAGGAAAACCATCTCCCATTTTACCTTAATTTGCTCTGATACCACTGTTAGGAAAGATGGATGGACACTCCAAGAGATTAAGAAGACACTGCCAAATCCTACTTTGTACTAGTCCTTGTAAGCTTCAGAGTTGATAAGTGGACCTCCTTAGCTTTCCAATGATACCATAAAATGGCCTATGTACTTTGGAAACGATATGTGTAATGATTGAACCAAAACAAATAACTTTGAAACTCAAAATCTTAAGAAAACCTTCTATTTATGTCTTGACACGTGCTGGATCTTTTGCTCAGTATGACCAGCACAGTAGGAATTGAAAAAATTACTTTTAGGGCTATCTAATTAGCTTAGCAAGCTAACTATTCCAAGTGGAATGATGTAAAAAGATTAACTATGCTTAGAGAAATCAATTTAGCAAGTAAACCTTTACCCCCAATTTTCTAGGACTACGGTAGACAATGACCAGTGGTCACCTCGATGAGCTTTTCTCTGAAATGGCTGAATAGAATCTCCTCAAATTTAATTTTGATAGTATGTAGATAACTTTGAGCTGAATCCAACAAGCTTTAGATCTTTGAATTTGGTGAAGAAATGATTGAGATATGCTCTCCACAAGTTGACAAACTTTCAAGTACTATGACAGAGAACTCAGAAGTGAACAATGAAGATATATGTATTAATAAACACTTGTATACAAATCCATTGGCATGAAGATCATTGCCTAATGGTGTGGATAGGTGTGGGCTAGAGTGTAGGCGTCACACACACTGAGAATTGACAGTAATGAGCTCGGGAATGATGAGTCTTTACCGCGACTTTTTGATGATCTCTTTTATAATGATTGAGTAAAAATTTGAATTCAAATTCAAACTTTTGGCTCCCTATAATCAAGCTCCTATATCCTAGGAGATATTCCATCAATCAAAAGGTAATCTCTTTAGGTAGGTGTTTACAAGGATTCCAAGTCAAATCTGACTTTTACAAAGAAGTAAAGTGGTAATTAACCACTAGCAATAGTTCCTATGCTTTTCCATATGTCTATGGACTTCAATGTATCCGTCAAGCAAAAGTTTCTTATACTTGCTCTGATACCTTCATTCTACCTCTTTCAAGCTCTTAAAAATTTAGATAAAGTTGGATTATCACTCTAGGATTTGGTGGATCTTACATCAAAATTGGCTTTCAATCAAATTTGATTGGCTCATGATATTATCAACAATGCATACGAGTCTAAAATTGAAAAAACTTCTAGAGTTTTTTATTTGTTCCATCAAACCTCTCTTCAATGAAGTGGATGGACAATTTTGATTGCCCCATGACATTATCAACAACGTGGACAATATCAATTTTGAGCTTCCAAAGTTTGTGATTTATTCCATCAAGCTTTTTTCAAAGAATGTGGATGGACAAATGCAAATTGATTCAACAAAACATTATCAAATGCACCAACACAAAAAGATGATACCATGACTCACACACTATGGTGATAACAAGTGATATACTTACAAGTTCAAACAATACTCTCAACTAATAGATACCTAACAACTTTGATATCATGTAAGAAACCATAACACAAGAGAACACAAAAGCAATAGCACAAGAATATTTTTTTACTTATGCATCAAGTCTTGCCAAAGGGACTGTTGGCCCCTTTGGACCCCATCAAAGGGACTACTCACCTCTTGGATCCACCAATCAAAGCTACTCATTGCTACCCTAAATTCAAGAGTTGAAAACCACATAGACTCTAGACAACTAAATGATAGAGAGTTACAAGGTAAACATATGCTTTTTCAATACAATGTTTGAGATAATGCAAAATAAAGACTCATGGAGAAGTCTAGCCTTTCACAAGCAACTAAACATGGGTGGTAGAATGTGGATGAGTCAACATCCACATAATCCACATTTACAAGTTAGATCAATTCAACCATCTTAACAAATATGAATGATTTCCAAATCCAAGAAAGAATATTTTCTTTACCAACACAATGAGTCTTGCCAAGGGGACTGTTGGTCCCCTTGGACCTCATCAGAGGGACTACTAACCTCTTGAGTCCCCCAATCAAAGCCACTCATTGCTAACCTAGAGTCAACAGTTCAAAACCCTACAAATTCCCTTTCCTTACATTACCTTAAATGGTTCAATTCAACATGCAAATTAGGATAAGAGTAGTTAAGAGTAGGCATCGGGCATATACTAACAGAATAACAACTATATAAATATATACCAGCAGAATAACGAATATAGAACTGGCTTATTCACAATAACACTGACACATTTACAGAAGTATTCTGTAACATTTACACACAATGTTGCATCTTGAAAAAATAGTTGCCACAATCCGAACATGCAGGACTTTCCCGAAATACCATACGTAATATGGCATGTAAAGAGAGCAGCTCTGTGTACATGAAAGCCATACGAAATACCACTATTTTCACGCCCTGTAAGCCTGCGTCATCACATTGCTGAGCTTACCTCGTAGTTGTATGGGATAGATGAAGATTGCATATCTCAATGCCTCAACCACCGATTGGAACATAGACAATCAAGGCAAAATGCATACATTCTTCACTGCTCGATGGATAGTACCACGAATGTGCAAAAGAGTCTGTTCAAATACAGACCTAGTTCTGACCAGTGTGCAACATCACTCGGATAATAAATCTTCACGGTACTTAGACAAGGATTTGGAATGTATGATCAGTCCTTTCGTCGAAAAGGCTCCTGTCAGTTTATGCTTTTACGATGCAGACAGTTCTAACTTCTGCATATGACGTGTGATGTTGATTCTGAGTTAGTGTAAAATCTTTTCTTTTGCCAGGCAACTGGATGATAACATTTCTGCTTGATTACAAGAGCTTGTGGGGCGATATATGAACTCTGTTCTGCATGTTTCTAAGATCATTCCGTCGGATTAAGACTCCTAGATCATAGTTCGACTCATTTAGGTTAACAACTTGTAAAGAACAGATTCATATATCGCCGACAAGCTACTGTAACCAAACAGAAATGTTTGTAAGATCATTCCGTTGGATTAAGACTTCCAGTTCATAGCTCGACTCACTTAGGTTAACAACTTGTAAAGATCTTATTTATGAAAGTAGTACAGTGATAATTCAACAAGGAGAAAATCATATCCATGAGTTAGTGTCAAGCCGACCACTACCCATCATTAATCAACACTGCATAGATGCTGTCAGTCTCACGTATTAACCAACATGCATAAGGGAGTGTTGTCATGTTGCAAAGCCGCACAATTTTATAAGAATGAAATACGGCATATATTTCCTTGCTTCGTAAGATTCAAGATCATAGACTTCAACAAATCTTGCAACTTGCTAAATACAAAAGAGCCATTGATCTGAATTTCAACTAGATCAGACTTTCAGAAAACGTAAAACCAAAACTACGTGCTAAAGGAGTTGCAGACGAACAGAGGTTACGATGACCTCAATGATTTCTGCTTCAAAAATAGTGGCATGTAGCAGTGAGCAAAGGTTGAGTGGTATCCTGCAGGGGGAAACCCTAGATGTGGCTGCCATACAGTCCCTTCTATGGTGGGAGAGGGGGTTTGAGGTCCCCAGGAGTCTCATGAAGTGCCCTTCAATGATCTCAAAATTATCTTCTTCCGTATTGCATACATTGCCATTTAAGTCTAGCAATAAGGGGATCGATTCTCTGTTATGTTTACTTTGAAGGATAGGACACATCTCTTTGGTGGGTTTGTCGACTTTACCAGCCCACCACTCTTTGAAGAAAACTTATATTTTTTTCCTTTGTATTTCTCCCTCGTATCTCAACAGTGCTCTGATTTTTCGAAGACCTTTCTAGGCTTGATATTTTCCCTTGTTCACTTCCTCCTCAAGCCTCCAGAGTCTATGATAAAGAGCTTCTCTACGAGCCCGCCGCACAATCTCGAGCGTCCAAAGTTATTGATTTCTTCCATCAAAGCTCTCTTCAATGAAGTGGATGGACAATTTTGATTGCCCCATGCCATTAGCAACGTGGAAATTATCAATTTTGAGCTTCCAAAGTTTGTGATTTATTCAATCAAGATTTTTTTCAAAGAATGCAAATGCAAATTGATCCAACAAAATATTATCAAATGCACCAACACTAAAAGATGAAAACATGACTCACACACTATGGTGATAACAAACGATATACCTACAAGTTCAAACAGTACTCTCAACTTATAGATACCTAACAACTTTGATATCATGTAAGAAAACCATTAACAAGAGAACACAAAATCAATAGCACAAAAGTTAATACATATCATGGGAGCTTCAAAATTTTGCTATTAACAATAAGTACAAAGATAATGCACTGTCCACTAATACGCTCTCAAAGGAGAGCTTCAATGATGATCTAGACAACTCTAGATAGAGAATTACAAGGTAAGGGTATGCTTGCTCAATTCAATGTTTGACATAATGCAAAATATAGGGTCATGGAGAAGTCTAACCTTTCACAAGCAACTTAACATGGGTGATAGAATATGGATGGACCAACACCCGCATAATCCCCATTCGCGAAAAAGATCGATTTAACCATATTAACAAATATGAATGATTTTATAATCCAAGAAAGAATATTTTTTTACCAATGCATCAAGTCTTGCAAAGGCACTGTTGGCACCCTTGGACCACATCAAAGGGACTACTCACCTCTTGGATCCACCAATCAAAGCTACTCATTGCTAACCTTAATTCAAGAGTTGAAAACCACATAGAATCTAGACAGCTAAATGATAGAGAGTTACAAGGTGAACATATGCTTTTTCAATACAATGTTTGAGATAATGCAAAATAAAGACTCATGGAGAAGTCTAGCCTTTCACAAGCAGCTAAACATGGGTGGTAGAATGTGGATGAGTCTGCATCCACATAATCCACATTTACAAGTTAGGTCAATGCAACCATCTTAACAAATATGAATGATTTCTGAATCAAAGAAAAAATATTTTTTTACCAACACAATAGGTCTTGCCAAGCGGACTGTTGGCACCCTTGGACCTCATCAAAGGGACTAGTAACCTCTTGAGTCCCCCAATCAAAGCCACTCATTGCTAACCTAGAGTCAACAGTTCAAAACCCTACAAAATCCCTTTCCTTACATTACCTTGAATGGTTCAATTCAAGATGCAAATTGGGATAACCAACAATTGGGTAATGCACAATTGGCTTCTCCTCATAATAGCAACCTTACAAAATATGCATTCCTACATTCAACAGTTAAGAGTAGGCATCCGGCATATACTAACAGAATAACAACTATATAAATATATACCAGCAGAATAACGAATATAGAACGCAGCAGCTGAAGGACGCTCCAGAAGAAAGGAGTCGAGGTGTTGTGCTCTATTGGACCTAGGGAGGAAATGCCCTATAGAGTGAGACAGAGAGGGAAGAGAATGATACAGTGCAGAAGAAGGCGGAAACGTTTATATTGATCGGGAGAAGCTGAAACTAGGAGGACAGTATTGATCAGAAAAAGAGCTGCTAAGTGGATACTAAAGGGAAGTAATTCAGCCAAGAAGAAGGAATAACAGGTACTGTAATGTTTAAAGTTATGAACTTGTTCTCTTAATTTCGTCATACCTTAGAACTATGCCTTGAAGATTTTTGCTGGATTAGATAAAATATGAGTACTTTGTTAATGCTCAAATTAATTTCTTAGAAAGGTCCAAAGATGTTCGAAGAGGAGAGAAATGATTTGAATTTTCTACAGCTAGGCTATTAACGTAATAATATGGAACGAGTCAGTTTCTTTTAAGTTCTTTTTTTTGGACAGCGCCAAACAGTGTTGCGCTTTCTTTCATCCGCCTGATCTGATTCTTGAGTTAAAGTGAGTCTATATGATCTCTTGGCACTCTTTTATTGTAGCAACAATGAGGTCGCTTCCATTTGGAAAGCATTCAACTAGAGATTGTTTTTCTCCTGAGCCTATTTGTACTGAACTTCCGGCTATTTGTTCTCTGAGCAAATGTAAGTGTGTGTTCGTTGAGTTTTAATTTACACTTCCCTTTGTGTAAATCATGTGATGCTAATAGACCATATAATGACGATGTTTTAAATGTCGGCTTGATGGTTTAGTTAACTGCTTCGATTGATGGTGTCTTTGCTATCTACAAAGGACATCTGGGAACTTCTTGATTCTACGTGGTCATGTAATAGAAATGTCCTATTTCATTTAGCAGACAAAGATGAGTTATGAGGCCTAATGCTCACATCATGCTGAATCTGTAAGCATCCAATCCGGAACAACATGTATACTCGCTACAATTGCAAACCATAGATGGAATTTATTCGATGATTGCACCTCTGTTTAATGAGTTGCAAGAAAATGCACAACCGATAATTGACGGAAACTACTTCTAACGTTCAATCCTGAATGGATATCATTTCTGAATTCGAAAGGTTCTTTCTCTGTAACTTATGTGATTTATGAACGATGCCAGGAAGGAAATGCTGTGCAAACGGCAAATGCATTGCAATAATCATGAAAGAATAGACAGTCGATTTATTCTCAAATCAGGGTCACGTTAAAAAAGAGGGCGCTCAAATCTATTGTTTAATTTAGGTGCAAGACATCGTAAGTGATGCGAAGGGATTATTCTGTAGTAATTCTGGATTGTGGCGATGATCTAGTTTACTGTTCGATTTGGGTCCCAAATGAAAATGAGCTATGGACTTAGCTTCCGAATCTTGAGCGTTCGCGTATGGCAACATTCATTAATCTGTCAAGTTTCTATATTGTTTTTCTGTGTGTTTAGTTGCCTTTCATTTTGAGGAAACATCTGTCTTGCAAGGATGTTCATTGATCTTGTTAGTGAGACATGCACTCTGCCTAACTGGTTCAAAATGCTGCTCCTATTACCATATGCCAACTTAGTCAAGACATGCCAATAAATTTTTCAAGTTCTCACAGTGTTTCCCTCCGTGTTTAATTGCTCTTTCACCTTGTCCAAAGAGGAGCAATTCTGTTGGCTCCAGCCTCAGATTCAGCAGCAGTGTGGACTTGCATTTTCAACTTTGCGAGACAATATGGATGATGAACTCTGACAAGTTGATTTATGTACACTTATAACACAGAGCATCTTTGATACTCGCTATACTTACTTTGGAATTGTGGTTTACAGTTCATAAATGGTCATTATATCTGTCATATATATACATCAGCTCTATATGCGTTTATCATATATATACATCAGCTCTATATGCGTTTAGTAAGAACTTCCATTTATCGTAAAAATCTTATTTTTCTTTCTCTCAATTAAACCCATAAAGTGAACTCGTATGCAAGTATGCAATAGCATTATTCACTAGGCCGCTACGTTGTGGAGGTAGTATCTCATAAAATGTGCACGCAGTTAAATCCCCTATTGGAGTGTTTTAAGCATAAACGGTGTGTCATATAGTATAAGCAAGCAATTCTCATTCTCTTGCAGTTTTGAATATCTTCATTCAAAGCAAAATTGTTGCTTCTAGGATTTGTGACTATCATGAGTAAAAATAATGCACAAGATTATTTTAATATTAGACAAGCTCTAAACTAATTTCTTGGAATTGATGCAAAATACTGTAGACTTCGGTGATTCAACTAAATCAAGAATCCAATCATATCAACCACAGCTAAGACTCCTAAAAGGTGATGTTGACATATTGTAAGGAAATTTCTATGCTCACTCCCTCCTTCCCACGAAACCCTCGACAACGTAAATTCCTCTAACCTCCCAATTGCTTCTAATCCAAGATCTAAGCGTTTCCTGAGAAGGTATTGGTCCATGGCAAAGACCAATAACAACCCTATCCTCCAAGTGGATGTGCCAATTATTTAAAGCTACCTTATCAATAATAAGCGTGTTGTCATCTCAAAAGTCAAAGTCCTCCTCCTAGAGACCTTAAGCATTATTATCATTACCAAAATCTAAATTAATACTATTAGGGTTTTTGTGTATCTTCTGTTTCCCTTTGAAATATGAGTTAGGGGGGTTTGAAGGAACGTTACTTACCTGATGCACAACGAAAAATAGAGAAAAGTTACGGGAGCAAGAGGTATTGGCTATGTCTGCATACGACTTGGAGGCAGAGGCCATATGCCCACCAACATGTTCGAATAGGTTGTTTACTCCATGTGGAGCTTCTTTGTTCGAATAGGTTGTTTACTCCATGTGGAGCTTCTTTGTCCATTCTTGCCACAACAGAGCCGTCTGTTAGGGCTTCGTACAATGACAACCCTTCCCTCTTGGGGAGGGAACTAGAAGAGGAGGAACACTTGTCTAGCACAGAGCATTGATGCCAAGTACCCAAAGAAAGAACCACACTCCTTAGTCTCGACATGCAACTCTCGAGAGGAGACGACGAAGGCTAGAGAGAGCACTACTTGTCCAACCTTAGCCCATCTCAAGTTTCCACTCACCCAAAAAAAAATAAAAATCCCTCCTTGCCTCCTTTACGGCTTGGTATATCTGTTCTTTGTATTTTTATGATTCAGTTTTTCTATCGTCTGGAAAAAAGGGGACGCGAGTTGGTGACGAAGTTATGACTCATATTAACAAGTAGTCGTCTCGTTCTCCTTGCTCTTCATTTATGGGTCTTCCCTCTTTCCTTCAACTCGATTGTAGCGGCAGACCGCAATGAATGCATAGTCAGACTTTAAACCAACCTACCCACAACCCTCCCGTTATTCTTTTTTTGTTTTTGAAATATCATACTTTAGCCGCTCCGCTTTTGTTCATGAGTAATCCGGAAAGTCACGGGCTTTCACACTGGGCGGCACTTTAAGGAAGGAGCATGAGTGAAGGGAAAGTGGGTGATGGGACGGTGGACAATTTAAAATTAAATTAAAACAAAATAATTATTTAAAAGATATAATTGATTTTTTTTGTTTTTTTTTAATTTGAATTGTACAGGCGCGCAATAAAGAAGACCAAAGAGCGCTTTCACGTCTGGATAGCGTGGTATCAGAGATCGTTCGCCAAAGTATTGGCGATGCTCGGCCTCCTCATCCGCTAACACATGTGAAGGTCGGCCAACTGTGACACTAGTGCGCTATTTCCTTCATATTCGACTAGAGTGTGGAGCATTGCACTGTGTGTTGGACGCGAGGGTGAAAGAACTAGCTTCCTTTTCCTTCACCGCAGCTGTCTCGCTGTGTCGAAAGGTCCTGTCTGAGGAATGGAGCTTATGAGGGTAGTGCAGCTTCTATGTTCCACGATAGCCGTTTTCATGTTGGCATGCGCCTCCATCTCTGAGGTCGTTGAAGCAGCAGCTGACATCGGCTCTTGCCCCGACGCGCTTACAAAACTCCTCCCTTGTCTGCCGTACTCGCAAGGGAAAACGGATGTATATTCTTGTCTAATCTTTTGCTCTTCGATTTTCTTCTCGTTCACTGTGTCTCTTGCTAGAGTACATCGGTATTGTAGGTTCCCACGAAGGATTGCTGTACGAACCTGGAAGATGTGCACGTTCACAAGCCGCAGTGCTTGTGTGCTCTCATAGCAGCGAGCGCTAATGGTACCCAGGGGTTGCCTCCGATGAACACAACCCTCGCTTTGCAGCTAGGACCGGCGTGCAAGGTTGGCACCAAGCCTTCGACGTGTCCAGGTAAATTCTCTTTTCTCCCTTGCTTGTTTTCAAAGATTTCCCTATGTTCTGACTTTGTTGTTTCTGTGCGAAGACTTGTTGGGCCTGGCCCCCAGCGATCCTCTAGTGAAGATATTCACCGGTGCACAATCTAATGGTAAGCATGGCTTCATTAGCGAGCTTGTTTTTTTTTTCATCGCCTGCTTTTAGGTCATTGTCGTGCTTATGCATTTACAGCCCCCACGAGCGGCACGTCTCCACCGACAGCTCCCTCCAGTAACTTGAGCGCATCTCCTAAGAACTCGTCGACAAAGAATTTCTCCATCACGGTGTTGCTGCGTTCGCTTATTCTAACAGCCATGATATTGCTGATCGTGTCGTTAGGAATTTAATTTATGCGTATATAGCTATCTCCCCCGAACAGTGTCCTTCAGTCACATGAGCACATCGATGTTTCATCGACCGATACTGGTCGCTGGCGAAGTTAGATGTCTAGTGCTTTGGATTCTCGTTGAGTTATTGCTTATGGATCTAGGTTTTGTTCCTTGTGTGGCAGTCAGGCGATTTTGTAGCCTCATTTTTTGAGACTTTACTCATTATTAATTCTACCTTCAGTTCGTCTGCAACTTCTTTAGCACGTAGTTTTGGTTTTACGTTTTGTGAAGGTCTGATCTAGTTAAAATTCAGATCAATGGGTCTTTTGTATTTAGCAGGTTGCAAGATTTGTTGAAATCTATGATCTTGAATCTTACGAAGCAAGGAAATATACTTTACAGTGCATATATACCGTATTTCATGCTCATAAAATTGTGCGGCTTTGCAACATGACAACACTCTCTTATGCATGTTGGTTAATACGTGAGATCGACAGCATCTTTGCAGTGTAGATTAATGATGGGTAGTGGTCGGCTTCACATTAACCTCATGGATATGATTTTCTCCTTGTTGAATGATCACTGTACTACTTTCATAAATAAAATCTTTACAGGTTGTGAACCTAACTGAGTCGAGCTATGAACTGGAAGTCTTAATCCAATGGAATGATCTTACAAACATTTCTGTTTGATTACAGTAGCTTGTCGGCGATATATGAATCTGTTCTTTACAAGTTGTTAACCTAAATGAGTCGAACTATGAACTAGAAGTCTTAATCTGACGGAATGTTCTTACAAACATGCAGAACAGAGTTCATATATCGCCCACAAGCTCTTGTAATCAAGCAGAAATGTTATCATCCAGTTGCCTGGCAAAAGAAAAGATTTTACACTAACTCAGAATCAACATCACACGCTATGCAGAACTGTTTGTATTGTCAAAGCATAAACTGACAGGAGCCTTTCCGACGAAAGGACCGATCATACATTCCAAATCCTTGGTCTAAGTACCGTGAATATTTACTTATCCGAGTGATGTTGCACACTGGTCAGAACTAAGTCTGTATTTGAATAGACTCTTTTGCACATTCGTGGTAATATCAATCGAGCAGTGAAGAATGTATGCATTTTGTCTTGATCGTCTATGTTCCAATCGGTGGTTGAAGCATTGAGATTTGCAATCTTGATCTTACCCATACAACTACGAGGTAAGCTCAGCAATGTGATGACGCAGGCTTACAGGTCGTAAAATTAGTGGTATTTCGTATGTCCATGTACACAGAGCTGCTCTCGTTACGTGCCATATTACGTTTACATCCGGAATTGATCGGGAAAGTCCTTCATTGTTCGGATTGCGGCAACTTTTTTGCAAGATGCAACATTGTGTTTAAATGTTACAGAATACTTCTGTAAATGTGTCAGTGTTATTGTGAACAAGCCAGTCATTACTCTCCCACAACCCCGTTTTCACGGTTTAGGCTCTTCCCGTTTCACTCGCCGTTACTGAGGGAATCGCTTTTGCTTTCTTATCTTCCGGCTACTAAGATGTTTCAGTTCACCGGGTTGTCTCTTGTCTGCTTATGAATTCAGCAGGCAGTTTAGAAGGTTAACCTATTCGGGAATCTTCGGATCTATACTTATTTTCGGCTCCCCGAAGCATTTCGTCGTTTACCACGCGAAACACACACTCTCATGATGCATTCACATGAATGCAGAATAGAAATTTGGTAAGTTATGCTCGGATATACACACATAGAAATATCATGACACACACAAAAAAGGTATATATAAGAGATGCAATCTAGAAAACAACCATCTCCAACAATAATGCATGACGAAAGCAATTTATTAGGAGTTGAAATCAACCATCTCAATCGATTGTTGCTTTCTTGCTTTAACAACCATCTCCAACAATAATGCATGACGAAAGCAATTTATTAGGAGTTGAAATCAACCATCTCAATCGATTGTTGCTTTCTTGCTTTACCTGCTTGATTGATATGCTCATTAAATTCAATTGAGTCGTGAATACGTTCCATTGAACTTTTTAATTGCATTGAATTGGATTTGCTTGGCTTTGACATCTCGACCACAACGTGAAGCATATCCAATGTCTGTCGCAAAAATTTTTGTTGTTTTTTTGACAACATGAACAGTTTTATGCAAGTGATAACTGAAGTTCAGTGGATTATTAGGAATATGTCTATCACTTTCTTCAATTGGTTTCAAGGTTTTAATTCAAGAGGCCCAAAACCAACTAAAGTCCCTATTTGGATTGAGATACCTGACCTGCGAGTTGAAATTTACCTGTGGGTGGATAAGTTAGGTGCCCTCATAGGTAAAGTTTTGGGGCAGAGACCTCAAAAATGGTTACAATCCCAAGTGGGACCCACAGATTATGGTGGAGGTAGATGTTTCAAAGGAAATTAAAACTAAGCTTATCATCAAAGATTCAAGTGGATTCAAATTGCATGAACAATATGTTGTTTTAAAGAACCTAACCCATGCTTGTTTCAATTGCTATAAACAGGGTCATGTTATCAAGGATTGTCCTCTATGTGCCACCAAGAAGGCTGAAAAAGAAACATGGAATTTTACTTCCATAAAGCACGTGGATACTTCCAACAAGGAAAATGGTAAAATGTTGCCCAAGAAACCCTTTAAAAAAAGGGTAATTTGTCTTATACTTATGATGTTCTTCTAGATGAAGTTTTTAACTCGTTTTAAGAAAACAACGAGGAACCTATTGCACCTGAGAATGACCTGGCTGATGACTATCCCATAGGTATCCACTCCTTTCTGGAGCATCTAGTTCAAAAGTCTATATTAATCCCATCAATCTATGGGTGGCCTTAGAGTGCTAATCCCCTCAAATTATACCTTTGTTAGTGTTTATGCTGCTAATTCTTTGAAAGATAGAATTGCTTGTTCGAAAGAATTCATTGAAATCCCTAGTGATATCATTCTTCTTGGGGGCCACAACATGGTCATTTTCTCTCATGACAGACTTGGTAATAGAGACAACATTGTTGAAGGTAAAGAAAAAGATATCTAGTTTAAACTTATAAGCAGTAAAGGACTAGTTGATATCTCTATTAGCATTGGTCTTACTTTGAATAACAAAAGCAAATATTCCTTCTTGGCTGCTAGATTACATAGAATTTACATGAACATTAATAGATTTCAAGAGCTCTGTTAGGTGTCTTGTGAAGTTGATAACTCGCTGCTTATTTTTGACCACCTACATTTGGTGTGTAGCATTTTTAGGAATTTCCCGAGCTACAAGGCTAGATGTCCCCACCTTGATGCCTCCTTACTCAGAATTCCCTGTGTGGTGGATATGAACAAGAACATTATCAGAAAGCATCTTAGCAATACTCCCTCTCCTCCCTTGCCTGGGAGCTATCCAATAAGGAAATTTAGAAGGTCTTTAGCAAAGTGATTGATGACATTAGAACCTCTTCCTCTAATGATAAGATTTCTAAACAAAGAATCCTTTTCCTCCAATATAAATTAAGATATGAAGAGTATCTCTTATCTCACAAAGATCTTGTCCTTTCAAGAGAGTTTTGGGCTAGCAAAGTGGATAAGTGCAATAAGAACATGTTTGATTTGTTGAAGAAGAAAAAGGCTATAGATTTCATACATATGCTAAGAAAGAGTTCTGGTGGAATGGCTATGGATATTAAGGAGAATTTGCAGGAGGCCTATGGCTTCTTTACCAATGTTTTCCCGATGCTTTCCAAGTGTGGGGAGGATTCCTAGAAGGCCATAACTTCTATTGCTCTTAAAAGGAAAAAAATGATTCCTATCAAACTGGCCTCTACTCTGGATCTACCCCTCACTACCGGTGAGGTCAAAGAAACCATTGCTAAATTGAAACCCTATAAATCTCCTTGTCTCAATGCTACTCCCAATGAGTTTTTTTTTGGCTCTTTGTGATTTCTTGATTCCCTTTATTCTCTTGATTTGACAGGAAACTATGAGTAAGGGGACTCTTTCTACCTTCATTAATACTGGATTCATTAAATTAATTCACAAAAAAGATTTTAAGGATGATCTCAATAACTAGAGACCCATTACTTGTGTGACCTCTCTTTATAAAATTTATGCCTCTTCGTTGGCCAGAAGTGTTAGCTCTTTAATGGATAAAATCATCCTCCCTAAGCAAAAGGTTTTCATCAAAGGTAGATTTATTCTTGATGCCATCATTTCCTTGTGGGAGGGTATTGACTATGCCAAAGAGTCCAATTAGGATTGCTTCTTTTTCAAGATTTACTTTGATAAAGCCTACGATATAATGGAGTGGGATTTTATCCTACAATCTCTAAGGAAGTTCAATAGATTTGTGCATGTCCTTTTTGGCAATGCTCATTCTAGGATCTCCATGAATGGTCATCTTTCTAACCCTTTTAGAATTTTCAGGTCCATTAGGCAAGGCTTCCCCCTTGCTCCTCTCCTCTTTGCTATAGCCAATGACTCTCTTGGGTGGTTGGTTAAAGACTATATTACCCAAGGTACCATAAAAGGTATTGATATCTCTGGTGTTGACTCCCCCATTTGCTTACAAACGTTTCCTGATGACACTAACATGATCACCAAGGTTGAGGATAGTTATGTTGAGACCTTCCTGGATTGTGTCAACACTTTTTGCATTGCTAGTGGGTCCATTGTGAACCATAGAAAGACTTCATTCAAATCCTCTACCAACACTACCCCTAGATGTATTAGTGCCCTTGCCTATGATATTATTCAAGATGGTTGTATCTTTAGGCTCCTTCAGATCCCCATGGGATTCAACATCAGCTATGACCAAAGATGAACTAGGTTCTTAGGAAATTTAGGAATAACGTGGTTAAATGGATGGCTCTTTAGTCCAGCCTTCCTCACCGGGTCTTTGTCCTCAATCATTGCCTTCTCCCCACTCTTACCTATTTTTTGTCCTGCTAGATGCCTAGTAAGAAGCAACTTTTCTAGGCCATTGCCATACCTAGAAGGTTTCTTTGGGGTAGCGCTAATGATAGCCCTAAAATTCCCTAAGTTGCTTGGGCAAATTGTTGTAGAAATAAAGAAGAAGGGGGCCTTGGGGTCATGTGTTCTCTCAAGATGGCCTCCAATTTGATTGTTGTGTGGATCTTTAGAGCTTCTACCTCCCATGACTACTGGGTCTGCCTAATCAAAACAAATTGTGCTAATTTTTGGTTATCTGATTACAAATCATGGAAATGTGCTTCATTATGGGATATAATGGTTTCTCCTTTTTTCTTTACGCTTGCAAGTTCCAGGCTTGTCTCTTGAATGTGGAATGCTTGGATTAAGGCAAAAGATGGTTATTCTCTGAACTCTAGATTCTCCACAAATTCTTGGTTTTTTTTTTCAAGGATCTCTCTGGACTTGCTGGTTGATGCACTGAAATGGCAAGCAGGGCTCTATCAGGATGAACAAACGCAAGAAAATTGGCTTTACTTCTTGGAATGATTTGTGTAGGAACCAAGCCCTGTTGTTTGTATTGGACATCCTTGGCTTGCCTAACTCATCTGTTGGCTATAAGAAGCTTTGATTGGAACAAAGATCCTTGTTGTATGACAACTTAAAGTGTGCAATCATTGACCCATATACGATGGCTAAGGATCTCTATGTCAAATTCAAAAGGAGAACTTCCCCTTTCAAGCCTCTTGTGGAGAAACTTAACTAGTATTGGGACCAACACTGGTCTCCATTCCAACGGAGCTACATATTCAAGATTGTTTGGGCATTTCCCCCTACTGCTAAATATTCATGGTTGATGTGGTTGATTCTCCATAAGGGTTTGTGGATTGGCAATATATACAAAAAAATGAATATTAGTGAGGGCCTATGTTGCTTCTATGGCATGGAGGAAAATCTTGCACATCTGTTTATCAATTGTCATCATGCACAGAGCTTCTGGAGACTGCTTGACAATCCCTGCAAAATCCTTGGAAATAGTTTATTGGCTTATAAAGAATTTCTTCTTGGTGCCAATCATGGATTTGACCCACTGTTGTGGCACATCTCGAGAGCTCACATCCTATGGAACATATGGACCAACAAAAACAATAGAATCTTTAAGTCTAAAAAAATATTTATTCATTCTTGTATCTAAGAGCTCAAAAAGAATGCTCTTCATTGTATTAAATATGTTAATGGTGTTCCTCCTAAAAATTGTACTTTTATAGATATCATAAGTAACCTTAGGTTCCCCAGGTGGAAAAATGTTCTGGCTAGATTATGTTTTGGAAAGAGATTCACTATGTACTATTCTCTCTTTGAATGAGCTATTTGCCCCCATGCATAGTTTGTAACACCTCACTAATAATCAATTTGATGTTTACTATTAAAAAAAGGGAGGATTTTTTTTAGATTTTTTTAAAAGGAGGTTTGATAGGCACCTACTCCCCTAGCTTGAACAAAACAAGAAAGAAATATATTAATACAAGCACTATACAACTTGTGCAAAGGGCAGGCCTCCACACCTAGGCTAAGCACAAAAAACCAACCGAGAGAATAGAACATGAGGAATCTTGGGATAGAGTAAAGGGAAATCAAATTTTCCCTTCACTTACTGAAATTGAGGTTACAGGTATGAGCATATGTGCTAAAATTTTCAAGACCATTAGGGACACTCCTCAAGAAAATTTTTTGTTTAGCAAACAAAGAAAGAAAATAATATTAATGATGGGAGATTATAAAAGGCTGAATATGGCCCATGAAGGAACCACATTGTATGTGAGGGTCTATTTATTTTTTAGAAAACAAGAAAAGTACTAAATTAAATGAAGTGTGAACCATTTGTATAGAGGACATGACCCCACCAAACAGAGATACACCATCGAGGGAACATTACAAAGGACAAGGTAAAACTTACCAATACAACCTTATTGAGTGAGGGAATACAACATGATAAATCGAGAGGGACAATACAAAGACTGAATAACTTCTTTCCATTTACAAGGCTTCAAAAGAATCATAGTTTTGGAAAGAACAAAGTCCCTAGGAGGAGAGTCTATAATTGAAACGATGATTTGTTTTCCAATTTTGACGAGACCAGCTTTGTAGGAGTAAACTAGATCTATGATCCCACTTTTTAACATTATGGTTTTTGCTTATCCAAATATTCCACAGAACATGGGCTTTCCATAATTGCCAAAGCAACAAATCCATATTGTTACAAATACCTAACAAAATTTCTTTGAAATCTAGATTGTGAACCCTGACATTCATGAAGACAAGGAAAAGTATCCCCCAATACCTTCTAGCATTGACACAATTGATGAATACATGGGCCAAGTCCTCCATTCTGTCACAAAAAGGATACGAAAATTCATTCAGGTTAATACTTTTGGCCTTGCTTCAAATCCATAAACAATTGGGAATGTTCAACCATTGACGGATAGACCCTCGGATCCTAATAGGAAAGGAACATATATGGATAAATTTGAATCTCCACTGATGAGCATTCCATGTCAGCTTCCATCTAGCATTAAGGTTTTTTATGATCTTTATGATAGACCCCTTATTGCTTTTCAACCTATTGTAAATGTCAACAACAACTTCTCCCAACTCCAAAGTGTTGCTGACAATGCAAAGACTCATAGGGATCTTCTTACTATTAGAGCTACCTCCCCATAAGAAACCTACGGGGAAGAGATTTCACATAAAATAAATGTTTTTTGTTAGGCATCCAACAAGAAACAAATACACTAAGAAACCTTACCCATGCCTTGTGGGATTTTGGGATCCCCAAGGGAATTATGCCCCTTCATTGTACAAGCTTTTCTAATTAATTCAAGCAAGGGAGACTAGTCTTCGGTTGAACTTCCTCTTTAAGAAAAAAAGAGAAAAATCACACTAAGCATGGGAGAATATAATGATTAAGGACAAAAACCATGTGATCAAGAGAGCTTTGCAAAGCAAAATACCTGAAAAATTTGTCCCTAAACTTGTTTAAAACCCATTCCCATCAATGATTAAGAGAGACACTAAAACCGATGGGTATGCTTAAGAGTCTGAAAAGTTCACCATCTTTAATAATCTCACACCCTAAATCAGAGACACAAGAAGGGATGCAGTTGTTAGAGGTTTTGAAGGAAGTTTTATTATGATTAAATTTGGACCCACCAACTTAAAAAAAATGTTGAAGCAATTCTAAAAGTTGGAGGCAAATAGTTCATTCTCATTAATAAGCATGTTTGTGTCATCAACAAACATTTGAAGCCCAAGGGGGGAATGAGACTCATGGATTTTAATGTCTTTGATGTCCCCTTTCAACATAGCTTCCTTGATAACTCAACCCAAGAGACACCCAAGAAGCACACAAGGAGCACAAACGCAGCAAGACACACGGAGAAGACGATGGCTGAAATAGCTCTCTCTATTGATCGATAAATTGAACTGAAGTAAGAGCTGAATAATATCCCTAAGTACAAAGTACCACCACATATGAGAGTATCAAGTATGTGGTAACATGGAAAAAAAAACTCTAGCCAGCACTAGAGTAAAAAGTGCCCATGTATAGGGAAAAGGTTCACATCAAAGCTACTCAAGGAACACATAAGTGTAACAAACCCCCCTAGAGCGAATGATGTGAACACACACAGGGAGTGACAGATCAGCCCCCACAAGGTAATAAGCCTAAAGCTTTGCGAAAAGCTTCAAACTTTTCCCGTGGAAGAGCTTTGGTGAATATGTCTGCCACATTATCTTGTGTAGGCACATATACCAAATCAATATCTCTTGCATGAAGGCCCTCTCTCACATAGTGATAATGCACCTCAATATGTTTGGTCCGTGCATGAAACATTGGGTTTCATGCAACAACCAAAGCACTCTGACTATCTGTGAGAATATGCATAGCAGCATCAATCTCCATGCAAAGATCCATCAATAGGCGTCTCAGCCATATACACTCAAATGTAGCTTTGAAAACTGCCCTGTACTCAGCTTCACAACTTGATGTCGTCATTGTAGGTTGCTTCTTACTCAACCAAGATATGCATGAGTCTCCAAGGAAAAAGCAATTACCACTAGTGGACACGCGAGTATCATAACAACCAGCCCAATCACTATCTGTAAAAGCATGCAAGCATGGCTGAATATCTCTGCCATAAAAGAGACCTAAACTCAAAGTGCCTCGGAGATATCTAAACACACGTTTCATCGCTTGCCAATGCTTAGTTCCAAGGCTATGCATGAATCGACTCAACTGGGAAACTGCATACTGTATATCCGGCCTTGTGTTGCATGCATATATAAGACATCCCACAGCTTGCTGATAAAGAGAAGTATCAAATGCATCACTGGAATCCTCAATTGAGAACCTGAATCCTGTCTCAATTGGTGTGGAAACTGGCTTGCAATCCTCAAAGTCAAAACGCTGAAGTAGTTTTCAACATACTTTGGTTGATGCATAATAATTCCCCCCTCAACGGATACAAACTGGATGCCAAGATAGTAGCTCAAAAGATCAAGATAAGTGACATCAAAAGTATGCTGTAAATCAGCCATAAGAATGTCAAGTTTTGCATCACATGACCCAGTTAAGAGTATTTCATCGACATAAAGAACAAGCACTATAAGATCAGCCCCATCTTTGCGTACATAGATTGTGCTTTCAATCGGACTACATGTGAAGCCAAGAGCAATCAAGTGCTTATGTATTTTGTCATACCATGCACGTGGAGCTTGCTTGAGACCATACAAAGCTTTATGCAAGCGACAAACCATATGCTTTCATAGCAAATCTAGGAGGTTGCTTCACATAGACCTCTTCTTGCAAATCTCCATTCAAGAAGGCTGTTTTTATGTCCAATTGATGCACTTTCCAACCTCGATGGGCAGCCAATGCAACCACGGTACGAATAGTCATGCGTGAAGTAGGTGCAAAAGTTTCCTCATAGTCAATGCCATATTGTTGCGCATATCCTTTGGCAACCAATCTAGCTTTGTAGCGATCAATGCTACCATCAGATTTTCTCTTAATCTTATAAACCCACTTTGTACCAATGGCATTCTTTCCTTTTGGCAATTCACATAACTCCCAAGTACCATTCCTATGTATGGAATCCATTTCTAATTGCATAGCACTCATCCATTGTGGATCGTCACATGCATCTTCAAAAGAAAGTGGCTCTTCATTACATGTTGTAGCAATAAGAGAATAATCCACAAAATTACTTGATGCATGGTGAGAGCTTGATCTTGTTCTACCAAGTAAAGGTGCACTCAATTTGCTGTCCTACAAAGTTTGTTTCAGCCACTTTGGCATAGATTGTGCACTCTTGATAGACATGCGTTCATTATGTAAAACATCTTCAATATGTACATCATGCGTGGGCTGAATTTCATGCTCAGTTTCAGCCATATTTTGACGCAAATGTTCAGCCATATGTGGCTGGAAATTTCCAACAGTTTTGACAATTTTTGGTTGAAATTTTTCAGCCATGTTTGGCTGGAAATTCTTTGCATTTTCAGCCCTATTTGGCTGGAATTTTTCAGCCCTTTGAACCTCAGTTGGCTGATCTACATGGCCATAGTCAAGCGCACCATTTTGGAACAAAGGCATGAGTGTATCAAACAGAGCTAACTGTTGGCAGTTTTTTGCATTCAAGTAGAGGGAAAACTAAATTTTCAGCAAATACCACATCTAGACTCACAATAATTGTGTTCGTCAATGGATGGTACAACCGATATCCCTTACTTTCAGCACTATAACCAACAAATATACATTTCTTTGCCTTGTCATCAAGTTTGTGACATTGTTGTGATGGCACAAGAGCATATGCCAAACAACCAAACACACGCATATGACTAACCATAGGCTTATGACCATTCCAAGCTTCATAAGGAGTGATGACTCTCAATGCTTTTGTAGGGCAGCGATTCAACACATAGTTTGCACACATGACCGCTTCCATCCAAAACTTATGAGGAAGATTCTTTCCTTTAACCAATACATCGTGCCATTTCAAGTAGAGTTCTATTTTTACACTCGGCAACACCATTTTGTTGAGGTGTATATGGCACCGTACATTGGTGTGAAATACCTCTTTCACGAAGAAAAGCATTAAACTCATGTGACATATACTCACCACCACGATCCGTGCATAGAGTCAAAAGCTTTTGTGAAGAAAAAATTTTAGCCATAGCTAAAAATGCTTTGAAGCAAGAAAATACCTCATTCTTTGCTTTCATAGGATACACCCATGTATGGCGAGTAGCATCATCAATGAAGGTAACAAAATATACATGCTTCCCAAAAGATGGAGTCTTGACCGGACCACATACATCACTATGAACAAGTTGCAATTTTCTTGTAGTGTGTGTATGACTATCTTTTGGAAAAGAAGCACGATGCATTTTTCCAAGAATGGAACCTTCACATGCATGCTTTTCAATGGAATCAAGTGTAGGCAAGCCAATAACCATGTCCTTCTTTTGCAAGTAGAGCAAACTATTGAAGTTTAAATGACCAAAACGAGCATGCCAAAGCTCCATTTCAGCCATGGAAGAAGTATGAGCAACTAAGGCATTCGAGGCAGCCCTCTTGTATGTATCCATGCGATACAAACCATTACATAATGTACCGGACATCACAATAACATCGCCATTGCTGAAATCATGAACCATACACTTATCATCAACAAAGTGCACATGAAGTCCAGCTTTGGCAATCAACGGAACTGAAATTAAGTTCTTCTTGATACCGGGCACATACAATGCATTTTTTAAGAGAATCACACCTCCATTTGCAGCCGTAAGCTCAATTTCTCCTACTCCAATGATAGGATAAGAGGCATTGTTTGCACACACCACATGTCCTCCTTTAGGTGCACCTTTCAAAGAGGCAAAAAATCTTTTGCATGATGTTATGTGCTTTGAAGCACCACTATCAAAGAACCAATCCGAATCAGCCTCACTCACAACCATACATTTAGAATGTAAAGAAGCATCATAATGACATGTAACAACACATGCCCAAAAATCTTGAGCCATGTTAGCTTCATCATTCTTTGCATTTGCTGAATTTTCAGCAATAGACATGCCCGATTCCTTCTTCTTTTCATTGCGTTTAGCAAGCTTTCTACACTCATCAATAGTATGACCAGCCTTCCGACAATATTTGCATCTCTTCTTCTTTTGCAAATCACCATCATTAGAGGAATGAGTGGAAGAGGAAGCTTGAGGCTTTGGTTTTGATGAACCAAAAGCTGAACCATACTTGCTTTTCCCCTTTTGTGAGATAGCAAGTGCTTGCGTTCCTTCAATCAAACCACTCCTATTCACTCTAGATTGCTCTTCTTGCAAAAGAAGAGACACAACCTCATCAAATGCATACATATTAGGATTTCCTTTTGCAACCAAACGGAGTGTAGTAGCAAAGCTTTGAAAAGATTCTGGTAATCCTTTCAACAATGTAGAAATGAGTCATGCATCCGGAATGATCTCATCTATGTTTGCCAATTGCTCTTTCAAGTCTTTGATGCATGTCACATACACATCCACCGACTCATTTTCAGCCATACATACATCCTCAAGTTGCTTCCTGAAGTATGCAACACGTGCTTCATTACGCACGGCATACAAAGAAGCAAGAGTGTCCCATGCCTGTCGTGATGTAGAACATGACCGAATGTGTGCAACTATATGACGCTTCATTGAAAGCGCAATCAAAGCATAAGCTTGAGCATCTTTTCCATCCCATCTAAGTTGCTCCTGTGTAGGTGGAGAAGGAGAAACCATTGTACTCGAAGAAGAAGCTCCATCTGTGACAGTAGACTGTGAAGTAGAAGCACCTGCCGGTCTTCGATCTATATCTGCCACTATGTTCCAAAGTTGTTTTGCAACAAGAACATGCTTCATCATGTAAGACCACATCGGATAGTTGGTCCCATCAAGCTTATCTTCAGCTTGAAGCATGCCAAACAATTCATTGTTGCCCGCCATTTCACTAAGGAACAAGAATGTGACAAAATCTTCACTTCGATGAAAGCTGAAATGAGTGCTGAAATTTCAGCTCACCAACCGTCACTCTGATGGAAATTCTGACTGCACGAATGGCTTTGAAATGGGGGTAAAACCCCAACGTGCCTGGTGGAAATGTTTCCGGGCTGCTGAAATTCACACTTCTATGCTTCGAAGTCGATTTGCACTATTAAAGTGCGCGCGCACTGTGACGCGAAAAACCGAAACTTGAGAAGAGGCTAAATCTGCTCTGATACCACTGTTGGGTGTGTGTAGAAGTGTGAGAGACACACAAGAAGCACACATGGAGCACAAATGCAGCAAGCCACATGGAGAAGACGATGGCTGGAATAGCTCTCTCTATTGATCGATAAACTGAACTGAAGTAAGAGCTGAATAATATCCCTAAGTACAAAGTACCACCACATATGAGAGTATCAAGTATTTTGTAACATGGGAAAAAAACCTCTAGCCAACACTAGAGTAAAAAGTGCCCATGTATAGGGAAAAGGTTCACATCAAAGCTACTCGAGGAACACATCAGTGTAACAATCTATGTACCCAAAAGGGCTCATAGATGTGACCATTCATAGCTCACTCACCCTTGTCTTATGGATCCATGTACCCTAGAGAAGGCATTTCCAAACAGAGCACTCACATACTTAATGAACTTTCTACCAAGACTAGATTCATGGAGAGATTGGAGAATAAATTCCATTCAATCCTATCATAAGCTTTATCAAAATCCCGTTGTATATGCACTTGTTTTCTATGTTTTTTAGAGCGTTCTTGCAGGTACCAGCTTCCATTGCAGCTATAGCAGCTCCAAAAGGTGAGAAAACTATATCTGTAGGTTTCGAGGTGTTGACCTCTATCGATCGCGATCGACAAAAAGATTCAGCTTTTGGTAAAACAAAGTGCACAACCATAAAGTACATGATAAGCACATTCTAGAGCACTAATTACAATAAAAGACTACCTTAATTTTCTATGAGTCGAGATTGACACTATCAATAGCGATCGACAACCATGATCGACACCTTTGTCACTCGCGACCGACACCGTCGATTGCGATCAACAGAGTCGACCGATATACCTGCTACCATGTCAGACTTTGTCGATCACGACCGACTAAAAATTCACGATTGACACCATAATTTGTCAGTTGTGATCGACAGAGGTGTCCGACAGACCGACTACCATGTCAGACTTTGTCGATCGTGATCGACTAAAATTTCACGATTGACACCATAATTCATGTGCCACATGTCCATCGCAGTGGACACACCATCGATTGACTAAAATCACCCCGAAATTTGTAGAAAAAGTGTCGATCACGATTGACAATGTCGATCGTGATTGACACTGTCGATCGCAATTGATAGCCCTCATGACTGACATTGTTGATCATGATTAATAGGATTTTCGACACTTTTTAGGGTTTGAATTTTAAGCATATTTTTGGCAAATTTTGGTAAAATTAAGGGGTAACTGAGCATAAGGAAACCTTAGAAAACACTATGGGCTAGCCCCAAGTGTGTGAATTCCTTGTTTTTGGCCCCTAAGTGTTTGATTGAGCATAACTTCTTCATACGAACTCCAATTGCTACAATTTTGGTCTTGTTGGAAACCTCTTTGAGAATTCTACGTGGACATCAACTAGTTTTTGTAAAAATCATATGTGGAGTTCTAGTACAAGTATTTTTAGATTCATCATCAGTTGGGATTAGGTTGTTCGAAGACTTTTAGGGCAAGTGTGAAAAAAGAGGGGTCTATACCTTTTAGTGGATGTTTAAAGGTTGTGTTGTCTGTCTGTTCATCTTTGATCTAGCTCAATACTAATTCGTAAATCTTCACAACTCTTTGGTGTGCACACAAGGGACTTCAGGCAGACTTGGCGAGGTGAAGATTGGACTTGGGCGAGTGTGCCCTTGGCTCACTTAGCAGTCTGAAAGGCAAGAGGCTCGAGGTTGGGAATTCTCTTAACCCTCTCAGTCAATTCCTAGCTCAGGCTAAGTCCAAGTCGTGCTAGAAGTAAGTCAAGGTGATGATAGGAATCTATCAAGTCGAAGACTACTTAAACACTCAAGTTCAAGCAGAAATATAATCTTTTTGTGATCGATAACTTTAAAGGAAAGAATTTAATGTGGTACGATCAACTTAAAGTGCATAAATTCACTCAAGTATTCGTGATGACATGATATCAGACAAGAGCATAAACACGATAACCTATTAAAAAGGAACTAAGTGACTAATACAAATTGATCTAGAACGAGGTTGTACTTGGGGTAAATTGGGGTTGTTCAATCAGGCATATGAACCTTAGATCCGGACGACATCTAGGGAGAGATAGACAAAGCCTTGGGTCTTCCAAGGTTAGTGTCAATCACACTGCTAGGTCTTGGTCCCAGGAGTTGAGCAATTATCCACACTATCCTAGCTCTGAAACTTGTGAATCAGACATGTCTTATGGTATGGAGAGATCCACAAGAAGTTCAGGTGTGGCTTACTTAGAGAAAACCGAAGGCCCTTACAAAACTCAACTTGAATACATTAGTGTTGATGCGACGAAAGCTGAACTTAGCTACGGAATTCGCCACACCACAACAAGAACTAAGCTAAAGTGATGCTAGAACACCTCTATAATCATCAATAGCTTAGCAACCTTTTGAAAACTGAAAACTTTATAACTGTATTTAGTGAACTATGAAAATTCACTTTACAAAAACCTTTGCCTTCCTACAGGCTTCAATTCTGATCTGGTTTACTTCAGTCTTTTCAATTCTATGTTAGCTTATTGTTAGATATTCTTTTCACCACTTTAGATGTGCCAAAACTGTGTTTTAAACTCACCAGAATATCATCGAACTGTTACTGGACTGTTACCTGACTCACCGTAATTGTACCGGAATGTTACCGGAATCAACTGCAATTCTGTTTGTGATTACTTCAAATGGTTGTAGATGAAGTAGAGAAGTAATACCTTAGCTTTCTTCAGTAAATGACCTTTATATGAAGTTTGATGAAAAACTTCACCAGTTTTGAATGCCTTTACTGTCAGACACAATACTATGCATACATGTCCCGTTTCACAAAACTCTTTTGATCAATTTGTAGTTGAGACTACTAGCTTCAAGATAAGCTATGTCTCATGAAAAACTTTACACTATACAGTGAGATCTAACTTGTAGAAATACTGTAAAATGTGTACTCAGAAAACTGTAACTGTTAACTAACTTTCACAGTAACATGAAATCACTTAGATTTCTTCACACAAAGAGAATGCGCTCAAATCCTTCCACATAAATATGTGTTTTCTATTAGAGAAGATGTGTACAAAATGTCTTGGCCTCACTTTGCTCATAGCCATGGAAAACTCTCCTATTCTGAGTAGTTCTCCCTTATCATCTCTCTCTCATATGAATACCAGACTGTTCAGGTTCTACTATTCATCTTTACATATCTACACTTTCTAAGCCTCTCTCTCCGGCTATATCTCGCTCCTCTTGAGCTCCTTTCACTTCTCTTCTCACTCTATTTTTTATCTTCTAACTCATATATATACAAATTTGTTCTGAGACTCAAAACTCGTGATTCTGGAAGTTTCTATGAACTATATTACAGTCGTGAATTTGTCCCTTCACTAAGGCTTGTTTTTCTGAATGCTTTGTTTCTGTTTCTCTTTGTCTCCATTCATCCTTCGTATGTCTTTATGTCTTTATGTCTTTATGTCTTTATGTCTAATTAGTGAGTGAATCTTCAACAGCTCCCCCTCAATCACTAATTAGCATCCTCTGATCTTTCATATATTCTTCTTTTCTTTTATTCTTCATAGGAGTGTATACTATTTCAATCTCCTTCTCCATTACCTTTTCCCTCAATAAATGATATTGAATCTCTATGTGCTTTGTTCTTGCATGAAATACTGGATTCGCTACAAGATACAATGAACTCATATTGTCTCCATGTATGATAGGTATACCTTGATCAATACCCATGCTTTTAAACAAGTTCTGCATCCATATCACTTCTTTTGCTGCTTCCACAAGTCCTTTATACTCAGCTTCAGTTGATGATAAAGCCACTGTATGCTGCTTCTTTGAACACCAGCTTACAAGCTTATCTCCTAGGTATATCATATACCCATGTGTTGACCTTCTGTCATCTTGACTTCCTGCCCAGTCTGAATCACTGTATGCTTTCAGATTTATATCTAATGTAGAAGGATAATATAATCCTTCCTTTATAGTTCTTTTGATATATCTAAGAACTCTTTGTCCTGCAACCCAATGTTGATCCTTCAGACAATGCATAAACTGTGAGAGAACTCCTATTGCATAATTAAGATCTAGTCTTGTTAGCTGTTGATGTGTAAAACACCACAAGAAATGAATTAATGTGACACTAGAACACCTCTATGGTCACCATTAACTCATTGCCACTCCAAACTTTGAGAAATGATAGTCTAAACTGAGAACTTTGCTTCTACAGAAATTCCTAGTCACCGAAATGACATACCTTCAGTATTTTGCTAATTTCTCTTAGCTCAAATATTATTTCTCCAAGATCTTTTAGTAGTTGAAAGTAGAAGAGTAGAGCTTTCCAATAAGCTATCATATGTTTGAAACGAATCTCTAGAACTCAAGCTATGACCTTCACAAGATGACCCTGTATGACTTTCAAAAATGGAATTTTTGCCTGTTTTAGTAATCCTGAGTGTCTAAAAATGAAAATTCGATGCCTAGCATCGACTTGCAACCAAAAGTTGATGCCAGGCATCGACTTTCAACTTTTTTAGCCACTTTTTTGTTCCTGAAATAGGCGCGTTTAACACACATATAATCAAGACCACTTTTATGTGGGAAGTCGATGCCAGGCATTGACTTTATGCTGAAACTCGATGCCAGGCATCGAGTTGCTCCACAAACCTCATGTTATTAAGAAGTTCTAGCAGTACATAACACTCAGAGAATAAAACAAGGACTTATCAACACAAACTCGATGCCAGACATCGACTTGCTCGGAAAACTTCAACTTTTGAAATCATTTCACAGAAGACAAGCATGGAGATGATGGAGAGAGTCTCATACACAGAACTTTAACTATTTCTTCTCATAGCTATGAAAAACTCAGAAGTTTTACAGATGCTTTCTCACTCAGAGAAGCCCGACTGTACTCAGTCATACAAAATGAACTCCTTCTCACATTCTATCACTCTCTTCCACTTCTTCTCTCTACGCGTCAGTTGATACAAACTAACTGTAGCTCAGTGATGAGTAGCACCTCCTTTAATGTCAATCCGGGAAGACGTGAGGATGGTATGAAGACCTCGAGCAAGTGGAGGCACAAGTGCGTGAGTGAGAAGCACACAAACATGCACACACATACACGCACACGCGCACACACAGCAAGACAAAGAGTGAGAAGCAATGGAGTTCTTAGATTACTTTCAAAAAGCTCTTACAGGTTCATTTCAATTATAATCCACCCTCAAAAATGAGCTCTCTAGCTCCTTTTATAGTTTTTGACTAGCTTTGGCCCTGTTCAGACCTAGTGTCCGGCCTAGTTAAAAATTAGGTTCCAGGGCTTATTAGAGGGCTCAAACGAGATCTAAGAAATATGAAAATTGGCAGGTAGATACTTCTAAAGCTCCTCAAGCTCAAGGACTCCTTGGCTTGCACAAAATGGAGCTACAAAAATACGAAATGATATTTACAATGGTTTTTAGTGATGAAAATCACTATTTGTGTAGGGGTTTTCTCTATTGATTTGTCATACACCTCTTTGAGCTCCATACTTGCTCTTTCTTCTTGTGTGCTCAACTCCTTGATGTCTTGAAAAATTAGATGGCCTACTTGCCAGATCTTCTTTGACTGCCATGCCTGCTTGTGCTGTCCCTTCGCTCTGACTCTCTTCGTCTTGTGGCTCCTTCGGTTCCCTGACTGCTGCCAACACCCCCCCACTCTCGCGTCTGTCGCCCCTGAGAGACCCTTGTCTAGAGGATTTTTGAACATAATATTGGACGACATCGGAGGCTAGGTGGTGTTCTTCAAGTCGTAAGCCGCGTGCTAGATCTGTGAGCAAATCATCCCAATTCACAGGTCCGGGAACATCTGGATGAGGCACCCTCAATTGTTCTGAGTGAATAGTTCTCTCCACAGCAAATAATTGGAGGAGATGTGATGGTCTGGGTATAAAGATTTCGGAGTGATATTCCCAAAATCCTGTGATGAACATCTCCTCAAATGTCTGTTTAAAGCAGGCAGGGAGGTACTTGATTCTGGCGTGCCAAGCATATATTACTTCAATTGATGGGGTGGTACTCATATCGTACACCAGATCCTGGTTTCCTGTCACGAAGCCTGCTCCTGAGAAGTGGGGGTCCTTAATGTTCTTAAACGTCCTGAAAGTGATCAGCATTAATTCAAATATTTTCATACACATCTGGGCCATCACATCGGGATTATTGCGTAGCCGAATGCTCCAGTGGCGGATTGTAGAAATCATGTAGTTCACCGTGGGGGGTCCTCGTGGAGGTGCTAGATAAACGTAATTTAACCATTTTGCGCAGGCTTTGATGTCTCTGACGGCAATAGTGAATTCAGGCCAGGTGCGTCTTCGAAGAACTGGAACGTAACAAGGATTATATTTAATAAACAACGGCATATTATTCCAGGTTCGGACCATTTCAGGATATGTTTCCAAAAGCCTGATCCTCCAGGTGGGTTGATGGATGGACCCACGCTTAGCACTTTCCGGTATATCATCTGGACCAAATTGTGTAGCAAATGTGGGAGGCTTGCCGCATCGTCGTTGAATCTCGGCGTTGTAATCGGCCAAAAGTATGCAGTATGGCACATATTGGTCATTATTGGTGCCGATCCATCTATGATGAGACATGCTTCTGAAATATTCTGACTTTATGACAGTTTCTTCTAGGTTCGCTAGTGATTGGATCTGAATGGCCACCCGTTCTTCGTGTGTGTTCGTCGTCTTTTCCAGTGTCTGAAGCCACTCGGGTGCTTCCACTTCCAAGGTGTCTAGTCCCTCTGAGGTTCGTTGCCCTCCTGGCATCGGCATAGGAACATACGGTTCTTCGTACGAATCATCTACCTCAATAGGGACCAACTCTTCTGGCTCTGGTTCTACTACTGGAGAGGGCTGCCTTTCGTATGTCAGTAACCTCTTTTGTAATTCTGCCACCTGCTCAGTTAAGGCCTTTACCTCGTCTGAGGTAGAGGTTGATGGGACACTCTTCAGTTGTTCTTTCGGTTCCTTAAGTCTGCTCCGTAGTGTGTCACGTTCTCTTTCCAAGTCATCATGGGCTTCCAGAAGATCTGCATAGCTTTCCAAAATGGTTTTCATCATCTCCGAGGGAACTGCTTTGAACTGCTCTGGATCTATCTCGTGGGGAGAGCCTTCCATTGCCGCTTCCAAATTCTCTTCATTTTGTTTCTGCAGTCTCTTGTTCTCTTCAAGTGCCATGGCCATATGTTTCTTGAGTAGCGCCACGTTACGTCTGACTCGTAGGTTATCAGCCTGGTATACTTCGAGCAAGGCTTCTAGTTGTTTGACGCCTGATTCTTTTGATGGTTGGGGTGCCTCTAGTAGTGTTTGGTGAGCCTGCTCAAGCGTTGTATAACGTTGATTCACATCTGCATTTTCCTCTTCAAGAATTGTAAGTTGCCTTTGTAAGTTCTGGTGATTTGTTGTCAGTTGTTGATACCGGTCGTCAAGAGCTCTGTACTCATTCTGAAGCTAATATACACATTGATTTAATGCTAGAAATATACTATTTACATTAAATAATGCAGGGAGGGGTGAAGATGCAGGGGGAATGGGGGCGGGAAAGGGAGTTGTGAATGATGTGGATGCAAGTGGAGATGTGGGTGGAGGGGGTATGGGAGATGGAGGTGGCATGGGGGGAGGGAGCGGTGCAGTGGCAGGAGATGTTTCCATAGTGTCAAATGTTTGAGTGACCGTGTAGATGGGGATCGTGGGTGGGGTGGATGTGACGTTAGTGAAGAGAGTGGTGAAAGTGGGCATGGTGACCCCCCCGAATTGGATTCCCGGAGAGAGTGGAATTCCCATGACGATTGTGGTGGTAGTGGACGTGGTGGTGATAGTGTCTTGTGGTGGAGTGAGTTGTGTAGTGAGAGGTGGGGAGGGTGGTGACAGTGGTGCTTCCTGATGTTCGTCTGCTTGCGTTGTATCTCCTGGTGCTGATACGTTGATATGAATTTGTTTCCCGGACCTCATGGGACGGGCGGGAACTCTTTTCTCAAATCGGTGAATGTAGGCCATTGCCTCATGAATGGCCTCATCCAATCCTACTGCATCGGCGTGTAGGTTTATGGACTCGATGAACATGTCATCCACGCCTTCCTCCGCCAGCAATTGGTTCATGAGTTTCTTGCCTGCTTCAAGTGACATTTTATGCTGTTCTTGAACTAGCTGCATGGTTCGATATAGTCTTTTTATTTGTGCCGAATACGCAGGGGCACTTGCTAACTCTGAAAGTTCATCATACTCTTGTTCTTCATAGGCTTCTTCCTCTTGTTCGGTCTCTTGTTCATCGACGTCGACTTCTACAACTTGCGGTCGGGTGGGGGCTGATGTTGTTGTATGGGTTTGTGGTTCCTGAGCTCGCTCTGTTTCCATTTCGAGATTAGAGTCGTAGATTAGTCTAGCCACTTCTTCATCAGTGAGATCATTGAGAGTAAAGCCCTGTGGAAATTCCAAGTCCGATGGGACGGGTGGAAACACCAGATTGGGTCCCTCTGTACTTGGTCTTGGTAGCCGAATGGTGAATGGTCTAATGCGTCGTGTCTGGGGAGGGGTAATTTCTGGTGTAGTGGTGGCTCCCCTTGGTTGAGCGCAGGGTAATTGGACTCCCCCTCTCATCTTCTTTGATGGAGGACCTGCCGCTGATAGCCTTCTCTGGAATTCCTGGGCCCGGGACCATACGAGTGCCCGCTGAATAGGCACGTCATAGGCTAGACATCGATAGATTATCTTGGTTAGAGCACAACATCCGTGAAGCACATTTTTCTGCTTCTTGTTCCACCGTTGATGGGCTAGGTGAATCTGATCTATGATCCAATGTGGTACGTTGATAGGGAGGCTTTCTGTCTCTGCCAAATACAAGCTAAACCATATCTTCTTTGGGGGCATGGTGAATCTTTCCTGGGCGGGGAAAGCAAAATGCTGCATGACAGTCCGTAGGTGAAGAGCGATGGTCGGTGTCATTGCTACCATATCCTTCAGCTTATTGAGATCTTTATGTTTCATTCTGCCTGGAACCATTGTTTCCTTTTCAGTAGGAATGTGCATACCATACATGCCCAATGCTTCTCGTACCAGATTGAGGGTCAGTTTGAATCTTTTAAGTTCGTGGCCCGGCAATAGTGAGGGTAACACAAAAGTGCTGTCGCCTCCCTTGGCCCTGCTAGGAGTGATGGTACTGATAAGATAAGAACAACGTAAGAAATCTGGCTTCGGTAAGTGGGCCCTAAAATAACTGTCCAGGCCAGCTTTGGTCCATACTGAACGCATGACTTCGGCATTCTGATAGCTCTCAAATTCGCGCGTGAAAAAATGGTAGCGTCCCCATTTACCGTTAAACTCCAATTCAGCTTCCCAAAAATAGGTTCCATCACCCAATGGTCCTGCAACATCACTGAACCAATGAGCATGTTTGCCCACTTGAGAGGTGTGCCCCTAGGGAGGATCCTGAACTGGGAGTACATGCACAACTTGAAGTTCTTGCGGTCTTTCGGTGAGATGTGGTTCGAGGAGGAGTGTTTCTATATCCACAATCTGTGCGCTGGATCCGGCGTGAGAACTGGCACCTCCGGCTTCTGCCATGGCCCTGCTTGCTTGTTGGTTCTGTGAGAATATGGAACCAGGCGTTAACATCGTAATGGACAGAATAAACCCGTTGTTGTCCCCGTTACAACATTAACAAGAGGTAGATGATGAGTCAGTGGTTAGTGAGTGCACGATGACAGTGCGTGTAGTTAATATCTGGATAGTCCTAGGAGCTAGATGGAAAGGTGCACTGTCTGACTAATGCAGTTAGTAAGTGGAGATGAATTCACAGATTGGGTCGGGGGGTTTATTACAAGTCTTAGGTTGCCAAACACCATGGATGGCTTTTGGTCTTGGTTTTGTGGAGATTCGGGAGGGTTGCATGAGTAATTCTGCTGGGAGTTGTTGTGTCATTGGGACCCATTTACGAGTGAGTCTGTGCGTGCTTCTAGGTGGTAGTGTGTTCGAGTGTATCAGACAAGAGTGGGTGGCGGCTGCTTGAGCGAGTGGACCCTGTCGTGTATGATGTGAATTGTGTGGGAATAGTTGAGCCCGCAAGCAAGCCTTAGGCACCCAAATTTGTCTTGATTGTGGGTCAGCCTTCATCGACTTCTTGGGTACCCAAATGGATTTCACTTTCTCAACAGAGGTTTTAGGAGTCCTCTTATTAGCATCAAGTCGTTGATTAATAATAGGAAGTTGAGACCGTTGTTGCGACTTAGTTACGGTCGGCAGCTCGTCTTTCCGCACCCACATTCGTTTCATCAGCTGAGTTGTTCTGCTTCGCGCGTTCTTTTGGTCTCTCACCTGGAGAGTCTTCAGTGATTGATCTGCCCTTAGTTGCTGCAAGGGCTTTCCACGCCTCACAATCCTATGACATATGCTTCCACAGGATTGACAGTTAATTGCAACTCTTGACAGTAAGATAGTTTAACAGCACTAGTGGCTGCACCTGAGTCAATCAAGGCTCTTACAGTCCTTGCACTCTTTCCTTGTCCTATATCTAAGGTTATGAAAGGACGTCGATCAGTTATCCTATGTGAGCTAACACCTGAAACTTCACACATAGCCACGTTATATCCTTGATCTGCATATGCATCTTGCCTAGGGTGCTCTCTACCTTGTCTTCTTAATTTCATTCTTCGTATGCGCTCTAGGGCTTCTGCTTGAGCTTCTTCTCGAATTCGCTTTTCTTCCTCTTTGCGTTTCTTAGCAGTATTGAGTCGACTTAGCATTTCCTCTGTGAGAGGTTCCTGATACAACTTGACTCTGCATTCGCTGATATAACTTGGGAGAACATCGCCTTCTAATGTGGCTAGTTGCACTGCTCCACTTGTTGAGATTCTATTAATGATCATGGGTCCGTAGCCTCTCTTTTCTAGCTTCCTTGCATGTTGTTTCAATGTGTAGACTAGAACTAAGTCGCGTGCCTTTAAACCTTTATCTTTAACGTGGGCATCAAAGTAGGCCTTCTGTCGTTTCTTAGCTGCATATATCCCTGCAGCTGCTCTCAGTCTTGTTTCTCCTAATCGTTCAAGGTCAAAAAGTCTAGAGGAGAGTTCATGACCCGTCCATTCATGCTCTTGTGCCACTTTCAATGTAGGTATCAAAAAGTCTAAAGGTAGCACAACATTTTGACCAAACACCATTTGAAAGGGAGTGGCTTGGAGTACCATTTTGTAAGCGACTCGGTATGCCCAAACAGCATGGTGTAACTGTTTGTCCCAATCAGAGCGTTTATTGTTCACTAATTTCATCAGTACATTGCATAAGATCTTGTTGGTGCTCTCAGCCTGGCCATTTGCTTGAGGGTGATAGGGGGCAGACTTTTTATGTATTACCAAAAATTCTTGGAGCAGATTTTCAATAACTTCATTCAAGAAGTGAGTGCCTCTATCACTAACTAGCTCTATAGGTAGCCCATATCTTGTGAATACATTTTCAAACAAGAATTTAGCAGTTGTTTGAGCATCGTTCTTCGTTGTGGCTTTTACCTCTACCCACTTTGTTAGATAGTCTGTCGCAACAATGATATATTCTGCATGGGAACCCTTAGCTGGGGGATTAATAGGACCTACGAAGTCTATTCCCCACTTAGAGAATGCGCGTCCACCCATCATAGGTTTCAGTGGCATCTCATCTTTACGTATAGGATACTGAGTTCTCTGACAGACATCACAACATTTCACATAGGTATGTGCATCCATGTGAAGGGTCGGCCACCAGAAGCCCGCAAATAGTATTGCCTTGATCACCCGATCTGGTCCAAAATGTCTTCCTGCTACACCTTGGTGAGCAGTGTCCAAGATCTTGAGATACTCACTCTCATGGACACATAGTCTCAAGTAACCATCTTTACCACATTTGTATAGATCATCGCCAATGAGAGAGTAATCCTGGGCTTCTTGTTCTAAACTCCTTTTCCTAGCCAGAGTCATGTCTGGAGGGAATGTTTTCGTCCTCAGAAAGGATACTAGTGGTTCACTCCAATCCGGCACTATGGACACTTGATAAAGAGTGGCATGTTCCACAGGTGGTTTAGTGCAACAGATTGGGCATTCCTTGCACAACTTTTGGAAATCAACTTCCATAGTTGGCCAATGCACTCCGAGTCTCCTTAGTGTCTGTAGGGTTCGCTGCTTTGAGTAGTGTTGCTCTAATGCACCTACATGTGCTAAATGCAACCATTTATTGTACTCGTCCTCTTTCACACAACAAGCCAAGATTCCTTGATCTGTGTGCTTGTACATGCTTCCTGCCATGATGTGGTACTTTTGGGCTTTCACAACCTCTCTATTCTGTGTGTTTACTACTGGATGGTTAGGCCCGTATGTCAATACTGGTACCAATGGCTTAGCCCACTGCGGCACCACTTCCAAATTAAACAAGTAAGCATCAGGAAGGTCATCTGCTTGTGGGGCTTCTCCAGATGTGAGCCTAGAGAGATGATCTGCTCTCAAATGAGTCCTCCCTTTTCTCACCACTACCTCAAAATCATATTCCATTAGCAAGAGAAACCATCTTAATAATCTTCCTGTGTTGCATGGCTTGTTTACGAGGTATAGCAATGCTTGATGATCAGTAAAAAATTTAAACTTATTTGCAAGCAAATAGTGTCTAAATTTCTTAACTGCATATATCATGCCTAAGCCTTCTCTCTCAGTAGTGGTGTAATTTCGTTCAGCTGCATTCAATTGTCTACTGGCATAGGCAATTGGAAGATCCATATTACCTTCACCAATAGGTTGAGCAAGCACACACCCAATAGCATAATTGGATGCATCCACGTGAACATGGAATGGCTTATTCCAATCTAGTGAGGTCAAGATTGGTGCTGAACATAATCTTCGTTTAAGCTCCTTGAAGGAATTCTCACATTCCTCAGTCCACTCAAAATTTGTCAGAAGTCCATACATGGGCTTTGCAATGACAGCATACATGTGAATGAACCGGCGGTAGTAACCACAATGTCCCATGAAAGCTTGTACTTCCTTGACATTCCTTGGCCTGGGTAGCTGTGCTATGGCTCTCACTTTCTCTTCGTCAGTAGATATGCCATTCTTTGACACTATGTGCCCTAGAATCTTGCCTTGCCTGACCATGAAAACACATTTTTCTGGGTTTAAGCAGACTTGATATTCTCTACATTTGTCAAAGATTTGTCTGAGTTCGGGAATATGGGTTTGCCTAATGTTGGAATGAGCACAAAGATCATCAACATAGACTTCTAAGTTCTTCCTCAAGAACTCCTTAAATACATGGCACATTAGTCTCTGGAAGGTAGCTGGTGCATTGGTAAGCCCAAATGGCATTACTCTAAAGGCAAAAATGCCCCATTCTGTGGCAAAGGCTGTCTTATGCTGATCCTCTGGAGCTATGGCTACTTGATTGTAGCCCGAAAATCCATCAAGGAAGCTGTACACTTCCTTGCCTGCCACTCTTTCTAAGAGATGTTCTGTGATGGGAAGCGGATAGTTATCTCGGATTGTGGCTGCATTGACCTTCTTTAAGTTAATGCATACACGTAGTTTTCCATTCTTTTTGGGCACCACTACGATGGGGGATACCCACTCAGTGTGCTCAATTTCATAGATAAATCCAGCTTCAACCAGTCTATCTATCTCCTCTTTGATCTTGGCAGCGTAATTATCGTTATATGTATAGGGCTTTTGCTTAGAGGGTTTAGCATATGAGGTCATGGGGATAGTGTGTGAACATATGTCAGGGTCAACACCTTTCAAATCCTTGTAACTCCAAGCGAATACATCTCTGTATTCTCTTAGCAAGGCTATTAACGCATGCTCCTCTTCCTCTGTTAGGTCATGGCCTATGTACGTGCATTTCTCCTCTCCTTCTTCTAGGGCCACTACTACTTTCTTTGTGGTTTCTTTATTATCATAGGCCTCTCCTGATTGTGCCTCTCGTTTAGGCATTCTTATCATGACTCTCCTATCGTCTATCTCATAGTTCTTAAAATTTTCCAGGACCTCAAACAATGATTCTTCCTCTTCTGGGGAGACTTCTTTCTTCTTTCGTTTCCTTCCTTCTTCCTTCGGGGTCACATGTGTGGCTAATCTTACATCGTTTGGAAGCTCTCCATGCCTCTGGGGTTGAAATTCCACTTCATGGAAGTATTCTTCATCTGATGCAAAAGGTGGGTCCATAATGATTGACTCTAGATCGGAGTCACTTGCATCCTCAAATGCATCAGGGTTAGGTTCGCATTCTTCTAGAACTGCCTCTCCCATGATTGGCTCTATGGAGAAGACTGAAATGTCATAGCCATCCTCATCACAGTGAGGTGTCCATTGTTCCTCATTGATGGCTACATCCATGGTTGCTAGAATTTCTGCCCAGCCGTGGGGTTCAAATTCTTCGTCAGGAAAGACTACAGGTGCATAGGCTGGGTCTTGAATTGATCTATGGTTTTCTTTTGCACCTACCTCTCTGACTTTCTCTCTCTTCTCTTCTTCTACTGCTACTTTGCACATCCATAAGTGGGTGTCTTCATGCATCCATGAGGATCCTGACCCTATGGAATGCACCGATTCTGTATCATCTTTGGATCTATGGATGGGATTCCATTGGATAGGAGGTACATCTCTATGAGAGTAATCCTTGAGATTGACTTTGGTTGTAACACCTAAGTGCTGCAAATACAAAGAATTGGTTCCCCAATCCTGTACCACTTGCAACTGCCGCATAAATGGTCTTCCCAAGATCATTTCATAGGCATGATTTTTGCTGAAGTCACATATAGCAAATGTATGCTCAAACTCGACACCACAGGTGGTGAGAGTTATTCCTTCTAGCAATCCTAAGGGTCTCTCAATATGACCATCGGCCATCTGCAATTTCATTCTCGTTGGCCTGAGTGCTGGCTTGCCCGAACGCTTCCATAGGGAAGTGGTGGCAATTGCAACTCCTGCACCTGAGTCCAAAATTGCCTTGGTGGTGTACTCCTGGTAGGTAATGGGAAGATAGGTGTTCCCTTCTTCACCTTCACACATATCTCCTATCTTATCCAAGGGTATTTCTGGCACTGTCCTTTGGGATCCTACCTGGGAACGAGGTTTTGCTATCTCTGGTACTTGTTTGGCGACATGTTTCCATAATTCAGGTCTAACCTTGAGTAGCTCTTCTAACTTGAGATTGCACTGCACTTTAGTGTTTTTCACTACTTCTGTGTTCCTAGGTAAGACTGAGTCCTCATTTCGTACCATGACCGTGGGTGCTCTCATACAAGTAGACTTAGCTTCCCATGGGCCTGTGAAGTGGGGTAATTCTTGTAGAGAGTTAGACTCAAAGTCTAGTCTGTCCTGAGATTGGCACTCTCCTGTTCTCCATAAATGGATGGGATGTCTTGTGGGAATTGGTCATGTGCATCATCCACAATTTCAATGGGAGGAGGGACTTCACTTTCTTTAGCCCATTTGTCTTTTTGAATCTCGCGTAGGAATTCTGGTGTGAACCGATTCATAGAAGATGAAGTGTCTGGCTCTGTAGAGTTAGGCACATAGGCTTTCTGGTTAGGAAGACCTGCTCTTTCACTAGCCTTGTCATGGTGTTGAGGGGCGAGTTCCTTTTGTGATTGTGCCATTAGATTCTCTATTCTTCCTAGGGAAGGGGGGTTGTCTGGTTCAGTGGAATTGGGCACATAAACTTCCGATGGGGGATGGGTCATGTTTTTGCTTGCTTTATCTCTTTCTTGATTTTTTTCTTCCTGGGCAGATCTTGCAATTATGCCCTCTAACTTCTCTAGGAGTCCATCCAAGTGTAATTGCGTCTTGGCTGAGCCCGAGTAATTGAAAAGGCGACTGGCTTCAAACATAGTCTGAGCCAATGCGACCATTTTCGTGCAAAGCTTGGTACTTTCTATCTTTAGGTCAGCTCTAGGGTAGCACTTGTCATGATCCGTGACATTTGGCCCTTCTTGGATTCTGGCCTGATATGCTTTAAGCATCATGTCTATGTCTTCAGGAGTGGGATCAGCTAATACTGATCCTACTCTGGGGGGTGGTGGAATCGTATGAGGTGGGTTGGAAGGTGGCGGGTCGAATGGCGATGGGAATGGTGGTGGTGGGGTAGTGTGAGAGGGAGTTTGAGATGTGAGTTCAGTTATCCTGGCTTTGGTTTCTCTTATGCTTTCCTCAAGTTCACTCATCTTTTTAGCCCATTGTCTTTTCATTCTTTCCCGACTATCTTTCCACGCTCTAGTCCTTTTCTTTGTCATGCTCTCGGTTTCACTAGCCTCTGGGTTCTTATCCTGGTTTACCCCTTGGTTCTGCTGCAATGCCTGAGCTCTAGTCACTACCTGTACTGGTGCGGTGGATGTCACACTTCCTGTGGAGTCTACCACCAACCCAATAACGTTAATAGGAGTGATTTTTGGCATATTATTAGGATTCTTAGGGCAATCTCGTAAGAGATGCTCCTTTCCACATTCTTGGCAAAAGCCCTGAATTGTCACTGACTGGGGTTGTGTAAGTGGAGGTAAGGGACAATCACGAATGAGATGATCTCCCTGACATCTGTAGCACGGTCCTCTTGGGAATGGAGGTCTTACTTGCTTAGGTTGAGGCCTAGGGTTGGGATTTGCATACATGACGTTTGTGTAATCTGACTCCCAACTAGGTTCACTCGGTTCCTCACTGTAGTAGGACTCACCATGTTCAGGAGATTGCATGTAGTAAGCCTGGGGACTATCGACATGTGTAGAATCAAAGCTATGGTCACTGGGGTCACTTTCAAAAAGCAATGGGGTTACAGGGACTATAGCTCTATTCAGGTTTTCTTCTTCTGCTGCATATTTTACTGGGATCGCATTAGCTGGGGCAAGGGGTTGTTGTGCTAACACAGGCTGAGGCCTTTGGTGGTTTTGGTATGGTTGCTGATAAGGTTGTTGTGGCCTGCCGTATGGCTGTGGAGGGTACGGGTTTTGGTATCTTCCCTGCGGTGGATAGGGTTGAGGGTAAGTTTGCCTAACTGTTTGCTTGTTGTAGGGGCAATCTTGTGCGGTGTGATTGGTGTACCTCCGTTCTATGGTGCAGTACTGGCTACTAGGATTTACTTGGGGCTGAGCCATAATGGGACATACGTTCGCCATGTGGTCGCCACCACAAGTATAGCACCTTTTCACAGGGGCAAACCTTGGGATTTGTTTGCTAGTTACACCTAATTTCTGAGCTACTTTCTCTGCAAGTTCCTCGATTGAAGTGGATTGCGTGGAAGAGAGGTTAGAGGCACTATCCGAATCTTTGTATATCTTGGAAAGCTCTAACTCCTCCCCTAGGTTATTCTCAATGTCAATACACATGCGTACACATTCTTCTATTGTCCTAGGGTCCTTCAAGTACACATAAGATCTCAATTTAGTACTTAGCAATCCATCCAGGAATAAAGCCACTTGCTTAGCTGGTGTGGGTAGCTCCGAAACAGGGCATCTTTCTAAGTATTGCCTAAATCTTCTTCCTGCAAGTCTCACGGTTTCTTGAGGGGTTTGCTTGAAGCTGTGAATCAGTGAGGAGGTATTATGTCTTATGCCACTCTTAGAGAATTCAATAATGAAAGCCTCTAGGAGTTGGTCTATGCTTCTGCACTGTCTCTCGTTTAGTGGCTGAAACCATGTCAGGGCAATGTTCCTAAGGGTTAGACCAAAGGCATTGTACTGCGTGAATAGATCCTCCACTTGTTCAGCTCTCAGGACTTGTCTAAACTCAACCACATGATCGTATGGATCTCCAGTGCCATCGAAGTAGTTCTTCATGGACTTAACTAGCTGAGTTGGTCTCAAAGTCCTTGTGTGCTCTCTAGGTCGTGGTAGAGGGAACTCATCTGCATCTCTTTGATTCCTGTGAGCTCTAAGCATCTCAGGTTCTACTCTATTCGTTTCCATTCTCGTTCTTTCTCTGCCCCCTGGGGTGGCAAAGCTTACTTCTGGCCTATCTCTATGTCTGTCTCTTTGAGTTCCATGAGCGTGGGAGGTTCCAGCTCCTGGGTGACCAAAGGACACGTTCGATCTTGGTTGGGGGAAAACGAATTCACCCTTCCAAGTGTAAGCATGCCTATCATTTTCTGTAACCCCAAAGATCCTCTCTGAGGCATGATCTAGGTAGGTCACTCTGCCTGGGCTATCAGGGTCCTTAAACTCATAGATCATGATTGTTCCTATATCAGTTGGCTGATCAGATTTATACCTCCAAAAGGCTTCGTCAGTTTCTCGATTGAGGAGCAATTCTATGCTCTTGTTGTCCTGGGGAACCCACTCTGGTGTGATAATCCTAGTGAGAACCGATTTGCCTCGAGGGGTTCTAGGTTTTGTACCCATGTTTCCTTGCTCTAGGTCCCCTAAGTCCGCTTCTGAGATCACATTTCCAAATTCGTCCATCCTATCTGGGTGACTGGTGACTACGTATATGGTTCCTTCTTTGTCCAAGTATGCTCCGTTTTCAAACTTGACAGCTGGGCGCTCTAGTCCAATGGATTGATCAGGATTCTTAATATGTACCACAGATCTTCCTAGGCCGTCCTCATAGATGCTAGCACCTAATCGGTTGGTCCTAAGGTATTCCAACTGCGTTTTGTATGGGCCTTCTACCCTGTGCAAGTATGGTACTCCTGAACTTCCTGACGGTCTCTCCATACCTTGAGACATCTCGGATTCACTAGTCTCAGAACTTGGGTAATGCGAGTGGTGACTCAACTGCTGGGCCCAAGACCTCGCAGTATGATTGACACTAGCTTCTGAAGACCTAAGGCTTTGTCTATCTCTTACTAGATGTCGCCCTGATCTAAGGTTCATATGCCTAACTGATTAACCCAATTTTTCTAGGTACAACCACGTTTCTGAGTCCTTTGTATCATTTACTTATTCCCCTTTTTATGTTGATTATCGTGTTTATACTCTTGTCTGATATCACGTTGTTAGGAATACTTGAGTTTAATTTCGCACTTTAGTTTGGTCGTTTTCACGTTAGGTTCTTTTCCTTTAAGGTTGTCGTTCACACACACAGGTTATCTCTTGACTTGAACTTGATTTCTTAGATAGTCTTTGATTTATCTCGTGCCTATCGTTGCCTGGAATTACTTCTAACACTACCCGCACTTAGCCTAAACTAAGAATTGACAGAGGGTGTTGCGGATTTTCCAACCTTGAGTTCCTTTCCTTGTGTTGTTGCCCTGGTGTGCCCAAGACGCGCGTTCCCAAGCCTGCACTTACTCTTGCTTTGCGTACCCTTCGATGCTCTCAAAGGACCTGTAAAAGGCCCATTGTTAGCTCAAGACTTAAATTCAAAAGACAGAACCAATCACTTTCATTCATGTAACACTTCACCAATTTGCACTATGACTTTTTGGACACAACTCTAGAGATCCCTGAATTTTGTTCCCCCTGGGTATGGTCAACTTCAAAATACCCTGTCTAATAATCCTGATCTTAATTTAACTATAACCAGTCGATGTTTTTGTTGTACTCTCTGCGAGCTTTCCAACAAAAAAAAAATCACGGCAAACGGATTTCGTATGAGAAAGTTATGCCCGTTCAGGGTTTTGGGGCTAAAACAGGATTAAACTAGGTTAATCAGGCAAACAGGAATTCTCGGGTTACTTGGGTCATGCCCTCGTAATGCAATACTACACCCTAGTGTCTGTCCCACACTTGGCCAAAATTTAGACCAATGTTTTTGCCTTAAAAATTTGACCTAATTTGCCCTTCTAACGTGTTCGCAAAGTCTGTCGGTCGCGATTGACAGGTCAGTCGCGATCGACGTGTCGATCGCGATTGACAGGTCCATCGTGGCTGTCAGTCACGATTGACACGTGGCCAAAAATTCTGTCCGTCGTGGTCAAACAATCATTGACTCTGTCGGTCGCGATTGATGGGTCGATCGCGATTGACAGGTCGGTCGCGAGGGTCTGTCCGTCGTGGTCAAACAATCGTTGACTGTGTCGGTCGCGATTGACAGAGCCGTCGTGGGCTGTCAGTCGCGATTGATGGGTCGATCGCGATTGATGACTCAATCGCGATTGACACGTGTCACGCGTATGGTGCGTCAGTCGTGGTCAATCGGTCGTTGACTCTGTCGGTCGCGATTGACAGAGCCGTCGTGGGCTGTCAGTCGCGATTGATGGGTCGATCGCGATTGACAGGTCTGTCCGTCGTGGTTTGTCGATCGCGATTGACAGAGCGATCGCGATTGACAAAAATCTGAGGAATTTCAAAAAACTAAACACATTTTTGGGAAGCTCTAGGCCTGTAGATCATGGTTTTGCACTTTGTTTGGCAATTTGAGCATTTTTTCTGTCGGTCGCGATTGACAGAGGTCGGCGACACACAGACAGTTACTTCGAATTCCGTACCTGCGCAGAGTGCTGGGGACGATGATGCGGCCTGTACCTGCAAGACAGCTCAAAAAACATGCAAAAATAGCACACACAATTTCGCTCTCTTGCTCTCTCTCACAAGTGAAATGAGGGAAATGAGGTGGAGAAGGTGATATGATAAAAAAACTGAATTTTTCGCGATGATGGAAATGGAGGTGGAAGATGGTGATGATGATGATGGTGATGATGGTGGTAAGGTAAGAAAGAGAAAAATAGGAAAAGTAACGAAATTACCTACAACGCCAACATCTCCAATCTACGTCTTACCATCACACGCTCGTCCTCAAAGCTCGATCCCCGGCAACGGCGCCAAAATTTGGTGTAGCTCAGTGATGAGTAGCACCTCCTTTAATGTCAATCCGGGAAGACGTGAGGATGGTATGAAGACCTCGAGCAAGTGGAGGCACAAGTGCGTGAGTGAGAAGCACACAAACATGCACACACATACACGCACACGCGCACACACAGCAAGACAAAGAGTGAGAAGCAATGGAGTTCTTAGCTTTGGCCCTGTTCAGACCTAGTGTCCGGCCTAGTTAAAAATTAGGTTCCAGGGCTTATTTGAGGGCTCAAACGAGATCTAAGAAATATGAAAATTGGCAGGTAGATACTTCTAAAGCTCCTCAAGCTCAAGGACTCCTTGGCTTGCACAAAATGGAGCTACAAAAATACGAAATGATATTTACAATGGTTTTTAGTGATGAAAATCACTATTTGTGTAGGGGTTTTCTCTATTGATTTGTCATACACCTCTTTGAGCTCCCTACTTGCTCTTTCTTATTGTGTGCTCAACTCCTTGATGTCTTGAAAAATTAGATGGCCTACTTGCCAGATCTTCTTTGACTGCCATGCCTGCTTGTGCTGTCCCTTCGCTCTGACTCTCTTCGTCTTGTGGCTCCTTCGGTTCCCTGACTGCTGCCAACACTAACTTATATAGATTTTCTTATTCTCGTGACTTTTTAAAAAACTTCTAGAACTAAAGTGAACTAACTTTACAAATATAATACACGTGAATTTGTCCCTTCACATAGGCATGTGGTTTTCTTCCTAAGATTTGACCTTCAAATATATGTCCAATTAGTGATTGTTTCTCCAACAGCTCCCCCTTAATCACTAATTGACATTCTCTGTTTCTTCATATCATCTTCTTTTTCTTTTACTCCTGCCATGCTTCTGAATCTGCTGGTCTTCACACCATCCAAGCTCTTTGTCATTATGTCTACTATCTGATCTTTAGTAGAAATGTACTCCACTTCAATCTCCTTCTCCATTACCTTTTCTCTGAGAAAATGATACTGTATCTCTATGTGCTTTGTCCTTGCATGAAAAACTGGATTTGCTGCAAGATAAAGTGAACTCATATTATCTCCATGTATTGTAGGTGTACCTTGATCAATGCCCAAGCTTTTGAACAATGTCTGCATCCATATGACCTCCTTAGCTGCTTCCACAAGTCCTTTGTACTCAGCTTCAGTTGATGATAATGCTATTGTATGTTGTTTCTTTGAACACCAACTTACAAGCTTATCACCAATGTATATCATGTAGCCATGAGTTGATCTTCTGTCATCCTGGTTACCTGCCCAGTCTGAGTCATTGTAGGCTCTCAACTTCAAATCTGATGTAAAAGGATAATATAATCCTTCCTTTATAGTTCCTTTGATATATCTGAGAACTCTTTGACCTGCAATCCAATGTGGGTCCTTTGGACAATGCATGAATTGTGACAAAAATCCCACTGCATAACTAAGATCAGGTCTTGTTAGTGTAGCATAAATCAAACTACCCACAAGAGATTGATACTTCCTCATATCTTTGTATTCTACACCATCATATTTACTGAGCTTGTGATTAACTTCAAGTGGAGTTGAAGCTTCTCTGCAATTTTCCATATCAAACTTCTTCAATAGATTCAGAAGATACCTTTCTTGTGATACATATATGCCATAATCTGTATAAGTGCCTTCCATTCCAAGAAAGTATGATAACTTTCCTAGGTCACTAATCTTGAACTCTTTCTCAAGTAATCTCTTTACCTCCTTGATTCCTTCATCTGAAGTACCTGTGATTATAATGTCATCTACATAAATACAAATGTAGATTGTACCTTCCTCTGTTCTTTTGATGAGTAGACTTGGATCTGCTTTTGAACTTTGATATCCAAGTTCATTCAGATACTTCACCAGTCTATAGTTCCATGCTCTTGGAGCTTGCTTCAATCCATAGAGTGCTCTTCTCAACCTGCAAACAAAATTTGGATACCTTGGAATCTATAAACCCTTGAGCTTGTTCCATATATACCTCATCTGATATGTACCCATTCAAGAATGCATTCTTTATATCCAATTGACTTAGGGTCCATCCTTTTGAAGCTGCAATAGCAATGATTCTCCTTATAATTGACATCTTAGCTACAGAACTGAATGTCTCATCATAATCTATGCCATATGTTTGGGCATAGCCTTTCACCACGAGTCTAGCTTTGTATTTGGCTATACTTCCATCTGCAAGCTTCTTCACTTTATAAACCCATTTATTTCCAATTACTTTCTTACCATTTGGTTTAGGAACAAGTTCCCATGTCTTGTTCTCCTCCAGTGCATTGAATTCTTCCTTCATTGCTTCTTCCCATTGCTTCTTCCCATTGCTTCTTACCTTTAGCTTCATCATAGTTTTCAGGTTCTTCATCATCTTTGACCATATATGCATAGTTCTTCTGAGTTATGTAAGAAGTATCATAAGAATACCTTTCTGGCTGCCTTCTAGTCCTGCTTGACCTCCTTGGTTCACATTCTTCATATGTGTCTGGATAAACAACTTCAGCAAATATAGGAGCTTCTTCATTCCTTCTTGTTAATCCACTTCTGGATGTCCTTGCTTGCATATAATCTTCATCTCTATTTACCTGCACAATTGATTTTCCTTTCTCACATCTTCTTACCTCTTCTTCAAATTCTTTAGTTGTATGACTTTGATCTGCATACCAACTTTTCTGTTCATCAAATGTAACATCTCTAGAAACAATAAATTGTTTGGTTAGAGGATTCCACAATCTGTAACCCATCTGCTTTTCATCATAACCAATGAACATATATTTTTCTGCCTTTGGTTCAAGTTTATGTCTAAGTTGTGATGGCACATAAGCATATGCAATTGATCCAAACACTCTACAATGATCGAGTGTTGGTTTCTTACCCCACCAAGCTTCATATGGAGTCATTCCATTGAGAGCTGCACATGGTAATCTATTCACAAGATATGTAGCTGTATTTACAGCCTCAGCCCAAAGATAATTTGGACAATGCTTCTCCTTTAGCATAGCTCTAGCAAACTCAACCAAAGTCCTATTCCTTCTTTCTGCTACACCATTTTGTTGTGGTGTATACCTGCAGGTTATTTCTCTCTTAATACGTGCATTCCAAAGATAATCATTGAACTCTTGGGAGAAGTACTCTCCCCCTCCATCAGACCTCAGTCTCTTAAGCTTTTGACCTGTGACTCTCTCTACATATGCATGAAAATGCTTGAAAGCTCCAAACACTTCTGATCTTTCCTTCAAAACATATAATGTTATCCATCTTGTAGCGTCATCAATGAAAAGAACATAGTACCTTGAGCCACTGATAGATCCTTCTTTTGTTGGTCCCCATACATCTGTATGAATGAGCTCTAGTAATCCATCATGTTTGAATCCTTTCTTCTGAAATGGTAACCTGTGTGCTTTTCCCATTTGACATGCTTCACATTTATAAACCATATGTTGACTTTGCACATTTGGTAATCCTAGTACAGACTGATTAGCAACCATAGCTTTAATTCCTCTTTCATTGAAGTGACCTAATCTCTTATGCCAGAGATCAAGTTCTGTAATCACTCCTTCACCATGTGTAAGCAAAGCTTGACCAATGTTCCCTTGTACTCTTAAAGTAAAGAGTCTACCTTCTTTCTTACCAGAGACAATCTGATTATATCCATTCTCTGGATCTTCAACAAATACTCCTTCATTTGTAAACCTGACTTGAAAACCTTTTTCAACTATCTGTCCCACACTAATCAAGTTTTTAGGTATTGTGGGAACATACAAAACATTGGTTAGCAAATCTGCTCCACTCTTGCATTTCACTTTTCCAATTGAATGTACACTATGTCTTGTATTATCACCCGTTTGAACTGTATGACTAGAAATACCTTTTTCCAATTCTGACATCAATTCTATGTTTCCTGACAAATGATTACAACATCCAGAGTCAATGTAAAATACCTTTAGATCTTCTTTATCTGATGTGCTGATTGAATTCATCATCAATGATGTATGACTCTCAATCTGTGTGTCATTTGCATAATTGTAGTAGGTGGTGTTGTAGGATCGATTCTGTCCCCAACTTCTTCCTCCACCTCTACCATAGCCTCCTCTTTGACTTTGTCTACCTCTTTGAAAATTACTTTGATATCTTCCACCTTTGCCTATGCTATTGTTGTTTTGATTCTGGTTTGATCCTTGTTGGTTGTGCCAACAGTCATGAGCCAAATGATTACTCAATCCACAGATCCAGCAAGTATTCTTGTTGTTATTCTGATTACCTCTACCTCTTCCAAAAGCTCTTGGTCTTCCTCTGCCAGTGCCTTTACCTCTTACATAATAAACTTGAGAACTCGACTCCTCTTCATCCTTTGCTTTACCTTTATCTCCTTTCTTCTTGTTCTTCATGTACATTGCAGAACTTTGTCCTTTATCTCCATCTCCCTTATAGGCTTGCTCAAATGTGAGCATCAAACCAAGCAACTGGTTCAAATCTGGAACATAATGATTTAATGAAAGTTCTATTGATAAGACAAAAGGTTTCCACCTTTCATCTCCTCTCAAACCTGTAAGTAATTGAGCAATCAACTTGTGATCCTCAATATCTTCATCTATGGATCCAAGACTGTCTGCAAGATCCTTCATCTTAGTGACATAATCACTAATACTTTGACTTGGGTTCTTCTTGAATGTTGTAAACTCTGACCATAGACTTGCTTTCCGTGCTTTAGTAGTGCTTTGGAAATGATACTCCAATGCGTTCCATATATCTTCAGATGATTCCAATCCTCTGATGTGTGGTAGCAAATGATCAGAGATTGTATTGTAGATGTAGGCTTTTGCACTTGCATCCTTCTTCTGCCAATGCTTTAAAGCATCAAGTTCCTCTTTCTTTGGTCGGCTTTCATCTTCAAATATTGGCTTCTCTTCTTCACCTGTTACGTATACCAAGAGATCCTTACTCATAAGTAAGGCTTCAGTTCTCATTACCCATGCGGGGTAATTATCTCTGTCCAATTTGTCAATGGAGATATGAGCTGCCATACTCCTTTCCTTCTGGTGCAACCTGTGAGCTTAAAGGATAAAGGATAATACCTTTTGGAGTTCTTTGTGTATGAAGATACTTTTGAAGTAACCTTCTGATGCCTTGTGTCTTCAAATGCTTCACCTTTCAAACTTTAATGGAAAACTTTCCAAAACTTCTCGTACCTTTGCCGCCTTCTGATCTTCAGGACCTTTCTGCTCTGATACCACTTGTTGATGTGTAAAACACCACAAGAAATGAATTAATGTGACACTAGAACACCTCTATGGTCACCATTAACTCATTTCCACTCCAAAGTTTGAGAAATGACAGTCTAAACTGAGAACTTTGCTTCTACAGAAATTCGTAGTCACCGAAATAACATACCTTAAGTATTTTGCTTATTTCTCTTAGCTCAAATATTATTTCTCCAAGATCTTTTAGTCGTTGAAAGTAGATAAGTAGAGCTTTCCAACAAGCTATCATATGTTTGAAACGGATCTCTAGAACTCAAGTTATGACCTTCACAAGATGACCCTGTATGACTTTCAAAAATGGATTTTTTGCCTGTTTTAGTAATCTTGAGTGTCTAAAAATGAAAATTCGATGCTTAGCATCGACTTCCAACCAAAAGTCGATGCCTGACATCGACTTTCAGCTTCTTTAGCCACTTTTTTGTTCCTGAAATAGGCGCGTTTAACACACATATGATCAAGACCACTTTTATGTGGGAAGTTGATGCCATGCATCGACTTTATGCTTAAACTCGATGCCAGGCATCGAGTTGCTCCACAAACCTCATGTTTTTAAGAAGTTCTAGCAGTACATAACACTCAGAGAATAAAACAAGGATGTCTTATCAACACAAACTCGATGCCAGGCATCGACTTGCTCGGAAAACTTCAACTTTTGAAATCATTTCACAAAAGACAAGCATGGAGATGATGGAGAGAGTCTCATACACAGAACTTTAACTATTTCTTCTCATAGCTATGAGAAACTCAGAAGTTTTACAGATGCTTTCTCACTCAGAGAAGCCCGACTGTACTCAATCATACAAAATGAACTCCTTCTCACATTCTATCACTCTCTTACACTTCTTCTCTCTACGCGTCAGTTGATACAAACTAACTTATATAGATTTTCTCATTCTCGTGACTTTTTAAAAAAACTTCTAGAACTAAAGTGAACTAACTTTACAAATATAATACACGTGAATTTGTCCCTTCACATAGGCATGTGGTTTTCTTCCTAAGATTTGACCTTCAAATATATGTCCAATTAGTGATTGTTTCTCCAACATTAGCGTAGCATAAATCAAACTTCCCACTAAAGATTGATACTTTCTCATATCTTTAAACTCTGCACCATCATATTTGCTGAGTTTATGATTGACCTCAAGTGGTGTTGAGGCTTTTCTGCAATTATCCATGTTAAACTTCTTCAGTAAGTTTAGGAGATACCTTTCTTGTGAAACATATACACCATGATCTGTATATGTAACTTCCATACCAAGAAAGTATGATAACTTTCCTAGATCACTAATCTTGAACTCTTTTTCAAGCAATCTCTCTTGATTCCTTCATCTGAGGTACCTGTGATTATAATGTCATCTACATAAATACAAATGTAGATCATACCTTCATCTGTTCTCTTGATGAGTAGACTTGCATCTGCCTTTGAACTTTGGTATCCAAGATCATTGAGATACTTTACAAGTCTATAATTCCAAGCTCTTGGAGCTTGCTTCAACCCATAGAGTGCCCTTCTTAATGTGCAAACATGATTTGGGTAACTTGAACTTACAAACCCTTCAGGTTGTTCCATATAAACCTCATCTGATATATATCCATTTACAAATGCATTCTTTATATCCAACTGAGTTAGCTTCCATCCTTTTGATGCTGCTATAGCAATCACTGTCCTTATAGTTGACATCTTTGCCATCGGACTGAATGTCTCATCATAATCTATGCCATGCATCTGGGCATAACCTTTGACTACCAGTCTAGCTTTGTATCTGGCTATTCTTCCATCTGCAAGTTTCTTAACTTTGTAAACCCATTTATTTCCAATCACTTTCTTACCATTTGGTTTTGGAACAAGTTCCCAAGTCTTGTTCTCTTCCAGTGCATTGAACTCCTCCTTCATTGCTTCTTCCCATTGTTCCTTACCTTTTGCTTCAATGTAATTATGAGGTTCTTCATCTTCCTTTACTAAGTAAGCATAGTTTTTCTGAGTCAAATAAGAAGTATCATAGGAATACCTTGTTGGTTGTTTCCTTACTCTCTTTGACCTTCTTGGTTCATACTCTTCATGTGTATCTGAATACACTTCTTCATCAAATCTCGGTGCATCTTCATTTCTCATAACTGGTCCATACCTGGATGTACTTGCCTGCATATGATCTTCATCTCCATTTACTTGCATATGTGATTTACCTTTTTCATTTCTTCTTATCTCTTCTTCAATTGTTTCATCATTATGCTCTTTATCTGCATACCAACTCTTCTCTCCATCAAATGTTACATCTCTGGAAACAATAAACTATTTGGTTAAAGGACTTCATAACCTATAACCCATCTGTTTTTCATCATATCTGATGAACACGTATTTTTCAGCTTTTGGTTCAAGCTTATGTCTGAGTTGTGATGGTACATAAGCATAAGCTACTGATCCAAACACTTTGCAATGATCAAGTGTTGGTTTCTTACCCCACCAAGCTTCATAAGGGGTCATTCCATTTAAAGTTGCACATGGTAATCTGTTTACAAGATATGTGGCTGTATTTACAGGCTCAACCCAAAGATAGTTTGAACAATTCTTCTCCTTTAACATTGCTCTGGCAAACTCAACTAGAGTTCGGTTTCTCCTTTCTGCTACTCCATTTTGTTGTGGTGTATACCTGCAAGTTATTTCTCTTTTGATACCTGCATTCCACAGATAATCATTGAATTCTCGAGAAAAATATTCTCCTCCTCCATCAGACCTTAGTCTTTTGAGTTTTTGTCCTGTAAGTCTTTCAGCATATGAATGAAAGTGCCTGAAAGCTCCACATACTTCTGACTTCTCTTTCAAAACATAAAGAGTTATCCATCTTGTTGCATCATCAATAAAAAGAACGTAATACCTTGAACCGCTGATAGATCCTTCTTTTGTTGGTCCCCATATATCTGTATGTATGAGTTCTAGCAAATCATTGTGTTTGTAACCATTCTTCTGAAATGGTAACCTGTGTGCTTTTCCCATTTGAAAGGCTTCACATTTGTGAATCATATGTTGACTTTTCATATTTGGTAATCCTCGTACAGATTGTTTTTCCACCATAGTTTTGATTCCTTTTTCATTAAAGTGTCCTAACCTCTTATGCCAGAGGTCTAATTCTGTAAATACTTCATCACCATGTGTGATTAAAGCTTGACCAACATTCCCTTGTATTTTAAGAGTAAAAAGTCTACCTTCCTTTTTACCATAGACAATTTGATTGTATCCATTCTCTGGATCTTCGACAAATACTCCTTCATTTGTAAACCTGACTTGAAAACCTTTTGCTACTATCTGTCCCATGCTGATCAGATTCTTTGGGATTGTTGGAACATACAAAACATTTGTTAGTAGGTCAGCTCCATTCGTATACTTTACTTTTCCAATTGACCTCACATTATGTTTTGTGTTATCAGCTGTTTGTACTGTATGATTTGAAATACCTCCTTCCAGTTTTGATAACAATTCTATATTTCCTGAAAAATGATTTGAACAACCAGAGTCAATATAGAATACCTTGAGATCTTCATTCTCTGACACGCTTATCGAATTCATCATCAACGTCATATGATTCTCATTTTGTGTATCATTTGCATAGTTGTAGTAGGTAGTGTTGTGAAATTGATTCTGTCCCCAACTTCTTGCTCCACCTCTACCATATCCGCCTCTTTGGCTTTGTCTTCCTCTTTGATATCTTCCGCTTTTGCCTCTGCTATTGTTATTCTGATTCTGACTTGATCCTTGAGAATTATGCCAGCAATCATGAGCTAAATGATTGCTTAATCCACAGATCCAACGAGTCTTCTTGTTGTTATTCTGATTACCTCTTCCTTTTGTATTACCTCTACTTTTACTTCTGACATTACCTCTTCCTCTTGCATAATTTGCTTGAGTAGTCATATCTTCTTCATCTTTTTCTTTACCTTTATCATCTTTCTTCTTATTCTTTGCATACAGAGCAGAACTATGTCCTTTATCTCCATCTGTCTTGAAATTTTGCTCAAATGTTAGCATTAGTCCAAGCAACTGATTTAAATCTGGTACAAAATGATTTAATGAAAGTTCGGTTGAGAGTACGAAAGGTTTCCACCTCTCATCTCCTCTTACCTGCAAGCACTTGTGCTATTAACCTGTGATCTTCGATATCCTTGTCAATAGATCCAAGACTGTCTGCTAAGTCCTTCATCTTAGTGACATAATCACTAATGCTTTGACTTTGCTTTTTCTTGAACGTTGTAAATTCTGACCATAAGCTAGCCTTCCTAGCTTTGGTAGTGTTTTGGAAATGATCTTCCAATGCACTCCATATGTCTTCCGCTTTCTCCCGACCTCTAATATGTGGTAGTAAATGATATGTAATGGTATTGTAGATATAAGCTCTTGGTGTTGCATCTTTCTTCTGCCACAACTTCAAGGCTTTTAATTCTTCTTTCTTTGGTTGATTGTTGTCTCCAAAAGTAGGCTTTTTTTCTTCTCCTGTCACATATATCATTAAGTCCTTACTCATAAGTAAGGCTTCCATTCGCATTACCCATGCGGGATAGTTATCTCTGTCCAATTTGTCAACAGAAATGTGATCTGCCATGATCTTCTTGTTTCTGTTACTGTCGGTGAGTATAATATTAAAAGATTTTACTTTTCATAAACCTTTACCCTTGAGAATGACTTCGGAATGCTTCTTTTGATGCCGTTTGTTGTTAATCACCTCAGCCTTCACCTTTCTTGTGAAGAATTCTTCAAATTTTCTTGTATCTTTACTTCCGTTTGCTCTTTGAGGACCTTTCTTCTCTGATACCACTTGTTGATGCAATGAAAGCTGAACTTAGCTTCGGAATTCACCACACCACAACAGGAACTAAGCTAAAGTGATGTTAGGACACCTCTATAATCATCAATAGCTTAGCAACCTTCTGAAAACTGAAAACTTTATAACTGTATTTAGTGAACTCTGAAAATTCACTTTACAGAAACCTTTGCCTTCCTACATGCTTCAATTCTGATCTGGTTTACTTCAGTCTTTTCAATTCTATGTTAGCTTACTGTTAGATATTCTTTTCACCACTTTAGATGTGACAAAACTGTGTTTTAAACTCACCAAAATATCATCGGAACTTCACCAAACTGTTATCGGATTGTTACCTGACTCACCATAATTGTACCAGAATGTTACCGGAATCAGCTGCAATTCTGTTTGTGATTACTTCAAATGGTTGTAGATGAAGTAGAGAAGTAATACCTTAGCTTTCTTCAGTAAATGAGCTTTATCTGAAGTTTGATGAAAAACTTCACCAATTTTGAATGCCTTTATTGCCAGACACAGTACTATGCATACATGTCCCGTTTCACAAAACTCTTTCGATCAGTTTGTAGTTGAGACTACTAGCTTCAAGATAAGCTATGTCTCATGAAAAACTTCACACTATACAGTGAGATCTAACTTGTAGAAATACCATAAAATGTGTATTGAGAAAACTATAACTGTTAACTAACTTTCACAGTAACATGAAATCACTTAGATTTCTTCACACAAAGAGAATGCGCTCAAATCCTTCCACATAAACATGTGTTTTCTATTAGAGAAGATGTGTACAAAATGGCTTGGCCTCACTTTGCTCATAGCCATGGAAAACTCTCCTATTCTGAGTAGTTCTTCCTTATCATCTCTCTCTTAGATGAATACCCGACTGTTCAGGTTCTACTATTCATCTTTACATATGTGCACTTTCTAAGCCTCTCTCTCTGGCTATATCTCGCTCCTCTTGAGCTCCTTTCACTTCTCTTCTCACTCTATTTTTTATCTTCTAACTCATATATATACAAATTTGTTCCGAAACTCAAAACTCGTGATTCTGGAAGTTTCTATGAACTATATTACAGTTGTGAATTTGTCCCTTCACTAAGGCTTGTTTTTCTGAATGCTTTGTTTCTGCTTCTCTTCGTCTTCATTCATCCTTCGTATGTCTTCATGTCTTTATGTCTAATTAGTGAGTGAATCTTCAACAATTAGGACCAACCGATTAGGTGCTCACACCTATGAGGATGGTCTAAGAAGATGTGTTGTCCATATTAAAAACCCAGATCAACCCATTGGACTAGAACATCCAGTCGTCAAATTTGAGAATGGTGCATACATCTAGCCTTGTAGCATTTTTAGGAATTGCCCGATCTACAAGGCTAGATGGTCCAACCTTGATGCCTCCTTACTCAAAATTCCTTGTGTGGTGGATATGACCAAGAACATTATCAAGAAGCTTTTTAGCAATACTCCCTCTCCTCCCTTGCCTGGACCTGTCCAATAAGGAAATTTAGAAGGTCTTTAGCAAAGCAATTGATGACATCAGAACCTCTTCTTCTAATGATAAAATTTCTGAACAAAGAATCCTTTTCCTCCAATATAAATTAAGATATGAAGAGTATCTCTTATCTCACAATGATCTTGTCCTTTCAAGAGAGTTTTGGGCTAGGAGAGTGGATAAGCCAATAAGAACATGTTTGATTTGCTGAAGAAGAAAAAGGCTATAGATTTCATACCTATGCTAAGAAAGAGTTCTGGTGGAATGGCTATGGATATTAAGGAGAATTTGCAAGAGGCCTTTGGCTTCTTTACCAATGTTTTCGCTATGCTTCCCAAGTGTGGGGAGGATTCCTAGAAGGCCATAACTTCTATTGCTCTTAAAAGGAAAAAAATGTTTCCTATCAAACTGGCCTCTACTCTGGACCTGCCCCTCACTACCGCTGAGTTCAGAGAAACCATTGGTAAATTTAAATCTCCTTGTCTCAATGGTATTCCCAATGAGTTTTTCTAGCTCTTTGTGATTTCTTGATTCCCTTTATCTACCTTCATTAATACTAGATTCATTAAATTAATTGGGACCAACATTGGTCTCCATTCCAATGGAGCTACATATTCAAGATTGTTTGGGCATTTCTTGCTACTGCTAAACAGTCATGTTTGATGTGGTTGATTCTCCATAAGGGTTTGTGGATTGGCAATAGATCCAAAGAATTGAATATTAGTGAGGGCCTATGTTGCTTTTGTGGCATGAAGGAAAATCTTGCACATCTGTTTATCAATTGTCATCATGCACAGAGCTTCTGGAGGCTGCTTGACAATCCCTGCAAAATCCTTGGAAATAGTCAACTGGGTTATAAAGAAATTCTTCTTGGTGCCAACCATGGATTTGACCCACTGTTGTGGCACATCTAGAGAGCTCACATCCAGTGGAACATATGGACCAATAGAAACAATGGAATCTTTAAGTCTAAAAAAATATTTATTCATTCTTGTATCTAAGAGCTCAAAAAGAATGCTCTTCATTGTATTAAATATGTTAATGATGTTCCTCCTAAAAATTGTACTTTTAGAGGAAAATCTTGCACATCTGTTCATCAATTGTCATCATGCACAGAGCTTCTGGAGACTGCTTGACAATCCCTGCAAAATCCTTGGAAATAGTCAACTGGGTTATGAAGAAATTCTTCTTGGTGCCAACCATGGATTTGACCCACTGTTGTGGCACATCTAGAGAGCTCACATCCAGTGGAACATATGGACCAATAGAAACAATGGAATCTTTAAGTCTAAAAAAATATTTATTCATTCTTGTATCTAAGAGCTCAAAAAGAATGCTCTTCATTGTATTAAATAGGTTAATGATGTTCCTCCTAAAAATTGTACTTTTAGAGATATTATAAGTAACCTTAGGTTCCCGAGGTGGAAAAATGCTCTCGCTAGATTATATTTTGGAAAGAGATTCACTATGTACTATTCTCTCTTTGAATGAGCTATTTTAAGATGTGGGCTTGCCCCCATGCATAGTTTGTAACACCTCAATAATAATCAATTTGATGTTTACTATTAAAAAAAGGGAGGATTTTTTTTTTCAATTTTTTTTAAAGGAGGTTTGATAGGCATCTACTCCCCTAGATTGAACAAAACAAGAAAGAAATATATTAATACAAGCAATATACAACTTGTGCAGAGGGCAGGCCTCCACACCTAGGCTAAGCACAAAAAACCAACCGAGAGAATAGAACATGAGGAATCTTGGGATAGAGGAAAGGGAAATCAAACTTTCCCTTCACTTATGGAAATTGAGGTTACAAATATGAGCATATGTGCTAAAATTTTCAAGACCATTGGGAAAACTCCTCAAGAAAATTTTTTGTTCATCAAACAAAGAAAGAAAATAATATTAATGATGGGAGATTATAAAGGGCTCAATATGGCCCATGAAGGAACCACAAAGTATGTGAGGGTCTATTTATTTTCTAGACAAAAAGAAAAGTACTAAATTAAATGAAGTGTGAACCATTTGTATAGAGGACATGACCCCAACAAACAAAGATACACCATCGAGGGAACATCACAAAGGACAAGGTCAAAACTACCAATACAACCTTATTGAGTGAGGGAATACCACATGATAAATCGAGAGGGACAATACAAAGACTGAAGAACTTCTTTCCATTTACAAGGCTTCAAAAGAATCATAGTTTTGGAAAGAACAAAGTCCTTAGGAGGAGAGTCAATAATTGTAATGATGGTTTGTTGTCCAATTTTGACGAGACCAGCTTTGCAGGAGTAAACTAGATCTCTCCCCTTTTTTAACATTATGGTTTTTGTTGATCCAAATATTCCACATAATATGGGCTCTCCATAATTGCCAAAGCAAAAAATCCATATTGTTACAAATACCTAACAAAAATTCTTTGAAATCTAGATTGTGAACCTTGACATTCATGAAGACAAGGAAAAGTATCCCCCAATACCTTCTAGCATTGACACAATTGATGAATACATGGGCAAGTCCTCCCTTTTGTCACAAAAAGGATACGAAACTTCATTCAATTTAATAGTTTTGGCCTTGCTTCAAATCCATAAACCATTGGGAAAGTTCAACCATTGACGGATAGACCCTCGGATCCTAATAGGAAAGGAACATATATGGATAAATTTGTATCTCCACTGATGAGCATTCCATGTCAGTTTCCATCTAGCATTAAGGTTTCTTATGATCTTTATGATAGAGCCCTTATTGCTTTTGAACATGTTGTAAATGTCAACAACAAATTCTCCCAACTCCAAAGTGTTTTTGACAATGCAAAGACTCATATTAAACTTGAGTAAGGCCTTGATGTTCAAAAGAACATTTTTACTAGCAATAGACAGGTTAGTGAAATCATGGGAGATAGTGTCATATATTACCTATTCAGATTGCATCAAGACATTCCATGAAAGAAACCCTTCCTTGGAGCATTTATGTTCTCTAATGGATAAGTTGCAATTATTCCACTTGGAGACTCACCCAATCCATATAAATTCCTACAAAAAGAAAGAAAATGTTAGATGTAAAATCAGAGTGAGCAATGTGAGACTTTTTGACTTCCATCCAGGAGTTTAACATTCTACAGATCAAAGGACTACCAATAGGGCTAAAGAGCATGGGGAACTGATGATTTCCCAAAGAGAGTGATCTTGTAGTTAGATAAGGAAAAAAGGTGAATTTTCTTCTTAATGAGAATGGCCCAAAAGTTGAAGACTTGTAGTTAGGTAAGGAAAAAAGGTGAATCTTCTTCTTAATGAGAATGGCCCAAAAGTTGTTGAAATTCAAGGATCCAAGAATCCGTTTGGTAGATAATTTGGCCTCCATTTTGTTAGCCCACATTAACCCAAGTTCCCCTTCATGTTTAGGAAGATAAAAAGTTTCCCATGAGACTTTAGGGATCTTGTTACTGTTAGAGATACCTCCCCATAAGAAACCTATGGGGAAGATATTTCACATAAAATAAATGTTTTTGTTAGGCATCCAACAAGGAAAAAAAATACACTAAGAAACCTTACCCATGCCTTGTGGGATTTTGGGAATCCCCAAGGGAATAATGCCCCTTCATGTACAAGTTTTTCTAATTAATTCAAGCAAGGGAGACTAGTCTTCGGTTGAACTTCCTCTTTAAGAAAAAAAATAGAAAAATCACACTAACCATAGGAGAATATAATGATTAAGGATAAAAACCATGTGACCAAGAGAGCTTTGCAAAGCAAAATACCTGAAAACTTTGTCCCTAAACTTGTTTAAAACCCATTCTCATCTTTGATTAAGAGAGACACTAAAACCCATGGGTATGCTTAAGAGTCTGAAAAGTTTACCATCTTTAATAATCTCACACCCTAAATCAGAGACACAAGAAGGGATGCAATTGTTAGAGGTTTTGAAGGAAGTTTTATTATGATTAAATTTGGACCCACCAGCTTAAAAAAAATGTTGAAGCAATTCTAAAAGTTGGAGGCAAATAGTTCATTCTCAATAATAAGCATGTTTGTGTCATCAAGAAACATTTGAAGCCGAAGGGAGGAATGAGACTCATGGATATTAATGTCTTTGATGTCCCCTTTCAACATAGCTTCCTTGATAACTCAACCCAAGGCATGACTAGCGATGGCAAAAAGCAGGGGGACACCCTTGGCTTATGGATCTATGTACCCGAAAGGGCTCAGAGATGTGGCCATTCATAGCTCACTCACCCTTGTCTTATGGATCTATGTACCCTAGAGAAGGCATTTCCAAAGAGCGCACTCACATACTTAATGAACTTTCTACCAAGACTAGATTCATGGAGAGATTGGAGAATAAATCCCATTCAATCCTATCATAAGCTTTATCAAAATCCCCCTTCAAGAAAAAGAATGATTGATTCTAGTCTTTAGCACATTACATGCCTTCCCATAAGGATATTATGGCATCAAGGATAAACATTCCTTAAATTAAGCCTTTTTTTTTCAAGAAGAATATTTTTTTCCATGATAGGACTTAGTCCTCCCACAAGAGAGGAGGAGAAGATTTTATAGATAGTGTTCAATCAAGAGATGGTTCCCCAATTGTTGAGGTCATCTTTGGGCCCTTTTTTATGGATTAGTATGATAACTATAGTATTGGTACCAATAGGGAGAGTACCTTTGGCGGTAGCTTCCTTCCATATCAAAAGAATATGAGTAAGAAACTTTCAACTCAATGAAAAATTCATTAGGGATCCCGTCAAAACTAGGGGACTTACAGTCAGAGCAGAGAGAAGGATTAAGCAGGCAAAGCAATCAACATAGATCTGACAAGTAGGCCATATACTTTTTCATAAAGAAATATTTCCCAAATAGTGATTTTAGTCACTTCACACCATTGTAAATACCATTTTCCATTATCCCTACTCCATTTTGTGCAAGTAGAGGAGTCCTTGAGCTTGAGGAGTATTGGAAGTAACCACGTACCAATTTTTCTAATTTTTAGACTCCGTTTGAGCCCTCAAATAAGCCCTGGAACCTAATGTTTAACTAGGCCAGAGACTAGGTCTGGATAGGGCCGAAAGCTAGTAGAAAACTATAAAAAGAGCTAGAGAACTCATTTTTGGGGTTAACTTGTTAGTGATTTGAGCTTGTGTAAGAGACTTTTTGAGTAATTCAAAGAACTCCATTGTTCCTCTCTTTGTTCTTGCCTTGTGTGTGTGTGTGTATGTGTATGTGTGTGCATGCTTGTGTGCTTCTCACTCACACACACTTGTGCCATCACTTGCTCATAGTCGTCATACTAGTCCTCACGTCTCCATGGATTGACAATTATGATGTGGATCTCCTCACATTGGTACTTGCCATTGTCTTAGAGTGACACCAAATTTTGGCACTGTTGTCAAGGATCGAGCTTTGAGGACAAGTGTGTGATGGTAAGATGTAGAGTAGAAATGTCGGAAGAGTAGGTAAGCATTTTATTTTACTTGTTTTTACTTTCCTCTTCACTTCTACACACCATATCCATTCATCATCATCCTCACTAGCACGACCATATACAATATACCTCCATCTCCATTCATTTCCTCAATTTCACTTGAGAGCGAGAGCGAGAGAGTTTGTATATGCACTTGTTTTCTATGTTTTTTAGAGCTTTCTTGCAGGTACCTGCTTCCATTGCAGCTATAGCAGCTCCAACAGGTGAGAAAATTGTCTGTGCAGGTTCCAAGGTGTTGAACTCTATCGATTGTGATCGACAGAAAGATTTGTCTTTTGGTAAAACAAAGTGCACAACCACAAAGTACATGATAAGCACATTCTAGAGCACTAATTACAATAGAAAAATACCTTAATTTTTTGTGAGTCAAGATTGACAATGTTGATAGCGATTGAGAGCCATGACTGACACCTTTGTCAATCGCGATCGACACCGTCGATCACGATCGACAGAGTCGACCAATAGATTGGCTACCATGTTAGACTGTGTCAGTTGCGATTGACACCGTCGATCATGACCAACTAAAATTTCACAATTGACACCATAATTTGTGTGCCACATGTCCATCACGACGGACACACCATCGATTGACTTAAATCACCCCGAAATATGCAAAAAAAGTGTTGATCATGATTGACAATGTTGATCACAATTGACACCATCCATCACGATTGACAGCCCTCATGACCGACATTGTCGATCGCGATTGATAGGATTTTTGACACTTTTTAGGGTTTGAATTTTAAGCATATTTTTGGCAAATTTTGGTAAAATTAAGGGGTAAGTGAGCATAAGGAAACCCTAGAAAACATTATGGGATAGCCCTGATGTGTGAATTCCCTGTTTTGACCCCTAAGTGTTTGACTGAGCATAACTTCTTCATACGAACTCCAATTGCTACAATTTTGGTCTTGTTGGAAAGCTCTTTGAAAATTCTATGTGGAGATCATCAACTGGTTTTTGTAAAAATCATATGTGGAGTTCTAGTACAAGTATTTTTAGATTGTTCATCAGTTGGGATTAGGTTGTTAGAAGACTTTTAGGGCAAGTGTGAAAAAAGAGGAGTCTATATCTTTTAGTGGATGTTTAAAGGTTGTGTTGTCTGTCTGTTCATCTTTGATCTAGCTCAATACTAATTCATAAAACTTCACAGGTTTTTGGTGTGCACGAAGGGGCTTCGGGCAGACTTGGTGAGGTGAACATCGAACTTGGGTGAGTGTGCCCTAGGCTCACTTGGCAGTCTAAAAGGGAAGAGGCTCGAGGTTGGGAATTCTCTTAACCCTCTCAGTCAATTCCTAGCTTAGGCTAAGTGCAAGTCGTGCTAGAAGTAAGTCAAGGTGACGATAGGAGTCTATGAAGTCGAAGACTACTTAAACACTCAAGTTCAAGCAAAAATATAATCTTTTTGTGATCAATAAATTTAAAGGAAAGAATTTAACGTGGTACGATCAACTTAAGTGCATAAATTCACTCAAGTATTCCTGGTGACATGATATCAGACAAGAGCATAAACACGATAACCTTTAAAAAAAGAACCAAGTGACTAATACAAATTGATTTGCAATGAGGTTTTACTTGGGGTAAATTGGGGTTGTTCAATCAGGCATATGAACCTTAGATCCGGACGACATCTAGGGAGAGATATTCAAAGCCTTAGGTCTTCCAAGGCTAGTGTCAATCATAATTCTAGGTCTTGGTCCCAGGAGTTGAGCAATTATCCGCACTATCCTAGCTCTGAAACTAGTGAATCAGAGATGTCTTATGGTATGGAGAGACCCACAAGAAGTTAAGGTGTGGCTTACTTAGAGAAAACCGAAGGCCCTTACAAAACTCAACTTGAATACATTAGGACCAACCGATTAGGTGCTCACACCTATGAGGATGGTCTAAGAAGATCTGTTGTCCATATTAAAAACCGAGATCAACCCATTGGATTAGAACATCTAGTTGTCAAATTTGAGAATGCTACATACATAGATAAAGAAGGTACAATGTACGTAGTCACCAACCAACCAGATAGAATAGATGAATTTGGTAATGTGATTCTAGAGACACTCTTAGGTGAAATAGAGCAAGGGAACTTAGGAAGAGAGCCCAAAACTCCTCAACACAAATCATTCCTTACTAGAATCATCACTCTAGAGTGGGTTCCCTACGACAATAAGATCATAGATATGCTCTTAAACCGAGAGATAGATGAAGCTTTTTGGAGGTATAAGCCTGACCAACTAATGAAGTAGGAATGCTCACAATCTATGAGTTTAAAGATCCTGATAGCCCAGGCAAAGTGACCTATTTAGATAATACTTCAGAGAGAGTCTTTGTGGTCTTTGAGCATGGTAGGCATGCCTACACTTGGAAGGGTGAATTTATATTTCCCCAACCAAGATCCAATGTCTCTTATGGTCATCAAGAAGCTGGAACATCTCAAGCTCATGGAAAAATCAAAAGGACTGGAGTAGAGATAGACCCAGGTAAGCTTTGCTAATCCAATAGGAAGAGAACGAACAAGAACTGGGACCGATAGAATGGAAAATGAGAGACCTAGAGACCCAAGGAATCAAAGAAATGCAAACAAATTCCCTATGCCAAGGTCTAGAGAACACACTAGGACTCTAAGACCCACACAACTGATCAAGTCTATGAAGAATTATTTTGATGGTACAGGAGACCCATATGATCATGTGGCTAAATTTAAGCAAGTATTGAGAGCTGAGCAAGTTGATGACCTGTTCATGCAATACAATGCATTGGATCTAACCCTAAAAAACACAACCCTTACATGGTTTCAATCACTACATGAGAGGCAATTTAGGAACATAGACCAACTTCTAGAAGCCTCCATCACAGAATTTTCTAAGAGTGGCATAAGACACAACACTTCCTCATTGATTCATAGCTTTAAACAAACACCTCAAGAGATATTCAGACTTATAGGAAGAAGATTTAGGCAATACCTAGAGAGATGTCCAATGCCAGAGTTACCCACTCTAGCTAAACAAGTGAATTTATTCCTAGATGGATTGTAAAGTATCAAATTGAGATCATATGTGTACTTGAAGGACCCTAGAACCATAGAAGAGTGTGCGCGCATGTGCATAGACATTGAGGATAATCTAGGGGAGGAATTGGAGCTTTCAAAAGTCTATAAAGATTCAGATAGATCAACTAGCCTCACTTCCAAACAATCCACATCTATCGAGGAACTTGCAGAGAAGGTAGCTCAAAAATTAGGAGTCTCTAGCAAATAGATACCTAGATTTGCCATAGTGAAAAAATGCGGCACCTACGGAGGAGACCATATGGCTAGCATCTGTCCAATTATGGCTCAACCCCAAGCAAACCCAAACAGCCAATACTGCACCATAGAAAGGAGGTACACTAACCACACCACACAAGATTGCCCTTATAACAAGCAAGCTATTAGAAAAAATTATCCACAACCATATCCACAACAAGGGAGATATTAGAGTCAGTACCCACAACTGTATGGTAGGCCACAACAACCCTATCAACAACCCTACCAGGCCCAACAAAGGCCTCAACTCCAGCCAATGTGATCCTAGTAAAGTATGCAACTATTGAAGAAAATCTAAATAGAGCTTTAGTGCCAGTAACACCATTGCTTTCAAAAAGTGAGCCAAATGATCATAATTTTGACACTAATCATATGGATAGCCCACAGGTTTACTATATGCAATCACCTGAGAAAAATGAAATTTACTATTACAAAGACCCTAGTGAGATTAATGGAGAGTCTGAATATGCCAATGTCATGTACACAAATCCTAATTATAGGCCTCAACCTAGACAAATGAGACCATGTTATACATGCAAGGGAGATCACTTCATTCGTGATTGTCCTTTACCTGCTCTGATGCAACCCCAATCAGTGACAATTCGAGGTCTTGTCACGATTGTGGGAAAGAGCACCTCTTACGAGACTGCCCAAAGAACCTACACAATGCGACAAAGATCACTCCCATTAATGTGATTGGGTTAGTAGTAGAATCTACAAGAAGTGTAACTTCCACTGCCCTAGTGCTAGTGGTCATGAGAGCTCAGCCATTACAACAAAACCAAGGTTTAGGCCAGGAAAAAAATTCAGAGGTTAGTGATACCGAGAGTATAACAAAGAAAAGGACGAGAGTTTGGAAAGATAGTCAAGAGAGAATGAAAAGGCAATGGTCTAAGAAAATGAGTGAACTTGAGGAAAGCTTAAGAGAAATGAAAGCCAAGATAGTCAAAATTGCCTCTCAAATGCACTCTCACACACCACCACCATCACCATCCCTATCACCTTCTAATCCACCACATGTAACCCACCCACCATCTAGAGTAGGATCAATCTTAGCAGATCCCATTCCCGAGGACCTAGACATGATGCTTAAAGCATATCAGGCCAAAATTCAAGAAGGGACAAATGTGACATATCATGAAAAATGTTACCCTAGAGTTGATCTAAGGATAGAGGGAACAAAGCTTTGTGCTAAGATGGTAGAACTGGCTCAAACCATGTTTGAAGATAGTCGCCTTTCAACTACTCTAGTTAAACTAAGACAGAGTTGCATTTTGATGGATTGTTAGAAAGATTGGAGAGCCTAATTGAAAAATTTGTAATGGAAGCCACCTCCCAAGGAAAGGACAAAGCAAGTGAAAGGATAACCCTTCCTCCCCAAGAAGCTTATGTGCCTAATTCCATAGAACTAGACAAATCTTCTTCTATGAACCAATATTCCCCAGAATTTCTAAGAGAGATTCAAGAAGAGAAATGGGCTAAAGAATGTGAAAATCCTCCTTCCATTGAATTTGTGGATGACTTACACGACCAATTCCCACGATGTTTCTTCCATATATGAAGAGCATGAGGATGCCCAATCTAGTGAGAGATTAGATGTCAAGTCTAATTCCTTGCACGAACTACCCCATTTCATAGGCCCATGGGAAGCAAAGTCTACTTGTATGAGAGCACCCACGATCATGATACGAAACGAAGACTCGGTCATACCTAGGAACACGGAGGTAGTCAAGAACACTTAAGTGTAGTGCAGCCTCACTTTAGAAGAGCTACTCAAGGTTAAACCAAAATTGTGGAAACATGTAGCCAATCAAATGACAGAAATAGCTAAACCTCATTCCAAGTAGGATCTCATAGAACAGTGCGAGAAATACCCTTGGACAAGATAAGAGACATGAGCGAAGGAGAAGAAGGAAACACCTATCTTGCAATCACTCATCAAGGTTACACAACCAAGGCTATTTTGGACTCAAGTGTGGGGGTTCCAATTGCTACCACTTGCATATGGAAGCGTTGGGGCAAACCAGCACTCAAGCTGACAAGAATGAAACTACAAATGGCTGATGGTCACATAGAGAGAAGGTAATCAATCTTCACCTTTATACACTGATAAAAGCAAGTCCAAAGATAACAAAGGAAAGGCAAAGAAAGTGGATGATGAAGTAGGTACATATCAAGCTAACTATGCAGGTAGAGGAAGACATGGCAGAGGTAGAGGAAGAGGAGGTAGACAAGGCAGGGGGAGATCCCAAGACTCCAACCCATGTTCTATTTGTGGATTAACTAATCATACAACTGAAAATTGCTTTAGGAATTCCAGGAATGAAAGAGGCAGAGGATACAATAGAGGAAGTTATGGCTACTCAAGAGGAAGGTTCAACAATTATCATGGCAACTACAACAACTACAATCATTCAAACTATCAAGGAGGCTACAAAGGAAGGCGAGACTACAATAACTACACAGAAGACTCAAACAAAGAGGATTCATTATTGATCATGAACATGGCTATGCCACAAGGTAAATCTGATAAACATGTTTTCTACATAGATTCAGGTTGTTCAAATCATGTGGCAGGAAATGTGGCACTCCTATCAGATTTAGAAGATCCAAGGAATAAGCATGAGGTACAAACAGGAGATGATACAAGACACCTTGTGGAGAAAATAGGCAATGTTAAAGCACCTGATGGAAACATCAACCTACTCAATAAGGTACTCTATGTCCCTACCATTACAAAGAATTTCATAAGTGCTGGGAAGATAGTAGAGAAAGGGTTGCAAGTCAGGTTCACAAAAGCAGGAGCATTTGTTGAAGATCCAAGTCAAGGATTCATAAGAATTGCAAAAGGTGAAAAGACAGGTAGATTGTTCACATTTGAATTACAAGACACTAGAAACATTGCTCTCTTTAATTATGGTAGTCAGACACTCAGAGAATTGGGAATATGGCACAAAAGGTTAGCACATATTGGTGAAATGTCATTAAAGCAAATTTGCAGCGACCAAAGTGTACTTGGACTCCCTAATTTGTCAAAACAACATATGATTTATAAGTGTAGTGTATGTCAATTTGGAAAGTCTCACAGGTTACCATTCATGAAGAAAGGTTATATGCATGGAGATCTCTTGGAGTTGGTTCATACAGATGTATGGAGACCTAGCAAGGAAGCTTCAATATCTGGATCAAGGTATTAGGTCTCCTTTATTGATGATTGCAGTAGATGGACTATCCTATTCTTTATGAAACACAAAGATGAAGTTTTTTCATGTTTCGAAAGATATTTGGCTCTTGTGGAGAATCAAACAGGTAAATCACTAAAAAGGTTAAGGTCAGATGGAGGGGGAGAATACTTCTCCCATGAGTTTGATTCTTTTCTTCAAGAAAGAGGAATCAAAAGAGAGGTAACTACAAGGTACACTCTTGAGCAAAATGGACAATTGTTGAAGCTGCAAGGTCCATGTAAAATGAAGAGCATTTACCTAATTATCTATGGGCTGAGGCTGTATCTATAGCCACTTACTTGATTAACAGGTTGCCTTCAAAATCCCTTGATGGGATGACTCCATATGAGGCTTGGAATGGAAGAAGACCAAGCTTAGATCATTGTAAAATTTTTGGATGTATTGCTTTTGCTCATGTTCCTTCACAGGTTAGAGGCAAGATGGATCAAAAGGCAGAAAGGTGTGTATTTATTGGATATGACAACAATCAAAAGGGCTACAGGTTACACAACCCTACCAACAAAGGATTCTTGGTAAGCATAGATGTAGTTTTTGATGAAAACAATTCATGGTATGAAGATTCATGCAGGAAGGTCAATTTACCATATGATCTTGAAGAAGATTTTCCAAAGCTTGGTAGAGAACAACCAAAGATTAAAGAACAAGACACCTCAGAGGATGATGAAGAATCTCAGATGGAAAAGATCAAAGAATGGAAGTCTAAAGGTAAAGCAAAATTGCAAGAACTAGGACATGAGGCAGAATCATCACATCATGCCCTAAGAAGATCTATGAGGGAAAAGAAAAAACCAGAAAGGTATGGGTTTGACACCTCATTAGTAAATAAACATTCTATCTACATAGCACAAGACATAAACCAAGAGGAGCCATCATCCTTTGAAGAGGCCAAAGCAAAATCAGAATGGAAGCATGCAATGAAGGAAGAGATTGAAGCACTTGAGGAAAACAACACTTGGGATTTGGTGCCCAAGACTTCATCCATGAAGCTAATAGGCTCACGATGGGTCTATAAACTCAAGAAGAATTCTGATGGTTCCATTAACAGGTATAAGGCAAGGCTTGTAGCAAAAGGCTTTGCACAAACTCAAGGAATTGATTATGAGGAGACCTTCTCTCCTGTGGCAAAGATGCATACTATTAGGGTTTTGCTTAGTATTGCCTCTTCCAAGAATTGGAAGATACTTCAACTAGATGTAAAGAATGCATTCTTGAATGGTTGGATAACAGAAGAGGTATATATGGCACAACCACCTGGTTTTGAGAATCAAGTTTATCCTGATTATGTGTGTAAACTTAACAAAGCATTGTACGGTCTCAAGCAAGCTCCAAGAGCTTGGAATTTCAGGCTTGTTTCATTCTTGCAGGACAAAGGCTTTCAACCAAGAAAGGCAGATCCTTCACTCTTTATTAAAAAGAGTAATTCTGAGATCATCTACCTATGTGTATATGTAGATGATATTATATTGACAGGAAATGATGCAGATGGTATGAAGAAGATCAAAGATCAGATGAGAGAAGAGTTCAAGATAAGTGATTTGGGTTCACTTACCTACTTCCTAGGCTTGGAAGTTGTCTACAAAGATCATGGTTTGTTTCTCACTCAAAGAAAGTACATTAAGGACATGTTGGCAAAATTCAAGATGCAAGATTGCAGGTACTCTAATGGAGTTCAATCACAAATTGAGCTCACATGAAGGTGAACTCATAGAGGACATCACATCATACCAAAGTCTAGTGGGTAGTCTCAACTATGCCACATTGACAAGAGTAGATATATGTTACAGTGTGAGTGTGCTAAGTCAATTTATGCACACACCACGGAAACCACATATGGATTCTGCCAAAAGGATTCTCAAGTATCTCAAAGGAACCATAAATGAAGGAATTTATTATCCTTATGTATCTGATTTAGGTTTGAAGCTATTTTCTGATGCAGATTGGGCTGGCTCCAAGGAAGATAGAAGGAGCACTTCAGGGTATCTTACTTTTGCAGGTTCAAAGCTTATTTCATGGTCATCCAAGAAGCAACCCACAGTTGCTCTCTCTTCTACTGAAGCTGAATATAGAGGTCTTGCCATAGCTACACAAGAAGCTATGTGGATGAAGACATTATTCAAAGATCTTGGATTGTAGTTTGGAACTCCAACTATTTTTGGTAACAATATTAGTTCTATTCATTTGGCTACTAATCCTATTTTTCATGCAAGGACTAAACATATTGAAGTTCACTATCACTATGTACGAGAGAAGGTTCTAAGCAAAGAGATTCAAATATCATATGTGTCCACTCATCAACAATGTGCAGATATTATAACCAAAGCATTGGATGGTACAAAGCTTTGCAAATTCAAGGCTATGATTGGTTTGTAGGTAATCTTGGAAGATTGAAGAAGCATACTTAACTTGAGGGGGAGCTATTGGAACAAGTCTATGACAAGCCTAAGTATTGGCTTGAGTCCCACAAAGTCATAGAAGAAGCCTTAAAATGAAGACAATGTAAAGTTCACTTGTGAACTACCTCTTGTAACATTTGAAGACTTTACTTAACGTAAAAGTGAAAGAATCTTAAGTGGTTGAGTCCACTTGATCAAAAAGGGAAAGAGGAGCCAAGAATTCGTGATTTGTGGTAGATAGAGAATCAAATCAATCACTAATTGATTGGAGAGTGATTGAGGGAAGTTAGCCTCCCAAGATCAACTATAAATACATGGTAGTCTTAGTCGTGGTCATCTGAAGACCTCCAAGAGGTGAGCTTTATGCCATATCAAGGTGTGATTCCAAGTCACACATATGTATCAGTAAGTCCATTGTATTGTACAATCAATATATATTCATTTTCATGATCATTTGAGTTCATATTTCCATGTTCTTGTGAAGTGTACTACTCACTGCCATATCTCTCAGTTTTCTCAGTCAGATTGCAGAGATGGTTTCTCTATGCTTGGTACATCATTTTCAGTGACTTAACTTGGTAAAGTTAGCTCTATAAGTCTACTACATGCTCACCAATTTTAATTTCATTTGGGTGTTTCAATCTTCAGTTATGTTCAGTTGAAGTCAACCCTGTCTGTTCATTTTCACTTCTCTCTCAGGTACCCGACTTTTTTACTCATCTTGTGAGAGCTGTTTCTCAATGTGTACTTACCCAAATTCAATGATTTAAATCGTGTTGGATTCAGCATACTGTCTTATATAAGAATACAAATTATCATAATCATTGAATTTTTAAATCTTGAGTTATGTTCATTTTGCTGCTCACTAGTCTCATTACTATAGCAGCCCATGAAAATCGGGATGATGTCATCACTTGTTAAGCATCGTTCTCAGTGTGTGGTTCATTATTTTTTATGAGGTTACTCTTGAAAGTTAGCTCTTTAAGTTAACTAGACTTCACCAAAAGGAATTAAGCTAATTACTGTTGTGCTTAGAGAATTATGCAAAACACTAGACAGGTGTATGAACCAAAATAGCAAGTTCTTCACCTCTGAGCTAACTCCAACTTATCTGTTTTGATCTATCTTTTTGAGAGTGATCTTCCAAGGTACATAGGGTGTCTAATACATCCATTGGAAAGCTAAAAGGGCCCACCATATACTCATAGAGTTCATTTGGCTGGTGTAGATCAAGGGTTTTGCAACACCTCTTCATCTTCAAGCACATACCTATCCATCTCTTCACAAGCCACAAATAAAGAAGTAGTGAGGTCCCAGAAATATCACATAATGGAAGGCATCATGTACAAACACACCAATCAAGGCATACTGGCTTGTTGTGTAGAAGAAGATAAGAACGCAAAATGGTTGCAACTAGCACATGTTGATGCACTTCAACAACATCACTCTAAGGAAAGAACCCTCTAGATTTTGCAAAGGTTGGGGGTATACTGGCCAACTATGGAAGCAGACGTTCATCAATTGTGCAAGGAATGCCCAATTTGTAGCTTTAGACCTCCTGTGGCACATGCCACTCTATATCGAGTGTCCTATCTCACACCTACAATTTGGAGAGTTAAACTCTATGTTAAACCGCCTGACCCCACCATGTAAACTATTGTGCATGGTTGTAGATGCATTCGAGTACAATGCACATCCAGAGTATGCATCTAGGGACAAACCACTAACTTACTAACTAAAACTCACAGTCATGCAAAACATCTCACTCACTAACTCCCTAACCACATCGGTAGCATGTTGGTGTTGTAGAGGGAACATGAAATTATATTGCTTCCTATGCAATGCTAATGTGGCTTTCTTCTTCCAATAGATAAGCATAATATGGCTGACGTAGCAGGAATGAGCTCTCATGCAAGAACTAGTCAGTAGGTGGTTGATATGGAAAGTCAACCAATCATGCCTGAAACGACTAAAAGACCGGAAGAGATGCAGGCCATTCAAATTATACCTATACAGGACCCTCCAGGTGGCCGTACGATGCCTATCGATAAAGCTTTTCATTGGTTGAGCGAAGTCACAGGACCCTTAGGAGAAAAATCGTACCTTTGGGAGGTAGAGTTGGAATTCAATGGAAAGTGGGGCAAGTATCATTTTTTCACAAGGGAATTTGAAAAGTTATAAAATGCAGAAGGACTCCACCCTGTGTGGGAGAAAGCAAGATTGGATGCATACTTCGGTGCTCAACTCCCAAAGCCTGACTTCATGAGATCCTACTATCTTATCAACACCTTGACTCCGAGCAAGCACCCCAAAGGTATGAGCACATTTGTGCTCCCATCTTTGACAAGGGGAAATGAGCTAAAGAGATTTAAGTTATTCAACAACTTAGTGCAAGAGGCCCTAGACATGAGAGGCATGCATATACCTACAGAGAAGGATGTCCCAGTGCCCAATAACATGAAGAATCGAAGCCTCACCAAGCTCAAGGACATGGTGGCCATGACACCAAACATCACAATTCACTTGAGAATGTGCATGCAACATTTTGCATTTCCAGTACAAGATAGGTTCACCATGCCACCTAAGAAACTTTGTTTTAGCACCAATGAAGACTTTGAGCAGATTTTAGAGGAAGTGAATCTTGAATCAGAGGAAGAACAACAAGTGGAAGGAGCTCAACTACAAGGAACAACATCCCAAGTACCCGTTACCACGGTTGATGTGGAGGAAGAAGAAGATGGAGACAATGCTGAAGATGAAGAATCTGAAGAGGGCAAGGAAGGGCATGAAGAAAGATACTGAGATGAGTAGCAAGGCATACCAGAACTCATAGGTGCTCCTGCATACACAACCGAGTTGCAAAGGTTATACAACACGATCAAAGCAGTGCAAGAGAGGCACAAAATTTCCTTTGCATCAGGACAAGCCCTAATAGAATAGATGTTAACAGATGAAGGAGTGGACCCACAATTCATCACTTCCCTCCAACTACTATCTGAATCCTTAGGTTTTCAGGAGGCTATCTACACTTCCATTTCACAATCTGTTCGATATGACCAGCGTAGAGTCGATACATGACCACGAGCTGGAAAGAATATGCGAATACCAGTAACCAAACCCGTGGCTACCATAGAGACCATAGGTACCCCCACCTCCACCATTGACCTCACTGCTGAAACTTTTGTATAGACATCACCCATCTCACCCCCCACCCTCCATCTCCCCCTTCTCTACCACCACTGCCTCCCACCACTGAACAAACCATACTCGTAACAACTACCATCACCCACACCCCAACCTCATCCACATCCTTCTCCTTCCATGAGCCATCCTCTCAAGCATACCTCTCCAGGCAGAGTCTCAGTGACTCCAAGCTAGAGTCAATATCTTGGAGGCTGATCACCAAACACTCGTAGCAGAACATACCACTTTACAACAAGCTCACAGGAAATGGAGTCAAAGCTATCAAACATGGATGATCAAGCAGTCAAGGACTTTAAAAACATGGTTGAAGCATAAATACTCATAAATGCCAATCCCTAGCACAAACAAAGCATCTGACAAAGTGAAAGAACTACCATCAACAATAGTCAAAATGATCTTACCAACTCCCATAATAGGATAAGAGGAGTTTTTGGCACATGTAATAGTATTACTTGTAGAGGCACGCTTGAGTGAAGAGAAGAAACTGCGCTGCGAGGTAATATGTTTGGTCGCCCCATTGTCAAAGTACCAAACATCTGAGTGTACTACAGACATGCACTACTCATGAGAAGATGGGTCAAAACTGCAAATAGTAGTAAATGCCCATTCTTCTTCCTGCACAAGATTAGCACACTCTGTTTTTGGTGTAGAGGCCTCTACAACAACCATTCCAACCTCTTTCTTCTTTGCCTCTTTAGCAGCCAGTTTTGGATAGTTCTTTATGATATGATCATTTCCTTTACAGTACTTGCAAAACAATTTCTGCTTTTTTGATTTTTTTCATCTTTGTCTTCTCTCTTTGATTGTGCAGAATTAGTAGATTTCTGCTTACTAATCGAAGAGCTCCATTTTCCTTTGCCCTTCTGACTAGCCAGGAAAGCTTGAATTGCAACATGCATAATGGACATGTTTTGCTTGGATTGACCTTCGTGCAACAAAACAAAGACTAACTCCTCAAATGACAAGGGATTTGGACTGCCTTTCATTATCAACCGAAGAGTAGAAGCAAAACTCTAATATGAATCAAGAAGGCCATTCAGAACGGTCTGCACAAGTGAGCTATCTAGTATAACCTCATCAGCAGAAATCAACTGTTCCTTCAAGTCTTTGATCTTTGTTAGAAAATTGTCCATAGAATCACCTTCATTCATGTGCTCACTCTGCAATTGTTTTTGGAGGTAAGCAACACGAGCCTCATTCCTAGCTTGGTACAATGTGGTAAGTGTATCCCAAGCATCCTTAGCTGTTATGCAAGAGTGAATGTGAGGAATAATGGTACGTTTGACAGACAAAGCTATCAATGCATGTGCATGGGCATCTCTGCCATCCCAATGAATTTTCTCTACTGTACGTGCAACAAAAACCATAGCACGAGTAGGAATATGCAGAATATCATCATCTTCGACACCTTCTGCATCAGCTTCAGTACCTGCAGTTGTAACAGTTGTAGGTGTGATAAGATGTTTCAACACCCTGCACAATGTTCCACAGTCCTTTTGCAACCAATACATGTCACATCATATAAGCCCATAACAGGTAGTTGGTACCATCCAACTTATCCTCAACAACCAACATACGAAATACATCACGGCTTTCAGCCATGGTCGGTGATGAAAATACCTTGATGCAAAAAATTAACTTTATCTCAAAAAGTTGAACAGAATTGCCCAGACAAATTCTGCTAAACCTATAGCAGACTTCAAGACACTTATACTGGCGAACCGAAACTGGTATATACCTTTGGCACAAAAAGACGAAATAGCCTGCACAAGCACTACGATAGTACGTTCGAAGGCCAAAACGAGCTCAGATCGCGACTTCGGCACCACATAGCGAAGCTTTTTTGATCTTGGAAACACGTTGAGCATGCTCACCAAAATTCGTGTGATTCTGAGACTGCAACCAGAGAGGTGTCGATGACGCTCTATATGAAGCGGCGACCTGCTCTGATACCAATTGTTGGAGTTAGACGTCTATGGAAGCATGCGAACAACACAAGGAAGAAGAAGAAGAAGAAGCTTTGAGCACGAAACACAATACTGAATGTATTACCACTAGAATGTACAAAAGATAAGTAGCCCGTTAGGGCAATAGGTGTATCTACAAGCCGGGGGAAAAAAGTGCCTTGGCGATCCTAGTGTGTTCACACACATCACTACCTAAATATATCAACATCTTTTTTGATCCAATGATTTGAGGATCATCTTCCAAAGTACTTGGGTGATTATTTGTGCTTCATGGAAAGCTTAAGAGTTCTACTTTGGACTTCTTAATTTTGGTAGGTGTGAAGGAGGAATTTGCATCACCATCTCATCTTTGGAAGGTGTCCACCGTCTCCTCCAATAGTGGTATCAGAGCAACATCAAGGTCAAATGGGAGATGGATTTCCATCATTCATTGACAAATTGGACAGGGGCAATTATACAGCTTGGTCCCTGAGGATGAAGGCTTACCTCCAAGGAAGAAGCTTGTATGGATACATATCTCAAGTTGAAGAAATGCCAACCTTTAGAAGCAAAAACCAACCTACAAGAGAGGAGCAAGAGAGACTAGCTGCATGGTGTGCAAAGGATGCTCTAGTCAGGTCTTACATACTCAGTTCAATATCTGATTTTTTGTTACCTCATATTAGGAATTGTAAGACTTCCCAAGAGACTTTGGTAGTACTATCTTGATACTTCCCATCAAATACAAGGGCCAAAAAGAACCAGGTTTGGATGGAGTTCACAGCCTTGAAGAAGCAACCAAAGCAAAGGTAGCTGACTATGTGACCAAGATGAAGGATGTAGGTGATCAACTTGGGAGTATTGGAAAGGAAATAGAAGAGGAGTAGATAGTAAGGTAGATCATAAATGGTATCAAGGCTCATGACAAATGGGAGTCTTTTACCATAGCAATGGACGTATACATGGACATGTAAAAGCTCAAAAAGAATGGAGAAACTTCTAGAGGTAATCAATCTTTTACTCTTTACAAAGATAAAAATAAGAGTAAAGATAAAGGAAAAGATAAGAAGAGTGAAGAAGCAAGTACTTCTCAAGTGAATTTCACAGGTAGAGGAAGAGGTACTAGAGGAAGGGGTAGAGGAGGAAATCATGGCAGGGGGAGACCATATAATTGTTCACCTTGGAGCATTTGTGGCTTGACCAATCATACCACAAATGAATGCTTCAGGAACACAAAGAATCAGAGAGGAAGAGGCTTTCATAGAGGAGGCTATGGACAATCAAGAGGCAGGCTCAATAATTGAGGAAACAACTACCATCACAATTATAACCAAGGCTACAACAACAACAACAACTATTGAGGAGGCTTCAGAGGAAGGTGAGATTATAACACATATACAGATGATCAAGAGGATTCCCTATTACTCATGAATATGATAGTGAATTAAGGTAAAGATGATGAGTATCTATTCTATATTGATTCTGGTTGCTCCAATCATGTAGTAGGCAATGTAGCATTATTGTCTGACCTTGAAGAACCCAAAGAAAAGCATGAAGTTCAGATAGGCAATGACACTAGGCTCTTTGTTAAGGATATTGGAAATGTTTAAGCATGTTAGGGTCACATGAATCTTTTAAGTAGGGTATTGTATGTGCCAACAATAACCAAGAGTCTAATCAGCATTGGACAGATTGTTGAGAAGGGTTTGTAGGTTAGATTCACAAGGCATGGAGCATATGTGAAGGACCCTCAACAAGGCTTTAAAAGGATTGCAAAAGGTGAGAAATCTGGTAGACTTTTTACCTTTGAAGTTGAAGATACAAGAACTATTGCTCTCTTCATTTATAAGGACCAAACCCTATCTAAATTGGAGATATGGCATAAGAGACTAGGTCATATAGGTGAAAGGACATTGAAGCAATATGCAGGGATTAGAGTGTGCTTAGCATCCCAAATGTGTCCAAGCAACGCATGATTTACAAATGTGGAGCATGCCAATTTGGCAATCACATAAGCAACCATTCAAAAAATGAGGATATATGTATGAACACTACTTGGAGCTTGTATACAGATGTGTGGGGTCCCAGCAGAGAGCCATCAATTTCAGGGTCAAGGTATTATGTTTCATTCATAGATGACTATAGTAGGTTGACAATATTTTATTTTATGAAGCATAAAGATGAAGTCTTCACTTGTTTCAAGAAGTATTTGGCATTGGTTGAGAATCAAACAAGTAAAAGTTTGAAGAGGCTCAGATCTAATGGAGGTGGTGAGTATTTCTCACATGAGTTTGACTCCATACAAGACAGAGGCATAAAGAGAGAAACCACAACAAGCTACACACCTGAATAGAATGGAGTGGCAGAGAGAAGAAATAGATTGATAGTAGAAGATGCAAGATCAATGTTGAATGAGAAAAAACTCTGTAATCATCTATGGGGAGAAAGGTTGTTTCCACAACCACTTACCTGATCAATAGGCTTCCATCCAAGTCTCTAGATGGTACGACACCTTATGAGACATGGAATGGCAAGAGACCTTCTTTAGATCATTGTAAAATCTTTGGGTTCATTGCTTATGCATGCATACCCTCATAGATTAGAGGAAAACTTGATCCAAAATCTGAAAGATGCATATTTATTTGCAGTGATCAGAATCAGAAAGGATATAGGTTATATAATCCTACTAACAAAGGACTAATAGTTAGTAGGGATGTGGTATTTGATGAAAATAACTCTTGGTTTCAAGATGATTGCAGGAAAATAAAGCTATGCCATGATTTGGAAAATCATTTTCCAAATCTAACCAAAGAAGAACCACATACATAAGAGGATCTCAACTCAAAAGATGAAGAAGAGATTGGCTTCGAAGCTTGGAAGTCCAAGGACAAAGCAAAGCTCAAAAAATTGGAAGACATTCTAGAGTCATCCAATCAAGCACTTAGAAGAAATCAAAGGGAAAGGAAGAAACCTATAAGGTATGGTTATGACACATCACTAGTCACCAAGCATTCTATATACATAGCTAAAGATTTTATGTCAGAGGAACCATCTTCATTTGGGGAAGCCAACAAGGAAGATGAATGGAGAGAAGCTATGTCAGAAGGAAATGAAGCACTTCAAGAGAATAGTACTTGGGATATGGTTCCCAAAAAACCATTCATGAAGGTAATAGGATCTAGCTGGATCTACAAAGCGAAAAAGAACTCAGCTCGCATAATAAACACGTAGAAAGCAAGGCTAGTAGCAAAGGGGTTTGCTCAAACCCATGGAGTGGATTATGAGGAGACCTTCTCACCTGTGGCCAAGATGCTAATTATCAAATTTTTAGTAAGTATTGCTTCCTCAAAGAATTGGAACCTCTACCAATTAGATGGTAAAAATGCATTCCTTAATGGGTGGATCTCTAAAGAGGTCCACATGGCTCAACCACCACAATATGAAGACAAAGACAAACTTGATTATGTATGTAAATTAAGGAAAGCACTAAATGGTTTGGAGCAAGCTCCTAGAGCTTGAAACCATAGGTTTGTCACATACTTGCAAGACCAAGGTTTTGTTGCAAGCAAGGCAGATTCTTCATTGTTCATTAAGAAGACTAATTCAGAGGTTATTTATCTATGTGTTTGTGTGGATTATATTATCATTACAGGGAATGATGCCAATGGCATCAAGAAGATTGAAAGCCCAATGAAGGAGGAGTTTAAGAACAATGATCTTGGATTGCTTACATATTTTCTTGGCTTAGAGATTGTTTATACAGATTTTAGTATTTTCATTACTCAGAGAAAGTACATCCATGATGTGCTAGTTAAATTCAAAATGGAAAATGTAAAAACTACAGGGACACCCATGGAATTAAGCCATAAACTCAATGCTCATGAAGGAGAGCTACTTGAAGACATTACAGGTTATCAAAGGCTTGTTGGGAGTCTCAATTATGCAACCCTAACAAGAGTAGATACATGCTATGGGGTGAGTACATTGAGTCAATGCATGCATACACCAAGAAAACCTCACTTGGAAGCTTCCAAAAGGATCTTAAAGTACTTGACAGGTACCATAAATGAAGATCTATTTTATTTATTCACATCTGACTTGGATATCAAGCTATACTCTGATGTAGATTGGGCTAGCTCAAAAGATGATAGGAGCACCTCTGGCTACTTATCTTTCACAAGATCTAAGTTAATATCATGGTAATCAAAGAAACAACCAATTGTGGCATTGTCATCAATATAAGCTGAATATAGGGGCCTAGCAAATGCAACACAATAGGCAATGTGGTTAAAGCTACTCTACTTAGACTTGGGGCTACATATATACACTCCATCTTTTGCAGATAATACTAACTCACTACATTTGGCTACTATCATGCAAGGACTAAGCACATTGAAGTGAATTATCATTATGTGAGAGAGAAGCTACTTAGCAATGCCATACATTTTTCCTATGTATCAACAAACTTGCAATGTGCAGATATGCTTACTAAATCTTTGGATGGATCTAAATTGAACAGGTTCAAGATGATGATTGGATTACAAGAGATCAAAGAGAGTTGAAGCTTAAGCATGTTAGGATTGAGGGGGAGCTATTGGTGCAATTACTCTAAGCCTAAATGCTTGGCCATTTATCCTAAAGTTCATATGTACATTCATGTATTAGCACATGAATGATATCTTGTAAAAGATTAATTTTTACTCCTTGTAAAAGTGCATATGAGGAAAGACCTCCAATTATGAGTTCTTAGGAGAATGTTTGCACGAATTGTTTGGTGAGGACTTATAGCAAATCAAGTCCAAAAACCTTGGAACACGTTTAGGTAAAGATTCAAATTCAAACTTGAATGTTGGCTCCAACAAAAAGGCTATGAAAGAGGACTATCTAGTCACGTGGATATGCAGCCAGAAGAGCCCCATTTGAAGAGAAATTCAGAGGGATTTCATATGGATATTGAGCTCATAGTATAGCTCTAGGATTTTCCTCACATTGTGTAAACATTCATTACCAATGTGAATGTAATTTACATGCATTAATACATATAGTTTTCTCATATCTCATATCTTCTACTCTATCATGTATCACTCAGAATAGTGAACTTCCCTAATCCATTTCTCAGTATTTACTTGATCATTTGCAACGATTTAAGTTGTTATAGATTCATTGAGACTATCTACTTTCTTGCTAAAAAGTTTCACTTTGATTGCCTCAGACATTCTCGAGTTATGTGCAAAACATTGCACTTTGGCTTGCATACTATCAACCTTGGAAAATGTGGGGATGCATCTCAGTTTTGCTAAGCATCATTCTTTGAGCATAGTTTACCATTTCAAGTGAAAGGACTTGCAAAAGAACTGTTCATTTCTTTGAACAGATGTAGTGACCAAAATAACAAGTTTTTGGTTCACAATCAAACTCCAACTTATGTGTTTTGATCCAATGATTTGAGGATCATCTTCCAAAGTACTTGGGTGATTATTTGTGCTTCTTGGAAAGCTTAAGAGGTCTACTTTGGACTTCTGAACTCAATTTTGGCAGGTGTGAAGCAGGAATTTGCAGCACCATCTCATCTGTGGAAGGTGTTCACCATCTCCTCCAACACTCTAGAGGTTATTCATGAAAGATGATCAACCCAAAGGTGAGTCTTTCCTTTCCAAATTGCTACTTCAAAATTGTATTCCATTAGTAAGAGAAACCACCTTACTAATCTACCCATGTTGCAAGGCTTGTTCACTAGGTAGAGCAATGTTTGGTGATCCGTGAAGAACTTGAACTTGTTTCAACAAGTGATGTCTGATTAACCACATAGGCCATTCCTATGCCCTTTCTCTCAGTAGTAGTCTAATTCATTTTAGTTGTTTTAGCTACCAACTCGCATATGTTATTGCAAGATCTATGTTCCCTTCCTTAGTAGGTTGTGCTAATACATCCAATTGCATAATTGGACATCTCAACATGATCATGGAAAGACTTATTCTAGTTTGGTGTGTTCGAAATTGGGGTTGAGGACAAATTCTATTTCAAATTGTTAAAACAGATTCCACATGCCTCATTCCATCCAAAGTTAGTCAAGAGGTTATATAGAGGTTAGAGGATAATAGCGTACATGTGCATAAAACATCCATAGTACCCACAATGTCCCATAAATGCCCGTACTTCTTTGAATGTCCTAGGTCTAGACAATTTTTCTATTGGTCTTACTTTAACCTCGTTTGTAGATATACTGTTCTTTGATACGATGTGGCCTAAACTTTTACCTTGTCTAACCATCAAGACACACTTCTTCGTGTTCTTGAACACTTGATACTCTTTGCATTTATCAAAGATTTGCCTAAGTTTTGGGATGTTTCTTTGTATTATGTGGGAATGGCACAAAGGTCATCCACATAGACCTCTAAATTCTTCCTTCTCTTGAGCACATGAAACATTCATCGTTGAAATGTAACAAGTGCATTGGTGAGCCCAAAAGGCATCACTCTGAATGCAAAGATACCCCACTTAGTGGTGAAAGCCATTTTATGTTGATCTTTAGGGACAATGGCTACCTCATTGTAACCCAAAAATCCATCAAGGAAGTTGTAAAATTCCTTGCCGGCTACACGTTCAAGCAAATGCTCAGTAATCGACAAGGGATAGCTATCGCATATGGTTACCACATTAACTTTCTTCAAGTTAATGCATACATGCAACTTCCCATTCTTCTTGAGGACTACTAAAATGAGGGATACCCTTTCAGTATGTTCTATTTCATATATGAATCCTGCTTCAATCAAATGATCAATTTCTTCTTTTATTTTAGCTACATAGTTATCATTGTATTTGTAAGGCTTTTGTTTAGTTGGCTTGGCCTCTAGCATGGTGAGTATCCTATGAGAACAAATGTATGGATCCACTCCTTTTAAATCATTGTAGCTCCAAGCAAACACATCTCTATACTCTCTTGGTAATGCAATCACTCTTGCTCTTCTTCACTTAGGTCATGTCCTATATATGTGCACCTTTCTTCTCCTTCTTCAACCATGACCACTATCTTCTTAGTTTGTTCTCTATTATCATAAGCTTCTCCTTTGAGGGCTTCCCATTTAGGCATTTTTATCATGTTTTTTCTATCCTTGACCTCATATTTCTTAAAATCTTCTAGCACTTCAAATAGTGATTCTTGACCTTCTGCTTGTGTGGGAGACTTTCTTTAATCCTCCTTCTCAAGTTTGGTATGTGGTGGGTTAGTTAGCATCTCCTCTATATTACACTCCACTTGATCATGAGTTTTGGCTTCTACCAAGTATAGATATTCATCCTCTGAGGAGCAAAATGGCTCCATGATGATGGATTCTAATTCCTCATCACTTACTCCTATTGGCTACATGGTCTTGTCATCACAATGATCTAAGACAGGCTCAAACACAAGGGGTTCTACCATAATGATTGAGATATTATATCCATCCTTGGCACAATGGCATGTCCATTGTTCCTTGTTTAGTGCTATGTCCATGGTGGCTAATATCTTTGCCCACCTGTGAGGTTTGAACTCTTCATCTAGAAACACCACATGCACATAGGGTGGGTCTTGGACACATCTAGGGTGTTCTATAACACCTAAGTTTCTGGTTTCTAACCTCTTCTCCTCATTTGATGTGACTTTGCACATTCATAAATGTGTGTCCTTATGCAACCATGCAGGGTCTAATCCTATGGATTGCACTAACTCCGTTTTTTTGGGCATTCTATGGATGGTATTTCTTTGTAAGGGAGGTACATCTTGATGGGAATAATCCTTGAGATTGACTTTGGTGGTCACCCGTAAGTGTTGAAAGTACAAGGAATTGGTTCCCCGATCCTGCACTATTTGCAATTTTCTCATGAATGGTCATCCCAAAATCATCTCATAGGCGTGGTTCTTTTCAAACTCACAGATGGTGAAGGTGTGCTCAAACTCTACATGACATGTGGTGAGGGTAATTCCCTCAAGTGATCCCAAAGGATTCTCTATATGACCATCAAGGATTTGCAACTTCATTCTCATCGATCTTAGAGTTGGCTTGCCCCATCTCTTTTATAAGGAAGTAGTGGCAATGGAAACTCCTTCTCCTAAATCTAAAATAGCCTTGGTGGTGTAGCATTGGTAGGAGATGGGTAGATGTATATTCCCCTATTTTGCTATTCACATATCTGATATTATCTATGGGTATCTTAGGCACATTTCTTTGCAATCTTTTCTGAGAGTGAGCATTAGCAGCTTCTGATATTTGGTCTGCTACTTGCTTCCACAACTCAGGTCTGACTTTCAACAACTCTTTGAAAGTGAGATGACACTGCACTTTAGTGTTCGTTACTAATCTATATTCCTAGAGAGAACTAAATCATCAATTCTTGTAGGGAATCAGATTCAAAATCCATTCACTCACTTGACTGCAACTTGTCTTGCTCTCCATATATAGAAGGGATGTCTTGAGGAAACTGATCATGAAGGTCATTTATCTCTTGAATAGGAGCTTGAGCTCCTTGCTCTAGCCTCCATTTATCTTCTTGAATCTCTTTCAAGAATCCTTGTGAATACTTAGGTATGGAAGGAAAAGTTTCATCTACCATAGAATAGTCCAAGATTTGACTTTCCTTCCGTTTGACTCTCCAACTTCACTACTCTCAGATATCTTACAAACTAGACTTTCTTTGCTAAGAAATACATAACCCTCTGGTTGTTCCATATAGATCTCATCTGTAAGATCTCCATGCAAGAAAGTAGTTTTCACATCCATTTGGACTAGCTCTAAGTCCTCTATTGCAACGAATCCAAGCAACATGCACAAGGTAGTCATCTTGACCAGTAGAGAGAAGATTTCCTTGAAATCAACACGATGTTGTTGCTTAAAACCCTTTGCTACAAGTCGTGCTTTATACGTTGGAGAAGCACTATCTGATGTGAATTTTAGCATATATACCCATTTACATGGTAAAGCTTTTGTGCCCTTTGGCAAAGGTACTAAATCCCAAGTACCATTCTTGTGAATAGAATCCAACTCACTCTTCATGGCACACTCCCACTTGACATGATCTGTTGTCTGCATAGCCTCTTTGTAGCAAGAATTCTCATCAGCATTTGTTATCATAACAAAATCCAAACCTGGATCATATCTATCAGGTGGATGTGAGACACGTGTAGAGTGTCTCAATGATTTTTGAACAAGAACATTTGTAGCATCATCTGATTGGAAATAATCTTGAACATCCGTATGTGAAGCATTTTTATGCATGCTCACTAGAGGACTAGTATGCTCAAAAAGCACTCTTCTCTCTTCAACCTCCTCAATGGGTTGTTTATGCATCTTAGACTCTTTGAAAATGAAATCGCTACCTCTCATCAGTGATTATGTCTCAGGATCCCATAAGTGATATCCAAATAGTCCTTCTCGACCATATCCAAGACAAATGCTTTTTTTTTTACTTATGGTCCAACTTTTGTCTAGGATTCTTAGGTATATGAACATATGCTTCACACCCAAAAACTGGAAGATGATTATAATATGGTGGATTCGTTGTCCATAACTCTTGTGCCACTTTCAGAACTTTGGCAATACTAGGTGAAAGGTTAATCACATGAACTGTAGTCAATACTGCTTCTGTCTAGAACATGACAAAACCCTAAGATCAATTTTCTACTTGACTATAACATCTAGAGGTCCTATTTTGGATTGTTGACATCATGAATTCATAATCACCCTTGCAAAACTATATGAGGGCTTGATCACATACATCCTCAGTCTTTCCAATACAATCTTGGGAGGTCAAGGAGTTAAGTAATTACTTTCAAAGTTCCGATTCCAATTCAAGTCTTCTTTCTTGTTTTAGTCTTGTATAGTCTAGTACCTTGGACATTTTGTCTTGTCCTCTTGTAATCTCATAGTATGAGATTATGTCCAACTATTTCTTGTTGATGTATTTAGGTAGTGATGTGTGTGAACACACTAGGATTGATGGGGCACTTTTTTCCCTCTTTAAGAGATTTTTTCCCCTGGCTTGTATATATGGCTATAACCCTAGTGGGTCATTTATCTTTGTACATTTTATTGGTAACCCATTCACTATTGTGTGTTGTGCTCCAAGCTTCTTCTACTTCCTTGTGTTATTCACGTGCTTCCACGGACCTCAAACTCCAACAATTGGTATCAGAGCAGGTCGTTGCTTCATTTAGGGTGTCATCGACACCCCTCCGATCACAGTCTCAAAATTGCACAAAATTTAGGGAGCTCCTTTCTGCCTCTGAATGCACTATCGTACCGCTTATGCAAGCAATTTTGTCTTTTTGTGCCAAAGATATATACAGGTTTTGATTCACTAGTACAATCACCTCGAAGTGTACTATGGGTTTAGCAGAACTTGATAAGGTAGTTTTGTTCAACTTTTTTGAGATACAATCACTTTTCCGTATCAGGGTATTTTAATCAGTGGCCATGGTTGAATGTAGTGATGTATTGCATATGCTGGATGTTGAGGATAATTTGGATGATACCAATTATTCATTATGGGCTTATATGATGCATCATGTATTGTTTGAAAAAGGAATGTGGAATATTGTGTAGGGTGTTGAAAAACATCCTATTACACTTGCAAACACAATTGCTAAAGGTGATGTAGATGGTGTTGAAGATGGTGATATTCTTCAGGTTCCCAGTTGTGCTGTGGTTCCCACTGCACCTACTGTAGAGCAACTTCGTTGGGATGGCAAAGATGCTCAAGCACATGCATTGATAGCCTTATCTATCAAACATGCCTTTATTCCTCACATTCGCTCTTGCAAAATAGTAAAGGATGCTTGGGATACACGTACCACTTTATACCAGGCAAGGAATGGAGCTCATGTTGCTTACCTCCGAAAACATTTGGAGGGTGAGCACATGAATGAAGGAAATTCATGGACATTTTTTTGACAAAGATCAAATATTTGAAGGAGTAGTTTTTGCTAATAAAATTTTACCTGACAATTCACTTGTGTAGACTAGTCTGAATGGTCCTCCAGATTTATATTAGAGTTTTGCTTCTACTCTTTGATTGATGAAAGGCAATCCAAATGCCTTCACATTCAAGGAGTTAGTCTCTATTCTATTGCACGAAGATCAATCTATGCAGAACATGTCCATTATGTGTGTTGCAAATCAAGCTATCCTAGCTAGTCAGAAGGCAAAGGTAAATGGAGCTCATCTACTAGTAAGCAAAAATCTGCTAATTCTATGCAATCGAAGAAAGATGTTAGAGATGAGAAGAAAATAGAAAAGTAGAAATTGTTCTGCAAATATTGTAAAGGAAATGATCATGTCATAAAGAGTTGTCCAAAATTGGCTCCAAAAGCGGCCAAGGAGAAAGAGGCTGGAATGGTTGTTGCAGAGGCCTCTACACCCAAAACAAAGTTTGCTAATCTTGTGTAGAATGAAGAATGGGCATTTAATACTATTTGCGATTATGACCCATCTTCACATGAATAGTGTATGTATGCAGTAGACTCAGATGTTTGGTATTTTGATAATGGGGCAACCAAACATATTACCTAGCAACACAGTTTCTTCACTTCACTTGAGCATGCCCCTAAAGGGAATATTGTCAAATGCGCCAAAAACTCCTCTTATCCTATCATGGGAGTTGGTAAGATCATTTTGATTACTGCTGATGGTAGTTCTTTTATGGGTTCTTTATTTGTGCCAAGGATCAAGAAAAACCTATTATCAATTTTAGCATTAGCCAAGATCTACTTGGTTGTGATTTTGTTGATGACATATGTACAGTTCATGATCTCTCAAATGGTGACATCATTATTGCTTTTCACATTTTATGCCATGGGTTGTATAAGCTCATAGATTATGCAAAATCTGTGAATGATTCAGCATGTGCAATTCAAGATTCTTAGGCTATGTCAAATGCAAAGCTTTGGCATGCACACTTTGGTCATATGAAATTTGCTAGTTTATTATGCTTTATACTTTTCTTGAAAATGGCAGTACCTTCGAATTACATTACTATGTCCAAGAAGAAACTTTCTCTATGTAATCGACAATTTAAGATTGTGGTAGGCCAATCATACCATTGTGACATTATAGGCGCTTGGCTCAAGTGTGTGTAGCCTCATGGAAAATTAGCAATTATTGTCGAAGCACATCATCATCTTAATTTCAAGCCTTTCAGTGTCAATCTAATAGGTAGAAAAATCATGTAATCTAATTTCTGATGGCCTACTCTACAGAAGGATGTTTGGCATTTTATCTTTGCTTGTGGAGAAACTCTACCTCAACATCTATTTTTGTTACAACATGTTGTACCATTAGAACCTTTTTAGAAATGGGGTTAGATTTTACTATGCCTATCTATCTAGTGACCAGTTTTGGGAATTTGTATCTCCTTACCTGTATAGATTATGTTATGAAATGGGCAAAGGATTGGCCTCTTAAAAAGAAAATGTAGTAGTTGTAGCCCAATTGTTGATTAAAGAGCTCTTTCTATGATTTGGATTACCCTTAGAACTATTTTTTGATAGAGGAATAAATTTTATGAATTTTCTTATCCATCATAGTATGGACTATTATAAAATCCAACACAAATTCTCCCTATTACCCAAGAGCAAATGGCCTTGGAGAGAGTACTATCAAGATCTTATTGTGCATTCTATAGAGATGATCATCAAGCATTTTGTAGATTGGGATCAATTTTTATGAGCTGCACTTTGGGCACACCATACATTATAGAAGGTTGCAATCCAAACAATTTTACCCATGGAACTCGCAGTTCCTAGTCTCACAATAGCAGTACAACATAGAGTTCTACCTGATGAATCTCTCAGACATCATCTAAAAACTTTATGCAACTTAGAATTTGATAGGTGCGAGAGCTTCTTGATTTTGCAATCCATGCAAGATAGGCAAAAAAAGTGGCATGATCATAATCTGAAAACTCTTATTTTTAATGTCAAAGACATGGTATTATTTTTTTAATCAAAATTAAAAAGAAAAGTAGGTAAACTTAGAATTCAATGGACAAGAGCCTTTATCATTCCTACAAATATTGTACTTGCCACTTCCACACTATGGAATTTAATCGAACAACTCATTAAAATCCTTACTAATGGTTCTAGATTACACCCATATCATGGCAATTACCTCAGCATTTTCTAGATTTGTATAATGCTACCACCTCATAACTTCCTCATAAATTTTTGGATTCTCCTCTACCTTGTTCATAACTTCCTTGATACATACCATCAATTTGCCAAATTTAAATTTTGCATGGCTGTAGAGCAAGTGATCTTGCTGGCCATGGGATCGTCTCCACTTTAGGTGCTTGGAAGCCTCTTCTTTCCTTTAAAGGAAGCATTCTTCTCGCATTGGTACTCTATTTCTTTTTGCAAGCTCTCATCGGTATTTTAGATGAGGCCACCACCAAGGGTCAAGTAAAGGAGGCAACCACCTTCCCCTTGCTACCTCCTTGCTACCTCAAATGGGTGCCCACCTCTTTTTGCATTACAATGGCTGACTACCCTTTGACTTTCTCGGAGTATGGGTGATGCCCAAATATGGCATCCCTCATGACTCTCCTATTTGGGGCCATGCCCTCCTTTCTAGCTTATAATATCTCCGGATAAGGGTACTCACAATCTGCATCAACAAGGCGAGCTTTAGCACATTCGCTCTTCAAGGGGCATCACTTCGTTCATATGACCAAGAAGTTCCAATTTATGTATAATAAGAGATGACTTTCTTCTTTTTACTTAGTTCAAAAACGTGTAGAATGATCACCATGTTTTTAGGAAATGATGAATAAATTCCTTGACATAAGGCAACCAAGAAAAGGTGATGCCTTGATTTTAGTAGTCATTTCACTTATTGCAAAACATGGACGACGCCCTTTTTTATGGCAACTCCACCTTGGTTCTCCATAAGGTGGGCGACTACCTTATTGAGAGCCAAGGCAACCAAGAAAAGGCGATGCCTTGATTTTAGGTAGTCATTTCACTTATTGCAAAACATGGGTGACGCCAAATCCACCCTTGGCTCTCCATAAGGTGGGCAACTACCACAAATTATATGACAAGATGGGGTGACGCCTCAATTTTGAAGCATCCATTATATGGGCCATGCCTCCATCAAGTGATCTTCATCATTGGGCGATGCCCTAGCTCTTCCTCACCACAAAAGTAGGCAACACCTCCACTATGAAGACCTCCAAAATGGGCATCTACTATTTTGGGACTCCTCACCATCCTGATGGCGACGCTCACATGGGGCACTCCTCAAATTAGGCGACTACTTGTGAGGCACCATATACTTGGGCGAGCCAGCTTCTCTTGGTGCATAGGGTGACACCATTGTGGTAGCATCACATAAGAACCATGAATACTGGGTGACTGAAGTCAACTTGGGTACTTGGGCATATACCAAATAAGGCACAAACATGGGCATCTACCAAATGATGCATGGCATTAAAGGGAGATTACCACACATTGAGTTGGGATCCATGAGTGAGCTACCTTGGATGGCAAATGACAGGTGGAGTATATTTTGTCAGTAAGGTGTTAGAGTGAGATTTAATGCATGGAATACCACCACCAAGCTCTAGTGGTGTCAAAGACTATGATTGCGGGCCTAATTGAAGTTGGATACCAGAGTCATTATTAGCCCACTTCTCCACCTCTTTGGCCACCACTTTTGGTGCATATGACAGTTAAGGTTGACATTCATCAAGGCCACTCTCCTGGCTTCTGGAGTCTATATAAACAGATGTTTGGCACCTAGTTTGGGCATCATACCTTTGATGTCTTGGATCTCATATTGGTGTTCTCTTGCTAGTTGGAGCTATCGCTTGGGCACTCTCTGCATTTTGTTGCTACTTACACACTGTTGTTGAGGCCACTCTGTGGTGATTATACAGAGTGTTGGCCAAACCTCCCAGTGGAGTTGGCTATTAGCATTATAAAGTGATTGTGTAGCCAGTTTGTTGCATTCATCTTGGAGTCAATTTCTTCTATGTTGAGAGTTCTTCATTGTTACCATTTTCCTTGTGTTGATTCGTACCTCTTGTGTTGATTTCTTCTAGCCTCTGAATGGAATGCTAGCCCATTGTATTTTTCATTTGAAATATTTTTGACTTTCTACAATCATTCTGTTTAGTGTCTTAATTACGTCTTTACTGTCAACTAGTGTACTTGCACATAGTTCTATTCTGTAATCATTCTACTTGGTGTATTGTCTATTTTCTTTTATTCAGTGTCTTAACTATCTTTATTGTCAATTGGTGTACTTGCACACAGAAATGTCACAGGGTATAGTTCCCTTACGAAGAACTCCCCTTGAATAGAAGAAGTATTGGAAGTGTGGAAGTAGTGGCCTTCTCTACACTTTGGAACTTCACTATAGTTGGACACCCCGATACCTCCTCTACAATGGCCAACTCTATATATACGCCCACTTTCATCCTCGTTGTTTATTTGTTTTCAAGCAATCCCTTCCCTATGTCTACAAAATTAATCACCATGGTGAACTATTTACTGTATATTTATGTTCTACAAAACACCTTTGTTGCTTAAGGATGTGTATACCTAGAAACTTGAGGTCTCCTCACTTTTACATTACTCTACTGGTATCAAATTCCCTTGCACCCACAAGATTTAGAAAATGTAAATGAAGTATCCCAACATCGTTTAGGTCAAACCAAGTGCACGATCCACCTCAAAGGCATTGGCATCCATGTCATGCCAGAAACCTTGTTTGCATGATTGCATCTTTAAGACAAAAGGGCATGTATGAGAAATAACCTTGAAACAGATATGCAGGGATCAGTGTGTAATTGGAATACCCAATGTTTCCAAACAACACATGATATATAAATGTAGTGCTTGTCAATTTGGGAAGTCTCACAGGTTACCCTTGGGACTACCTAGAACTTGTCCACACAGATGTATGGGGACCAAGCAAAGACCCCTCAATCTCAGGATCAAGGTACTATGTATCTTTTATTGATGATTATAGCAGATGGACTGTATTGTACTTCATGAAGCACAAGGATGAAGTGTTCAATTGTTTTAAAAAATATCTTGCACTTGTTGAGAATCAGACAGGGAAGAAGCTAAAGAGACTAAGGTCAGATGGAGGAGGTGAGTACTTCTCCAATGAGTTTGAAGACTTCTTGCAGGACAGAGGCATTAAGAGAGAAATCACCACAAGGTACACTCCTGAACAGAATGGGGTAGCTGAGAGAAGAAATAGGTTGATTGTTGAAACAACTAGGTCTATGTTGAATGAAAAAAAGTTACCTAACTACCTATGGGCTGAGAGTGTGTCTACTGCCACTTACCTCATAAATAGGTTACGATCTAAGTCCCTTGATGGGATGACACCCTATGAAGCATGGCATGGTAAGAGACCCTCACTAGACCATTGCAGGATATTTGGATGTGTGGCATATGTACACATACCTTCTCAGATAAGAGGTAAGCTAGACCCTAAGACTGAGAAGTGTATCTTTATTGGATATGATCTGAATCAAAAAGGATACATGTTTACAATCCTTCAAATAAGGGATTCATGGTTAGTAGAGATGTTGTCTTTGATGAAAATGATTCTTGGTATGAGAATGAATGCAGGAAGTTTAAACTACCCTATGACTTGGAAGAGGAATTTCCAAGTCTTGCTAAGGAGGAACCTATGAAGACACTACTTCAGATGATGAAGATGTTATCAACCTTGAAGAGTTCAAGGCATGGAAGTCCAAAGGCAAAGTCAAAATGAAGAAGCTTGAAGATATTCCTGAATCTTCAAATCAATCAATCAGAAGATCACAAAGGGAGAGCAAAAAACCTATCAGATATGGGTATGATACATCTCTTGTTACTAAACACTCTGTTTATCTTGCCAAAGATTTGTCAATTGAAGAACCAGGATCATATGAAGAAGCCATGACCAAGACAAAATGCAAGGAAGCTATGGAGGAGGAGATTGAAGCACTCAAAGAAAGTGACACGTGGGAGCTAGTACCAAAGAAAGAACCCATGAAGGTAATAGGATCCAGATGGATCTATAAACTCAAAAGAAATTTTGATGGGTCAATTAACAAGTACAAAGCCAGATTGGTAGCCAAGGGTTTTGCACAAACCCAAGGCATTGGCTATGAAGAGACATTCTCACCTGTGGCCAAGATGGCAACCATCAGAGTGTTGGTAAGTGTGGATGCATCAAAAAATTGGAACATGTATCAATTGGATGTAAAAAATGCTTTCTTGAATGGATGGATTTCAGAGGAGGTATATATGTCACAACCTTCTCGCTATGAGGACCCTAATAAGGTAACTTATGTATGCAAATCAAATAAATCTCTTTATGGATTAAAGCAGGCACCTAGGGCTATGGAATCACAGGTTAACCACATACCTCCAAGACCAAGGTTTTGTCATGAGCAAGGCAGACACTTCTCTATTCATCAAGAGAAGTATTTCAGAGGTAATATACCTATGTGTATATGTTGATGATATCATACTTACAGGTAATGATGTCAATGGAATCAGACAAATCAAGAACCAGATGATGAAGGAGTTCAAGATCAATGATCTTGGTCTACTAAAGTATTTTCTTGGACTTGAGTTAGTCTATACTAACTCTGGAATATACATTACTCAGAAAAAGTACATACAGGATATGTTGAAGAAGTTTCATTTGCAGGATGCCAAAGTTGCAAGTACTCCAATGGAGGTAAACCTAAAACTAAGTGCCCATGAAGGTGATGACATTGATGATGTTACAGGTTATCAAAGCATAGTTGGAAGTTTGAACTATGCTACGTTAACAAGGATAGATATTGCATATGGAGTTAGTGTGCTAAGTCAGTTTATGCACAAGCCAAGGGTACCTCACCTAGAAGCTTCCAAAAGAATTCTAAAGTATCTCAAGGGTACACAACATCATGGTCTATATTTCCCCTACACTTCAGACTTGGATATTAAGATCTATTCAGATGCAGATTGGGCAGGATGCAAGGATGATAGGAGGAGCACTTCAGGATACATTTCATTTGTAGGTGATAAACCAATATCATGGTCTTCAAAGAAGCAACCTACTGTTGCTTTGTCTTCTATAGAGGCAGAATATAGAGGATTGGCTAATGCCACCCAAGAAGCCATATGGATCAAGTTATTGTATACTGAATTGAGTTTATATACTAAGTCACCAATAATCTTTGGAGGCAATACAAGCTCACTTCACCTTGCAGCTAATCCCATCTATCATGCTAGGACCAAACATATAGAGGTCCATTACCATTATGTGAGAGAGAAGTTATTAAGCAAGGACATTCAACTAACCTATGTATCAACCAACATGCAGTGTGCAGATTTGTTGACTAAAGCTTTGGTTGGAACCAAACTTTGCAGGTTCAAAGCAATGATTGGATTGCAGGATATACATGAAGACTCAAGATGAAGACCAAGCCAGAATGTTTGGTTTGAGGGGGAGCTGTTGGTGCAATTCACAAGCCTACACATTTGGCTTGAAGGATACCTTGAAGTCCATACACATATGGAGAAGCATAGGAACAAATGCTAGTGGTTAATTACCACTTTGCTTTTTTGTAAAAGTCAGATTTTGACTTGGAATCTTTGTAAACACCTACCAAAAGGAATTCGTGGAAAAGTTAGCTTTGATTGATGGAATATATCCTAGGATGTAGGAGCATGATTATAGGGAGCCAAAAGTTTGAATTCAAATTCAAACTTTAACTCAACAACTATAAAAATGAACATGAAAAAGTCATGGGTAAGACTCATCATTCCCAAGCTCATATTATCAGTCATTTCTAAGTGTGTGTGTGTGTGAGGCCTACACACTAGCCCACACCTATCTACACCATTAGGCAATGATCTTCATGCCAATGGCATTGCATACAAGTGTTCATTAATACATATATCTACATTGTTCATTTCTGAGTTCTCTATCATAGTACTTGAAAATTTGTCAACTTGTGGAGAGCATATCTCACTCATTTATTCACCAAATTCAAGGATCTATAGCTTGTTGGAACCAACTCAAAGTTTTCTACATGCTACCAAAATTTGAAGAGATTCTATTCAGCCATTTCAGAGAAAAGCTTGTCGAGGTGATCACTAGTCAGGGCTGCAACAGTCCTAAAAAATTGGGGGTAAAGGTTTACTTGCTAAATTGATTTCTATGAGCATGGTTAATCTTTTTATATCATTCCACTTGGAACAGTTAGCTTGCTAAGCTAATTAGATACCCCTAAAAGGAATTTTTCCAATTCCTACTATGCTGGTCATACTGAGCAAAAGATCCAGCAAGTGTCAAGTAAAAAATAGAAGGTTTTCTTTGAAGCTTGAAGTTCAAAGTTGTCTGTTTTGATTCAATCTTTACACACATCATTTCCAAAGTACATAGGCTTGTTTATGGTGTCACTAGAAAGCTAAGGAGGTCCACTTATCAACTCTAAAGCATCAAAGGGCTGGTACAAAGCAGGATTTGGCAGTACCTACTCAATCTCTTGGAGTGTCCATCCATCTTTCCCAACATATGTCATGCCAAGGAAGTTTGTTCACTAATCTACATGAGCCAAGTGGAAAAGGATGTGTTGAAACAGGTGATGATAGTCAACACATGATTGAACATATTGGAGATATAAGGCTTGGAGATACAAGCAACACAAAGGTACTATCTAATGTTCTTCATGTTCCTACAATTTCAAAGAACTTGATTTAAGTAGGACAAATGGTAGAGCAGGGTTATCATGTCATATTAAATGAGAATGGGTGCTTCATAAAGAATCCAAGGGAAGGCTTCAAGGTCATTGCTCGAGGTAGAAGAGAAGGAACGATGTTCATTTTGGACGTCCAACATCCACATGGAAAGGACATGTACATTCAATGTGGGAACAAGAAGATTTCAAAGTTGGACTTATGGCACAAAAGAATAGGAAACATCAACATTCCAAAGCTAAAGGACATGAGCAAACATGAAGTGGTAAGAGGTTTTCCAAACTTTAATAGCATTGGACATGAGTTATGTGAAGCTTGTCAACTAGGAAAGCAAACAAGGCATCCATTCAAGAGGAGAATTTATGTGGCCCCAAATGTGTTGGACTTGATACATACAGATGTATGGGGACCAACCCAAGAGGCATCAATGGCTAGTAATAGGTTTTTTGTCACCTTCATTGATGATCACTCAAGAAAGGTATGGCTATTTTGTATGAAGAAAAAATCAAAGGTGTTTTCTATATTCAAAATATTCAAAGTTGAAGTTGAAAAAGAAACAGAAAGGTCTATCAAAACCTTAAGGTCCAATGGTGGAGGAGAATACTTCTCCAAAGAATTTTCAAATTTTCTACAAGAGAATGGGATCAAAAGGCAGTTCACTTGTAGGTATACACCACAACAAAATGGACTAGCTGATAGGAAAAATAGGGAAATTGCTGAAATTGCAAGATGCATGCTCAACAAGATGAAGGTACCATTGTACTATTGGGCTAAAGCTACCGCAACCACCATTTACTTGATGAATAGGTGCACAACATCGGGAATACATCACTTGACTCTAGAGGAGGTATATTCCAGTAAGAAACCTGATCTTACACACCTCAAAGTGGTTGGATGTGTTTGCTTTGTTCACATTCCACAAGAATTTAAAACAAAGATGGAACCAAGGTTAGAAAAATGCATTTTCATCGACTACTCGATGGAGCAAAAAGGATAAAAGTGTTACAACACTAGAAAAAAGGAATTAAGAGTCTTGCAAGATGTGGTCTTTGATGAACTAAGACCATGGTATGAAGATAAAGGAAAGGAAAAGATTCTTGAAGAAGATTTTGATGATTATGCATGAACAAATCAAAGAGAAGTTCAACAATCAAGCACAAAGGTTTCAGGTCCAGAGGCATCTACATCAAATGAAGAATGTTCAACATGGAGGGGGAGTCATTCTGTGTCTCCAAATTCAGCTCATAGTAGAGTCGAAGAAGCAAGTGCTACTCCAAATAGTGAGATAGATGCAAGTGAAGAAGAATATGAAGAGGTAATCACTATGATGGTAAAGCTGAATAGGTTAAAGAAGCAACTTTCTAAAGGCAATGAAAGAAGATCTTCAAGGAAAAGGTATCCAACTGAAAGGTTGAGTTATGATAGTTTCATGGCGATGCATTTTGCATACATGATGCAGGTTATCAAAGACAAAGAGCTTGAGACATATGAAGAAGCTTGCACACAAAAGGAATGGAAGCAAGCTATGAAAGAGGAGATCAAAGCTCTCAAAGATAATCACACATGGGAGCTAGTGCAAAAGAAAGAAGGTATGAAGATTGTTCCAAACAAATGGGTGTTTAAAGTAAAGAGGAATGTTGATGGTTCACTATCTAGATATAAAGCTATATTAGTTGCCAAAGGATTTAAACAAACACAAGGCATAGATTATGATGAAGTTTTCAGCCCTGTTGCAAAGATGGGAACTATCAAAACATTAATAGCAATTGGTGCTTTAAGGAGATGGCCATTATTTCAACTCGACATCAAAAATTCTTTTCTTAATGGAGAACTACAAGAAGAGGTATACATGAGTCAACCAGTTGGATTTGAAGATGAAAACCATCCAGTTGAAAAAGGAACTTTATGGATTGAAGCAAGCACCAAGAGCATGGAATCAGAGATTGGTAGAATATCTAACTAAGTGTGGATACAATCCAAGTAGTGCAGATCCTTCATTGTACATGAAGAAGGAAGAAAATAGAGAGGTATATATTTGCATATACATCATGACCTCATCATAATAGGAAATGATGTTACAGGGATTAAAGATATCAAAAGGAAGCTTGGTAAGGAGTTTAAAATTTCAGATCTTGAAGAGCTGAAATATTTTTTAGGAATTGAAGTTGTTTATGGAAAAAGTGGCATCTACTTGATGCAAAGGAAGTAGTTGTTGGATGTTCTTTTCAGATTTAGAATGAGTGAATGCAAACCACTCACTCAACCCATGGACATAAATACAAAGATTTGATCAAATGATGGAGAACTATTGGAAAATGTAATGACATACAGAAGCATTGTAGGATCATTAATCTATGCAAACATTACAAGACCTGATTTATCTTATGTTGTTGGTGTACTGTCTCAGTTTATGCAAGCCCCGACAAGTGAACATTTAAATTCAGCCAAGCGAGTGTTGAGATACATAAAGCATACAGTTAATCATGCTTGGTTTTACAAGTTTGATGAAGAATTGCAGGTCAGCGGCTTCAGCGATGCGGATTGGGTAGGTCAAAGGAAGACAAGAGATCAACCTCAGGTTATGTGTTCATGATAGGAAGCAAACCTATCACATGGAGTTCAAAGGAACAACCATCTATTGCACTTTCATCCATGGAGGCTGAATATAGAGGATTAGCATTTTCCACATGTGAAGCGATGTGGATTAAAAAGCTTTTGGCTAATCTTGAAGTGCAAGTTGGAACCATCCCTATATACAGTGATAACATGTCAAGTACTTGGCAAGCAATCCTATGTTTCATGCAAGGAGCAAGCACATAGAGGTCCACTACCATTATGTAAGGGAGAAGGTATTGAGCAACGATGTGGAGATAAAGTTCATCAGAACCAAAGAGCAGGTGGCAGATATGTTCACAAAGTTGCTGGATGCTTCTAAACTCAAAGGTTTCAAGGATGTGATAAATTTGCAGGACATAGTTGAAGATAACTCCCAAATGAGCTTGACGGGGAGTGTTGAAGATAAATGTACAAGCTCATTTTCATATGAGCTATGCTTGGATAAATTCACCAAATATAAAGATAGAGGAAAAGAATAGAAAAGCAAAAAAGAAAAGAAAAAAGTCTAGTCAAAATTCATGTATTTGCCTTGTAGTCAATGGCATGTAGTGGGAAAAGTGGTGAGTTAAGAAGGAGGCATAAAATTCTTCACATTCTCATTGGTTATAAAAGTGGATGCGAGCACGTTCTAAACAAGGAGAGAAAGTGGCAAGAACTCTCAATAGTCGGATCTAGTCATATTGTCATTTTGTCTTCCCATAGACTCCTTCGAGCCGCATGTCATTTTGTACATAGCTCTGTTGTGAAGCTCATATCTCAGTGTGTATATAACCATTTCTCATGTTGAAACACCCATTGGAAATCTTATCTTGTTTACTTTTTGCATCTCAAATATATCCTTCAAAGCTTATATATTCTGTGAGATATCAGTCAAAGAGTGAAGTCCAGTTTTTCAGCATACCTATGTAGACAGGTAGTCTATTTTAGTCGGTTAAATTTCCTGATCAAGAGATATCCAAATTGCTTGATTTTTGGCTTTTTGGAAAGATCTTCACATTTACTTTCTCTATCCTAAATATCTCATTCAAACAATTTATATTCTATGAGATATCTATCAGAGAGTGAAGTCTAGTTTTTCAGTATACTTATGTGCGCAGGTGGTCTATTTTGGTTGGTTAAGTTTCCCAATTAAAACATATCCAAATTTCTTGATTTTGGATTGTTGGAAATATATTTGAATTTAATTTCTCTATCCCAAATATCTCATTCAAAGAATTTATATTCTGTGAGATATATATTAGAGAGTGAAGTCTAGTTTTTCAGTATACTTATGTGACCAGGTGGTCTATTTTGGTTAGTTGACTTTCCTGACCAAAACTCATCCAAATTACTTTATTTTTAGCTTCTTGGAAATCTATTTGTGTATACTTTCCTTATACCAAATATCGTTCTTAAAGGATATATATTCAGGGAGTTATCAGTCCAAGAGTGAAGTTCATTTCTTCAGCATACTTGTGTGGATAGGTAGTTCATCTTTGTGAGTTGTGTTCTCTAATCAAAACTTGTCCAAATTAAGTTATTTATAGCTTGTTAGAAATCTCTCTTTGTATAATTGGATTGGCTAAAGTCACAAGTCCAGTTGAATTTTTTGTTGAGAGCAGCAAGCTATTTAAGACGCAACTATTTGTCCAAGTGTTGGATGTTTTACCTAATGTCACAAAGTTAAACTCTCACTCAACTTGAGAAATTTAGTGCTTGGGGGTTAAGTTTGTGAAACTTTTAGGCCACATAATTTCCCAAGAGGGTATTGTGATCGACCCCAATAAAGTCAATGCTATAGTCCAAGTGCTTATACCCCAGACCTCATAAGAAGGGCTCAAATTTTTGGTCAAATTTGATGTGGCATGGTTGCCATTTGTGATGTTTGATGGAATAACAATTGTTGGAAGTGGGGTGGGCCATAATAACAATAATCACACGTTTACAGGATCTTCCAACTCATAAACCTTAACATACACACCTTAATACTAAAAAAGATGATGGGTGAGAGATAGAGAGAGAATAGACAAAATTTTCAAAGTGTACAATAAGCTAGGATGCTCACCTACACTAATCGATATTCCAATGTCAAATTACAATGTGTGAATATGATACAAACTGAAAAGATCATAATCTAGGAAAAAATAAGAACTAGATACAAGAAATTATGTGCCTAAGAGGTATGAAGATGTGTGTGTGAGAATATGGAGCAAATGAACACTTTAGAATTGTTTTACAGCAAACCCGAATTTTGATTATCCTAAATAAAAAACTAGTGAATGATCAAGTCAGGATAGATGTAGACTTTTTACTCACAATATGTTGGTTGATATGAACTCCCCAGATGTCTCTAGATGTAGAACACACCTCCTCCAAGAGTGTAGCAACTCTTTCTCACGAAGAGGACCTCCTCCTTGATCACCTCCAAGATCTCCTCCTTGAGTGATTGCTCCTCTTGAGAAGACTGTGTCTTAAGTGATGATGAACAATGAGCATAAGGTCTCCTTATATAGTTTTTGTAACCATGTGAAAAGCATATTTAAAATCTCTATCAAAAAGCATGCTCACACAAACAATCATTATGAAATCTAAAAGCTACACATGCAATTTGTCGTCAATGTGCTTTTCAAGAAAACATGATCGCTGTTGGCACCACTTACCTCTTCAAATTTTTCTGCGAAAAATTGATTTTCAAAAGATTTTATCACATCACTGTTTGCAAGGATCAAACCTAGGTGGCTCATTTGAGAGCGCTTCCTTCTATCCATGCTGAACATGAGCTTCTCTTGAAGAGAAGCATATAAGAAACTATCATATGCTTGACTTGCTTATCATTTTTTACTTTGTTTTCCAACAATCCTCCCTTTAATGTCAAAATGGTACAAGGTTTAATAACCTGAAAGACTTCTGGTGTCTGCAAACATCTCTTAACTAACTTCCACTAAATTTTGAGCAGATTGAGAGGATTGCGCATGAACCTGGATACTTGAGAAACTACAAATTGAATGTCTGGACGTGAATTACATAGATATATCAAGCAATCAACTGCTTGAATATATAATGTAACATCAAGTGGTTTTGAATCTCCTTCTGACTGTAATGACACATTGACATCCATAGGTATCTGCATAGGCTTGGAATATGTCATCTCAAACCTTTCCAATAATTTCTCAATGTATTTTTGTTGTGTCATGTAGATACGTTCATCTTTGTACATGAGTTCAATCCCAAGATAATACTATAAATTACCTAAGTCATTTACATCAAATGTATGCTTAAGTTTTCCTTTAAACAACTAAAGATTTGAATCTTTTGGACGTGTGATTATTAATCATATCACTTTCTAGTGCATCTTGAACACTAGCCGGTTCATTCTCAAGTGAAGTAAGAGGTAAAATATTATGAATCTCAAAATGTTCTGCATAATTTATCTTTTTTGTTTGTTGTCTTCTTGTTTGACTTCTGGTTCTTTCAGTGTATCCACTGTCCTTCTAGGTTTGATGTAACCAGTTTGGCATATTCTTGAAAAGTGATGGTATCCTTTTTGGTTCTTGAATATCTCTTTCTTCTGGAACTCTAGAACCTTCTCCAACTTCATAAGTTGGAACTTCAAGAGGTTCTGATGATGGACTAGGTACTGATGAAACTCTCTCTTCACCTATATGTCTTAGGTTTTGAGAAGGTTTATCACCCCAGTTGTATGGTTGAATATAAGAATCCAAATTCCTATTGAAAAATGCATAGTCATCTGCTTTTATGAAATCTATAATCTCTTCCTTCTTACCATAAATCTGAATTTTTGCTATATATGCATTGCATGAGAGTAGGATATCACCTGTGTCTTGAACATAAAATCTGTATCCTTTGCTTTCAATTGCATAACCAATAAAGATTGCTTTAATGGCTTTTACATCAAGCTTACCAGGATCCTTCTTCTCAATGTAAACATAAGCTGGGGAACCAAAAACTTCGAAACAACTTACATTGGGCTTCTTCCCATAATAAGCTTCATAGGATGTAATTACCTTCAAAGATTTTGTGGAGCGCCTACTCAGAATGTGACATCAAACCAAAACTTGGGAGAAAGCTTTTTGGATGACATCATATTATGCATCATCTCAATAAGCATCCTCAGATAACTATTTGACAAGACAATTGATTTTTACAAACCCGAATGCCCTAGTACAAGTGAATAACTCGCCAACACGCCATAGAGTATCCCATACCTTAGGGTATCTCAGACATCCAAGCATGCCACACTTGGGGGAGAGTTTTTTTTTAATTTTTTATTTTTTTTAATGGAGGTTCGGCAGAGGCCTACTCCCTCGGGCTTTATCTTTGAAATTGCAAGTGTACAAGGAAGGGCATAGTACCCTAGGGACCCCCCTTATCCCACAAAAGCAAGAGTTTACATGACTGGGTTAAACGACAGTCACAACTACCGCGGGGCTGGACAAATGATGGCACATCAACCACATGCTTCATCTTTCCAAATTTAACATGTCCCTTACATGTTGCCGGCCTTGGCCCCACCCTTGCCTCAAGAGACGAGAGGTCCAACCACCCACCTTAGCTTCCGTTGAAAGATCGAACTTGCATTTAAAGAAAACATATATACTTTCGCGAGCTTATAAAAAAGAAGCAAGAGTCTCATGGATTTGAGGCCGAGTATCCATTCGCATGACCAACAAAGAGGTGTCTGCACTACGAAGCTCATACAGAGCATGCGGGTATCTTTATTTGACCATTTCCAATTTAATGCCATGCCTTTGTTGGAGATAGACGTCTGCGGAAGCACGCGAACAGCACAAGGAAGAAGAAGAAGCTTGGAGCACAAACACACAATACTGAATGTATTACTAGAGAATGTACAAAGATAAGTAGCCCATTAGGGCAATATGCGTATATACAAGCCGGGGGAAAAAAACCTCCTAAAGAGGGAAAAAAGTGCCCCGGCGGTCCTAGTGTGTTCACACACATCACTACCTATATATATCAACAAATCCCCCCTGGGAGTGATGCGGTGAACAAGGAGCTGGCCCTCATGTATAAGGAAGTGCCAAGCTATGTGGAAATCACTCCACAAAAGGAAGTAAGCCCAAAACTTTGCGGAAAGCTTCAAACTTCTCCCTAGGCAGAGCCTTCGTGAAAAGGTCTACAATGTTCTCCTGCGTGGGCACATATGCCAAGCTGACCTCCCCAGCAGAGTGAAGTATTTCGATGGCGATGCACCGCACTACACTCTCCTTCTCGAGAGCTCCATGACGATATGCTCGGAGTAGAAACCAATCTCGTGATGCCGCACAGAGTACTCCGCACAGAGGTTGTAGAATATGCAGAAAACACAGTACACAGGGAGCACGAAGACAGACTTCTTAGGTCTTACAAATGCGATCGAACTTACAGTCTGTGACTGACCAGACCACTATATGTTTTATTAAAGAACATATACAAAGAAGTGTCCGGTGGCCATTTGGCCTTTCACATGGACACTAACGGTAACAATCTCCCACTAAAGGCCAATATGGCCAGAGTAACTATGGGAGAAAAAAGAAAGAATGATAAAGAATACCTGAGTGTAAGTATATAAACTATACCTCCCACCTGATGGGCATGTTACACAGTATACAAGTGACTGCGTAAGATCAAGAATCAAGTAACCCCCATCAAGTGACAACAGTGTCGAAAGCTATCCTGTGGTAGAGCTTTAGTCAAAGCATCTGTAGCATTATCTCGAGTGTGAACCTTCTCAAGAATAATGCTCTCAGTGGCTAAGCAATCTCTAATGAAGTGATACCTCACCTCAATGTGCTTGGTCTTTGCATGATAGACCGGATTCTTAGCCAAAGCAATGGCACTCTGACTATCACTGAGCAAGTGAGGTACATGCTGAGCCAAACCCATATCACAAGCAAGGCGAGAAAGCCACAATGCTTCCTTACATGCCTCACTTGCTACAACATACTCTGCTTCTGTGGTGGAAACAGCTGTACATTCTTGAAGACGAGATCTCCAAGAGATAGCACCTCCAGCAAAATGAAAAATGTACCCTGATGTAGACTTACGATTGTCTACACAACCAGCATAGTCAAAATCTGTGTAACCAATAATGGATGCTTTCCCTCTACCTAAGCATAGACACTTGTCCTTAGTGCCACTCAGATATCTCAAAATCATTTCGACCGCTTCCCAATGTTTCTTGCCAGGATTAGACATATATCTGCTCACAACTCCCACTGCAAATGCAATGTCTGGTCTCGTAGCTACCATAGCATACATGAGACTACCAACAGCAGACTGATAGGGAATTTTGGTCATGAATTCCTTTTCCTCATCTGATTTGGGGCAGTCATCCTTGCTCAATTTCACATATGTGGGTAAAGGTGTACTCAATGCCTTTCCACCCTGCATATTGAATCGGTGAAGTACTTTGGATATGTACTCACTTTGAGACAAGTATATGCATCTTTTACTCCTATCACGAGTAATGCGCATGCCAAGAATATGTTTGGCATCCCCCAAATCCTTCATATCAAATGTCTGACTCAACTTCTTTTTGAGAATTGACAAATCATAAGAGGACTTCCCAGCAATCAACATATCATCGATGTAAAGTATCAAGCATATCAAGCTGCCATCAGAACATCTCTTTGTGTAGAGACAATGATCCTCATTGCTCCGAGAATAGCCTTGGGACTTCATAAAAGCATCAAACTTTTGGTACCATTGTCTAGGAGACTGTTTAAGCCCATACAAGCTCTTCTTGAGCTTACAAACTAGACTTTCCTTGCCAGGAACTACATAACCCTCTGGTTTCTCATCTGTAAGATCTCCATGCAAGAAAGCTCTTTTCACATCCATTTGGACTAGCTCTAAGTCCTCCATTGCAACGAATCCAAGCAACATGCGCAAAGTAGTCATCTTGACCACTGGAGAGAAGATTTCCTCAAAATCAACACCATGTTGTTGCTTAAAACCCTTTGCAACAAGTCGTGCTTTATATTTTGGAGAAGCACTATCTGATGTGAATTTCAGCTTATATACCCATTTACATGGTAAAGCTTTCCTTCCCTTTGGCAAAGGTACTAAGTCCCAAGTACCATTCTTGTGAATAGAATCCAACTCACTCTTCATGGCACGCTCCCACTTGACATGATCCTTTGTCTGCATAGCCTCTTTGTAGCAAGAGGGCTCACCGGCATCTGTTAGCATAACAAAATCTAAACCTGGAACATATCTATGAGGTGGATATGAGACACGTGCAGAACGTCTCAATGGTTGCTGAACAGGAACATGTGCAGACTGATCTGAATGGACATTCTCTTGAACATCCCTATGTGCAGCATTTTTATGCATGCTAACTGGAGGACTAGTATCCTCAAACACCACTCTTCTCACTTCAACCTCCTTAATCGGCTGTTTATGCATCTTAGACTCATTAAAAATGACATCACTACTTCTGATCACTGACCGTGTTTCAGGATCCCATAAGCGATATCCAAATTGTCCTTCTCGACCATATCCAAGAAAAATGCATTTCTTTGACTTATGGTCCAACTTCTGTCTAAGATTCTTGGGTATATGAACATATGCTTCACACCCAAAAACTCGAAGATGATCATAATATGGTGGTTTCCCTGTCCATAACTCTTGTGCCACTTTCAGACCTTTGGCAGTACTAGGTGAAAGGTTAATCACATGAACTGCAGTCAATACTGCTTCTGCCCAAAAACCTTGTGAGAGGTTTGCATGATGCAACATAGAGACTACTCTATCTTGAATAGTTCTATTCATCCTCTCAGCTACACCATTCTGTATTGGGGTATAAGGAGCTGTAAACTCTCTACGAATCCCTCTACACTGATAGAAAAGGCTGAATTCATGTGAGGTATACTCACCCCCATTATCTGAACGTAAAGCCTTAAGCTTAGTTCCTTTTTCAGTCTCAACTGAAGCAAGCCATTTTCTGAAAGTAGGGAATACATCATCCTTCGATTTGATAGGATATACCCAGACTTTTCTAGTAGCATCATCTATGAAAGTGACAAAGTAAAGAGAACCACCTAAGGACCTAGTGGGCATAGGACCACACACATCTGTATGAACAAGATCTAAAGGCTGAATTGAAGAGTCAATGTGCGTTTTATGCACATTTCTGGTTTGCTTTCCATATTGACAATGCTCACAAAATGAAAAATCAGAGAAAGATAACATAGGTAAGTAGCCAGAACGAGAAAGATTTTCCATTCCACTACGAGATATATGGCCCAAACGAACATGCCAAATACAAGCCATAGGCTGTTCAGTAACAGCTAACAAGTGTTCTTTCTGTGATACAAATAAAGGGTAAAGTGAGCCAACTTTCCTTCCTTTTTCAATAACCATATTGCCCTTTGATATACGAAAGGACTGAGCATAGAAGACCACCTTGTAACCAAGGGCATCAAGTTGACCAACTGACATCAAACTGCGTGATAACTGAGGTACATGGTGTACATTATGCATAGTAAATTTTGAACCGTCAATGAACTGCACAACCACATCTCCAATCCCCACAACATCACACTGGTAAGAGTCACCAAGTCTCACGGTACCAAGAGACTTTGCTGCACAATTAGAGAACCATTCTCTATGTGGTGTCACATGGAAAGAAGCACCAGAATCTAGCAGCCAGGTGTGGGAAAGAGAATCAGCCATAAGTGCCTCAGATGGCATAGTACTATCAAGTGTCAACACATCAGCATCATCAGAAATAGCATTAATTTCTTCAATCTTCACAGTCGAAGTAGATGGTGCAGGTAACTGTTTAACATGCCCATCAACATTCTGTCCTTTACCTTTAGCATTCTTGAATGCATAACAATCTTTCTTCATGTGTCCTTTCTTATGACAATAATGGCATTCAATATCCCTCTTCCTTGATTTACTTCTGCTCTTATTCCGTTGACCATTCTTTTCCTTGTTCTTGCTCCTGCCACGTATGATAATGGAGCTAGAAGAGTCCAAACACCAACAAATAAGTGTATCAAGGAGTAAATCGACCACTATATAGTTGACTAAACCAGAAATCTGGAAAAATTTTGCCAGAGTATCCTCTGCAAAATTAGCATATGACCAATGTCAAAGTATCATAAAACTGCAAGTACTGACATGTCTACCTGCATAGTGAATCACTGACTCCACTGCATATAATCAGTTACCCAATAGAAGCCAACTAGGCTTATCGAGCACCTATGAACAACTATCATACATCTCCTATGGCGAGGCTGGGTAAGTCTTCCACCTGCATCACCGAAGAGACCCCGACATCTGGGTGTCTCCCAGTTAAGAAAACCTCACCACGACCCTCTTTATCAAACGTAAAAGGCTTTATGCAAAGAACGTAACCGCTATATCAATGCCCACATGGACGTACATAAGCGGTATCCACAGAAGCGTACCTGGTGTGTATGTGCTCAATATATGCAGTAAAATGACACTAAAAAGGCTGAATACACAGCCCAAAAACTAGCCAATAACACCTGCAAGTGTCTGTCAACTCTGATGTTTTAGGCTTTAAAAACCTGCATAAATTTGCAGCGACTGCTCCCACCAAAACTGAAAACCCCTCGAGAAACCTGTAGTTTTACGATTGTGGCTGAAAATACAGCCCCAAAGGTTGATATTTATTGTCTGAGAAGTACAAGGAACACTCTTCTTGATGTTCTTGGACCTGTGTGAAGAGAACTACGTGCGAAAGTACTCCAAAATGGCTCCAAAAACACCCCAAAATTGCTTCAGAAATAGACTTTAAAAGCAAAAATGAAGCTTTGAGGGACCAAAACTTGTTCAAGGTAATGTCAACCTTAGTCTTTCCCCTTCTTCAAACACCACAAGAGTGTAGCTTAGTGGCAAGAGATTGCCACGGTTAAGCGAGCTCTGGGGGGAACAGTACTGGGATGGGTGACCTCCCGGGAAGTACCGGGAACCTCTATATTCCTTGATCGTTGAGGTCCTCCCTCACGCGCAGCCAACGACGCCAACGGTGACTTCGGTGACTCGGATTACAAGGTATGCCAAGGTCTATGCCTTGGTCGCCGCCTTAGTCGTAAGCCTTGGAGAAAGCCGGGGGGGGGGGGGGGGTGCTCGCTTCGCTCGCACAAAAGGAACAAAGCTTTTTGCCTCGAACTGCTCTGATGCCAGTGAAGTATTTCGATGGCGATGCACCGCACTGCACTCTCCTTCTCGAGAGCTCCACGACGATATGCTCGGAGTAGAAACCAAGCTCGTGATGCCGCACACAGTACTCCGCACAGAGGCTGTAGAATACGCAGAAAACACAGTACACAGGGAGCACAAAGACAGACTTCTAAGGTCTTACAAATGCGGTCGAACTTACAGTCTGTGACTGACCAGGCCACTATATGTTTTATTAAAGAACATATACAAAGAAGTGTCTGGTGGCCATTTGGCCTTTCACATGGACACTAACGGTAACACAGAGAACCTCTCCCTGACATAGTGATAATGCACCTCAATGTGCTTAGTGCGAGCATGGAACACAGGGTTCCTCGCAACTGCCAATGCGCTCTGACTGTCAGTGAAGATGGTGGTGGCAGAAGACTGACCAACACCCAAATCAGCCATAAGGCGTCTGAGCCACACACACTCAACAGTCGCTGTTAAAGCTGCCCTATACTCAGCCTCATAACTAGAAGTGGCCATAGTAGGCTGCTTCTTGCTCAACCAAGATATACATAAGCTACCAAGCATGAAGCAAAAACCACTGGTGGACACACGAGTGTCATAGCAACCAGCCCAATCTGAGTCAGAAAAAGCATGCAAATCTGGCGGTAGTGATCCCCCCTTGGGATAAAACAACCCAAGTAGCCGCGTACCACTCAAGTAGCGAAAGATGCGCTTAACCGCCTTCCAATGCGTGACTCCTAGGCAATGCATAAACCTGCTCATCTGTGAGACAGCAAACTGAATATCTGGCCGAGTAATGCATAAGTAAATCAAGCATCCAACAGCCTGCTGATAGAGAACAACATCAAATGCATCTCCAGCATCATGAAGACTCAATCGTAAACCTGTCTCCATAGGAGTGGCAATAGGCTTATAGTCTTCAAGGCCAAAATGCTGCAATAATGTGTCAATATATTTCGTTTGACACAAAGCCATTCCACCATCAACTTGCATAAACTGAATGCCCAAATAGTGATGCAAATGCCCCAAATCAGACATCTCAAATGAGGCATGCAAATCAGCCTTAAAATCAGCAATATGTATCTCAATAGGACCAGTGAGCAGCATGTCATCAACATAGACAACAATGATCAGAAGCACATCATTAGCACACTTAACATATAAGGTGCTTTCAGTTGGACTGTTCTCAAAACCATGTGCAACCAGATATGCATGTATCTTCTCATACCAAGCACGTGGTGCTTGCTTTAAACCATATAACGCCTTCTTTAACCTGCAAACTTGGTTTTCATGCCCTTTCTGGACAAAGCCACGGGGCTGAAAAACATACACTTCTTCATGCAAATCACCATTCAGAAATGAAGTTTTAATGTCCAACATTCCAAGCATGATGGGCTGCAAGTGCACAGATGCTCCGAACAGTAGTCATACGACATGTAGGTGCAAAGGTCTCATCAAAATCAATGCCTCTTTCCTGTGCATAACCCTTTGCAACAAGCCTAGCCTTATACCTGTCAACTGTACCATCTGGTTTACGCTTCAGCTTGTATACCCACTTAGTGCCAATGGCCTTCTTGCCAGGAGGCAAGTCACATAAAGACCAAGTACCATTCTTCATTATAGCATCATATTCAGATTACATAGCAGCCATCCAATTTTCTGAATTCTGTGCTTCATCAAAAGAAACAAGCTCATTCTCATCACAGAGACTAGACGCAGCCATAGCATAGCAATCTGATGCAAAGGAGGCACTATGAGAGCCTGAACGAGTACGATATGACAAAGGTGCGTCTAATTTGTTGTCACGCAAAGTCTGCACCAGCCATTTTGGCATAGTTTTTGCCTGCTCAATATCAGCTCATCAACAAGTGCAGCATGTAAATCTGCATCAGAAATGGAATGATCTGCATCATCATATGAAACCTGCAAAGGCTGAGAAGTTGCCTCATTAGGACCAGCACTAGACTGTCCACCTGTAAAAAGAGGCATCAACGTATCATACATGTCTTTGGAGCTAACAGATGTCTCCTTAGTACAGGAAAGCAATGGTTGAATAGCATCTTCCACAAAGACAACATCACGGCTAACCAGAATGCGTTTAGTCTGTGGATGATACAGACAATAGCCTTTACTTTCAGAACTGTACCCAACAAAAATACATTTTACTGCCTTATCATCCAATTTCTGCGATGTTGTTCAGGCACTAATGCATATGCCAAACAACCAAAAACACGTAGATGAGCAACAGATGGCTTGCGGTCATGCCAAGCCTCATATGGAGTGATAGACTGCAGCGCTTTAGTGGCACACCTGTTCAGTACATATGCTGCACACATGACAGCCTCAAGCCAGAAACTATGTGGTAAAGCCTGACTTTTGACCATGCACCTCGCCATCTCCATGAGTGACTTGTTCTTTCGTTCAGCAACTCCATTCTGTTGAGGTGTATACGGCACTATACACTGGTGTTTTATCCCACGTTCAGCCAGAAATGCATTAAAATCTGAAGACTGATATTCCCCCCCTCTATCAGAACGGAGGGTGCCCATTTTACATGCTAACAGATTTTGAGCCAAAACCAAAAACTATTTGAAGCACATGAACACTTCGGACTTTGCTTTGAGTGGATATACCCATGCATGCCTGGAAAAATCATCAATGAAGGTCACGAAGTAAAGGTAATTTCCAAAAGAGGGTGTCTGCATAGGACCACAGACATCACTATGTACAAACTGCAATTTTTGCGTAGCCCGAACTGAACCATCTTTTGGAAAGGATGAACGCTGCATTTTGCCCAAAATACAGCCCTCACAAACATGTTTTCCAGGTGCCTCAAGTTTGGGCAAAGAGGACACCATTTCTGATTTCTGCAGGCGTAGCAAACTAGCAAAATTCAGATGACCAAAGCATGCATGCCAAAGCTTTGCATCTGAGATAGCCTGAGAATCATGAACTGCACATGCCGAATCATTCATAGATCTTTCATAGTTTATGAGCTTATACAACCCACGACATAAAATGCCAGAAGCAATAATCATATCGCCATTTGAGAGATCATGAACTGTACACCTGTCATCAACAAATTTCACAACCAAGCCAATCTTGGTTAATGCAGAAACTGATAACAGGTTCTTTTTGATCCCTGGCACAAATAAAGCATCTGACAAAGTGAAAGAACTACCATCAGTAGTAGTCAAAATGATCTTACCAACTCCCATAACAGGATAAGAGGAGTTGTTGGCACATGTAACAGTATTCCCTGTAGGGGTAGGCTCGAGTGAAGAGAAGAAACTTCGCTGCGAGGTAATATGTTTGGTCGCCCCACTGTCAAAGTACCAAACATCTGAGTCTACTGCAGACATGCACTGATCATGAGAAGATGGGTCAAAACTGAAGACAGTAGTAAACACCCATTCTTCTTCCTGCACAAGATTTGCAGACTCTGTTTTTGGTGTAGAGGCCTCTGCAACAACCATTCCAACCTCTTTCTTCTTTGCCTCTTTAGCAGCCAGTTTTGGACAGTTCTTTATGATATGATCATTTCCTTTACAGTACTTGCAAAACAATTTCTGCTTTTCTGATTTCTTCTCATCTTTATCCTGGTTCTTCGATTGTGCAGCATTTGCAGATTTCTGCTTACTAGTAGAAGAGCCCCATTTTCCTTTGCCCTTTTGACTAGCCAGGAAAGCTTGATTTGCAACACGCATAATGGACCTGTTTTGCCTGGACTGATCTTCCTGCAACAGAACAGAGACTAACTCCGATGCAAAAAATTGACTGTATCTCAAAAAGTTGAACGGAACTGCCCAGATGAGTTCTGCTAGACCTATAGCAGACTTCGAGACGCTTAAACAGGCGAACAGAAACTGGTATATACCTTTGGCACAAAAAGACAAAATAGCCTACACAAGCGCTACGATAGTGTGTTCGGAGACCGAAACGAGCTCATATCGCGATTTCGGCACCACAAAACGAAGCTATTTTGATCCCGGAAACACGCGGAGTATGCTCACCAAAATTCATGCGATTTTGAGACTACAAACGGAGGAGTGTCGAGAACGCCCTAGAAGAAGCGACGACCTGCTCTGATACCAATTATTGGAGATAGACATCTGCGGAAGCACGCGAATAGCACAAGGAAGAAGAAGAAGCTTGGAGCACAAACACACAATACTGAATGTATTACTAGAGAATGTACAAAGATAAGTAGCCCATTAGGGCAATAGGCGTATATACAAGCCGGGGGAAAAAAACCTCCTAAAGAGGGAAAAAAATGCCCCGGCGGTCCTAGTGTGTTCACACACATCACTACCTAAATATATCAACAGCCTTGACCATGTGGTCTACCCCAAATTACCCATATAAAAATATAAGTTTCGTGTCTATTTCAGCAATCACCTTTTACCCAAGGAAGCTACAAGAAGGAGTGGAACATATCGTCAAAGATGCATTCAAGCATGGAGGTGCCAATAGGTTCCCCGTCTTGATTTGCAAGCTTTATGTTGTTTGAGCCGACTTTGTACAAGCTGTGTGCTTTGAATGCATACTTGTTGATGATCATAGTAATTCTACTTTATCATTATTGATTATTCGTCATTGCAATGGGAAAATTTCTAAAAAATGTTATTGCAAAGGGACGTGTCTTTTAGTTATATTTCAGGAATTGATTAGGTTTTGGTAGGTTCGATGTTCAATATTGTATCTTCATTGTTTTTCAACTTATTGTTGTTAATATAGGTTTAAAGGAATCAACAATGGCTAAAATGGTTTCCTTGATTTAAGGAGTAAGTATGCAAATTGCCTACTAAGTAGAAAACTACTTTTTTACTTTATGTTTTGTATGCGGTGGATCACGTAAATATTACATGTAAGCCTCTAACGGTAGAGTCCTATGAAAATATTCTTAAGACCAAGGTCATATGGAAAATAAACGGACTGTATGAATGGAGTCTTATGCAAGATACTCGAATCGATAAATTTGGAGATTGTTTGCTCCAACAGCTCCCCTTCAATCTTCAAATTTTGTCGATCATATTTGATGCTATCTCTTCTCTTTCTTGGCTTTGTCTTTCCTTCGTCTATCTCCCTTGATCTAATTTGTCTTTGGTTCTGCTTCCTTCTTTTCTTCTTTGTTGTTGATGTCCTTTTGATGTCGTCCATCGATGCAATCCTTACTTCATTGTGGTTGATGATGTTCCTCTTTGTGAATAGCTCCTTGAAATTGCTTTTGACAGTTGAATCTTCTTCAAATGTAGAATAGATTTTCTTCTCCTTTTGAAGTATCTTTGATTCCCATATGTTGATGTCCTTTTTTAATGAGTTGATGTAGTCCTTTGCTCCAAGTAGTTGATCTTCACTTTGTCCTTTGCTTCAAAAATAGCTCCATTTTGGTTGATAACGTCTTCTTCCTTTGAATGCTTCATGTTGATGTAGAACCTTCTTTCAACAATATCTCCCCTTCAATTTGAGAACCCTTTTATGTGATCTTTGAATGATATAATCTTTTACATAGTACTTCGGATAAGGAAGTACAAGAGCTTGAATACATGAGCTCTTTTCATCATAATACATATGGAGGTTTCAAACAAGTTACAAAGCTACAATAGTGCTTTATCTATGGCTTTTGCCATTTGTGTATAACAACTTAACTTTGTCTAATGCAAAGTTCAGAGGTTGTGGTTTTTCCTCACTCATCTTGGAGCGAGCATTGCTCTAGCTCTAGAGTGATTCTGTTCCTTCACTTGTCTGATGACTTCTTTTACATAAAGAGATGAAGCTAATCAAGATCCCAGCTTCTTGATCAAACTTCATGTTGTTTACACCTTCTATGTGTGGAAACAAGTGCTCACACCACTTGTATATGTGATCAACCTTTTTATTTACAATGGTTGGTAATGAAGGGGATTTGAGTGCTTTACTTGCTTTTACATAAGATCCAATGTGTGTGATAATATGCAACCTTTGAAGGACTCTTTATAAGTGAGAGTCTATACAACTTTCTATGAATGTAAGTCACAATGACTTATGATAGCACATCTAGGGTGCTTACATTTTTTGCAAGTAGATTGAAGTAATGTATTACCTTTTTTCTGGGCGTGTTGAATACACTTTTCTTTTCTTCCCTTTTTGTGAGGAGGTCTTCATCGTCATCTTTGACTGTGTCAGATGTACTTTCTTCTTCTTCCTATTGATGAGGAATTCTTCATTTGAGTGCGTTGAATGCACTTTCTTCTTCTTCTAATTGATGTAGATAGGTAAGCTTCATACTGGGCTTCCTTGAGTGGTGACGTCCATGGTCTTTGCCTCGGTCACTCGGATCTTGAGTAGTGACGTCTACGGTCTTTGCCTCGGTCACTTGAATTTTGAGTAGTGACGTCCACGGCCTTTGCCTTGGTCACTTGAATTTTTTTCTTCTTTTATCTTCTTCAATGATGAAAGAGTGTTTAGATAGAATTTGGCTGCAAATACAACTCTTTGATATGCTTTGAGTAGCACTCAATTACAAATACAAATTTCTTGCTTTGTGTTACAACATAATAAAGAGACTGTGGAGCTTTAAGAAGTACATATCAATGGACATAAGATCTATGAGATCTTCTTTGTGATACAAGAGTCAATGATAGAGATTCACTTTAGAATGGTGATAATCTTTCATGTAATAAGCGAAGGCATAAGAGTGATTTTGATGCTAAAGAATGGGTATTCCTCAAGATAGAACTATAAGAGCTTTGATCCTAACCATGGTTTTAAGTGCACAAGGATCATGAGAAACGAAATACTATCAAGAGATACCAAATTGATGAACAATATCAAACGAGTATTTTAATGAAAAAAATGCCTTCTTGAGATGAACTAATTAATCTTTAATCACTAGGAGCTTGTGAATAGGAGCTTTTGATTTTACCATCAATTTGATCCTTTGGCTTTGTAGGTTGTGTAGATCTTCTTGATATCTTCATTTTGAAATCATTTGTAGTTGACGAGGAACCTTGCCTTGAGCCTTGATTTCCAACCCTTCTTTGTCTTCTTCAAAATGATCTTCTAGTGTTGAGTCGTTTGAGCTTTCATCTTCATTCTATGTTTTCTTCATCGTTTGATGATGCTATCTTCATTGATGTTGATTCTTCAATGCATTGCTTCACGGCCTTTGACTTTGCTTGAATCATCTTCCAAGCTTCAATCATCCCCTAAAATAGTAATCATAGAAATACATTCTACCAACATATTGTATATGAGGGATAGCTTAATCCTTGCTCTTCCTTGAGTTGTTGAATTGAGTATATCATACATATGATATCTCAATTTCTTGGTGCAAGAGATACAATGAAAAGCTTTCCAAGAACGAGGTTTCATAAAGATTCCACCATAAATAAATTTGGACACATGCTTGAAGATCACTTGGTGGAAGAATGGTCTTCATTCTCCTTGATGCTTCCATATATGAATTTGAACTGCAAGTATAGCTCAAGGGTTGAAACTTGCTTCATCCTCTCGCATGACTGATGTTGCAAGAAAGTAAACCTGCATCATGTATTATCTTCCATCTAAAAATTGTATTGCTTCTAATATCATGGAACAAAACCAGTTTCTTCATACTCCCCTTGATTGCCAATATGGGTGAGTTTGATAATCAAATGTGTTTAGTACAATCTTCATGAACATAAGCTTTCACATGCCTCAAATACAACAAGTGTAGTATGCAATGAAGTGCTTGGTTGAGGCCTAAAGTACCCTCCAAATTACATATCATGTAGCTATAACATAAAAAGATTACATTGAGTAATCATGAAATCAAATGACACGTAAGTATGAATAAATCAAGAGGCTTGACTTTAGAATATGATCATAAGCATGATCATATGATCTCTCACATAAGTTTCTTCCAATAAAAACCACCAAGTTGCATCCACTTGTATGTCCAATTTGAATTGAATCCATGTAAGGTATGTATAGCATGTAGCATACATAGCATAGACTGTTGATGTAGTTGAAGTTGTTTCTTCGAATCCTGCTCTTCATAAGCCGATTTGAAATACCTTCCTTCAAAGAGTGTTGATCCACTTGCTTCATAAAAAAATTCCAAATAATGAGTTGTCGATGAGGGTTTTTGAAGACTTGGAGTAGCTCTTGAAGGCTCCGAATGGCTCTGATACCACTGTGAATGAGTGATAATACACTCTGATGCGAAAACGTGTATTGGGGTGTATTATATGAATTAGCTCTAAACATTTCATATACGGAGAAGTATTATTCATTCAATTCGAACCATAAGGTCAATAATGGACTTCAATAGGAAGTACTAAGAGATACAAACGGCATGTGGGTCTTCATCTATACTTGTAATGAAAAGAAGGAAAAATGGTTCATGTGAAACTCTTCGAAATATGTGTGAATCTCTTCTCCATGAACTGAATATGCAGCAGATAATGTAACATCAATTGTAAAACTGAATTGAGTTGATTCATGCGATTTGCACTTGCGACATATACCATGTATGCATCGCTAATCATGTATAGCAGCTATCGGTTGTAGGATCCAGCCATAACTGTACATTTGGGACCTTCAAATTATTGACTGCACCTTTGTGAATGTACCTGTGAACGAATGTATTTATATATGTGATGTCTTCACAGGAATAGCTATAAATACATTAGTTGCACACATAATTTCTGATCGTACAGAATGATTCATACATATTATGCTCATCAAGAAATGTTCTATATCTTTACACTAAAGATGCACACATTCATAAACTACATGCAATTATTTGAGCGCAACCAGATACGTGTCTTGTGATGATATCATATGTGTAGTGTAAAACTACTATGCTGGAGTAGACATAGAGACGAAACACTAGCGTCTGCCTTGCAATGCTCGCATTACTCATTCCATACTAATGAGTTTTCTCCTAGATAATCTGAGCGTGTCCTAGATCTCAAGATACACAGTCATCATCAGACACATTTGATACAACACACGTTGATCCTGAGAGTGTCGCAGAAAATCTGAGAGTGTCGCAGAGTTGAAAGCTAATTCAAATACACCGTAATCATCAGACACATTTGATACAACACACGTTGATCCTGTATATGAACTGAATAGAACACACGCTGATCATTTCTATGAACGGAACAGAACACACGCTGATCATCTTTATGACAATCTACTGAAATGACATATTCTTCTCTGACATAGAACTAGCTCATCGCTTGACTCTGCATGTATGCACATGTCTTGATGACAACTTGCATATAGTCTTGAGATGATATGATGAGTCGCGGCGTATAGAGATGGGTGCATAGCACATAAACCATATTATCATGGTGTAGTGTTGTGCGCACTCCAATGTACTCGAGATTGCAGACGATGTCTCTGCATCAGATTAGCGCATTACTTCTCTTTCTCTTATAACAGAGAGAGAGAGAGAGTGAGAGAGTAAGAGAGAGAGATGTAATGGGGCAGACGACTGCACGAGATATGACATGAGTAGAATACGTCGCCCAGATTTTTGATTAACTACACATGTATATATACAAGTGAGATTCAGTGGCAGAGTTCACCGCATGCATGGTCCTTTCTAAAAAAGATGTATGGATTTGACTTCCTTGATTGAAGGAGTTCTCCATTTGTCATGCGCATCCATTTCGTTATAGAAATGGTTTCCTTGATTTAAGGAGTAAGTATGCAAATTGCCTACTAAGTAGAAAACTACTTTTTTACTTTATGTTTTGTATGCGGTGGATCACGTAAATATTACATGTAAGCCTCTAACGGTAGAGTCCTATGAAAATATTCTTAAGACCAAGGTCATATGGAAAATAAACGGACTGTATGAATGGAGTCTTATGCAAGATACTCGAATCGATAAATTTGGAGATTGTTTGCTCCAACAGCTCCCCTTCAATCTTCAAATTTTGTCGATCATATTTGATGCTATCTCTTCTCTTTCTTGGCTTTGTCTTTCCTTCGTCTATCTCCCTTGATCTAATTTGTCTTTGGTTCTGCTTCCTTCTTTTCTTCTTTGTTGTTGATGTCCTTTTGATGTCGTCCATCGATGCAATCCTTACTTCATTGTGGTTGATGATGTTCCTCTTTGTGAATAGCTCCTTGAAATTGCTTTTGACAGTTGAATCTTCTTCAAATGTAGAATAGATTTTCTTCTCCTTTTGAAGTATCTTTGATTCCCATATGTTGATGTCCTTTTTTAATGAGTTGATGTAGTCCTTTGCTCCAAGTAGTTGATCTTCACTTTGTCCTTTGCTTCAAAAATAGCTCCATTTTGGTTGATAACGTCTTCTTCCTTTGAATGCTTCATGTTGATGTAGAACCTTCTTTCAACAATATCTCCCCTTCAATTTGAGAACCCTTTTATGTGATCTTTGAATGATATAATCTTTTACATAGTACTTCGGATAAGGAAGTACAAGAGCTTGAATACATGAGCTCTTTTCATCATAATACATATGGAGGTTTCAAACAAGTTACAAAGCTACAATAGTGCTTTATCTATGGCTTTTGCCATTTGTGTATAACAACTTAACTTTGTCTAATGCAAAGTTCAGAGGTTGTGGTTTTTCCTCACTCATCTTGGAGCGAGCATTGCTCTAGCTCTAGAGTGATTCTGTTCCTTCACTTGTCTGATGACTTCTTTTACATAAAGAGATGAAGCTAATCAAGATCCCAGCTTCTTGATCAAACTTCATGTTGTTTACACCTTCTATGTGTGGAAACAAGTGCTCACACCACTTGTATATGTGATCAACCTTTTTATTTACAATGGTTGGTAATGAAGGGGATTTGAGTGCTTTACTTGCTTTTACATAAGATCCAATGTGTGTGATAATATGCAACCTTTGAAGGACTCTTTATAAGTGAGAGTCTATACAACTTTCTATGAATGTAAGTCACAATGACTTATGATAGCACATCTAGGGTGCTTACATTTTTTGCAAGTAGATTGAAGTAATGTATTACCTTTTTTCTGGGCGTGTTGAATACACTTTTCTTTTCTTCCCTTTTTGTGAGGAGGTCTTCATCGTCATCTTTGACTGTGTCAGATGTACTTTCTTCTTCTTCCTATTGATGAGGAATTCTTCATTTGAGTGCGTTGAATGCACTTTCTTCTTCTTCTAATTGATGTAGATAGGTAAGCTTCATACTGGGCTTCCTTGAGTGGTGACGTCCATGGTCTTTGCCTCGGTCACTCGGATCTTGAGTAGTGACGTCTACGGTCTTTGCCTCGGTCACTTGAATTTTGAGTAGTGACGTCCACGGCCTTTGCCTTGGTCACTTGAATTTTTTTCTTCTTTTATCTTCTTCAATGATGAAAGAGTGTTTAGATAGAATTTGGCTGCAAATACAACTCTTTGATATGCTTTGAGTAGCACTCAATTACAAATACAAATTTCTTGCTTTGTGTTACAACATAATAAAGAGACTGTGGAGCTTTAAGAAGTACATATCAATGGACATAAGATCTATGAGATCTTCTTTGTGATACAAGAGTCAATGATAGAGATTCACTTTAGAATGGTGATAATCTTTCATGTAATAAGCGAAGGCATAAGAGTGATTTTGATGCTAAAGAATGGGTATTCCTCAAGATAGAACTATAAGAGCTTTGATCCTAACCATGGTTTTAAGTGCACAAGGATCATGAGAAACGAAATACTATCAAGAGATACCAAATTGATGAACAATATCAAACGAGTATTTTAATGAAAAAAATGCCTTCTTGAGATGAACTAATTAATCTTTAATCACTAGGAGCTTGTGAATAGGAGCTTTTGATTTTACCATCAATTTGATCCTTTGGCTTTGTAGGTTGTGTAGATCTTCTTGATATCTTCATTTTGAAATCATTTGTAGTTGACGAGGAACCTTGCCTTGAGCCTTGATTTCCAACCCTTCTTTGTCTTCTTCAAAATGATCTTCTAGTGTTGAGTCGTTTGAGCTTTCATCTTCATTCTATGTTTTCTTCATCGTTTGATGATGCTATCTTCATTGATGTTGATTCTTCAATGCATTGCTTCACGGCCTTTGACTTTGCTTGAATCATCTTCCAAGCTTCAATCATCCCCTAAAATAGTAATCATAGAAATACATTCTACCAACATATTGTATATGAGGGATAGCTTAATCCTTGCTCTTCCTTGAGTTGTTGAATTGAGTATATCATACATATGATATCTCAATTTCTTGGTGCAAGAGATACAATGAAAAGCTTTCCAAGAACGAGGTTTCATAAAGATTCCACCATAAATAAATTTGGACACATGCTTGAAGATCACTTGGTGGAAGAATGGTCTTCATTCTCCTTGATGCTTCCATATATGAATTTGAACTGCAAGTATAGCTCAAGGGTTGAAACTTGCTTCATCCTCTCGCATGACTGATGTTGCAAGAAAGTAAACCTGCATCATGTATTATCTTCCATCTAAAAATTGTATTGCTTCTAATATCATGGAACAAAACCAGTTTCTTCATACTCCCCTTGATTGCCAATATGGGTGAGTTTGATAATCAAATGTGTTTAGTACAATCTTCATGAACATAAGCTTTCACATGCCTCAAATACAACAAGTGTAGTATGCAATGAAGTGCTTGGTTGAGGCCTAAAGTACCCTCCAAATTACATATCATGTAGCTATAACATAAAAAGATTACATTGAGTAATCATGAAATCAAATGACACGTAAGTATGAATAAATCAAGAGGCTTGACTTTAGAATATGATCATAAGCATGATCATATGATCTCTCACATAAGTTTCTTCCAATAAAAACCACCAAGTTGCATCCACTTGTATGTCCAATTTGAATTGAATCCATGTAAGGTATGTATAGCATGTAGCATACATAGCATAGACTGTTGATGTAGTTGAAGTTGTTTCTTCGAATCCTGCTCTTCATAAGCCGATTTGAAATACCTTCCTTCAAAGAGTGTTGATCCACTTGCTTCATAAAAAAATTCCAAATAATGAGTTGTCGATGAGGGTTTTTGAAGACTTGGAGTAGCTCTTGAAGGCTCCGAATGGCTCTGATACCACTGTGAATGAGTGATAATACACTCTGATGCGAAAACGTGTATTGGGGTGTATTATATGAATTAGCTCTAAACATTTCATATACGGAGAAGTATTATTCATTCAATTCGAACCATAAGGTCAATAATGGACTTCAATAGGAAGTACTAAGAGATACAAACGGCATGTGGGTCTTCATCTATACTTGTAATGAAAAGAAGGAAAAATGGTTCATGTGAAACTCTTCGAAATATGTGTGAATCTCTTCTCCATGAACTGAATATGCAGCAGATAATGTAACATCAATTGTAAAACTGAATTGAGTTGATTCATGCGATTTGCACTTGCGACATATACCATGTATGCATCGCTAATCATGTATAGCAGCTATCGGTTGTAGGATCCAGCCATAACTGTACATTTGGGACCTTCAAATTATTGACTGCACCTTTGTGAATGTACCTGTGAACGAATGTATTTATATATGTGATGTCTTCACAGGAATAGCTATAAATACATTAGTTGCACACATAATTTCTGATCGTACAGAATGATTCATACATATTATGCTCATCAAGAAATGTTCTATATCTTTACACTAAAGATGCACACATTCATAAACTACATGCAATTATTTGAGCGCAACCAGATACGTGTCTTGTGATGATATCATATGTGTAGTGTAAAACTACTATGATGGAGTAGACATAGAGACGAAACACTAGCGTCTGCCTTGCAATGCTCGCATTACTCATTCCATACTAATGAGTTTTCTCCTAGATAATCTGAGCGTGTCCTAGATCTCAAGATACACAGTCATCATCAGACACATTTGATACAACACACGTTGATCCTGAGAGTGTCGCAGAAAATCTGAGAGTGTCGCAGAGTTGAAAGCTAATTCAAATACACCGTAATCATCAGACACATTTGATACAACACACGTTGATCCTGTATATGAACTGAATAGAACACACGCTGATCATTTCTATGAACGGAACAGAACACACGCTGATCATCTTTATGACAATCTACTGAAATGACATATTCTTCTCTGACATAGAACTAGCTCATCGCTTGACTCTGCATGTATGCACATGTCTTGATGACAACTTGCATATAGTCTTGAGATGATATGATGAGTCGCGGCGTATAGAGATGGGTGCATAGCACATAAACCATATTATCATGGTGTAGTGTTGTGCGCACTCCAATGTACTCGAGATTGCAGACGATGTCTCTGCATCAGATTAGCGCATTACTTCTCTTTCTCTTATAACAGAGAGAGAGAGAGAGTGAGAGAGTAAGAGAGAGAGATGTAATGGGGCAGACGACTGCACGAGATATGACATGAGTAGAATACGTCGCCCAGATTTTTGATTAACTACACATGTATATATACAAGTGAGATTCAGTGGCAGAGTTCACCGCATGCATGGTCCTTTCTAAAAAAGATGTATGGATTTGACTTCCTTGATTGAAGGAGTTCTCCATTTGTCATGCGCATCCATTTCGTTATAGAAATGGTTTCCTTGATTTAAGGAGTAAGTATGCAAATTGCCTACTAAGTAGAAAACTACTTTTTTACTTTATGTTTTGTATGCGGTGGATCACGTAAATATTACATGTAAGCCTCTAACGGTAGAGTCCTATGAAAATATTCTTAAGACCAAGGTCATATGGAAAATAAACGGACTGTATGAATGGAGTCTTATGCAAGATACTCGAATCGATAAATTTGGAGATTGTTTGCTCCAACAGCTCCCCTTCAATCTTCAAATTTTGTCGATCATATTTGATGCTATCTCTTCTCTTTCTTGGCTTTGTCTTTCCTTCGTCTATCTCCCTTGATCTAATTTGTCTTTGGTTCTGCTTCCTTCTTTTCTTCTTTGTTGTTGATGTCCTTTTGATGTCGTCCATCGATGCAATCCTTACTTCATTGTGGTTGATGATGTTCCTCTTTGTGAATAGCTCCTTGAAATTGCTTTTGACAGTTGAATCTTCTTCAAATGTAGAATAGATTTTCTTCTCCTTTTGAAGTATCTTTGATTCCCATATGTTGATGTCCTTTTTTAATGAGTTGATGTAGTCCTTTGCTCCAAGTAGTTGATCTTCACTTTGTCCTTTGCTTCAAAAATAGCTCCATTTTGGTTGATAACGTCTTCTTCCTTTGAATGCTTCATGTTGATGTAGAACCTTCTTTCAACAATATCTCCCCTTCAATTTGAGAACCCTTTTATGTGATCTTTGAATGATATAATCTTTTACATAGTACTTCGGATAAGGAAGTACAAGAGCTTGAATACATGAGCTCTTTTCATCATAATACATATGGAGGTTTCAAACAAGTTACAAAGCTACAATAGTGCTTTATCTATGGCTTTTGCCATTTGTGTATAACAACTTAACTTTGTCTAATGCAAAGTTCAGAGGTTGTGGTTTTTCCTCACTCATCTTGGAGCGAGCATTGCTCTAGCTCTAGAGTGATTCTGTTCCTTCACTTGTCTGATGACTTCTTTTACATAAAGAGATGAAGCTAATCAAGATCCCAGCTTCTTGATCAAACTTCATGTTGTTTACACCTTCTATGTGTGGAAACAAGTGCTCACACCACTTGTATATGTGATCAACCTTTTTATTTACAATGGTTGGTAATGAAGGGGATTTGAGTGCTTTACTTGCTTTTACATAAGATCCAATGTGTGTGATAATATGCAACCTTTGAAGGACTCTTTATAAGTGAGAGTCTATACAACTTTCTATGAATGTAAGTCACAATGACTTATGATAGCACATCTAGGGTGCTTACATTTTTTGCAAGTAGATTGAAGTAATGTATTACCTTTTTTCTGGGCGTGTTGAATACACTTTTCTTTTCTTCCCTTTTTGTGAGGAGGTCTTCATCGTCATCTTTGACTGTGTCAGATGTACTTTCTTCTTCTTCCTATTGATGAGGAATTCTTCATTTGAGTGCGTTGAATGCACTTTCTTCTTCTTCTAATTGATGTAGATAGGTAAGCTTCATACTGGGCTTCCTTGAGTGGTGACGTCCATGGTCTTTGCCTCGGTCACTCGGATCTTGAGTAGTGACGTCTACGGTCTTTGCCTCGGTCACTTGAATTTTGAGTAGTGACGTCCACGGCCTTTGCCTTGGTCACTTGAATTTTTTTCTTCTTTTATCTTCTTCAATGATGAAAGAGTGTTTAGATAGAATTTGGCTGCAAATACAACTCTTTGATATGCTTTGAGTAGCACTCAATTACAAATACAAATTTCTTGCTTTGTGTTACAACATAATAAAGAGACTGTGGAGCTTTAAGAAGTACATATCAATGGACATAAGATCTATGAGATCTTCTTTGTGATACAAGAGTCAATGATAGAGATTCACTTTAGAATGGTGATAATCTTTCATGTAATAAGCGAAGGCATAAGAGTGATTTTGATGCTAAAGAATGGGTATTCCTCAAGATAGAACTATAAGAGCTTTGATCCTAACCATGGTTTTAAGTGCACAAGGATCATGAGAAACGAAATACTATCAAGAGATACCAAATTGATGAACAATATCAAACGAGTATTTTAATGAAAAAAATGCCTTCTTGAGATGAACTAATTAATCTTTAATCACTAGGAGCTTGTGAATAGGAGCTTTTGATTTTACCATCAATTTGATCCTTTGGCTTTGTAGGTTGTGTAGATCTTCTTGATATCTTCATTTTGAAATCATTTGTAGTTGACGAGGAACCTTGCCTTGAGCCTTGATTTCCAACCCTTCTTTGTCTTCTTCAAAATGATCTTCTAGTGTTGAGTCGTTTGAGCTTTCATCTTCATTCTATGTTTTCTTCATCGTTTGATGATGCTATCTTCATTGATGTTGATTCTTCAATGCATTGCTTCACGGCCTTTGACTTTGCTTGAATCATCTTCCAAGCTTCAATCATCCCCTAAAATAGTAATCATAGAAATACATTCTACCAACATATTGTATATGAGGGATAGCTTAATCCTTGCTCTTCCTTGAGTTGTTGAATTGAGTATATCATACATATGATATCTCAATTTCTTGGTGCAAGAGATACAATGAAAAGCTTTCCAAGAACGAGGTTTCATAAAGATTCCACCATAAATAAATTTGGACACATGCTTGAAGATCACTTGGTGGAAGAATGGTCTTCATTCTCCTTGATGCTTCCATATATGAATTTGAACTGCAAGTATAGCTCAAGGGTTGAAACTTGCTTCATCCTCTTGCATGACTGATGTTGCAAGAAAGTAAACCTGCATCATGTATTATCTTCCATCTAAAAATTGTATTGCTTCTAATATCATGGAACAAAACCAGTTTCTTCATACTCCCCTTGATTGCCAATATGGGTGAGTTTGATAATCAAATGTGTTTAGTACAATCTTCATGAACATAAGCTTTCACATGCCTCAAATACAACAAGTGTAGTATGCAATGAAGTGCTTGGTTGAGGCCTAAAGTACCCTCCAAATTACATATCATGTAGCTATAACATAAAAAGATTACATTGAGTAATCATGAAATCAAATGACACGTAAGTATGAATAAATCAAGAGGCTTGACTTTAGAATATGATCATAAGCATGATCATATGATCTCTCACATAAGTTTCTTCCAATAAAAACCACCAAGTTGCATCCACTTGTATGTCCAATTTGAATTGAATCCATGTAAGGTATGTATAGCATGTAGCATACATAGCATAGACTGTTGATGTAGTTGAAGTTGTTTCTTCGAATCCTGCTCTTCATAAGCCGATTTGAAATACCTTCCTTCAAAGAGTGTTGATCCACTTGCTTCATAAAAAAATTCCAAATAATGAGTTGTCGATGAGGGTTTTTGAAGACTTGGAGTAGCTCTTGAAGGCTCCGAATGGCTCTGATACCACTGTGAATGAGTGATAATACACTCTGATGCGAAAACGTGTATTGGGGTGTATTATATGAATTAGCTCTAAACATTTCATATACGGAGAAGTATTATTCATTCAATTCGAACCATAAGGTCAATAATGGACTTCAATAGGAAGTACTAAGAGATACAAACGGCATGTGGGTCTTCATCTATACTTGTAATGAAAAGAAGGAAAAATGGTTCATGTGAAACTCTTCGAAATATGTGTGAATCTCTTCTCCATGAACTGAATATGCAGCAGATAATGTAACATCAATTGTAAAACTGAATTGAGTTGATTCATGCGATTTGCACTTGCGACATATACCATGTATGCATCGCTAATCATGTATAGCAGCTATCGGTTGTAGGATCCAGCCATAACTGTACATTTGGGACCTTCAAATTATTGACTGCACCTTTGTGAATGTACCTGTGAACGAATGTATTTATATATGTGATGTCTTCACAGGAATAGCTATAAATACATTAGTTGCACACATAATTTCTGATCGTACAGAATGATTCATACATATTATGCTCATCAAGAAATGTTCTATATCTTTACACTAAAGATGCACACATTCATAAACTACATGCAATTATTTGAGCGCAACCAGATACGTGTCTTGTGATGATATCATATGTGTAGTGTAAAACTACTATGATGGAGTAGACATAGAGACGAAACACTAGCGTCTGCCTTGCAATGCTCGCATTACTCATTCCATACTAATGAGTTTTCTCCTAGATAATCTGAGCGTGTCCTAGATCTCAAGATACACAGTCATCATCAGACACATTTGATACAACACACGTTGATCCTGAGAGTGTCGCAGAAAATCTGAGAGTGTCGCAGAGTTGAAAGCTAATTCAAATACACCGTAATCATCAGACACATTTGATACAACACACGTTGATCCTGTATATGAACTGAATAGAACACACGCTGATCATTTCTATGAACGGAACAGAACACACGCTGATCATCTTTATGACAATCTACTGAAATGACATATTCTTCTCTGACATAGAACTAGCTCATCGCTTGACTCTGCATGTATGCACATGTCTTGATGACAACTTGCATATAGTCTTGAGATGATATGATGAGTCGCGGCGTATAGAGATGGGTGCATAGCACATAAACCATATTATCATGGTGTAGTGTTGTGCGCACTCCAATGTACTCGAGATTGCAGACGATGTCTCTGCATCAGATTAGCGCATTACTTCTCTTTCTCTTATAACAGAGAGAGAGAGAGAGTGAGAGAGTAAGAGAGAGAGATGTAATGGGGCAGACGACTGCACGAGATATGACATGAGTAGAATACGTCGCCCAGATTTTTGATTAACTACACATGTATATATACAAGTGAGATTCAGTGGCAGAGTTCACCGCATGCATGGTCCTTTCTAAAAAAGATGTATGGATTTGACTTCCTTGATTGAAGGAGTTCTCCATTTGTCATGCGCATCCATTTCGTTATAGAAATGGTTTCCTTGATTTAAGGAGTAAGTATGCAAATTGCCTACTAAGTAGAAAACTACTTTTTTACTTTATGTTTTGTATGCGGTGGATCACGTAAATATTACATGTAAGCCTCTAACGGTAGAGTCCTATGAAAATATTCTTAAGACCAAGGTCATATGGAAAATAAACGGACTGTATGAATGGAGTCTTATGCAAGATACTCGAATCGATAAATTTGGAGATTGTTTGCTCCAACAGCTCCCCTTCAATCTTCAAATTTTGTCGATCATATTTGATGCTATCTCTTCTCTTTCTTGGCTTTGTCTTTCCTTCGTCTATCTCCCTTGATCTAATTTGTCTTTGGTTCTGCTTCCTTCTTTTCTTCTTTGTTGTTGATGTCCTTTTGATGTCGTCCATCGATGCAATCCTTACTTCATTGTGGTTGATGATGTTCCTCTTTGTGAATAGCTCCTTGAAATTGCTTTTGACAGTTGAATCTTCTTCAAATGTAGAATAGATTTTCTTCTCCTTTTGAAGTATCTTTGATTCCCATATGTTGATGTCCTTTTTTAATGAGTTGATGTAGTCCTTTGCTCCAAGTAGTTGATCTTCACTTTGTCCTTTGCTTCAAAAATAGCTCCATTTTGGTTGATAACGTCTTCTTCCTTTGAATGCTTCATGTTGATGTAGAACCTTCTTTCAACAATATCTCCCCTTCAATTTGAGAACCCTTTTATGTGATCTTTGAATGATATAATCTTTTACATAGTACTTCGGATAAGGAAGTACAAGAGCTTGAATACATGAGCTCTTTTCATCATAATACATATGGAGGTTTCAAACAAGTTACAAAGCTACAATAGTGCTTTATCTATGGCTTTTGCCATTTGTGTATAACAACTTAACTTTGTCTAATGCAAAGTTCAGAGGTTGTGGTTTTTCCTCACTCATCTTGGAGCGAGCATTGCTCTAGCTCTAGAGTGATTCTGTTCCTTCACTTGTCTGATGACTTCTTTTACATAAAGAGATGAAGCTAATCAAGATCCCAGCTTCTTGATCAAACTTCATGTTGTTTACACCTTCTATGTGTGGAAACAAGTGCTCACACCACTTGTATATGTGATCAACCTTTTTATTTACAATGGTTGGTAATGAAGGGGATTTGAGTGCTTTACTTGCTTTTACATAAGATCCAATGTGTGTGATAATATGCAACCTTTGAAGGACTCTTTATAAGTGAGAGTCTATACAACTTTCTATGAATGTAAGTCACAATGACTTATGATAGCACATCTAGGGTGCTTACATTTTTTGCAAGTAGATTGAAGTAATGTATTACCTTTTTTCTGGGCGTGTTGAATACACTTTTCTTTTCTTCCCTTTTTGTGAGGAGGTCTTCATCGTCATCTTTGACTGTGTCAGATGTACTTTCTTCTTCTTCCTATTGATGAGGAATTCTTCATTTGAGTGCGTTGAATGCACTTTCTTCTTCTTCTAATTGATGTAGATAGGTAAGCTTCATACTGGGCTTCCTTGAGTGGTGACGTCCATGGTCTTTGCCTCGGTCACTCGGATCTTGAGTAGTGACGTCTACGGTCTTTGCCTCGGTCACTTGAATTTTGAGTAGTGACGTCCACGGCCTTTGCCTTGGTCACTTGAATTTTTTTCTTCTTTTATCTTCTTCAATGATGAAAGAGTGTTTAGATAGAATTTGGCTGCAAATACAACTCTTTGATATGCTTTGAGTAGCACTCAATTACAAATACAAATTTCTTGCTTTGTGTTACAACATAATAAAGAGACTGTGGAGCTTTAAGAAGTACATATCAATGGACATAAGATCTATGAGATCTTCTTTGTGATACAAGAGTCAATGATAGAGATTCACTTTAGAATGGTGATAATCTTTCATGTAATAAGCGAAGGCATAAGAGTGATTTTGATGCTAAAGAATGGGTATTCCTCAAGATAGAACTATAAGAGCTTTGATCCTAACCATGGTTTTAAGTGCACAAGGATCATGAGAAACGAAATACTATCAAGAGATACCAAATTGATGAACAATATCAAACGAGTATTTTAATGAAAAAAATGCCTTCTTGAGATGAACTAATTAATCTTTAATCACTAGGAGCTTGTGAATAGGAGCTTTTGATTTTACCATCAATTTGATCCTTTGGCTTTGTAGGTTGTGTAGATCTTCTTGATATCTTCATTTTGAAATCATTTGTAGTTGACGAGGAACCTTGCCTTGAGCCTTGATTTCCAACCCTTCTTTGTCTTCTTCAAAATGATCTTCTAGTGTTGAGTCGTTTGAGCTTTCATCTTCATTCTATGTTTTCTTCATCGTTTGATGATGCTATCTTCATTGATGTTGATTCTTCAATGCATTGCTTCACGGCCTTTGACTTTGCTTGAATCATCTTCCAAGCTTCAATCATCCCCTAAAATAGTAATCATAGAAATACATTCTACCAACATATTGTATATGAGGGATAGCTTAATCCTTGCTCTTCCTTGAGTTGTTGAATTGAGTATATCATACATATGATATCTCAATTTCTTGGTGCAAGAGATACAATGAAAAGCTTTCCAAGAACGAGGTTTCATAAAGATTCCACCATAAATAAATTTGGACACATGCTTGAAGATCACTTGGTGGAAGAATGGTCTTCATTCTCCTTGATGCTTCCATATATGAATTTGAACTGCAAGTATAGCTCAAGGGTTGAAACTTGCTTCATCCTCTTGCATGACTGATGTTGCAAGAAAGTAAACCTGCATCATGTATTATCTTCCATCTAAAAATTGTATTGCTTCTAATATCATGGAACAAAACCAGTTTCTTCATACTCCCCTTGATTGCCAATATGGGTGAGTTTGATAATCAAATGTGTTTAGTACAATCTTCATGAACATAAGCTTTCACATGCCTCAAATACAACAAGTGTAGTATGCAATGAAGTGCTTGGTTGAGGCCTAAAGTACCCTCCAAATTACATATCATGTAGCTATAACATAAAAAGATTACATTGAGTAATCATGAAATCAAATGACACGTAAGTATGAATAAATCAAGAGGCTTGACTTTAGAATATGATCATAAGCATGATCATATGATCTCTCACATAAGTTTCTTCCAATAAAAACCACCAAGTTGCATCCACTTGTATGTCCAATTTGAATTGAATCCATGTAAGGTATGTATAGCATGTAGCATACATAGCATAGACTGTTGATGTAGTTGAAGTTGTTTCTTCGAATCCTGCTCTTCATAAGCCGATTTGAAATACCTTCCTTCAAAGAGTGTTGATCCACTTGCTTCATAAAAAAATTCCAAATAATGAGTTGTCGATGAGGGTTTTTGAAGACTTGGAGTAGCTCTTGAAGGCTCCGAATGGCTCTGATACCACTGTGAATGAGTGATAATACACTCTGATGCGAAAACGTGTATTGGGGTGTATTATATGAATTAGCTCTAAACATTTCATATACGGAGAAGTATTATTCATTCAATTCGAACCATAAGGTCAATAATGGACTTCAATAGGAAGTACTAAGAGATACAAACGGCATGTGGGTCTTCATCTATACTTGTAATGAAAAGAAGGAAAAATGGTTCATGTGAAACTCTTCGAAATATGTGTGAATCTCTTCTCCATGAACTGAATATGCAGCAGATAATGTAACATCAATTGTAAAACTGAATTGAGTTGATTCATGCGATTTGCACTTGCGACATATACCATGTATGCATCGCTAATCATGTATAGCAGCTATCGGTTGTAGGATCCAGCCATAACTGTACATTTGGGACCTTCAAATTATTGACTGCACCTTTGTGAATGTACCTGTGAACGAATGTATTTATATATGTGATGTCTTCACAGGAATAGCTATAAATACATTAGTTGCACACATAATTTCTGATCGTACAGAATGATTCATACATATTATGCTCATCAAGAAATGTTCTATATCTTTACACTAAAGATGCACACATTCATAAACTACATGCAATTATTTGAGCGCAACCAGATACGTGTCTTGTGATGATATCATATGTGTAGTGTAAAACTACTATGCTGGAGTAGACATAGAGACGAAACACTAGCGTCTGCCTTGCAATGCTCGCATTACTCATTCCATACTAATGAGTTTTCTCCTAGATAATCTGAGCGTGTCCTAGATCTCAAGATACACAGTCATCATCAGACACATTTGATACAACACACGTTGATCCTGAGAGTGTCGCAGAAAATCTGAGAGTGTCGCAGAGTTGAAAGCTAATTCAAATACACCGTAATCATCAGACACATTTGATACAACACACGTTGATCCTGTATATGAACTGAATAGAACACACGCTGATCATTTCTATGAACGGAACAGAACACACGCTGATCATCTTTATGACAATCTACTGAAATGACATATTCTTCTCTGACATAGAACTAGCTCATCGCTTGACTCTGCATGTATGCACATGTCTTGATGACAACTTGCATATAGTCTTGAGATGATATGATGAGTCGCGGCGTATAGAGATGGGTGCATAGCACATAAACCATATTATCATGGTGTAGTGTTGTGCGCACTCCAATGTACTCGAGATTGCAGACGATGTCTCTGCATCAGATTAGCGCATTACTTCTCTTTCTCTTATAACAGAGAGAGAGAGAGAGTGAGAGAGTAAGAGAGAGAGATGTAATGGGGCAGACGACTGCACGAGATATGACATGAGTAGAATACGTCGCCCAGATTTTTGATTAACTACACATGTATATATACAAGTGAGATTCAGTGGCAGAGTTCACCGCATGCATGGTCCTTTCTAAAAAAGATGTATGGATTTGACTTCCTTGATTGAAGGAGTTCTCCATTTGTCATGCGCATCCATTTCGTTATAGAAATGGTTTCCTTGATTTAAGGAGTAAGTATGCAAATTGCCTACTAAGTAGAAAACTACTTTTTTACTTTATGTTTTGTATGCGGTGGATCACGTAAATATTACATGTAAGCCTCTAACGGTAGAGTCCTATGAAAATATTCTTAAGACCAAGGTCATATGGAAAATAAACGGACTGTATGAATGGAGTCTTATGCAAGATACTCGAATCGATAAATTTGGAGATTGTTTGCTCCAACAGCTCCCCTTCAATCTTCAAATTTTGTCGATCATATTTGATGCTATCTCTTCTCTTTCTTGGCTTTGTCTTTCCTTCGTCTATCTCCCTTGATCTAATTTGTCTTTGGTTCTGCTTCCTTCTTTTCTTCTTTGTTGTTGATGTCCTTTTGATGTCGTCCATCGATGCAATCCTTACTTCATTGTGGTTGATGATGTTCCTCTTTGTGAATAGCTCCTTGAAATTGCTTTTGACAGTTGAATCTTCTTCAAATGTAGAATAGATTTTCTTCTCCTTTTGAAGTATCTTTGATTCCCATATGTTGATGTCCTTTTTTAATGAGTTGATGTAGTCCTTTGCTCCAAGTAGTTGATCTTCACTTTGTCCTTTGCTTCAAAAATAGCTCCATTTTGGTTGATAACGTCTTCTTCCTTTGAATGCTTCATGTTGATGTAGAACCTTCTTTCAACAATATCTCCCCTTCAATTTGAGAACCCTTTTATGTGATCTTTGAATGATATAATCTTTTACATAGTACTTCGGATAAGGAAGTACAAGAGCTTGAATACATGAGCTCTTTTCATCATAATACATATGGAGGTTTCAAACAAGTTACAAAGCTACAATAGTGCTTTATCTATGGCTTTTGCCATTTGTGTATAACAACTTAACTTTGTCTAATGCAAAGTTCAGAGGTTGTGGTTTTTCCTCACTCATCTTGGAGCGAGCATTGCTCTAGCTCTAGAGTGATTCTGTTCCTTCACTTGTCTGATGACTTCTTTTACATAAAGAGATGAAGCTAATCAAGATCCCAGCTTCTTGATCAAACTTCATGTTGTTTACACCTTCTATGTGTGGAAACAAGTGCTCACACCACTTGTATATGTGATCAACCTTTTTATTTACAATGGTTGGTAATGAAGGGGATTTGAGTGCTTTACTTGCTTTTACATAAGATCCAATGTGTGTGATAATATGCAACCTTTGAAGGACTCTTTATAAGTGAGAGTCTATACAACTTTCTATGAATGTAAGTCACAATGACTTATGATAGCACATCTAGGGTGCTTACATTTTTTGCAAGTAGATTGAAGTAATGTATTACCTTTTTTCTGGGCGTGTTGAATACACTTTTCTTTTCTTCCCTTTTTGTGAGGAGGTCTTCATCGTCATCTTTGACTGTGTCAGATGTACTTTCTTCTTCTTCCTATTGATGAGGAATTCTTCATTTGAGTGCGTTGAATGCACTTTCTTCTTCTTCTAATTGATGTAGATAGGTAAGCTTCATACTGGGCTTCCTTGAGTGGTGACGTCCATGGTCTTTGCCTCGGTCACTCGGATCTTGAGTAGTGACGTCTACGGTCTTTGCCTCGGTCACTTGAATTTTGAGTAGTGACGTCCACGGCCTTTGCCTTGGTCACTTGAATTTTTTTCTTCTTTTATCTTCTTCAATGATGAAAGAGTGTTTAGATAGAATTTGGCTGCAAATACAACTCTTTGATATGCTTTGAGTAGCACTCAATTACAAATACAAATTTCTTGCTTTGTGTTACAACATAATAAAGAGACTGTGGAGCTTTAAGAAGTACATATCAATGGACATAAGATCTATGAGATCTTCTTTGTGATACAAGAGTCAATGATAGAGATTCACTTTAGAATGGTGATAATCTTTCATGTAATAAGCGAAGGCATAAGAGTGATTTTGATGCTAAAGAATGGGTATTCCTCAAGATAGAACTATAAGAGCTTTGATCCTAACCATGGTTTTAAGTGCACAAGGATCATGAGAAACGAAATACTATCAAGAGATACCAAATTGATGAACAATATCAAACGAGTATTTTAATGAAAAAAATGCCTTCTTGAGATGAACTAATTAATCTTTAATCACTAGGAGCTTGTGAATAGGAGCTTTTGATTTTACCATCAATTTGATCCTTTGGCTTTGTAGGTTGTGTAGATCTTCTTGATATCTTCATTTTGAAATCATTTGTAGTTGACGAGGAACCTTGCCTTGAGCCTTGATTTCCAACCCTTCTTTGTCTTCTTCAAAATGATCTTCTAGTGTTGAGTCGTTTGAGCTTTCATCTTCATTCTATGTTTTCTTCATCGTTTGATGATGCTATCTTCATTGATGTTGATTCTTCAATGCATTGCTTCACGGCCTTTGACTTTGCTTGAATCATCTTCCAAGCTTCAATCATCCCCTAAAATAGTAATCATAGAAATACATTCTACCAACATATTGTATATGAGGGATAGCTTAATCCTTGCTCTTCCTTGAGTTGTTGAATTGAGTATATCATACATATGATATCTCAATTTCTTGGTGCAAGAGATACAATGAAAAGCTTTCCAAGAACGAGGTTTCATAAAGATTCCACCATAAATAAATTTGGACACATGCTTGAAGATCACTTGGTGGAAGAATGGTCTTCATTCTCCTTGATGCTTCCATATATGAATTTGAACTGCAAGTATAGCTCAAGGGTTGAAACTTGCTTCATCCTCTTGCATGACTGATGTTGCAAGAAAGTAAACCTGCATCATGTATTATCTTCCATCTAAAAATTGTATTGCTTCTAATATCATGGAACAAAACCAGTTTCTTCATACTCCCCTTGATTGCCAATATGGGTGAGTTTGATAATCAAATGTGTTTAGTACAATCTTCATGAACATAAGCTTTCACATGCCTCAAATACAACAAGTGTAGTATGCAATGAAGTGCTTGGTTGAGGCCTAAAGTACCCTCCAAATTACATATCATGTAGCTATAACATAAAAAGATTACATTGAGTAATCATGAAATCAAATGACACGTAAGTATGAATAAATCAAGAGGCTTGACTTTAGAATATGATCATAAGCATGATCATATGATCTCTCACATAAGTTTCTTCCAATAAAAACCACCAAGTTGCATCCACTTGTATGTCCAATTTGAATTGAATCCATGTAAGGTATGTATAGCATGTAGCATACATAGCATAGACTGTTGATGTAGTTGAAGTTGTTTCTTCGAATCCTGCTCTTCATAAGCCGATTTGAAATACCTTCCTTCAAAGAGTGTTGATCCACTTGCTTCATAAAAAAATTCCAAATAATGAGTTGTCGATGAGGGTTTTTGAAGACTTGGAGTAGCTCTTGAAGGCTCCGAATGGCTCTGATACCACTGTGAATGAGTGATAATACACTCTGATGCGAAAACGTGTATTGGGGTGTATTATATGAATTAGCTCTAAACATTTCATATACGGAGAAGTATTATTCATTCAATTCGAACCATAAGGTCAATAATGGACTTCAATAGGAAGTACTAAGAGATACAAACGGCATGTGGGTCTTCATCTATACTTGTAATGAAAAGAAGGAAAAATGGTTCATGTGAAACTCTTCGAAATATGTGTGAATCTCTTCTCCATGAACTGAATATGCAGCAGATAATGTAACATCAATTGTAAAACTGAATTGAGTTGATTCATGCGATTTGCACTTGCGACATATACCATGTATGCATCGCTAATCATGTATAGCAGCTATCGGTTGTAGGATCCAGCCATAACTGTACATTTGGGACCTTCAAATTATTGACTGCACCTTTGTGAATGTACCTGTGAACGAATGTATTTATATATGTGATGTCTTCACAGGAATAGCTATAAATACATTAGTTGCACACATAATTTCTGATCGTACAGAATGATTCATACATATTATGCTCATCAAGAAATGTTCTATATCTTTACACTAAAGATGCACACATTCATAAACTACATGCAATTATTTGAGCGCAACCAGATACGTGTCTTGTGATGATATCATATGTGTAGTGTAAAACTACTATGATGGAGTAGACATAGAGACGAAACACTAGCGTCTGCCTTGCAATGCTCGCATTACTCATTCCATACTAATGAGTTTTCTCCTAGATAATCTGAGCGTGTCCTAGATCTCAAGATACACAGTCATCATCAGACACATTTGATACAACACACGTTGATCCTGAGAGTGTCGCAGAAAATCTGAGAGTGTCGCAGAGTTGAAAGCTAATTCAAATACACCGTAATCATCAGACACATTTGATACAACACACGTTGATCCTGTATATGAACTGAATAGAACACACGCTGATCATTTCTATGAACGGAACAGAACACACGCTGATCATCTTTATGACAATCTACTGAAATGACATATTCTTCTCTGACATAGAACTAGCTCATCGCTTGACTCTGCATGTATGCACATGTCTTGATGACAACTTGCATATAGTCTTGAGATGATATGATGAGTCGCGGCGTATAGAGATGGGTGCATAGCACATAAACCATATTATCATGGTGTAGTGTTGTGCGCACTCCAATGTACTCGAGATTGCAAACGATGTCTCTGCATCAGATTAGCGCATTACTTCTCTTTCTCTTATAACAGAGAGAGAGAGAGAGTGAGAGAGTAAGAGAGAGAGATGTAATGGGGCAGACGACTGCACGAGATATGACATGAGTAGAATACGTCGCCCAGATTTTTGATTAACTACACATGTATATATACAAGTGAGATTCAGTGGCAGAGTTCACCGCATGCATGGTCCTTTCTAAAAAAGATGTATGGATTTGACTTCCTTGATTGAAGGAGTTCTCCATTTGTCATGCGCATCCATTTCGTTATAGAAATGGTTTCCTTGATTTAAGGAGTAAGTATGCAAATTGCCTACTAAGTAGAAAACTACTTTTTTACTTTATGTTTTGTATGTGGTGGATCACGTAAATATTACATGTAAGCCTCTAACGGTAGAGTCCTATGAAAATATTCTTAAGACCAAGGTCATATGGAAAATAAACGGACTGTATGAATGGAGTCTTATGCAAGATACTCGAATCGATAAATTTGGAGATTGTTTGCTCCAACAGCTCCCCTTCAATCTTCAAATTTTGTCGATCATATTTGATGCTATCTCTTCTCTTTCTTGGCTTTGTCTTTCCTTCGTCTATCTCCCTTGATCTAATTTGTCTTTGGTTCTGCTTCCTTCTTTTCTTCTTTGTTGTTGATGTCCTTTTGATGTCGTCCATCGATGCAATCCTTACTTCATTGTGGTTGATGATGTTCCTCTTTGTGAATAGCTCCTTGAAATTGCTTTTGACAGTTGAATCTTCTTCAAATGTAGAATATATTTTCTTCTCCTTTTGAAGTATCTTTGATTCCCATATGTTGATGTCCTTTTTTAATGAGTTGATGTAGTCCTTTGCTCCAAGTAGTTGATCTTCACTTTGTCCTTTGCTTCAAAAATAGCTCCATTTTGGTTGATAACGTCTTCTTCCTTTGAATGCTTCATGTTGATGTAGAACCTTCTTTCAACAATATCTCCCCTTCAATTTGAGAACCCTTTTATGTGATCTTTGAATGATATAATCTTTTACATAGTACTTCGGATAAGGAAGTACAAGAGCTTGAATACATGAGCTCTTTTCATCATAATACATATGGAGGTTTCAAACAAGTTACAAAGCTACAATAGTGCTTTATCTATGGCTTTTGCCATTTGTGTATAACAACTTAACTTTGTCTAATGCAAAGTTCAGAGGTTGTGGTTTTTCCTCACTCATCTTGGAGCGAGCATTGCTCTAGCTCTAGAGTGATTCTGTTCCTTCACTTGTCTGATGACTTCTTTTACATAAAGAGATGAAGCTAATCAAGATCCCAGCTTCTTGATCAAACTTCATGTTGTTTACACCTTCTATGTGTGGAAACAAGTGCTCACACCACTTGTATATGTGATCAACCTTTTTATTTACAATGGTTGGTAATGAAGGGGATTTGAGTGCTTTACTTGCTTTTACATAAGATCCAATGTGTGTGATAATATGCAACCTTTGAAGGACTCTTTATAAGTGAGAGTCTATACAACTTTCTATGAATGTAAGTCACAATGACTTATGATACATGTATATACACATGTATATATACAAGTGAGATTCAGCGGCAGAGTTCACCGCATGCATGGTCCTTTCTAAAAAAGATGTATGGATTTGACTTCCTTGATTGAAGGAGTTCTCCATTTGTCATGCGCATCCATTTCGTTATAGAAATGGTTTCCTTGATTTAAGGAGTAAGTATGCAAATTGCCTACTAAGTAGAAAACTACTTTTTACTTTATGTTTTGTATGCGGTGGATCACGTAAATATTACATGTAAGCCTCTAACGGTAGAGTCCTATGAAAATATTCTTAAGACCAAGGTCATATGGAAAATAAACGGACTGTATGAATGGAATCTTATGCAAGATACTCGAATCGATAAATTTGGAGATTGTTTGCTCCAACAAATACATGTGTTATATCTTTCTTGTCGAGAGGAATAAAAGAAAGTAGAAAACCCTTCACCACACAAATTCATGAACAAGAAGAGTGGAGCACACATGAATGGAGACAAGAACAAAAGACTTCTCTTTTTCTTCTACGAAAGAGAAGAAGTAGCTTGGAGCCGAAGATTGAGTGTATTCTTCAGTGAATGTACAAAACATAAGTAGCCTATTAGGGTTTATAGGTGTATATACTGTTGGAAGTGTGACAGGCCCAAATAATAATCACAAGAAGAGAGATGAGAAGACAATTGTGAAAGTAAAGAAGGCAATATAGAGAGATGAGAAGACAACTACACACTAATAAATGCAAAATGTCAATATACAATGTGTGTATGATACAATATGTGAAAAAAATAAGGATATGAAATAAACAATCATTATAGCAAACCCTAATATGAAATTAGGTTTTGTATGATGTAGAGCATCAACAATGGTCACTTCTCGCGATGAAGTAGTAGGTAAACAATTGGTACAACAATAGCACGTTAAGAAAGTGTAAATTGGGTGCAACAACTCTCCAAAATTGGCATCCACACTTGGTAGTGTGAAGAAGGATAAAGTGGCGTGAAGAAGCATAAAGGGAAGCTTCCAAAAATTCCAAATATGCATATACACTTCCAAAACTCCTCCTAGCCCTTAACCCTAGAGCTTATGTCTCCAGTGCTTCGAGAATTGATGATTTATGATGCTCTCCAAGTCCTCTTTATATAAGATTTGAAGTGCCCATGAAAATCAGCATGAAAAGCATGAAAAACTACGAAAAATCTATTGAAAAGCAAGTTTTTGCATGAAAAGCATGTGAAAAGTAGAAATTAGGGTTTGACTTTTGATTGAATTTTTGATGCGAGATAGTGAAGTATTACATATCATTAGAAAGCTCTCAAGGATTACTTTCTAATATCAATATAATTTTTTGATTGTCTTTGACAAAATTTGGACTATATACTAAAATTAGGTTGCTAGAATTTTTGGTAGATTTGAGCATTCTGATATTGTTTTCTAGCAATCCCTCCCTCAATGTTGTAATGGTATAAGGTTCAAACATTTGCATGACTTCACATGTCTATCTTTGGATAATGCTTTGGTAAATATGTGTGCAACATTTGCTCTTGTAGGCATAGTACAACGAGAGATTTAAAAACGAGATTTAAATCAAGATTTAAATCGTTTAAATCAAGATTTAAATCGTTTAAATCAAGATTTAAATCGTTTAAATCAAGATTTAAATCGTTTAAATCGTAGAACTTTATAACATCCAAAGTAAAAATCAGGGTTTTTATTGATTGTAAAAAAATTTCATTTTCTGAAACATAAAACGATGTACCAATGCATATTTAAGAAGTTTTTGATAATAACACGTAAAATCACCTAAAAGTCTATAATCACTACACTACTTCCAATTTTCAAATCTAAACTTTCAAATGCATTTCAAATAAAGGAGTCAAAAGTAAAGACAAAAATGTAAGGAATGAACATACATAAATCATGATACATGAAAGTGAACAGTGGAACTATGGACATAATCAACTACCAGTAAGTCAATGACTCAAGTCAATGAGTCATGAATATACATAATACAACTACCAACAATGTCAATAATCAATGAGCATTCAAAACAAACATGTAGATACTAAATAGTAAACAAGCACCAAAGTATAATGTTCATCATCCATGGTAGTGCCATTTTATGTGAAGGCAATTTTTTTTGGAAAAAAACTTGAATAAAAATCATAAAAAATCATTTAGAACGATTTTGTGATTTAAAAAATGTTTTTTATTTTAAAATTTTTTATTTAAATGTACTATGCTCGTAGATACATAAGTTAGCTCAATGTGCTTCTTAGATACATGTTCTCGAATGTAATAATAGTGTACTTCAATATGCTTTGTCCTAGCATGATGAACGAACTTTTGCCATAGCAATAGCACTTTGAATGTCTAAAAATATTTGCATAGGTAGATGAACATGAACATCAAGATAACTCGACAATTTTTTGTAACCAAACTGATTCAAGTGTAGTTGTAAAGGAAGCCTTATACTTTATCAAGTAGCTACTATTGGTTATTTCTTAGATAGCTATGAGACAAGGCAACCTCCAACATAGAAACAATAACCACTTGAGCTTCTTCTTGTGTCTTTGTCACTTGCCCAATCAGAATATGCAAACCTTTTAGTAGAAAATGAAGCAACTTTGGAAATACCATTGCATAATTCAAAGTTCCCTTTAAATATCCGAATATCCTCTTAACTCCTTTCCAATGAATTTTGAGTGGTTTGTGCATTAACCTTGATACTTGAGAAACTGCAAAGTGAATGTCTGGACGTGTATTACATAGATAGATCAAGCATCCATCTTCTTGACTATATAATGTAGCATCAAAAGGTTTTGAATCTACATGTGCTTGTAATGATACATTAACATTTATAGTTTTCTGCATAAGTTTACAATCTATCATTTCAAACCTTTCTAATAGTTTCTTAATGTACTTTTGTTGTGCCATATAGATACAATCTTGAAGACTTACTTTCCTTCTTGCTTTGTTGACTCTTCTTCATCTTCTTCTTCTTTTGGATAATGATACCATTGCATCATTATTCTCTTCTATAGGTTTTCATCTTGAAGTAACAAGAAGTGAAACTCTTCAAATGATATTTCTACAAGAGAGGAGGAGAACTAACAAAAGAACGATAGGTGGACGGAAGTGAATTTATGAGGGTATTCACCATATCATCATCATGTATACTAACTCCAACATTAAGTGATTGATCTCTTAAGTTTTTAAGTTTTAAAACATGAGATCAAACTGACTCATCAAATTTCATCTTTGTATTGGCCAACTGGCTTTTGAGATGAGCTTTCCTAGTAGGATTTTTACTTTGATAGATATTCTCTAGTTCCATTTAATTCTGATGAGAGGTTGTGCATGAATTGATCTATGCAATGATATGCCTCTTGACTCTCATAGCAATAAATGAGAATGCTTATGCATCTCTAGAATCCCTTGTAGAACGCTCTTGGTGTCGATGACAGTGGTTTCCTTTGTGTCGATGAGAGTGGGTGGATGAAGCAACATTTGAAACACTTGTGCCTATGTTTTACCTAATGTCTTAAAGTTAAACTCTCACTCAACTTGAGAAATTTAGTGTTTGGGGGTTAAGTCTGTGAAAATTTTAGGCCACATAATTTCCCAAGAGGGTACTATGATCGACCCCAATAAAGTCAGTGCTATAATCTAAGTGCTTATACCCCAAACCTCAAAAGAAGGGCTCAAATTTTTGGTCAAATTTGACGTGCCATGGTTGCCATTTGTGATGTTTGATGGAATAACAATTGTTGGAAGTGGGGTGGGCTACAATAACAATAATCATAGGTTTACAGGATCTTCCAACTCATGAACCTTAACATACACACCTTAATATTAAAAAAGATGATGGGTGAGAGATAGAGAGAGAATAGACAAAATTTTCAAAGTGTATGGTAAGCTAGGATGCTCACCTACAGTAATCAATATTCCAATGTCAAATTACAATGTGTGAATATGATACAAATTGAAAAGATCATAATCTAGGAAAAAATAGGAACTAGATACAAGAAATTATGTGCCTAAGAGGTATGAAGAGTGTGTGTGTGAGAATGTGGAGAAAATGAACAGTTTAGAAATGTTTTACAACAAACCCGAATTTTGATTATCCTAAATAAAAAACTAATGAATGATCAAGCGAGGATAGATGTAGACTTTTTATTCACAATATGTTGGTTGATACGAACTCCCCCAGATGTCTCTAGATGTAGAGCACACCTCCTCCAAGAGTGTAGCAACTCTTTCTCACGAAGAGGACCTCCTCCTTGATCACCTCCAAGATCTCGTCCTTGAGTGATTGCTCCTCTAAGAAGATTGTGTCTTAAGTGATGATGAACAATGAGCATAAGGTCTCCTTATATATGTTTTGTAATCATGTGAAAAGCATATTTAAAATCTCTATCGAAAAGCATGATCACACAAACAATTGCTATCAAATCTAAAAGCTACGCATTCAATTCGTTGTGGATGTGCTTTTCAAGAAAACGTGATCGTTCCTGGCACCACTTACCTCTTCAAAATTTTCTGCAAGAAATTGATTTCCAAAAGATTTTATCACATCACTGTTTGCAAGGATCAAACCCGGGTGGCTCATTTGAGAGCACTTCCTTCTATCCATGCCGGCCATGAGCTTCTCTTGAAGAGAAGCCTATAAGAAAACTATCATATGCTTGACTTGCTGATCATTTTTTACTTTGTTTTCCAACAATCCTCCCTTTAATGTCAAACTGGTACAAGGTTTAATAACCTGAAAGACTTCTGGAGTCTGCAAATATCTCTTAACTAACTTCCAATAAATTTTGAGCAGACTGAGAGGACTGTGCATGAACCTGGATACTTGAGAAACTACAAATTGAATGTTCGGATGTGAATTACATAGATATATCAAGCAATCAAATGCTTGAATATATAATGTAACGTCAAGTGGTTCTGAATCTCCTTCTGACTGTAATGACACATTGACATCCATAGGTGTCTGCATAGGCTTGGAATATGTCATCTCAAACCTTTCCAATAATTTCTCAATGTATTTTTGTTGTGTCATGTAGATACGTTCATCTTTGTACACGAATTCAATCCCAAGATAATACTGTAAAATACCTAAGTCATTTACATCAAATGTATGCTTAAGTTTTCCTTTAAACAACTAAAGATCTGAATCTTTTGGACCTATGATAATCATATCACTTTGTAGTGCATCTTGAACACTAGCCGATTCATTCTCAACTGAAGTAAGAGCTAAAATATTATGAATCTCAAAATGTTTTGCATAATTCATCTTGTCTGTTTGTTGTCTCCTTGTTTGACTTCTGGTTCTTTGAATGTATTCCTTTATACCAATGTCCTTCTAGGTTTGATGTAACCAATTTGGCATATTCTTGAAAAATGATGGTATCCTTTCTGGTTCTTGAATATCTCTTTCTTCTGAAACTCTAGAACCTTCTCCAACTTCATAAGTTGGAACTTCAAGAGGTACTGATGATGGACTAGGTATTGATGAAACTCTCTCTTCACCTGTATGTCTTAGGTTTTGAGAAGGTTTATCACCCCAATTGTATGGCTGAATATAAGAATCCAAATTCCTTTTGAAAATGCATAGTCATCTGCTTTTATGAAATCTAGAATCTCTTCCTTCTTACCATAAATCTGACTTTTTGCTATATATGCATTGCATGAGAGTAGGATATCATCTGTGTTTTGAACATAGAATGTATATCCTTTGCTTTCAATTGCATAACCAATAAAGATTGCTTTAATGGCTTTTACATCAAGCTTACCAGGATCCTTCTTGTCAATGTGAACATAAGCTGGGGAACCAAAAACTTCGAAACAACTTAAATTGGGCTTCTTCCCATAATAAGCTTCATAGGATGTAATTACCTTCAAAGCTTTTGTGGAATGCCTACTCAGATATGTGATTAGCTGTATGTACTACATCAAACCAAAACTTGGGAGAAAGCTTTTTGGATGACATCATACTATGCATCATCTCAACAAGTATCCTCACATAACTATTTGACAAGACAATTGATTTTTACAAACCCAAATGCCCTAGTACGTGGTAACAAAATACAAGTGAATAACTCACCAACAAGCCATAGAGTATCCCATACCTTAGGGTATCTCGGACATCCAAGCATGCCACACTCGGGGGAGAGTTTTTTTTTTTAAAATAATAATAAAAAAAATTAATGGAGGTTCGGCCGAGGCCTACTCCCCCGAGCTTTAACTTTGAAATTGCAACTGTACAAGGAAGGGCATAGTACCCATGGGACCCCCCTTATCCCACAAGAGCAAGGGTTTACATGACTGGGTTAAACGACGGTCACAACTACCACGGGGCTGGACAAACCATGGCACATCAACCACATGCTTCATCTTTCCAAGTTTAACATACCCCTTAGATATTTCCAGCCCCGCCCTCGCCTCAAGAGACGAGAAGCCCAACCACCCGCCTCAGCGGCCTCGGACCTTTTTTTTTGGAAAATGGAGGTTCAACCGAGGCCTACTTCTCCATGCCTACTCCTCGAGCGGCCTCGGACTTCCGTTTAAAGATCGAACTTCCATTTAAAGAAAACATATATATTTTCGCGAGCTTATAAAATAGATGAATTTGGGACAAATCAACTTCAGAATGTTGTAGCTAGTAGAGTGCGTGAGCCAGGGGCCCGATGAAGTAGCGAGTTCACGACGGTGATTTTGTCCGACCACATCACTCCGACACTACGGCTGCTCTCCTCCACGTCGATGCTCACAAACACACCATCCCAAAGTGGAGTTTGATTGCGTCTTGTGGTCGTTGCAAAATCCTGACCCTATACCACGTGAGATGAAGTCTTCATTCAGGAGATTGCGCAATTTGACTTCATGCAAGAGATTTGTGAGGGAAGAATGGTCTGTCCAAAATGCGCACTGCCTGAAAGGAGCTGGTGTTGAGCCTACATCACTGGGTGTGATGGTACTTCATGTTCTCTTATTTTATTATCTTCGAATTCTGTCAATTCGATGAGCTTGACGGCGCTACATTAACCACCAACAGTTTATGAGGTCAAGAAGAAGCAATAGTCTCATGGATTTGAGGCCCAGTATCCATTCGCATGACCAACAAAGAGGTGTCTGCACTGCGAAGCTCATACAGAGCATGCGGGTATCTTTGATCTGACCATTTCCAATTTAATGCCATGCCTTGACCGTGTGGTCTACCCCAAATTACCCATATAAAAATATAAGTTTCGTGTCTATTTCAGCAATCACCTTTTACCCAAGGAAGCTACAAGAAGGAGTGGAACATATCGTCAAAGATCCATTCAAGCATGGAGGTGCCAATAGGTTCCCCGTCTTGATTTGCAAGCTTTATGTTGTTTGAGCCGACTTTGTACAAGCTGTGTGCTTTGAATGCATAATTGTTGATGAGCATAGTAATTCTACTTTATCATTATTGATTATTCGTCATTGCAATGGGAAAATTTCTAAAAAATTATTGCAAAGGGACGTGTCTTTTAGTTATATTTCAGGATTGATTAGGTTTTGGTAGGTTCGATGTGCAATATTGTTTCTTCATTGTTTTTCAACTTATTGTTGTTAATATAGGTTTAAAGATCTTTAGTCTTTTAGAGAAAGTAACTAGTTTTCCACAATCAAACCATGGCTAAGAAATTTGATATAGTGGAAGAGAAATGAAAATGTAAATGCAAGTAAAAGTGCACTAGAGGTGATATAATTTTCATAAATCTTCTCCTTTGTTAGAGAGAGAGAGAGAGAGAGAGAGAGAGAGAGAGAGAGAGAGAGAGAGAGAGAGAGAGAGAGAGAGAGAGAGAGAGAGAGAGAGAGAGAGAGAGAGAGAGAGAGAGTCTTATGTATGCATGGAAGGAATATTATTAAAGATGAATTGTGCCATCTCATTCATAAGAAGGGACTTATTTATACAAAGTTTAAGGGACCATTATATCAGCGTAGAGTAGGGTACAAATTTTGGGCCATTATAAAAGGATATGGTTTATATGTAATATATCCTTGTTCCAAACTTAAATTACAATATTCTTTCCTCGAGCTTGATTTTATGTAGCTCTTTGAGGATTATAATTTCCTACACACAAAGGAATGGTACTATGTTCCTTCCCATATTATGATGGATTGTGTCAGGGGAGCACTAGATTGTGCTCTCTGACTACACAAGACAAGATTTCGGAAACACAGTTCTGATTACAAGAATACCCACGAAGGGAAAATGCTACAAGAATATACGATCGATACAAGATGTCCCACAACCCGGGACCAATAGGTATGGAAAACTCGACTAGAGATGATACAGGAGATCCCACAACCCGGGATCGTAGGTAGGAAACAAGATATCTCGATTACAAGAAATCCCCTCAGGGATATGAACTGGATACAAGAAATAACTAGAAAGGATCTCGTACTACGAGATTACAATAGGACAAGAAAGGATGTCCACAATACAAGACTAGACAAGACTAGAGCTAGAAACAAGACTAGAACTTGAACTGGAACTTGAATGTACTTACTTGGAGGTCACGACTCCTTGAGCTCCCAAGACTGGCATTGGCAAGACTGATTATGAATGTGGCCAACCCCTCCTTATATAGGTTTTCAAGGGCGGTTCCCAAGGCGGTTGCGAACTGATGATGTCATCATGATGTCATCGATTTGTAACAAGACCTCTCAATGTCAGAATTCAGCGAATAGACAGTCGATCTTGGGGTTTTGGCACATTCCGGACGCAATGGAAGCATTGGTTTCTCCTAATTTTGAACCAATCATGAGATACAGGGTTCACATGGAATCTTAGGTTCAGGATGGTTTCCTTCGTCCATGACATCACCTCCCCCTCAAGCGACGAGTTCCACGAGGAGCGGTCATGTTATCTGGTCTCGGCTTCGTTGGATTTTTCTTATGGAATTCTCGAACCTTGATTGGTGCTCTCTGAAGGTTTTCTGCAGGTTCCCAAGTACGATCACTGATGTCATACCCTTTCCAATGAATAAGGTATTCCAATCTTCCCCGGGATATTCTGGAATCTAGGACATGCTCGACTTCAAATTCTTCATGATCATCAATCTCGATAGGTGGTGAAGGACTAGGTCTCTCCCCCCTCAATGGTGAAATCTGATATGGTTCCAACATGGATACATGGAAAACTGGATGTATTCTCATGGTACTCGGTAACTGGAGTTTGAAGGTGACTGGATTAATCTTGGCCAAGATGGTAAATGGTCCAAACTTTTGATGATCTAACTTTGCACAAGGCCTTGAAGTTTGTAAATTGTTTCGGAGTAACCATACTTTATCCCCAATTTGATACGATGGATTCTGGACACGATGTTGATCTGCATAGTACTTATATTGTTGTTGAGCTTTATGGATCTCTTCCTTCAGTTCTTTGTGAATGTCCATCAGGTACTGGGCCTTGTCTCTGGCAGCTGGGTTCTTGACATGATTTGAGAGTTGTATATCCATCCTTGGATGTTGTCCATAGTTTGCAAAGAAGGGAGTTTGCTTAGTAGATGCATGAACACTATTGTTATAGGCAAACTCTGCAAAGGGTAACAACTCAAACCAATCATTTTGGTGATAGTTGCTAGTGCAACGGAGATATTGCTCCAGGACTTGATTCACTCGTTCTGTTTGTCCATCAGTCTGTGGATGATTTGCTGTAGATAGTTTAACTTGAACACCAAGGAGCTTGCAAAGACTGTTCCAAAAGCTGGATATGAACTGTGGACCTCGATCACTGACAATGTCATCAGGCAATCCATGGATGATTTGCTGTAGATAGTTTAACTTGAACACCAAGGAGCTTGCAAAGACTGTTCCAAAAGCTGGATATGAACTGTGGACCTCGATCACTGACAATGTCATCAGGCAATCCATGAAGCCTAAATATGTACCTAAGAAAAAGTCTGGCAGTGGCTGCACCTGTGATTGCCTTGGTAGTTGGAATGAAGTGTGCCATCTTTGTAAATCTATCCACAATAACAAGAATGGCATCATACTTATCTGACTTTGGTAGATCTGTGATGAAATCCATCGACAATGAAGCCCATGGCCTTTCTGGAATAGGTAGAGGTTGCAAGAGGCCATGAGGTTTATGTCGGGGTACCTTAGATCTATTGCAAGTATCACAGGTTCGAATGTATTCTTTGACTTCCTTCCACATCTGAGGCCACCAAAAGTCCCTTGATATGAGTTCTATTGTTTTATTTACTCCAAAATGTCCTGCTGCAAGGTTGTCATGGCGTTGTTGAAGTACTTGGATCCTGGGCTTTCCTGGAGGGACATACAATAGGTTCTTATAGAGTAGTAAACCATCCTTTTCCTGAAATTCGTTTACTTCTTGGAATTTTCCTTCTTGAGCTTTCTGCTTAACGTTACAAAACAATTCATCCTGTGGTAGATTCTCACGGATCAACTGATTCAAGGCTGAATCTTCATGATGGCTTGAAGAGATAGCTGCTAACTGGAGATGCTCGGGCTTGAGTAATACACTCTCTTGTTGATCAAAGGCCTCTTCACCCTTCTTTGGTGCAAGGTAAGATCTTCTGGATAGGGCATCTGACTGACATTGATGACGTCCTGGACGGTATGTGATGACAAAGTCGAATCTGGATAAAAAGTTACTCCATCGAGATTGCCTTCTATTGAGGATCCGGGTGGTCATAAAATACTCTAGGTTCTTGTGATCTGAATATACAATGACTTTATGAGCTGCTCCTTCTAGATGGTGACGCCAGGTATCAAACGCGTCTACTATGGCAAGGAGTTCTTTATCATGAATTTCATAATTAATTTCTGGAGGGGAAAACTTCCTTGAATGATATGCAACTGGATGTAGTTGTCCATCATCTCCATATTGGGAAAGAATGGCCCCTAGAGCAAAGTCCGATGCATCTGTCTCAAGGAAGAAGGGCTTACTAGAATCAGGATGAACTAGGATTGGAGCAGTAGTGAATGCTGATTTCAAGGTCTGAAAGGCCTTCTCTGCTTCTTCGGTCCATGAGAATTTGGAGTTCCCTGTAAGCTTGGTAAGAGGTGTCACTATCTTGGAGTAATCTCTGATGAATATCCTATAGAAATTGGCAAACCCCAAAAAACATTGTACATCTCGAACACATGAAGGTGGTTGCCAATCAAGGATTGTCTCAATCTTCTTAGGGTCCATAAAAATTCCTTTATCTGATACTATGTACCCTAAAAATTCCACTTCTGTCTTATGAAAAGAACACTTCTCCAATTTCGCATACAATCCTTTTTCTCTTAGTTTCTCTAGGACTATCTTTACATGATCTTCATGATCCTCTAGATTTTTTGAAAATATCAAGATATCATCAAGGTATATTACAACAAAATCGTCTAAATATTCTCGAAAAATATCATTCATCATATGTTGGAAGACAGCTGGAGCATTTGTAAGACCGAAGGGCATAACTACATATTCAAAATGCCCATACCTTGTTCGAAATGCTGTCTTCCATTCGTCTCCTTCTCTGATCCTGACAAGGTTGTAAGCTCCTCGAAGATCAATTTTCGTGAAGAATTTTGCTTTTCCAAGGCGTTCCAAGAGCTCTGATATGAGTGGTAGAGGGTATCTGTTTTTTATAGTGACTTTGTTCAATCCACGATAATCTACACACATCCGGAGAGTCCCATCCTTCTTCTTTACAAATAGAATAGGAGCTCCTGCTGGAGACTTCGAGTGTTTGATAAACCCCTTTGCTAGATTCTCATCAATGTTCTTGCGTAGTTCTGTAAGTTCCTCTGGAGATAGTCTGTAGATTGGTCCAAAGGGTGGTTGTGTTCCCTCTTGAAGATCTATGGGACAATCATAAGGTCTATGCTCTGGAAGGATATCTGCATTCTTCTTTTCAAAAACATCTTCAAAGCCGTTGTACTGATTGGGTAGCTGTACTGGATCATCTTTCTTGGATTCTTGAGCTGGTATGGCATAGATCATATATGTAGGTTCCTTCCTTACTGCATGTATGAAAGCTTTAGCTCCAACATATGTTGGGTTCTTCTGGATATCTCGACGGGTGATTTTATTCTTTTCCCAATTAATTTCTGGATTATGTTTCTTTAACCACGGCATTCCGATGATAACCATATTTGCTGGACTCGATATTACATTGAAACATATGTGTGAATCATGGTCACCAAGGTGTACTCTTAGTGGTATGGTTTCCATGGTTATATTCCCCGATGCTAGAGGCCGTCCATCTACTACTTCGGCTACTACTGGTCTGTTCTTTCGAAGTACTGGAATTCCATGTTTCTTAACGAGTCCTTCATCAATGAAACATGAGGACGCTCCTGAATCTACTAGAGCTATGAGGGAAAGGGTCTTCTTAGACAGGATTAACTTGACAGGGGCAAGACATGTTTCTACGGGTGTGGATGGAATTATGAGACCCTTTCGTATATCATGGTCCGGCTGTATGGTCTCTTTTACAACTGGACTTCCTCGTTTCCCTGCTCTACAAGGGTGGCTGCGACTTTGGAGTTTGTTCTCTTGTTGGGACAATTAACTGCAATGTGGCCAGGGTTTCCACAATATAGACATAATTTGTTATCCCTCCTTCTTTGTTTCTCTTGTGGTGTTAGAGGCTGGAACCTAGTTACATCTATCTGCATAGGTTCGGGCATAGTGTCATCTCTAGGAGTAGGCTGGAAAGGTTTCCATTGGCGAGGTCTTCCTTCTACTTGTTTTTCTTGTTTCCTTTCAAAAAGACGGTTATCACATTGAATGGCTTGGTTGATGTATTCATTCAATGTCTTCACCTCTGGCATCGTGAGTAGAAGGTCCTTCACGTCATCCCTTAAGCCCCATCTAAATTGGCTAATGAAATAATCTTCATGCCAAGTGAGGTCACATATCAACTGCCTAAATTCTGATGCATAGGTAGAGGCAGGGCGGTTACCTTGACGTAGCTTTCGAAGTTTTGTTTCTGCCACTCGACTCGTGTCTGCATCTCCAAATGTGGCGACAAGCTCTCCAAGAAATGCCTCATAATTATGAAGTACGGCCATATCCTTCTCCAAGATTGGGGCGAACCATGATAAAGCTTGACCATAGAGCAAGGTTCCAATAAAACCGACCTTGGATGCATCATCAGGGTATCTATCAGGCTGCATGCGAATGTACAATTTGACTTGTTGCAAGAATCCTCGAAACTTTGTACGATCACCATTGAACTTTTCTGGCATGCAAATCTTGGGTTCCTTCACAAATGATGTACTGGGCCGTTGGTTCACTTGAATACTCCCTTGATTCGCTTGAAGACTCCCGATTCGTTCTTGTAATTCTTGAAGGAGTGTACCTACATGCACTGGATGTCCCATCTCGACTTGTGTCTGTCGACGACTTAGGTCTTCGACTTGTTGTTGGAGACTCTGAAGTGATGCTACGATCTGTTCATAAGCGTTCTCCATGATGTCTGGTCTTGGATAGAAGATAGTCTTGCCAAAATGTCAGGGGAGCACTAGATTGTGCTCTCTGACTACACAAGACAAGATTTCGGAAACACAGTTCTGATTACAAGAATACCCACGAAGGGAAAATGCTACAAGAATATACGATCGATACAAGATGTCCCACAACCCGGGACCAATAGGTATGGAAAACTCGACTAGAGATGATACAGGAGATCCCACAACCCGGGATCGTAGGTAGGAAACAAGATATCTCGATTACAAGAAATCCCCTCAGGGATATGAACTGGATACAAGAAATAACTAGAAAGGATCTCGTACTACGAGATTACAATAGGACAAGAAAGGATGTCCACAATACAAGACTAGACAAGACTAGAGCTAGAAACAAGACTAGAACTTGAACTGGAACTTGAATGTACTTACTTGGAGGTCACGACTCCTTGAGCTCCCAAGACTGGCATTGGCAAGACTGATTATGAATGTGGCCAACCCCTCCTTATATAGGTTTTCAAGGGCGGTTCCCAAGGCGGTTGCGAACTGATGATGTCATCATGATGTCATCGATTTGTAACAAGACCTCTCAATGTCAGAATTCAGCGAATAGACAGTCGATCTTGGGGTTTTGGCACATTCCGGACGCAATGGAAGCATTGGTTTCTCCTAATTTTGAACCAATCATGAGATACAGGGTTCACATGGAATCTTAGGTTCAGGATGGTTTCCTTCGTCCATGACAGATTGTAGGAATACACGTGTTATATCTTTCTTGTCAAGAGGAAGGAAAGAAAGTAGAAAACCCTTCACCACACACAAACTCATGAACAAGAAGAGTGGAGCACACAAGAATGGACAAGAACAAAAGACTTCTCTTTTTCTTCTACGAAAGAGAAGAAGCAGCTTGGAGCCGAACATTGAGTGTATTCCTCAGTGAATGTACAAAAAATAAGTAGCCTATTAGGGATACTGTTGGAAGTGTTGCAGGCCCAAATAATAATCACAAGAAGAGAGATAAGAAGACAAGTGTGAAAATAAAGAAGGCAATATAAGAGATGAGAAGACAACTACACACTAATCAATGCAAAATGTCAATATACAATGTGTGTATGATACAATATGTGCGAAAATAAGGATATGAAATAAACAATCATTATAGCAAACCCTAATATGAAATTAGGTTTTGTATGATGTAGAGCATCAACAATGGTCACTTCTCGCGATGAAGTAGTAGGTAAAAAATTGGTACAACAATAGCACGTTAAGAAATTGTAAATTTGGTGGAACAACTCTCCAAAATTAGCATCCACACTTGGTAGTGTGAAGAAGGATAAAGTGGCGTGAAAGAGCATAAAGGGAAGCTGCCAAAAACTCCAAATATGCATATACACTTCCAAAACTCCTCCTAGCCCTTAACCCTAGAGCTTATGTCTTCAGTGCTTCGAGAATTGATGATTTATGATGCTCACCAAGTCCTCTTTATATAAGATTTGAAGTGCCCACGAAAATCAGCATGAAAAGCATGAAAAACTGCGAAAAATCTATTGAAAAGCAAGTTTTTGCAAAAGCATGTGAAAAGCAGAAATTAGGGTTTGACTTTTGATTGAATTTTTGATGCGAGATAGTGAAGTATTACATATCATTAGAAAGCTCTCAAGGAATACTTTTTAATATCAATATAATTTTTTGACCATCTTTGACCAAATTTTGACTAAATACTAAAATTAGGTTGCTAGAATTTTTGGTAGATTTGAGCATTCTGATATTGTTTTCTAACAATCCCTCCCTCAATGTTGTAATGGTATAAGGCTCAAACATCTGCATGATTTCTGATGTCTATCTTTGGATAATGCTTTGGTAAATATGTATGCAACATTTGCTCTTGTAGGCATAGTACAACAAGAGATTTAAAAATGAGATTTAAATCAAGATTTAAATCGTTTAAATCAAGATTTAAATAATTTAAATTGTAGAGCTTTATAAAATCCAAAGTAAAAATCGGAGTTTTTATTACATTGGTCAAAAAATTTTTAATTTTCTGAAACCAAAAGAGTATGTACCTATGCATATTTAACACCTTTTTGATATACGTGACATGAATAACAGTAAAATTACCTAAAAGCTATAATCAACACACTAATCTCTTAGACAGGATTAAACTGACAGGGGCAAGACATGTTTCTACGGGTGTGGATGCGAATTATGAGACCCTTTCGTATATCATGGTCCGGCTGTATGGTCTCTTTTACAACTGGACTTCCTCGTTTCCCTGCTCTACAAGGGTGGCTGCGACTTTGGAGTTTGTTCTCTTGTTGGGACAATTAACTGCAATGTGGCCAGGGTTTCCACAATATAGACATAATTTGTTATCCCTCCTTCTTTGTTTCTCTTGTGGTGTTAGAGGCTGGAACCTAGTTACATCTATCTGCATAGGTTCGGGCATAGTGTCATCTCTAGGAGTAGGCTGGAAAGGTTTCCATTGGCGAGGTCTTCCTTCTACTTGTTTTTCTTGTTTCCTTTCAAAAAGACGGTTATCACATTGAATGGCTTGGTTGATGTATTCATTCAATGTCTTCACCTCTGGCATCGTGAGTAGAAGGTCCTTCACGTCATCCCTAAGCCCCATCTAAATTGGCTAATGAAATAATCTTCATGCCAAGTGAGGTCACATATCAACTGCCTAAATTCTGATGCATAGGTAGAGGCAGGGCGGTTACCTTGACGTAGCTTTCGAAGTTTTGTTTCTGCCACTCGACTCGTGTCTGCATCTCCAAATGTGGCGACAAGCTCTCCAAGAAATGCCTCATAATTATGAAGTACGGCCATATCCTTCTCCAAGATTGGGGCGAACCATGATAAAGCTTGACCATAGAGCAAGGTTCCAATAAAACCGACCTTGGATGCATCATCAGGGTATCTATCAGGCTGCATGCGAATGTACAATTTGACTTGTTGCAAGAATCCTCGAAACTTTGTACGATCACCATTGAACTTTTCTGGCATGCAAATCTTGGGTTCCTTCACAAATGATGTACTGGGCCGTTGGTTCACTTGAATACTCCCTTGATTCGCTTGAAGACTCCCGATTCGTTCTTGTAATTCTTGAAGGAGTGTACCTACATGCACTGGATGTCCCATCTCGACTTGTGTCTGTCGACGACTTAGGTCTTCGACTTGTTGTTGGAGACTCTGAAGTGATGCTACGATCTGTTCATAAGCGTTCTCCATGATGTCTGGTCTTGGATAGAAGATAGTCTTGCCAAAATGTCAGGGGAGCACTAGATTGTGCTCTCTGACTACACAAGACAAGATTTCGGAAACACAGTTCTGATTACAAGAATACCCACGAAGGGAAAATGCTACAAGAATATACGATCGATACAAGATGTCCCACAACCCGGGACCAATAGGTATGGAAAACTCGACTAGAGATGATACAGGAGATCCCACAACCCGGGATCGTAGGTAGGAAACAAGATATCTCGATTACAAGAAATCCCCTCAGGGATATGAACTGGATACAAGAAATAACTAGAAAGGATCTCGTACTACGAGATTACAATAGGACAAGAAAGGATGTCCACAATACAAGACTAGACAAGACTAGAGCTAGAAACAAGACTAGAACTTGAACTGGAACTTGAATGTACTTACTTGGAGGTCACGACTCCTTGAGCTCCCAAGACTGGCATTGGCAAGACTGATTATGAATGTGGCCAACCCCTCCTTATATAGGTTTTCAAGGGCGGTTCCCAAGGCGGTTGCGAACTGATGATGTCATCATGATGTCATCGATTTGTAACAAGACCTCTCAATGTCAGAATTCAGCGAATAGACAGTCGATCTTGGGGTTTTGGCACATTCCGGACGCAATGGAAGCATTGGTTTCTCCTAATTTTGAACCAATCATGAGATACAGGGTTCACATGGAATCTTAGGTTCAGGATGGTTTCCTTCGTCCATGACAGATTGTAGGAATACACGTGTTATATCTTTCTTGTCAAGAGGAAGGAAAGAAAGTAGAAAACCCTTCACCACACACAAACTCATGAACAAGAAGAGTGGAGCACACAAGAATGGACAAGAACAAAAGACTTCTCTTTTTCTTCTACGAAAGAGAAGAAGCAGCTTGGAGCCGAACATTGAGTGTATTCCTCAGTGAATGTACAAAAAATAAGTAGCCTATTAGGGATACTGTTGGAAGTGTTGCAGGCCCAAATAATAATCACAAGAAGAGAGATAAGAAGACAAGTGTGAAAATAAAGAAGGCAATATAAGAGATGAGAAGACAACTACACACTAATCAATGCAAAATGTCAATATACAATGTGTGTATGATACAATATGTGCGAAAATAAGGATATGAAATAAACAATCATTATAGCAAACCCTAATATGAAATTAGGTTTTGTATGATGTAGAGCATCAACAATGGTCACTTCTCGCGATGAAGTAGTAGGTAAAAAATTGGTACAACAATAGCACGTTAAGAAATTGTAAATTTGGTGGAACAACTCTCCAAAATTAGCATCCACACTTGGTAGTGTGAAGAAGGATAAAGTGGCGTGAAAGAGCATAAAGGGAAGCTGCCAAAAACTCCAAATATGCATATACACTTCCAAAACTCCTCCTAGCCCTTAACCCTAGAGCTTATGTCTTCAGTGCTTCGAGAATTGATGATTTATGATGCTCACCAAGTCCTCTTTATATAAGATTTGAAGTGCCCACGAAAATCAGCATGAAAAGCATGAAAAACTGCGAAAAATCTATTGAAAAGCAAGTTTTTGCAAAAGCATGTGAAAAGCAGAAATTAGGGTTTGACTTTTGATTGAATTTTTGATGCGAGATAGTGAAGTATTACATATCATTAGAAAGCTCTCAAGGAATACTTTTTAATATCAATATAATTTTTTGACCATCTTTGACCAAATTTTGACTAAATACTAAAATTAGGTTGCTAGAATTTTTGGTAGATTTGAGCATTCTGATATTGTTTTCTAACAATCCCTCCCTCAATGTTGTAATGGTATAAGGCTCAAACATCTGCATGATTTCTGATGTCTATCTTTGGATAATGCTTTGGTAAATATGTATGCAACATTTGCTCTTGTAGGCATAGTACAACAAGAGATTTAAAAATGAGATTTAAATCAAGATTTAAATCGTTTAAATCAAGATTTAAATAATTTAAATTGTAGAGCTTTATAAAATCCAAAGTAAAAATCGGAGTTTTTATTCATTGTCAAAAATTTTTATTTTCTGAAACAAAAGAGATGTACCTATGCATATTTAACACCTTTTTGATATACGTGACATGAATAACATGTAAAATTACCTAAAAGTCTATAATCACCACACTACTTCCAATTTTCAAATCTAAACTTTCAAATGCATTTCAAATAAAGGAGTCAAGAGTAAAGACAAAAATGTAAGCAATGAACATACATAAATCATGATACATGAAAGTGAAGAGTGCAACTATGGACATAATCAACTACCAATAAGTCAGTGACTCAAGTCAATGAGTTATGACTATACATAATACAACTGCCAACAATGTCAATAATCAATGATCATACAAAACAAACATGTAGATACTAAATAGTAAACAAGCATCAAAGTATAATGTTCGTCCTCCATGGTAGTGCCGTTTTATGTGAAGGCGATTTTTTTCGAGAAAAAACCTGAATAAAAATCGTAAAAAACCATTTAGAATGATTTCGCGATTTAAAAAATGTTTTTTATTTTTAAATCTTTGATTTAAATGTACTATGCTTGTAGGTACATAAGTTAGCTCAATGTGCTTTTTAGGTACATGTTCTTGAATGTAATAATAGTGTACTTCAATATGCTTTGTCCTAGCATGATGAACGAACTTTTGCGATATCAATTGCACTTTGAATATCTGAAAATATTTGCATAGGTAGATGAACATGAACATCAAGATAACTCGACAATTTTTTGTAACCAAACTAATTCAAGTGTAGCTGTAAAGGAAGCCTTATACTTTATGAAGTAGCTACTATTAGTTGTTTCTTAGATAGCTATGAGACAAGGCAACCTCCGACATAGAAACAATAACCACTTGAGCTTCTTCTTGTGTCTTTGTCACCTGCCCAATCAGAATATGCAAACCTTTTAGTAGAAAATGAAGCGACTTTGGAAATACCATTACATAATTCAAAGTTCCCTTTAAATATCCGAATATCCTCTTAACTCTTTTCCAATGAATTTTGAGTGGTTTGTGCATTAACCTTGATACTTGAGAAACTGCAAAGTGAATGTCTGGACGTGTATTACATAGATAGATCAAACATCCATCTTCTTGACTATATAATGTAGCATCAAAAGGTTTTGAATCTATATGTGCTTGTAATGACACATTAACATTTATAGTTTTCTGCGTAAGTTTACAATCTATCATTTCAAACCTTTCTAATAGTTTCTTAATGTACTTTTGTTGTGCCATATAGATACAACCTTGAAGACTTACTTTCCTTCTTGCGATGTTGACTCTTCTTCTTCTTCTTCTTCTTCTTCTTCTTCTTCATGGATAATGATACCATGGCGTCATCATTCTCTTCTGTTGGTTTTCATCTTGAAGTAACAAGAAGTGAAACTCTTCAAATGATATTTCTACAAGAGAGGAGGAGAAGTAACAAAAGAACAATAGGTAGATGGAAGTGAATTTATGAGGGTATTCACCATCTCATCATCATGTATAATAACTCCAACATTAAGTGATTGATCTCGTAAGTTTTTAAGCTTTAAAACATGAGATCGAACTGACTCATCAAATTTCATCTCTGGATTGGCCAACTGGCTTTTGAGATGAGCTTTCCTAGTAGGATTTTTACTTTGATAGATATTCTCTAGTTCCATTTAATTCTGATGAGAGGTTGTGCATGACTTGATCTATGGAATGGTATGCCTCTTGAATCTCATAACAATAAATGAGAATGCTTATGCATCTCTAGAATCCCATGTAGACCGCCCTTGTGTAGGTTGAATCTAGATGATGATGTAATCTCCTCTTCTTCCTTTGGAGTCCTCAGTATGCTGAGCAAAAGTCAGAGCGGAAGCAGACTTGGATGAAGAAGCAACATCTTCCTTTGCTTGTCTTGGCTTTGGATACTTGCCATTGACAATATTCCAGAAGTGCTTGGAAACTAACAAATTCATTATCATAAAACTCCACATTGGATAGTTAGACATTTCATCAAGCTTCTCTTCTTGTTTTAATCTATCTCTATAGTCACTCATCTTGAGTCAGGGGTGTATGTCAACTATGCTCTGATACCAAATGTTGGAAGTGTGGTAGGCCTAAATAATAATCACATGTTTAATCCAAGATCTTTTCAACACTTGATCTTAGCACATAACACACCTTGACTTCACCAAGAGAGATAAATGAAAATATAGACAGATGAGAAGAAAGTTATAAAAGTGAAGCAACTTAATGTTACTATACACACTAATAAATGTAAAATGTCAATATACAATGTGTGTATGATACATATAGGCTGAATCTAAGGGTTATAGTTACAAAAAGTAATGTGTGAGTGTCTAAGAGTTATTATGTGAGTGAATATGTGCAAAAATAAGGACATGAACTGTCCAAAATAGTTATTACAGCAAACCCTAATTTGAAATTAGGTCCTCTCTAAAAGCAATAACAATGGTCACTTCTCGCAATGAAGTAGTATGTAAACACCTCGTACAACACCAACACGTGAAGAAACCCTGAATTGGATGAAACAACACCCATAATCAGCATGCACACTTGGTAGTGTGAAGAAGAAAACATCGAAGCAGCCAAAAACTCCTCGAAATCTGCATATACACCTCTAAAACTCCTCCTAGCTCTTAACCCTAGAGCTTATGTTTTGAGTATTTCAAGAATCGATGATTTATGATGCTCCTTAGGTCATCTTTATATAGGATTTGAAGTGGTCACGAAAATCAGCATGAAAAGCTTCGGAAAATCTATTTAAAAGCAAGTTTTTGTATGAAAAGCATGTGAAAATCAGAAATTAGGGTTTGAGTTTTTGGTTGACTTTTTGATGGAAGATGGCGAAGTGTTATATATCATTAGAAAGCTGTCATAGAGTACTTTCCAATGAGCCAGTAAAAACTTTTGACCATCTTTGAACAAATTTTGACTAAGTACCAAAATTAGGTGTGGAAGATTTTGGCATGTTTGAGCATTCTGCCAATTGTTTTCCAACATATACAAGCCAAACAAAAAACCCTTGTAAAGAGGGGAAAAAATGTCCCGGAAGTCCTAAGTACATTCGCACACATCACTATCGAAATCATCCACAAAAGTAAGCAAGCCCAAAGCCTTGTGAAAAGTTTTGAACTTCTCCGTAGGCAGAGCCTTTGCGAAAAGATCCACAACATTATCCGGTGTGGGCACATAAGCTAAATTGACCTCTCCAATGGAGAGTCTTTCTCCCTAACATAATGATAGTGCACCTCAATATGCTTTGTCCTGAGCAATGATTACATGGTTCCTCACAACTTTTGATGTGCTTTGACCATCAATAGAGATGGTGGTTGCAAAAGATTGATCAACACCAAAATCAGCAAAAAGGCATTTGAGCCACACACACTCAACAATAGCGAAAGCTTCCCTATTACTCAGCCTCACAATTAGAAGTGTAGGTTGCATGAACTGTCAGCAAATTTGTCAAAATTAAGCAACCCTTAACTAGGGAAGCTAAGCTTATCGGTCAAAACTCTCAAAAATTGGTGGTCAAAGTTTGGTGAAAGATTGTTTAAACTCATCGAAATGTTCAGATTTTGATCAAAATTAATTTTGCATATTCTTGAAGACCTCAATGAGAGTTATTCAACCATATAATATTCTGCTATCTAGATATTGAAGGACCTCAAAAATCAAACCCTAATTTGTTTGTCAAAGTCCGAAAGCACTTTTAAAAGTGAAACATACGTGTCACATGGCAAAATCCTAACAATCCAAGAAGTTTTAATCCAAGGCTGATAAGTATGCCACATGGTATCACTTAAAGCACCAGAAGAAGCTGAAATTAGAGCCGTTGAAAATCTTGGTAGATTTTACGAAAATCTTATTTTTGGGCTTTTTTGTGTGTTTGGGATGCCTATGTATACATAAGCATGGGAAATCTCATATTCATCTTTTATACCACATATACATGCTCTAGGAGAGTAGTCTCTTTTGGAGATCTTGGAGTAGTTTTGTAAGTTCTTTTCTTTGTAATTAGTATTTTTCGGAGCTCTTTTTGCTCTTTTGCGTATATGTGTCCCTCTTTCTTGTCTCTACTCTCTCTATCACTCTTTTATTCAATTTGTGTGTATGTTTGGAGTGTGTCCACTCTCTTTGCTAACAAATGGTTTCAGAGCAGGAGTGTGGGTGTGTAGAGTGTTAGCTTGAGCATCTTGCTTAGGCACTTGTTGAGAGAGTATGGAAACCTTTGATATGATAGCATATTGCTTCAATGGAATTAATTTCCATACATGGCAAACATGTCTCCAATATCGTCTCATGATCACATATCTTTCGGATGGGGTTGAAGTTGAAGTAAAGCACCTAGAATAGAGGTATTGGATTACATACAATAGTTGCACAAGAATTTTATAGGTCCCAAGCTCAAAGTGCTTCTTCATCCTCAACAAGTGGAAGTGGAAGTTCTCAAGCTGGAGGGGAACGACTCCAACAACACGAGGAAGAGCTTCAATATCAAGTCAAGGCTTGATGAGCTACTATTTTTAGAAATAGAAAAGCTTTTGTTGGAAAACAATGTCCAATTGTGGTTCTATCTCTGAATTCCGGCAAACTCTAATTTTCAGAAATGATCAAAGATGGTCAAATTTTTTTATTGGATATTCTTATTGTACTCTTCAAAGAGCTTTCTATTGATATTTAACATGTTACCATTTCAGACCTAAAACCTATCCAAAGCTCAAACCCTAATTTTTGATATATATGCGTTTTAGAAGCAAATGCCTTCAATAGATTTATGACATTAAGCTGATTTCAAGGAACATAATATTATTAGAAATAAGGTTCATATGACCTCTCAAAACCACTATCGTAATTTTCACGTAAATTAAAGCTATGTTTATGTATTCAAACTTAAGTTTTGGGGCTTGATTTTCGCTAAAGCATGTACAAGGGTCATAAATTCTGTATAATGAGCACATGAGAGGCACACTATAGATCTTGTATAGTTACTCAAGTGCTCTTTAGGTGGAGGTACTCTTCCTCAAAGATCTTGAAGCTGATTTGGTGTATTTTATTGCCACTTTTTTCTTCTTTACACACACCTAAGTGTGTGTAGCTGCTGATTATTGTAAGTTGCTACTATATTTACTTGTACCTTCTATTCTTGGCGCTATACTAGATTTTCCTACCTACTATCTCAAGAGGAGAAGGCTTTGTGGCTCCTTATATGAGAGAAGGAACCCTAAATTTTGTTCGGGCAGAAATTTATCCTAATTACATCACATAGGCTGTTTTTCCTAAAATAATCTTATTTTCTCTTCATACACTTTCTCTAACTCTTAGGCACACTTCTCTTCAATTTATGTACCTAGATCCATTCTATATTCATACTTTTATCCAAATTTTGTATATTATACACATTGTATAGTTATTATTTCAAGTAGTTTTAATTTATTAAGAGTAGCCTTATAGCTACGCGTTTCACATCTCTTGTAGTCTATTTTTGTAAACATTCGCCTATCTTATTATTTGGCTCAAGGTGTGTATGTGTGAAAGAGTTAAGTGTTGGAAAGATCTTGTGGAATTATTATTGGGCCTAACTCTCTTCCAAGTTCCAACATGTGGTATCAAAGCTCTTGTTGCAATACATAATTTGTTCCCTAGATGAGTGATTATAGAGATAGATTGGAACAAGAAGAGAAGCTTGATCGAACGTCTAATCATCCTATATGGAGTTTTGTGATGATGACTTTGCTAGTTTCCAAGTACTTGTGGAATACTATCAATGGAAGTCTTCCAAGACCAAGGAAAATGGTTGAGTTGGCTGAGGATGATGACTCTCCTTCCAAGAAGCTTGCTTCTTCAATTTTTTGCTTAGAAGACAAAGGAAGAAGAAGAAGAAGTTTGAGGTTTATAACACGGTACCTTAGATCTATTGCAAGTGTCACAACCTCTTATAATATAGTAACCCATCGTTTTCTTGGAATTCATTTACTTCACGATCTTTCCCTTCTTGAATTTTCTCCTTGACATTACAAAAGAATTCATCGTGTGGTAGAGACTCACAAATTAGATGGGTCAAGATTGAATCTTCATGATGGCTTGAGGAGATAGCTGCGAACTAGAGATGTTTTGGCTTGAGTATTATACTTTCTTGTTGATCAAAATCTTCTTCGTCTTTCTTTGGTGCAAGGTAAGCTCTTCTTGACAAGGCATCTGACTGACATTAATTTCGTCTCGGGTGATATGTGATGGCAAAGTCGAACCTAGAAAAAAAGTTATCATTGAGTTTTGTTGAGGATACGAGTGGTCATAAAGTACTCTAGATTCTTATGATTTGTATACATAGTAACTTTATGGGCTTCCCCCTCTAAATGATGTTGCCAACCTGCTAGGTATTAAAAGCATCCTCTATGGCAAGAAGTTCTTTGTCATGGATTTCATAATTTATCTGGGGAGGGGAGAATTTCCTTGAATGGTATGCGACTGAATGAAAGTGTCCATAATCCTTGTGCTTAGATAGAATGGCTCCGAAGGCAAAGTCTGATGCATCTGTCTCTAAGAAAAAAGGCTTGGTAGGATGAGAATGAACTAGGATCAGAGCAATGATGAATGTCGATTTCAAGGTCTAAAAGTTTTTTTTTTGCTTCTTTGTTCCAAGAGAATTTCACATTTTCGAAAAGCTTGGTAAGTGGTATTACTACCTTGGAATAATCTTTGATGAATATTCTGTAGAAGTTTGCAAAGCCTTAATAACATTATTCATCTCTAACACATGAAAGTGGTTGCCAATAAGGATTGTCTCGATCTTCTTAGGATCTTTCTGGGACAATGTATCCCAAGAATTCCACCCCTATCTGATGGAAAGAAAATTTCTCCAATTTGGCATACAATTCTTTTTCTCTTAGCTTCTCAAGAACTATCTTTACATGATGTTCATGCTCCTCTAGATCTTTGGAGAATATGAAGATATCATCTAGGTATATTACCACAAACTCATCTAAATATTCTCGAAATATATCCTTCATCATATGTTGAAAGACTGTTGGAGCATTTGTCTAACCAAACGGCATAACAACATATTCAAAATGCCCATATATTGTTCGAAATTTTGTCTTCCATTCATCTCCTTCTCTGATCTTGATAAGTTTGTAAGCTCCTCGAAGGTCAATCTTCATGAAGAACTTTGCTTTTCCAAGGCTTTCCAAGAGCTTTGATATAAATGGTAGATGATATGTGATTTTTATAGTGACTTTATTCAATCTAGGATAGTCTACACACATTCGAAGACTTAGAAATAGGATAGGGGCTCTTGTAGGAGACTTTGAGTGTCTGAAAAACAAACCCCTTAGATAGATTCTCATCGATATTCTTGCATAATTCTGTAAGCTCCTCTAGGAATAGTCTATAGATTGGTCCAAAGGGCGATTGCACTCCCCCTTGAAGTCCTATGGCACAATCATACGATCTATGCTTTGGGAGAATATCTGCATTCTTCTTTCAAAAACATCTTGAAAGTCTTGGTACTGACTAGGTATCTTCGATGGATCATCTTTCTTGAACCCTTGAGTTGGTATGGCATAGATCATATATGTTGGTTCCTTCCTTAGTGCATGTATGAACGCGTTGGCTCCTACATATATCGAGTTCTTTTGGATTTGTTGACGAGTGATTTTATTCTTTTTCCAATCAATGTTTGGATTATGTTTCTTTAGCTAGTGCATTCCAATGATAACATGGTTTATCAGGCTTTACATTGACAGATATCTGAGAATCACTGATCACCAAGGTTTACTCTTAATGGTGAAGTTTTCTTGGTAATATTCCTAGATGCTAGAGGTCTTCCATCTACTACTTTAGCTATTACTGGTCTGTTCTTGTGAAGTACTGGAAACGTATGTTTCTTTACTAATCCTTCATTGATAAAAAAATGAGGAGGCTCTTGAGTTGGCTGAAGTTGTAATGGGAAGGGCCTTCTTCGGCATGATCAACTTGATAGGGGCAATGCTTGTTTCTATGGGTATTGCTATTATGAGACCCTTTCTTATATCATTGTCCGGCTATACGATCTCCTTTACAAATGGACTTCCTCGTTCTCATGTGCTATAAGGGTGGCTGCTACTTCGGAGTTTGTGTTCTCTTGTTAGGACAATTAATTGCAATATGGTCAGCATTTCCAAAATAGAGGCATAACTTGTTATCACTTCTTCTCTCTTTCTCTTTGGGCTAGAGGTTGGAAACATAACTCTTCTGCATACATTCATGCATAGGTTCTTCTCTAGAAGTGGGTCTGAAGGGCGTTGGGGTAAAGCCCTAAATGACCCCGTTATAGTGTATATATGTGTATAGGCCTATTTATAAAGGTTAAAGTCACGTATTCTTTAATTTTGGGCCCAAGTTCAATGTGAACTTGGCGAACCCTAAAAGGGTTCTTTATAACATAACATAAAAACACTTTTGGCTCTCTCACTTCTAAGAGAATCCTCCAAAAACTGATCGAACCTCTCTCTCTCTCTCTTCCCCCCCCTTTTCTATGAGCTTCGCCACCATTTCTGCCTATCGCCTCCTCTCTTGAGGCACACACACGCGTCCTCTACCCCTTTGGCACCACACAACCCTATCAACTGGTATCAGAGCTGATTTAGGGTTTCAGAGCTACTGCCCAGGTGCTGTACAACAAAGAAAACCCCACTTTTCGCGATAATCTTCGATTTCATCACGAAGAAAGTTTCTCCGGGGCCAGATCACTTTGGGCATCTCAACAGCCCATAAAAGGTTGTTTTACAGGTCATAGCAGCAATACATAGGTCTAGCACCTTATGTATTGAATTGTGGCAAAATAAATTGCTTATGTACATCAATTTGTGGCATTTTTTTGAGAATTTCAGGAATTCTTGAAGCAAAATTTGGGGCTTTTGCTCCTAGTTGGTTCTAAAGGCTGCGTTATAGCCTTATATATGCACATTGAGGTCAAAAGAAGTCAAATTTGTTGATTTCAAGCACAAATTAGCTCCCATCCGATCCCTCCTGCCTCACTTTGGCAGAGGGAAATGACGATTAATGGACTGAATTTGCGAGAGCTCTGGCACTTCATGTTATGGGCATAGCTTCACCGGTCGCCAGTGATGAGATGGGAGACTCAAAACCGGTGTGCGGACTCCTTCTGTGAGCGGACGCTCCTTGTGGGTATGGCGTTCCTTTGTCGGGAACACGTCGGGTAGGCAGTTTAGCTTGGTGAGGAATTCGTTCCAAGTCCGCATACTCCAGTGTCGTGATCGGGACATTGGGTATCTCACCGCACTGATCCCTCGGGATTAGTTGACCACAATCTTCGGGTTGCAAGGTCACGTATAAGTCTTCTTCGGAAGATGAAGCAGCGGATATATTCTGCCTTCTGAGCGGGTCAGCCTCCTTGGGCCCCCATCCCCGACTCAGAAAATAAAAAAAAAGAATTTCTTGCAAAAATTTCAGATTTTGATTTTGTGCAATCGGCTTCATTTTGCTCCATTTTGCTCCTACAGGTGTTTGAAGCTATTGTGCACTATTTTTAGAGGTGGTACCCTGATTTTGGTGCGCTTTGCCCAAATTTCAGCACACTAACCTCTTCATTGTGCAATAATGGCGTCATCTTCTTCAGATGTGAAGAATCTATTTGAGATTCGACGATTTGAGGGAACAGGTTTCGACTTGTGGAAGTAGAGAATGCAAGGTATTCTCTTTCTGAAGGATTGTGACAAGGCATTGGAGGTGGAAAAACCAGAGGACATGTCACAAGATGCATGGCTGATCTTGAACAAGAAGGCTGTTACATATATCAAGATGGCTGTCTTTGATGAGATCTTGGTAGATCTCAAAGGTTTGACCTCTGCTTTAGAAATATGGGCAAATTTGAAAGCAACTTATGAAAACACTATGCCTGTTAACCAAATGCATTTGATGAGGAAGCTTGTTGGCATGCAGCTAGATGAGTCCATGAGTGAAGCTGAACACTTATCTCTCTTTACAAGTACTTTGTCACATTTGCAGGACTCAGGTATGGCTCCTTTTGATGACAAGCTTAAAGCCATTTTCTTGCTTGACATTGCCTGACTCTTGGGAGACATTGGTAGTCTCATTGTCCAATAACCCCAACCTGACCTTTGCTGGTATTAGGGGTTCTATACTTAATGAAGAGATCAGGAGAAAAGCAGGTGGTGAAGGTGGCAGCTCAGCCAATATGGTTAGAGGTAGAACAAATAAGAGGAGTAATAATATACGAAGGAAAGGGGTAATAGAAGCAAGGGTAAAAGCAATGATGTGACGTGCTATGAGTGTGGAAGGAAAGGCCACAAGAAACCTGATTGCTCATATTACAAGGCAACTTGAAAGAAAGAAGAATGCTGGAGATAAGGAGGAGGAGAAGAAAGAAGATAAGACTGATGCACAGGACAGCCAAAAGGACAAGGAGAAGGCCAATGTTGCCTCTAATGTAGTCATAGAAGAGATGTCAGATGTTGAGGATATTTTATGTACTACTTTATCAGCGGATGATATTTATGCATTTGATTCCTCTCTAAATGTTTATTCAAAGGACATGTCGATCACCAAAAGTGATCTTATTGATGCTTTGCTGACTGTTAAAGATGCATTGGCCCAGACATGGATTGTTGACTCTGGTGATTCTTTTCATGTGACTCCTATCAAGGAGTGTTTTTCTACTTTTACTACAGGCAGCCATGGCCATTTATACCTTGGAAACAATCATGCATGTTCCAATGAGGGTATTGGCACAATGCATTTCTCTACAAATGGCACTAATGAACTGGTCTTGCATAATGTGCGTTATGTACCAGGGATCAAGAAAAGCTTGCTTTCTGTGGGTCAAATGGATATGCATGGTTATAGCATTCTCTTTGAGAGAGGATCATGGAAAATGACAAAGGGATCAAGGCTGATTGTGAAAGGCACAAAGAAGGGAATTCTCTATTGCTTGCATGGAAAAGCCTTATCAGGGAAGTTTATTGCTTTGGCTGAAGTTCACTCCCATATGGAGTTGTGGCATAAGAGACTTGGCCATATGAGCCAAAAGGGTCTCACTAGGCTTTGTAACTTAAAGAAGCTTGAAGCTAAAGGCACAAAGCTTGATTTTTGTAATGAATGTCAATATGGAAAGCAAGTGAAACATTCCTTTTACTCTGGTGTGTCTCGTAAGTCTTGTGTACTTGACCTTGTTGATTCCGATGTATGTAGCATGCCTACCAAATGTATGGGGGGTGCTTTGTATTTCATTTCTTTTGTTGATGATTTCTCTAGAAAAATTTGGGTTCAATTGCTTAAGTCTAAGGATGAAGCATTTGCTGCGTTTAAGCGTTTTCATGCATTTGTGACCACCCAAACAGGTAAAAGGCTGAAATGCCTACGTATAGATAATGGGGGGAGTACACAAGTGCTGAATTTAAGAAATTTTGTGAAAATTTGGGCATTAAGAGGGAGCTTACTATTCCATACAGCCCCTCTTCTAATGGTGTGGCTCAACGCTATAATACGACACTTTGTGAGAGGGTGAGATGCATGCTGTCCACAGCTAATCTCCCTCATGGATTTTGGGGAGAGGCACTCAAAACTGCAGTACATATATGCAATAGATCCCCTCACATGTCTTTGAAAGGTGACATCCTTGAAGAGGTTTGGTCTGGCAAACTTGGTTCATATGATCACTTACGTGTCTTTGGTTTTGAAGCTTTTGTGTATATAAGGCTTGAGCTAAGAAACAAACTTGATGCTAAGTCCATAAAAGGCCTCTTCATGGGATATGGTGAAGAAGATAAGATGGGCTAGAGAATTTGGATACCTCATCTCAAGAAAGTTGTACGCAGTCGGGATGTTGTTTTTAATGAGGCGAGGCTGTTTCAAAACAATTGTGCCTCGAGATGACCATAAAAGGGTCAGATTTCAGCATGACCAGCCACCTGTTAGACCCAATTTTGAGCCTCAGGATGCACCACAAAGGACTGAAAATATTGATGATCCAGTGGTTTTTGAGCCAGATGATAATGGACAGCAAGGTGAGGCTCCTGAAGGGCATATGCAGCCACCTATTCATGCCGAAAACAGGGCTGGAAATGATGTACAGCAGCCCATTAACAATGAAGAAGTTGATGTACCTCTTGATATAGATCCATTGCCTGATAATGTAGATCATTGGGTAAGAAGATCTACACGTCCTAGGAGGCCAGTGAATAGATATGATTCCTCCATACATTACATTATGTTATCGGATGAGGGTGAGCCTCTTACCTATAAAGAGGCAAAGCTATGTGAGCACAAGAAGAAGTGGGAGTTAGCCATGCTGGAAGAGATAAAGGCCTTGCATGCAAATGATACTTGGGATTTGGTTGAGTTGCCCCAAGGAAGGAAGGCCATTCCCAACAAGTGGGTGTACAAAATCAAAACTGTTGATGGCAAACCCAAGTATAAGGCAAGGCTGGTTGCTAAGGGATATGCCCAAAAAGAGGGCATTGATTTCCAAGAAGTGTTCTCTCCAGTGGTGAAAATGACCACTTTACGTGTGTTGTTTGCTCTCACATCTGCCTTGGATTTGGAATTATTCCAAATGGATGTTAAAACAGCTTTTTTGCATGGTGATTTAGATGAAGAGCTGTACATGAAACAGCCAAAAGGATATGCCATTCCTGGAAAAGAGCATCTGGTATGCAAACTGAAGGAGCTTATATGGGCTGAAACAGGCCCCCAGACAATGTGATAAGAAGTTTGATGCATTTATGCTCAAACATGAGTTTAAAAGAAGCCATGCTGATCACTGTTTGTACACCAAAAAGGATGAAGATGGCAGCCCAATCATTCTTGTACTGTATGTAGATGATATGCTGTTGGCTGGGAAGAAAAAGAGCACACTGAATGCTCTAAAACAGCAGCGGAACTCTGCATTCTCAATGAAAGACCTTGGGGAAGCCCAATCATTCTTGTACTGTATGTAGATGATATGCTGTTGGCTGGGAAGAAAAAGAGCACACTGAATGCTCTAAAACAGCAGCGGAACTCTGCATTCTCAATGAAAGACCTTGGGGAAGCTGAGCATATTCTTGGTATGCGTATAAAAAGGGATAGGCAGCAGCATACTTTGCATGTATCCCAAGAAAAGTACATTGAAAAAATGCTGGACAGATTGAATGTGGCTGATGCTAAGCCTCTTGGAGTGCCATTGCAGCCACATGTTAAGCTCTCCAAGGATGACTGTCCCAAAGATGATGATGCAGCCAATTACATGAAGAGTGTTCCATATGCATCAGCTTGTGGTTCACTTATGTATGGTATGGTTGCTACTCGGCCAGACATTGCTCATGCAGTGGGAGTTGTGAGCAGATTCATGGCTAATCCTGGTAGAGCTCATTGGGAGGCAGTCAAATCTATCTTGAGATATTTGAAAGGAACTAAAAACAAATGCCTAAGTTATGGAAAGGGCCCATTGGAGCTGAAGGGATTCTGTGATTCCGACATGGCAGGTGATGTGGATACATAGGTGATGTGGATACACGGAAATCCACAAGTGGCTATGTTTTCACTCTTGGAGGTGGTGCTCTATCATGGTGCAACATATTGCAAAAGATTGTTGCTTTGTCTACTATCGACGCTGAATATATTTCAGCCACTGAGGCTTCCAAGGAAGCAATATGGTTAGCAAGTCTTTGCAGCGAGTTTGGTTTGCCCGATAGAATTGGTTGTGATAGCCAGAGTGCCATATGTTTGGCAAAGAATGCCATGTTCCATGCACGCACAAAACATATTGATGTGCGATATCACTTCATTCGAGAGGTGCTTGAGGATGGCCTTATCACATTGGTTAAGGTCCATACATCACATAACCTTGGAGATGTTCTCACTAAGTGCTTAACCAAAGCACAACATCAGTTATGTATACAAATGGTGGGAGTCACTTAGCTTAAAGGCGTCATTTATGCCTTTAAGTGGGAGGTTCTTGGGGTAAAGCTCTAAATGACCCCTTTATAGCCTATACATGTGTATAGGCCTATTTATAAAGGCTAAAGTCACGTATTCTTTAATTTTGGGCCCAAGTTCAATGTGAACTTGGCCAACCCTAAAAGGGTTCTTTATAACATAACATAATAACACTTTTGGCTCTCTCACTTCTAAGAGAAGCCTCCAAAAACTGATCGAACCTCTCTCTCTCTCTCTCCCTCCCCCCCCCCCCCCCCCCTTCTATCAGCTGCGCCACCATTTCTGTCTATCGCCTCCTCTCTTGAGGCACACACACGCGTCCTCTACCCCTCCGGCACCACACCTCACCCTATCAAAGGGTTGCATTGGCAAAGTCTTCCTTCTACTTGTTTTTCTTGTTTTCTTTCAAAAAAGAGGTTATCACATTGAATAGTTTGGGTGATGTATTCAGTCAATATCTTAACCTCTAGGATCGTGAGAAGAAGGTCCTTGACATCATCTCTTAAGCCCCATCTAAATTAGCGTATGAAATAATTCTCATGCAAAGTGAGATCACATATCAATTGCCTAAATTTTGATGCATAGGTAGAGGTAGGGAAGTTACCTTGATGTAGCTTTTGGAGTTTTGTTTCTTCCACTCGATTGATGTTTGCATCTCCAAACGTGGTGGTGAGCTCTGGGAGTGGATGATTATAACAATCATTTATGTGGATGATATTATAATCACATGTCCTAGAGATGAAGATTTGCAGATGTTCAAAGAACAATTGAAGCAGACATTTGATGTAAATGATTTAGGAATTTTGCATTATTATCTTGGGATTCAGTTTCTGTTTAAAGATGAGTGTATCTATATGACACAACAAAAGTACATTGAGAAACTACTAGAAAGTTTCAGATGACTGAAGCTAAACCTATGCAAACACCTATGGATGAGAATGAGTCTTTACAAACGTCCTGATATACAGTTTGCAGTTTCTCAAGTATCAAGGTTCATGCATAATCCGACAAAGTTACATTGGAAAGCAGTAAAGCGGACCTTCAGATATTTGAAGGGAACTTCAAATTATGCTATGGTATTTTCGAAATCTACACATTTATAACTAAAAGGATTTTTCAGATTCTGATTGGGCAGGTGATAGAGACACATGAAGAAGTACAAGTGGTTTTTGTTTTTATCTTCGAGATTGTCTTATCCCACGGCTTTCGAAGAGACAACCCACTATTGCAACTTCATCATGTGAAGCTGAATATCGTGCAACATTTACAGCTATTTTGGAGTCAGTTTGGTTGCAGAAGATTTTCAGTTATCTAGATATAAGAGTACATGAACCCATTTAGATATTCTCAGATAGCCAGAGTGCAATAGCTATAGCAAAGAATCCAATACATCATGCAAGGACAAAACGTATAGAGGTTCACTACCACTATATTCGTGAATAGATAGCAAAGAAGCACATTGAGCTGGTTTATGTTCCTTCTAGTGAGAATGTTGTAGATATATTTACCAAAGCATTGACTAGAGATAGTCATGAGAAGATGTGTAGGTTATTGAAGCTTGTAACAATCTTTAATCCTACGAAAAGCTAATTCTGGCGATAAAAAATAAAAACTTACGATGGCAGCTTTTTACACATGCGATCAGTTTTTCCGCTAATTTTTACATGGGCAACACTTTTGGATATTCAAGGTAGAGTCATACCTTAAGTTTATGCTGATAGAGTGTCAATTTTGGAGTTCTGAAGCTTTGGAGGCTAAGGAGAGGTGAAGAGGAGACTATTGTCTTGGAACAAGGAGTCTTCTACAAGTTTGGAGCAGCTATCTTTTGTAAGTTAATCCTATAGTGTCAATTTTGGAGTTCTGAAGCTTTGGAGGCTAAGGAGAGGTGAAGAGGAGACTATTCTCTTGGAGCAAGGAGTCTTCTACAAGTTTGGAGCAGCTATCTTTTGTAAGTTAATCCTATATTCTGTTGTAGGGTTTCTGAAACCTAATTTCAGAATTAGGGTTTGCTGATTTTCAGATTTGTTGCACTATCTTGAGAGGTTAGGTTCACTCCGTTGCTCATTCGCTTCACACATACTCAGATTATAACAGCATAATCTGAATTCTGTACATCATCATCTTCTTGTCCATTCTTCCATCTAGTGAGTGCACCATCATATGGTTGAGTAGTACTCCCATTTTGTAATTCGGCCATCTATATTAGTGAGTAAGCAATTTGCTTACGTTACTTATTCTTGTCTCAAGTTTCTTTCTATCTCTCACTTATCATCTTGTTTCCAACAAATGTAGCAGCAACTTACAATAATCAGCAGCTACACACGCTTGAGTGTGTGTAAAGAGGAAGAGGGTGGCAGCAAAATCCACCAAATTAGCTTCAAGATCTTCAAGGAGAAGCACTTCCACCTATAGAACACTTAAGTGTACAAGATCTATAGTGTGCCCCTCATGTGGTCATTATATAGAATTTATGACCCTTGTATGTGTCATGGACACAAAGGAAACCATCCTAAACCTCAAATTTCATGTGACTTTGTATATCTCATGATTGGTTTAGAATTCGACGAAACTAATGCTTGCATCACATTCGGAACGTGCGAAAACCCTAAGATCAACTCTACTTGCTTTATTTTGACATCCGGAGGTCTTATTTTGGATTGTTGACATCATCGATGACATCATCAATTCGTAAATGCCATTGAACACATATACAAGGAGGGCCTGATCATATACAACCTTAGTCTTGTCAATACAAGTCTTAAGAGCTCAAGGAGTCGTGCGATCTCCAAGTAAGTACTTTCCAATTTCCAATTCGAGTTCTAGTTTTATTCCATGTTGTAGATTTGTCTAGTCCAGTATCCTGACATCCATTCTATATTAAGCCTTTTATCCAAATCTTTTATATTACGCACATTGTATAGTTATTATTTCATCAAGTATTTATGATTTGTTAAGAGTGGTTTTATAGCTACTTGTTTACATCTCTTGTCTCTTGTCTATCTTTGTAATCATTAATCTATCTTACTTGGTTCAAGGTGTGTATGTGTGCAAGGGTTTAAGTTTTGGAAAGGTCCTGTGGAATTATTATTGGGCCTACCTCACTTCCGACAGCTTTGTCCACCATGAGTTTAAGTTTGGGTAATGAATATATACATCATCTTGTAGGTATTAAAAGTGAAGGAGAAGCTTGGATCAAAATGGAGGCAATTTTTAGCGCAAGTACTCAACAGTCTCTTGTATCACTTATAGTTTCCTTCTATCAACTAGAAATGGATTACTCAATGTCAGGGGAAGAGAATTTCAACAAATTTAAGAGCAAATCTAGCTCAACTTGCTGGAATGGGACATCCAATTTCAGAAGCTACCCACAGTAGCAGACCTTTTGAAGAGTTTACCCTCTTCCTGCGACATGATTGAGTAATGGCAACCATAGAAAAGGAGGAGAAAAGACTCAAAGAAGATGAAGGCATCAAAGAGAATGCATCAAGAAGTGTAAACATTGTGGTATGACGAACCATAAAGAAGCATATTGTTATTCAATAAATCCATGCAGAATTTGTGGAGCAAAGACACATAAAGCACAATTTTGTTTCAAGAAAAAGGAAGATGCTTCAATAGTTGATGAAAAACATGAAGATGAGGTGCTTGGAGTGGTTGAAGAAACCACCAATTATATGTTCTAATCATATCATGTTTGTGTTTGTGTGTGTAATAGGGGTAGATGAAAGCATATAACCTTGATTTGAAAAAGCTTGGTCAACCTTGATAGTCTTAGACGTATGTTTGACTCTATATTCTATCCAATCACATAGAATCCTTTTGTTGTCTCTATCATTTGAAGTGGTACTTGGTTGAGCAAAGTATGGGATGTGTGAGGTCTCTTTTTGATGTGTGTTTGAAGAGCGTTCTTCATGTCAAAGGTTCTTGTGTGTTTGTGGATACTTTGCATGATCTGTGAATATTCAAACTGATATCAGAATCTTCTACAACAAATTTACCTCCTCCTCCCCTAGTGTCTGGTGAGAAGGGTGATTGTTAGCAAATTTGTGAAAATTGAACAACCGTTCACAAGGGAATCTCAACTTGCAAGTGAAAACAATAAAAAATTGATGTTCAAACTCTAGTTAAATTGGTCAGATTTTGGTCAAAATTATTTTGCTGAGTCCTAAAGGGCTCAATAAGAGCTATCCAACCATATACAACATTCCACCATCCAAATATTTGAAGGACCTCAAAAATTGAACCCAAATTTGCTTGTCAAAATCCAAAAGCACTTTTAAAAGCGAAAAGAAGGTGCCACATGGAAAAATCCTAACAATCCAAGATAATCCAAGAGCTGATAAGTACGCCAAATGGCATCAATTAAAGCACCAAAAAAAGGGCCCTTGTAAATCTTGGCAAAAATCATGGCTGATTTTATGGAGATCTAATTTTTGGGCTTTTTTGTATATGTTTGGCATGCCTATACGTACATAATCTTGGATCAATTTTATTTTAAGTTCTTTTCTTTGTAATTAGTAACTTTTGGAGCTCTTTTTGCTTCTTTGCCTATATGTGTCTCTCTTTCTTGTCTCTACTCTCTCTATCACTCTTTTATTCAATTTGTGTGTAAATTTAGAGTGTGTCCGCTCTCTATTTGCTAACAGATACATGAAAGTAAAGGTTGTAGGAGGATTCAAATTTCAAAGTAGGAACTCTAGAATTTGATCTTGCAACATCCTCAATGCCACCTCCATCGGCTACAGTTTGAGCATTTGTAGCTGTGATAGGACATATTTCAATATCTTGCACAAGATTCCATAGTTCCTTTTCAACCAATACATAGTGCATCATGTATGCCCATAATGGATAGTTGGAACCATCCAACTTATCCTCAACAGCCAACATGTGAAATACATGATTGTTTACAACCATAGCCAGTGATTAAACTGTGATGCAAGAAATTGATTGTTTCTCAAAGAAGTCGAACAGAACTACCCAATGGAGTGTCTCTAGGCGTGTAGCACACTTTGGGACACTTGTACCGGTGAACAAAAACCCAAATAGAAATTGGCACAAAAGGCAAAATTACCTGCATAGTCATCGTGATAGTGCATCTGGAGGCCAAAACAAGATTGAATCAGATTTTGAACTGGGCCAAAGTCTTAAAGAATAATTCTGAAATATACACGGCCCTGAGCATGCTCGCTAAATTTCATAGCAATCTGAGAAATAGATACTATCTATGATGATAGATGCAATGAGATTCATAGTATGAAAAGTTTAACAAGATTAGACTCGTGAATAAATCAATAATTGCAAATCTAAAGATTATTTGACCTATTCAACAAAAGGGTAGGAGGTTTAAGAAGCATATTGTTCATAAATCTTCCATAAAATTTGTACTTCATAAAGACTTTGTGTTTGTGATGTTTGCAAAATCTTTCTTTTAACAAAACTTTTCTCTGTGATTGATCCTTTCATTTATATTGCAAGGATTGTTTTTTTTGTGTCATCGTTGTTGCTTTTACAACACTGTTTTCATAGTTTCTTCTTTTCTTCGTCCTGATACAAGTGGGTGGAGGTAGATTCTACAAAAGTATATTGCCATAGCTGTCTCATTTGGCATTGAAGCACCAATTGGGTCTGATTGTGCAATGTGATATTGTAATGTTTCTCTTTCATTTGAAGTTGATATAATCAAAGATACAGAGATATATGGATTGCTCAGACTGTGCACCAAAGTCAAGTCTCAAGTTTGATCTGAACTTCTGTGACAGAATGTATATCAGATATGCAATGTATATGCTCATCACTTAACGGAGGTCAATAATAGAAAGTGTTCTTTCATTTTGTTTATTAAATGATATTTGGCCTTGACCTCTTCCACTTGGAGTAGTAGTTTCACCACCAAGTGTAGAAGAACCCTCGCCAAAATCAATTCGTTTGATTTTCATCTTGATGGCTCCCCAGGTGTTTGGTTCATAAGAAGATATTTGGGCTTGGTTTGCCATGTTGGTGAAATCAACTCCCTAAAATTTTGTCAATAGGATATTTCAGAAGTAGACATACTGATATGATTGTCCCTCTTATATATGTTAATAGGAGTAGTTGAGAGAACAAGCTGATAACATTCTTCTTCTTCTTCTTCTTCTTCTTCTTCTTCTTCTTCTTCTTCTTCTTCTTCTCCTCCTCCTCCTCCTGTGTCTCCTTGGTTGTTTTGATACCAGTGGTTGGTTTTTGTGTTTCCAAGATCTTGAATGCACAAGATATAAGAGAATACAAGATATAAAATGTTCCACAAATGATTAATCAATAAATCGTACACGCATGAGAAAATTCCAGCCTATAATAAATTGGCTGTACACAAAAGAAAATTGTGCAAATAAACAAATGTATATTAGAATTTAAATTCCTCTCAATATGGGAAAAAGATCAGATGTGGCAGAATTGTATCAGAAATCATTGCCCTAAATAGGCGCAGATTTGGACAAGCAGATTCTCCTGTCCCAAATGTGTCTAACAGAAGAATAATAATATATACTGATGCTCTCCAAAATATGAAGCAGAGCAAATTGATGCGGCTTAGGTACATCAGTACAGATATGCAGAAGACAACAAACATACAGAAGCATCAACTGAATATGCAGATTGACCTCTCAAAGCATCCTGCCATAAGATGGTAGATCAGCAGAAGTGATAGTAAAATTTGTTATGAGATATACATTATATATATTTAGAGTAGGATAATCAACAGCTGACTTCACAGTTATTTCCCAGCAGATAATTCATTAATCATCTCAATATCGAGCAGCTGATTGTGTACATTTGAAAAACCAATTGACAAAGAGTATATATATACATTGGATTTGAGATATACGTTATATATATTTAGAGTAGAAGATAAGCAACAGCTGACTTCACAGTAATTTCCCGGCAGATAATTCATGAATCTCAATATCCAGTAACTGTTTGTTTACATTTGAAGAACCGATTGACATATCTGACGTCAAACTCTGACAGATAGAATAAATACAGAATTCGACTGATCCAGCTGAGGTGATATATAGTAAAATATTTTGTGAAGATTTATCAATGAAAAGGATCACCAACAAATAAAATAAATCATGCTTTACTTTTGGTTTTTGCAGCTCAATCAATATCGTGATATGCTTTGTTTTTCTTCTGCATGCCTGCTTTTTTCATAACACAAAATCAGGAAGATAATTAATAGAAGTTGATTGCTGATTTTATGAGTCGAAACCTGAATTTTTGATGTGCTTAATTCAAGGACAAAATCCTGGTTAAACCAGGTCAAACAGGTATCAGAATCACCTTATGCTGTCCTGCCTTCTGATAGGATAGAATTGGTCACTGGCCAACTGTTACCTCAAAATCAAGTACTAGTCAAACTTGAGAGCAGAGAGCTGTATGCACCTTCTTATGAAGTTTAAAATCAAAGTGACACACACACACACACACACACACACACACACACACACACACACACACACACACACACACACACACACACACACACAACAGACAGACAGACAGACAGAGACACACACACACACACACACACACACACACACACACACACACACACACACACACACACACACACACACACACACACACACACACACACACACACACACACATACACGTGTGCGAGTGCACAGATGAGTCTATTTGAAGCAGAAAAAATAGCAGCACCTTTTCCATAGCTTGATATTTTGAGGATCAAGATGGGTATGATAATTGCTTCATAGATGCTCGGTACTAAATTTAAAAGCTAATGCTGTCTATTGTGGGACATCAACAATTTCAAGTTGCCATTTATAATGCAGCAGCCCATGCTTATTGGTCTGTTATAATGTCTTTCCTGTCTGTCACTATCCATCAATGTCAATTTCATGTCCTCAGGGAGAACACATATTTTTGAAATCTGGGTCATGATCACTAACATTAATGAGGAACTTAATCATTTAGTTTCTGTGTTCAGCTCTGTTGGAACCTTTTAAAGTCAATAACCTAAAAATCACGTGACAATGAAGCTTTAGGAGATTAGTCGTAAGTTGTCTTTTTTATTCTGTCTTAACTAAATGTTTTTTTTGTTGTTTTTTTCGTTCTTAAAAAACGGAAGGGAACAAAAACAGGAATGACGAAATACAATATATTGGATTTCTCCTGAGATAGATAAACTCACTAGGGTTTCTAATGTGGCCTCTGTTTTAGATGCGAGGAGTCTACAACTCTAGAATGCTGCACAGTTCTCAAGAATCTCTGTCAGAAAAATCTGAGATGGTGGTTGATTCTGGTGAAAAAAGTGATGATATCCCAAAATCTGTAGAGGGTCCTCCACCAGAAGCAAGAACTATAAGAGGAAGTGTAAGTAACCTGCACAACAATCCCCGCTCCCCCCTTAAAAAAAACACATGCTATGCGCATGTGTGGGCATGCATGTGCATGCATGCACTCACACACATGCACAAATTGCAACGGACAAAAAGTGAACTGTTAATGGTTTAATTACGTCATGTTCTTGATTTAATTAAGAGGAAGAAATGAAGACATCAGAAAAAGCTATACAATTTGGTCTTGTTGAGGGTTCACATGTATCAAGTGTTATCGTACATTCAACTATCTTTTAGTTTCTGTTGAGTGTTGGGAAATGTCCGACTAGAATTTTGAAGGAGCTATTTAGGGAACCAGGTCCTTGCATAGGACACAGTTCTCTCTTCTTCTAATTTGGAAATAACTGATGACAATGGATTTATGCAGCCGGTGTCATGGCTAAGCTTGGGCCTCTTGCTGGTAACTGGAGCAGGTTTAGTTTATTATTATGATCAGGAGAAGAAGCGGCTAATCCAAGGTACATTTGTTTAAACCATATTTTGCTTTGCTCTTATTTTTTCAACAGAGAAGCAAAATTTAAATATTTTTATGTCCACCGAGCGTTCTCTTTTTTCATGGCATTAATAAGCTAGATATCTCAATGCATTTGATCTTTTATTGCCACTTGTAAATTGTTACTAGCATTAGTTGTTCATATTGTCTTGTATGCATCATACGATGCCATTCGTAATGATCATAACCTTGCAGCCCTGAGCTTTAAGTAGCTACATTTTCACTTTTCTAGCTTTGAAGTCTGCACATCTCAGTTGAAACTTAAGAAGAATGCTTGTAAAAAGGCATACATCATGTTCATGCATCCATGATAGGGTGAAGCTCATAATTGAATGGTCTTTCTGGAATACAGTAAAGTGACATATTAAGTGTGATGAAGTAATTTACCGGCTAAGTGTTTGAACTAGCAGAACCTTAGTATTCCATGTTCAACATTTTCTAAGCTATCATTGCCATCATTTTTATTATTACCATTATAACTTAATTGAGAAAAGATATCATATATCTCTGCAGATTTCAAAGAAGAGGTTAAACCAGGTGCTGGAGTAGGCAAAGCAGCTATTGGGGGTCCCTTCAAGCTAGTCAATCACGAGGGCAAAACAGTTACAGAACAAGATTTTAAGGGTGGTTGGAGTTTAATTTATTTTGGCTTCACTCATTGTCCTGATATTTGTCCAGATGAGCTGATGAAATTGGCCGAGGCAGTCGATGTTCTGGGTAACTGTCCAATGCTTACAATGTCGCATCTGAGAGTGGTCCGATTTTGATGTTTCCATTTCTAATTTATGATTAGTATTTGAATGTAGAAAAGGATGGGATTACCATAACTCCGATATTCATCACTGTTGACCCAGAACGAGACAATGTGGAGCAAGTGAAAGAATATGTTCAAGGTATGCCATCTTGCAAGTCAATTATAGTTATAGGAGAGGCATGCAGGATGTCGTAGTCTGCTCATGATTGTTTGTGATAATTGGCTACATGGGAATCTCATGCTGACATATTGATTGAATGTGCATCCATTGTATTGTGTGGTCCTCATCAACACATTATCTGTAGGAGATTTGGATGTGCATCCATCATATTGTCTGTTCCTTATCAGTACATTAAGTTGCCTGTAGGAGTGCTAATTGCTTACATCGTCAGTTAATGAGAGGAATTTTGCTGATTATTGCAAGTTTCTGACAAGATGCTTATTCTTAGAAAGTAGACTGATAAATGAAGGTGTTTCATACATAGGAGCCATGTTTAGGTACAAACTGATTTTCTAGGGATAGTGGCTGGAGATTCTCTCATGAACTGCCTCTAAGTGGACATATGGGAGGCTTTCGGAGAACAATGTATTCAACCTCATGAGAAACACAATCCTTCCCATTAATTTGTGCAGGAGATGTCTCTGTTTGTTGATTATGTTTTTAGACTAATTAACACGTTTTTTCATCCGAAAAATGTGAGAGCTAGCCTACTGCTTTTATGCAGAGTTTCATCCTCGGCTTATAGGATTGACAGGAACAGCTGAGGACATCAGACAGGTTTCCCGGGAATTTCGTGTATATTATATGAAGACTGAAGAAGAGGGATCAGATTATTTGGTTGATCATTCCATCATCATGTAATGTACCTGAATAAACTGATTTTAATGCCTTGAAATATGAGGATTAGTTTGTAGCTGTAGTTCTTTTTTTTTGGTCCTTTAGATTTTCGATTAATCACTTTTATATACTTGACATATCACTTGCTTGTTTCCCTTTCAAAATTGGCAATATGTAGGTATCTAATGGATCCACAGATGGAGTTTGTGAAGTTTTTTGGCAAAAACTATGATTTGAAGAGTTTGTCTGAAGGCATCAAAGAGGAGATAAGATCTTATAAGCAGTTGGTGTAGATCCTGCAGGTGCTACATTTTGCCTACTACATCTGAAGTTTCAATCAATTCGTATTTGAGAAATGGTGCTATTATGGTAGAGGTCTTGAACATCTATTGTCAACCTAGACATCATATCTATCAGGGTGCAGTTTAGACTTGGAGACTTGTGGCTCAACTTTTAACTGTAGTACCGTGCTAGAGCCTCATTAGCTACTTATTTTCAGAAGAAACTTATATTCTGATATCTATCTGCATTAAGCATGCTTATTTGTTTGAGCTTGTTTCCAGATGGAGTTGTATGGGCATGGAAAGGATAGATAATGGAGGCTAGCTCAATAATATAGAGGCTGTTTTTGAAGATATCAGCAAGGCAACAACATTTACAGATAGATTGTTAGAAAGAGCATGTGATTATAGAGAGCGGAATGGTTTTGAAGCATTCTGAACCAAAACAATTCTTGTCTCATTATAGATTCTACAAATTTTACCAAATAATGAATGATTCACATTCAAATTCAGAAAGATTATCAAGGTGGCTTTATCATTCTGCTCAGAAATTTTGGAATGAAATTATGAGTCTGTATTTTCTGCCAACTATGTTGTAAGTTATTATTTTCACTTGTGAGACCTGAAATTTCCCTGATTCTAGTTTATGTACAAAAGTAGACATGCCTTGGCATTAAACCAGTTTTTGATGGTAATGTACAGTTTTCACTGTGAAAAGAAAGTGTGGAATTGTGCTTATTGAAAGCCAATAAATCAGGTTATTGATTTCTGACAACTGTAATTCAAGCGAAGACATCTTATGTCACTGCAAAAGGTTAGCAATCAGCTTGCTCTTTGGTTTCCCTCCCCCCACACACACACCACCCCCCCCCCCCCCCCCCCCCCCCCCCAAAAAAAAAAAAAAAAAAAAAAAAAAAGCATGCGCCCAAAGGACCTGAAGCATAGTCTCGCGTTAAGTTATTAATTTGCAAAAGTTAGTATATTGTTACATGTTACTTTGACGATGGTCTATAATGTGAGAAAGGGTTCAGACTGTTTCTTCACAACTTAATTCTTGTTGGTAGACTTTTAGCGGAGATGAGTGTTTCTAATCACATTACTGCTAGTGTACGTCTTATGATAAATGTTGGATGGAATATTCTGTATATTATCAGTTTCAATATTTAGCTCTTTTAAGCAAGATAGATGATGCACTCAAAGTTCCATATAGATAAAACATAAGGTTTAAAGAGAAGTGCAGGGAAAGTCTTTGCTTTTATTTTTATACGTTACAATCATTACTGTTAGCTTCTATGTGAAAGATAATCGATTGGTCAGCCACAAGGTTGTACTTCGATTGTCTATTGTGAGATTCGCATATAAGTGTGCTTTGAGTTTTACATCATGTATTTTATCTTTTGGGTATTTTGTGCAACTGGAGAGTTTGTTTCACTGCATCATTGTTCTTATTGATTGATATCAAAGTAATTTTGTATGCACATGCATAAAATGACCCCAAGGCATTTTTTGCTACATGATATAATGCGACTTGTGGGCATGGCTCTTATGTAAACAACTAAGACGATGATCAAAGCTTATCTTGACATATTTTGTTAGTGTCTTGTCATGCATAGGCATGTGAGAGGATCTGGCAAATGAACAGAAAAAATACTTTTGGGAAGGTCCACTATCGTAGACTCTTGTGGAGCTCATTATGTATATTACAGAAGTTACGTCACCCAAAAAGAAGGTTGTTGCATGAGAATTCCCTTGTTTTCCTCACTGATATTATAGCAATTTTGCATGGATAATCCTCCACTCAAGGTGAATGTGATAGATGTGAACCAAGATATAGAAAGTAAAGATTGATAAATAATACATGAATGTGAGTATGTAATCTATATCTTCCCACATTATGGGCATGTTACTTTATGTAAAAGGGTTCGGGGAGGAATAAGGAATTAAGTGTTTTTTTTTTTTCAAGTAACAACAATGTCTAAAATTGTCATCTTTGTCAAAGGGTTGGTGATATTTTCTTGAAATCGAACCATTTGAAGGAGAATCCATTCATTTACTAAGCAGTTATGATTGAAGCGAGATCACATCTCACGTGGTTGGTCTTTACATATTAGGAGATTTGGAGCCAATGTGATGACACTTTTGATTATCATTGAATAATCGAGATACATACAAAGATATACCCATGCTTCAAACCAGTCAATGAAGTGACAATGCTTCTTTACATGCCTCCTTGGTTACAATTTGCTTTGTTTTGGTAGCGAAAGCATGATACATTCTTGAAGAAAAACTCCCAAGGATTATTATTTTCAAGTGAAAAATGCTATATGGAGTAGACTCTTTTATCGAAACGAATAGCATGTGTTTTTGCACTCAATAGCAGATGCATTCTCTCTACCCAAGCATAGATGTTTATCTTTGTTACTATTAAAATATCTCAAAATTATCTCTATCACTTCCCAGTGCTTTGAATTTGGATGATACATATGCAGGCGTACCTTCCATTGTAAATGCAATGTCTGGTCTTATAAGTACCATAATATAAATGAGACTACCAACAAAAGGTTGATAACTTATTTTGATCATGAATTCTTTTCTCACTAGATTTGAGGTAAGTATTCTTTCTTAACTCCACATGTAGGCTAGTGCATATTGAGCTTTTGAAGTATGTACTTTGAAATGAGAACAAAAGATTTTTTCCCTCCCTTGGCATGGTGGATTCTCATACCAAGAATATGTTTGTTACCTTCCAAATCTTTAATATATAATGTTTTTCTCAAATTTTTTTCTAGGATGATATTTTTTTGAAGACTTTCTGCTACAATGAGCATATCATCATCAATCATGCCAAGCTACCTCACAACATCTTTTAGTGTAGAGTTAGCATGAGATCTTTGGTACCATTGTGTAGGTAAGTATTGAAGTCTGTACAAACACTTGTTGAGCTTACATATTAGATTATTTTTAGAGAGAATCACACAACTATTTAGTCGTTTCATATGGATCTCATTTGCAAGATTGCCATGCAAGAAAGAAGCCTTTACATCCTCTTTTGCAATAAACCAATCAACATGTGTAATGTAGTCATGTTGTTGTTATAGTAAATATTATCTCAAACTTGAGTATGTGTTGTATTTTAAATTTCTTTCCATCTAGCCATGCTTTAGATTGCAAAGAAGCACTATTTGGTATAAATTTGAGTTTATAAACCCATTTTCAACATGAAGCTTTCTTGCTTTTTTAGTAAAGACATTAATTTTCAAGCACCTTTCTTATGAGTAAAGTATACCCTCATTGTTCATGACATTCACACTTGATATGACTGTAGTAGGAAGGCTCATAAGAACTTGTCAACATAATGAAATCCAAACCTAGAGAAAATCTATTATGTGTATGTGAGATACAAAAAAATCATATGAAAGGTTGTTGATTAGGAGCATCAATACATCTTGTTGCAGAACATTATCATGAACATCTATTTGTATAGTATATTTTTACATGCTAAAAGGAGGAATAATGTCTTGAAATACTACTTTTCTCACTTAAATCTTTTTTAATGGTTGTTTTGATGGAGAGTGTTAATCGCCAAAAGAACAAGCTACTCTTGAAGTTAGAGCACCTCTATATCAAGATTAACTCAAAATCTTCACCAATTTGGATGATCAATACTCAATTTTCAAAATTTTGAACAAACTGTGAAGAAGGTGACTACACAGAAAGTCTGCTTCACATAACTCACTCATTGACTTATCAAATGTGTAAAGTTTCTGATAAAACTTTGCACAAGGTGTCGCCTATAGTTTGCGCACCTCTTGCAATTCAAATAATTCCAAAAGACTCATTAGATCTTGAGAAACAATCTTAACAAGTCACCTATGTCTAAAACTCTAGTTCTTTACAGTCGACTTTGACACCTATAACTTCTTAAGCTTGGTTCTCTCAAACTAGAATCCATTTAATCAAATGCTTTTAGTAATAGGTAGCTTACCTTCCAACTTAAAGAATGAATGCTTGCTTGCTAAAAACTTTACACTCTGGAAGGAGAACTGACCAAAACATTAGCATCAAATTTTGCACCTCCTGCAACTTCTCTTCTTTACATTTACACATGTAAATGTTCCTACACTCAATTCTCTTAGCCTGATCACAATTAGAAGCTGAAAATTTGTACAGAGGTCAATCAACTATAGAATTAGACTTGTACAAAAGCATTTTATGAAAGACTCAACACAGAAGGAGAACACTCAGAAATATCGGGCGTAACTTTTCTTCATTTCTGGAAAACTTTACATCTGAGTGATGAGAGAGATCTTACTCACTTCTAAAGTGTCTATTGACTCATACAACTTCTAATTTCTCTATTCACATGATCTCTCATATTTGCCCCAACATTTTCCTTGTATATATAGGCAAATATGTACAAGCTCATAAATATACAAAAGTATAAGTGAGCTATCTCTGAATTAATGTACATATGTATACATATCTTCATTCTCTGAACATATACTTTCTCCATGCTTCATGACTTGATCTTTTCTTCAGTCCTTGACTTCAAAACTTCATCAAAACTTCAATTGTTGATTGCCTTGCACCAACATCTCCCCCTCAATCATCAATTGAGGTTTTTCTCTATCTTCTTTATGCTTGCCATATCTTTGAATCTCTGTAGCTTTGGTCCATCCAAGCTTTTGGTTAGCATATCAGCTATCTGATCTTTTGTTGAAGTATGTATGACTTCAATCTCCTTATCCATCACCTTCTCTCTTAGAAAGTGATACTGAATCTCAATATGTTTAGTCCTGGCATGAAAAGCAGGATTATCAGCTAAATACAATGAACTCATGTTATCTCCATGAATAGTGGGTGTACTTTGGATGATGTCAAAATCTTCATAAGAGTCTTAAGCCATATCACTTCCTTTGCAGTTTCCACCATACCTTTGTACTCAGCCTCTGTAGATGATAAAGCAACTGTGTGTTGCTTCTTTGAACACCATGAAATTAACTTATCTCCCACATAACACAAGTATCCATAAGTTGATCTTCTATCATCAGGATTACCTGCCCAATCTGTATCACTATAAATCTTGATGTTTGTATCTGATGTAAAACCATAATACAAACCTTCTTTGAGTGTACCCTTAATGTACCTCAACACTCTTTGTCTTGCAATCCAATGTTCTTTCCTAGGACAATGCATGAATTGAGATAATACTCCAACTGCATATGACAAGTTAAGCCTAGTTAATGAAGCATAGATCAGACTACCAACCAAACTTTGATATAGCTTCATGTCCTTGAATTCTTCTCCTCCATATCTGCTCAATTTGTGATTCACCTCCATTGGAGTAGGTGCTACCCTGCAATCATTCATCTTAAACTTGATCAATAATTTTTTCAAATACCTTGCTTGAGTTACATACACTCCATGTTGAGTGTATGAGATCTCCATGCCCAAGAAACATGACAAGTCTCCCAAGTCACTAATCTTGAACTCTTTCTCCATTTGCTTCTTTAGGCTTTGAATGCCTTTCTCATCTGTATCTGTAAGAATTATATCATCAACATATATGCATATGTAAATGAACCCATCATCACTTGTTTTGACAAGCAAGCTACTATCTGCTTTAGATCCTTGGAAACCAAGTTCTTTCAAGAACTTCACAAGTCTATACTTCCATGCCCTTGGGGCCTGCTTCAAACCATACAAAGCTCTCTTGAGCTTACATACATAATCTGGATACCTTTCATCTCTAAATCCTTGTGGTTGCTCCATGAAAACATCATCTGAAATATAACCATTCAGAAAAGCATTCTTCACATCTAGTTGACATAATTTCCAATCTTTACATGCAGCAATAGCTATGAGTGTCCTGATGGTTGTCATCTTTGCCATAGGACTATAGGTTTCATCATAATCTATACCATATGTCTGAGCAAACCCTTTCACAACAAGTCTAGCCTTATACCTAGACACACTTCCATCTGCAAATCTCTTTGTCATGTAGACCCATTTGCATCCAATGATCTTCTGACTATTTGGTTTAGGAACCAAATCCCATGTCTAATTCTCCATCAATGCATCATACGCTTCCTGCATAGATTTCTCCCAATTTTCCTTGCCTTTTGCCTCTTCATATGTAGAAGGGTCTTCATCTGCCTTTATCATATAAGCATAATCTTTGGTAGCCAAAAAAGAAGTATAATAGCTATACCTTGTAGGTTGCCATTTGTGTCTTGATGATCTTCTGAGTTCTCCACTTCTTGAGGTTTTTGGTTCATCACATTCTGGATCAAATCGTGGCATTTCTTCAACTTCAACCTGTACTTCATTGTTCTCCTCTTCATCAAATATCTGAACCTTTGATTTACCTTTCTTTTGATTCACAACTTCTTCATCACCTGCATAAATATTGATTGTACCTGCATACCAAGTACCTTGCTCATCAAATGTAACATCCTTTGACACAATGAATTGTTTTGTGGATGGACTCCACAACCTATATCCCATCTGCTTATCATCATATCCAATAAACACATACTTTTCAACTTTAGGTTCCAATTTGTTCCTTAATTGAGATGGCACATATGCATATGCCAAACATCCAAATACTTTGCGATGATCTAGAGTAGGTCTCTTACCCCACCATGCCTCATATGGTGTCATACCCTGCAAAGCTTTACATGGTAATCTATTGACCAAATACGTGGCTGTATTTATAGCCTCATCCCACAAATAATTTGGGCAATTTTTCTCCTTCATCATGGATCTTGCAAACTCTCTCCTTTCTGCTCGACCATTTTGTTGAGGAGAGTACTTGCAAGTAATTTCCCTTTTTATACCTACATTCCACAAGTAATCACTAAACTCATTAGAGAAATACTCTCCCCCTCCATCTGACCTTAGTCTCTTCAACTTTTGACCTGTAATTCTCTCTACATACACATGATAATGTTTGAATGTATTGAATACCTCTGACTTATCTTTGATCACATAGATAGTGATCCATCTGGTAGCATCATCAACATAAATCACATAATACCTTGACCCATTGATACTGAAATCATTTGATGGTCCCCACACATCTATGTGTACCAACTCAAGCTTTTCTGAATACATAAAACCATGCTTGGAATAAGATTGCTTATGAGCCTTACCTAATTTACATGCCTCACATCTGTATGTCATATGTTGACCTACAACAAGCACTGGACCATTGTTAACCATATCTTTAATACCTCTTTCATTAAAATGTCCAAGCTTTTTGTGCCAAAGATTTAACTCTAAGATCTTATCTCCTCCATAGGTGTACAAGGCATAACCAATGTTACCTTGAATCTTCAATGTGAATAATCTTCCTTCTTTCTTCCCTGAAACAATTTGTTTATACCCATTGCTAGGGTCTTCCACAAAAACTCCTTCATTAGTGAACCTAACTTCATAACCTTTTTCAACAATTTGTCCTACACTTATCAAATTCTTTGGAATTGTAGGAACATACAAAACCTTACTCAAGAGAGTACTACCATCCTTGGCCTTCATTGATCCAATTGACTTCACATTATGCTTTGTATTGTCACCTGTTTGAACTACATGATTAGTTACCTTATTCTCCAAATGAGTCATCAATGCTATGTTGCCACTCAGGTGATTGCTACACCCTGAGTCAATGTAGAAGACTCTTTGATCTTCACTTTGCCTTTCACAAGTTGCATTCATTATCAATGTTGAATCCTCCTTCTGATCTGAAGCATAATTGTAGTAGGTATTTTTGTGTTGTTGACTTTGGAATCCTCTACCTGCATTTCTTCCAAAGTAGCCTCTACTACCTCTACCTATGAAATTACCTCTTTGATTTCTGCCACCTCTTCCTTTTGAATTAAAATTCTGATTATATCCACCATTATTCAGAGTGTTATGCCAACAATCATTAGCGAAATGATTTGTCTTACCACAAATCTAGCAAGCTTTGACTCCATCTTTATTACTCCTGCCTCTTCCTCTACCTTTTCCACCTCCTCTTCCTCGTAGGAAGTTAGCTTAACTAGTTATTCCTTCATCTTCATTTGTTTGTTGCTTCCCTTTGCTATTCTTCTTCTTCTCCTTTGAATACATTGCTTGACCTGCACTTTTATCACCTTCACCTTTGACATCCTGCTCAAAGGTTAGCATGTGTCCTAGCAACTGATTTAAGTCAGGAGTAAAATGATCTAGTGATAATTCAGTAGACAAAATGAATGGCTTCCATTTGTCATCACCTCTTAAACCTGTGAGGATTTGCCTTACCAATTTATCCTCCTCAATATCTTCATCAACTGCTCCTAATGCATTTGCAATGTCCTTCATCCTTGTTACATAATCTGAGATGGATTGAGAGGCATTCTTCTTGAATGTGGTAATATCTGCCCACAAGGATGCCTTCCTTGACTTTATGGTGTTTTGGAAATGCTCTTCCAAAGCATTCCATATATCACTTGCACTTTCAAGACCTCTAATGTGAGGTAGCAAGTAGTCATTAACTGCCATGTAGATAATGCTCCTGGCTTGAGCATCTCTCTTCATCCAAGTCTTCAAATCTGATAATTCCTCCCTAGTTGGAACACTAGGATCTTTGAACTGAGGCTTTTCTTCTTCACCTGTAATATAACCTATCAAGTCTTTGCTCATAAGATGAGCTTCCATCCTTATTGACCATGCTAGATAGTTCTCTCTATCCAGTTTCTCTATCTGAAGAGAATCTCCCATCCTTTCTTCACCTCTGTATTAAAGCCTTCAAGCTTTATAAGGAATAAGGTTACCTTTACTTTGAATGATGTTACTTTTGTTTTCCTTGATGTCTTATGGCCTCCTTCTCAAGCTTTGCTCTCAAGCTTTCACCTTTTGTATCTTCAAATGTTGAATTCTTTATAATTGCAGTAGTGAGGGTCCTCCTTTCTTCAATTTTGATACTTCCTACTCGGATACCACTGATGCAGAGTGTTAATCTCCAAAAGAACAAGCTACTCTTGAAGTTAGAGCACCTCTATATCAAGATTAACTCAAAATCTTCACCAATTTGGAGGATCAATACTCAATTTTTAAAATTTTGAACAAATTGTGAAGAAGGTGACTACACAGAAAGTCTGCTTCACATAACTCACTCATTGACTTATCAAATGTGTAAAGTTTTGGATATAACTTTGCACAAGGTGTCGCCTATAGTTTGTGCACCTCCTCAAATTTAAATCATTCCAAAAGACTCAGTAGATCTTGAGAAATGATCTTAACAAGTCACCTATCTCTAAAACTGTAGTTCTTTACAGTCGACTTTGACACCTGTAACTTAAGAAGCTTGGTTCTCTCAAAGTAGAACCTATTTAATCAAATGCTTTTCGTCATAGGTAGCTTACCTTACAACTTAAGGAATGAGTGCTTGCTTGCTCAAAACTTTACACTGTAGAAGGAGAACTGACCAAAACATTAGCATCAAATTTTGCGCCTCCTGCAACTTCTCTTCTTTACATTTACGCATGTAAATATTCCTACACTCAATTCTCTTAGCCTGATCACAATTAGAAGCTGAAAATTTATACAGAGGTCAATCAACTATAGACTTAGACTTGTACAAAAGCATTTTATGAAAGACTCAACACAGAAGGAGAACACTCAAAAATATGGGGCACAACTTTTCTTCATTTCTGGAAAACTTTACATCTGAGTGATGAGAGAGATCTTACTCACTTCTAAAGTGTCTATTGACTCACAACTTCTAATTTCTCTATTCACATGCTCTCTCATATTTTCCCCGATATTTTCCTTGTATATATAGGCAAATATGTACAAGCTCATAAATATACAAAAGTATAAGTGAGCTATCTCTGAATTAATGTACATATGTATACATATCTTCATTCTCTGAACATATACTTTCTCCATGCTTCATGAATTGATATTTTCTTCAGTCCTTGACTTCAAAACTTCATCAAAACTTCAATTGTTGATTGCCTTGCACCAACATGTTTATGTATCTTGCTTCCATTATAAATGATATCACTACTTTTCATCATCGCATGTCTTTCAAGGTTTGAAAGTAATGTCCAAATTGATCATTTTTTTATATCCATGTACGATATAGTATAGTCCAACTTCTAAATTAGATATCTTGAACATAAACACATGCTTCCACAATCAAACATTTGAAGATGATCATAATATGTGAGTTTTCTATCCATAGATTACACCAATTTTATACCTTTGGTAGTGATATGTTACAGTTTAATCGCTCGAATTTGTTAGGGAAGCACTAGGTCTTTTGTTGGGAAAGAGGGATGGACACTCCAAGGAATGTGTAGGTACTCCCAAATCCTGCTTAGTACTTGCCTCTTCAAGCTTCAGAGTTGAGTTGTGGGCCCTCTTAGCTTTCCAATGACACTATACAAATGCCTATGTACTTTGGAAATAATGTAAGAAAAGATTGAATCAAAACAGACTACTTCCAACTTGAAGGATCAATGAAAACCTTCTATTTTTGATCACACACCTGCTGCTTGTTATGCTCAGTGCTACCAGTACAGTAGGAATTAGAAAAATTCCTCTTAGAGGTATCTAATTGTTACACTTATGTGTTCCTCGAGTAGCTTTGATGTGAACCTTTTCCCTATACATGGGCACTTTTTACTCTAGTGCTGGCTAGAGGTTTTTTCCCCATGTTACCACATACTTGATACTCTTATATGTGGTGGTACTTTGTACTTAGGGACATTATTCAGCTCTTACTTCAGTTCAGTACATCGATCAATAGAGAGAGCTATTCCAGCCATCGTCTTCTCCGTGTGTCTTGCTACGTTTGTGCTCCTTGTGTGTGCTTCTTGTGTGTCTCTCGCACTTCTACACACACCCAATAGTGGTATCAGAGCAGGTTCAACTTCTTCTCAAGTTTTGGTTTTTTGCTTCGCGGCGCGTGCACTTTAACAGTGCAAATCGACTTCGGAGCATAGAAGTGTGAATTTCAGCAACCCGGAAACATTTCCAGTAGGTGCGCTGGGGTTTTACCCCCATTTCAAAGCCATTCGTGCAATCAGAATCGCCATCAGAGTGACAGTTTGTGAGCTGAAATTTCAGCACTCCTTTCAGTTTTCGTCGAAGTGAAGATTTTGTCACATTCTTGTTCCTTAGTGAAATGGCGGGCAACAATGACTTGTTTGGCATGCTTCAAGCTGAAGATAAGCTTGATGGGACCAACTATCCGATGTGGTCTTACATGATGGAGCATGTTCTTGTTGCAAAACAACTTTGGAACATAGTGGCAGATGTAGATCGAAGACCGGCAGGTGCTTCTACTTCACAGTCTACTGTCATAGATGGAGCTTCTTCTTCAAGTACAGTGGTTTCTCCTTCTCCAGCTACACAGGAGCAACTTAGATGGGATGGAAAAGATGCTCAAGCTCATCCTTTGATTGCACTTTCAGTGAAGCGTCATATAGTTCCACACATTCGGTCATGTTCTACATCACGACAGGCATGGGACACTCTTGCTTCTTTGTATGCCATGCGTAATGAAGCACGTGTTGCATACTTGAGGAAGCAACTTGAGGATGTATGTATGGCTGAAAATGAGTTGGTGGATGTGTATGTGACACGCATCAAGGACTTGAAAGAGCAATTGGCAAACATAGATGAGATCATTCCGGATGCATCACTCATTTCTACATTGTTGAAAGGATTAACAGAATCTTTTCAAAGCTTTGCTACTACACTCCGTTTGGTTGCAAAAGGAAATCCTAATATGTATGCATTTGATGAGGTTGTGTCTCTTCTTTTGCAAGAAGAGCAATCTAGAGTGAATAGGAGTGGTTTGATTGAGGGAACGCAAGCACTTGCTATCTCACAAAAGGGAAAAAGCAAGTATGGTTCAGCTTTGGGTTCATCAAAACCAAAGCCTCAAGCTTCCTCTTCCACTCATTCCTCTAATGATGGTGATTTGCAAAAGAAGAAGAGATGCAAATATTGCCGGAAGGCTGGTCATACTATTGATGAGTGTAGAAAGCTTGCTAAACGCAATGAAAAGAAGAAGGAATCGGGCATGTCTATTGCTGAAAATTCAGCAAATGCAAAGAATGATGAAGCTAACATGGCTCAAGATTTTTGGGTATGTCTTGTTACATGTCATTATGATGCTTCTTTACATTTTAAATGTATGGTTGTGAGTGAGGCTGATTCGGATTGGTTCTTTGATAGCGGTGCTTCAAAGCACATAACATCATGCAAAAGATTTTTTGCCTCTTTGAAAGATGCACCTAAAGGAGGACATGTGGTATGTGCAAACAATGCCTCTTATCCTATCATTGGAGTAGGAGAAATTGAGCTTACGGCTGCAAATGGAGGTGTGATTCTCTTGAAAAATGCATTGTATGTGCCCGGTATCAAGAAGAACTTAATTTCAGTTCCGTTGATTGCCAAAGCTGGACTTCATGTACACTTTGTTGATGATAAGTGTATGGTTCATGATTTCAGCAATGGCGATGTTATCGTGATGTCCGGTACATTATGTAATGGTTTGTATCGCATGGATACATACAAGAGGGCTGCCTCGAATGCCTTAGTTGCTCATACTTCTTCCATGGCTGAAATGGAGCTTTGGCATGCTCGTTTTAGTCACTTAAACTTCAATAGTTTGCTCTACTTGCAAAAGAAGGACATGGTTATTGGCTTGCCTACACTTGAGTCCATTGAAAAGCATGCATGTGAAGGTTGCATTCTTGGAAAAATGCATCGTGCTTCTTTTCCAAAAGATAGTCATACACACACTACAAGAAAATTGCAACTTGTTCATAGTGATGTATGTCGTCCCGTCAAGACTCCATCTTTTGGGAAGCATGTATATTTCGTTACCTTCATTGATGATGCTACTCGCCATACATGGGTGTATCCTATGAAAGCAAAGAATGAGGTATTTTCTTGCTTCAAAGCATTTTTAGCTATGGCTGAAAATTTTTCTTCACAAAAGCTTTTGGCTCTACGCACGGATCATGGTGGTGAATACATGTCACATGAATTTAATGCTTTTCTTCATGAAAGAGGTATTTCACACCAATGTACGGTGCCATATACACCTCAACAAAATGGTGTTGCCGAGTGTAAAAATAGAACTTTACTTGAAATGGCACGATGTATGGTTAAACGAAAGCATCTTCCTCATAAGTTTTGGATGGAAGCGGTCATGTGTGCAAACTATGTGTTGAATCGCTACCCTACAAAAGCATTGAGAGTCATCACTCCTTATGAGGCTTGGAATGGTCATAAGCCTATGGTTAGTCATATGCGTGTGTTTGGTTGTTTGGCATATGCTCTTGTGCCATCACAACAACATCACAAACTTGATGACAAGGCAAAGAAATGTATATTTATTGGTTATAGTGCTGAAAGTAAGGGATATCGGTTGTACCATCCATTGACGAACACAATTATTGTGAGTCGAGATGTGGTATTTGCTGAAAATTCAGCTTTCCCTCTACTTGAATGCAAAAAACTGCAAACAGTTAGCTCACAAGATGTGTTCGATACACTCATGCCTTTGTTCCAAAATGGTGCGCTTGACTATGGCCATGTAGACCAGCCAACTGAGGCTCAAAGGGCTGAAAAATTCCAGCCAAATAGGGCTGAAAATGCAGAGAATTTCCAGCCAAACATGGCTGAAAAAATTCACCAAAAAATTATCAAAACTGTTGGAAATTTCCAGCCGCATATGGCTGAACATTTGCGTCAAAATATGGCTGAAACTGAGCATGAAATTCAGCTGACGCATGATGTACATATTGAAGATGTATTACATAATGAACGCATGTCTATCAAGAGTGCACAATCTATGCCAAAGTGGCTGAAACAAACTTTGCAGGACAGCAAATTGAGTGCACCTTTACTTGGTAGAACAAGATCAAGCTCTCACCATGCATCAAGTAATTTTGTGGATTATTCTCTTATTGCTACAACATGGAATGAAGAGCCACTTTCTTTTGAAGATGCATGTGACGATCCACAATGGATGAGTGCTATGCAATCAGAAATGGATTCCATACATAGGAATGGTACTTGGGAGTTATGTGAATTGCCAAAAGGAAAGAATGCCATTGGTACAAAGTGGGTTTATAAGATTCAGAGAAAATCTGATGGTAGCATTGATCGCTACAAAGCTAGATTGTTTGCCAAAGGATATGCGCAACAATATGGCATTGACTATGAGGAAACTTTTGCACCTACTTCACGCATGACTACCATTCATACCGTGGTTGCATTGGCTGCCCATCGAGGTTGGAAAGTGCATCAATTGGACATAAAAACAGCCTTCTTGAATGGAGATTTGCAAGAAGAGGTCTATGTGAAGCAACCTCCTGGATTTGCTATGAAAGGGAAAGAGCATATGGTTTGTCGCTTGCATAAAGCTTTGTATGGTCTCAAGCAAGCTCCACGTGCATGGTATGACAAAATACATAAGCACTTGATTGCTTCACATGTAGTCCGATTGAAAGCACACTCTATGAACGCAAAAATGGGGCTGATCTTATAGTGCTTGTTCTTTATGTCAATGACATACTCTTGACTGGTTCATGTGATACAAAAGTTGACATTCTTATGGCTGATTTGCAGCATACTTTTGATGTCACTTATCTTGGTCTTTTGAGCTACTATCTTGGCATCCAGTTTGTATCCGTTGAGGGGGGAATTGTTATGCATCAAGCAAAGTATGTTGAAAAACTACTTCAGCGTTTTGACTTTGAGGATTGCAAGCCAGTTTCCACACCAGTTGAGACAGGATTTAGATTCTCAATTGAGGATTCCAGTGATGCATTTGACACTTCTCTTTATCAGCAGGCTGTGGGATGTCTTATATATGCATGCAACACAACGCCGGATATACAGTATGCAGTTTCCCAGTTGAGTCGAGTCATGCATAGCCCTGGCACTAAGCATTGGCAAGCGGTGAAACGTGTGTTTAGATATCTTCGAGGCACTTTGAGCTTAGTTCTCTTTTATGGCAGAGATGTTCAGCCATGCTTGCATGCTTTTACAGATAGTGATTGGGCTGGTTGTTATGATACTCGCGTGTCCACTAGTGGTAATTGCTTTTTCCTTGGAGACTCATGCATATCTTGGTTGAGTAAGAAGTAACCTACAGTGGTGACATCGAGTTGTGAAGCTGAGTACAGGGCAGTTTTCACAGCTATAGTGGAGTGTATATGGCTGAGACGCCTATTGATGGATCTTTGCATGTAGATTGATGCTGCTATGCATATTCTCACAGATAGTCAGAGTGCTTTGGCTGTTGCACAAAACCCAGTGTTTCGTGCACATACCAAACATATTGAGGTGCATTATCACTATGTGAGAGAGCGCCTTCATGTAGGAGATATTGATTTGGTATATGTGCCTACACAAGATAATGTGGCAGACATATTCACCAAAGCTCTTCCACGGGAAAAGTTTGAAGCTTTTCGCAAAGCTTTAGGCTTGTTACCTTGTGGGGGCTGATTTGTCACTCGCTGTATGTGTTCACATCATTCGCTCCAGGGGGGTTTGTTACACTTATGTGTTCCTCGAGTAGCTTTGATGTGAACCTTTTCCCTATACATGGGCACTTTTTACTCTAGTGCTGGCTAGAGGTTTTTTCCCCATGTTACCACATACTTGATACTCTCATATGTGGTGGTACTTTGTACTTAGGGACATTATTCAGCTCTTACTTCAGTTCAGTACATCGATCAATAGAGAGAGCTATTCCAGCCATCGTCTTCTCTGTGTGTCTTGCTGCGTTTGTGCTCCTTGTGTGTGCTTCTTGTGTGTCTCTCGCACTTCTACACACACCCAACACTGATTAGCTTAGTAAGCTAATGATTTCAAGTGGAATCACTTGAAATGATGAACTATACACAGATCAATCAATTTAGCACTCTCTCATATTTGTCCCAACATTTTTCCTTGTATATATAGACAAATATGTACAAGCTCATAACCATACAAAAGTATAAGTGAGCTAACTCTAAGTTAATGTACATATGTATACACATCTTCATTCTCTGAACATGTACTTTCTTCATGCTTCATATCTTGACATTCTCTTCAATCCTTGACTTCAAAACTTCATCAGAACTTCAATTGTTGATTGCCTTGCACCAATAGCTCCCCCTCAATCATCAATTGAGGATTTCTCTATCTTCTTTATACCTACCATGTCTTTGAATCTCTGTAGCTTTGGTCCATCCAAGCTTTCGGTTAGCATATCAGCTATCTGATCTTTTTTTGAAGTATGTATGACTTCAATCTTCTTATCCATCACCTTCTCTCTTAGAAAATTATACTGAATCTCAATGTGTTTAGTCTTGATATGAAAAACAGGATTAGCAGCTAAATACAATGAACTCATGTTATCTCCATGAATAGTGGGTGTACTCTGAATGATGTCAAAACTCTTCATAAGAGTCTTAAGCCATATCACTTCCTTTGCAACTTCAACCATACCTTTGTACTCTGCCTCTGTGGATGATAAAGCAACTGTGTGTTGCTTCTTTGAACACCATGAAATTAACTTATCTCCCACATAACACAAGTATCCATAAGTTGATCTCCTATCATCAGGATTACCTGCCCAGTCTGTATCACTATATATCTTGATGTTTGTATCTGATGTAAAACCATAATACAAACCTTCTTTGAGTGTACCTTTAATGTACCTCAACACCCTTTGTCCTACAACCCAATGTTCTTTTCTAGGACAATGCATAAATTGAGACACCACTCCTACTGCATATGACAAGTCAGGCCTAGTTAATATAGCATAGATTGGACTACCAACCAAACTTTGATATAGCTTCATGTCCTTAAATTCTTCTCCTCCATATCTGCTCAATTTGTGATTCACTTCCATTGGAGTAGGTGCTACCCTGCAATCATCCATTTTAAACTTGATCAACAAGTCTTTCAAATACCTTTCTTGAGTTACATATACTCCATGTTGAGTGTATGAGATCTCCATGCCCAAGAAATATGACAAATCTCCCAAGTCACTAATCTTGAACTCTTTCTCCATTTGCTTCTTTAGGCTTTGAATTCCTTTCTCATCTGTACCTGTAAGAATTATATCATCAACATATATACACATGTAAATGAACCCATCATCACTTGCTTTAATAAGCAAGCTACTATTTGCTTTAGATACTTGAAAACCAAGTTCCTTCAAGAACTTCACAAGTCTATAATTCCATGCCCTTGGGGCCTGCTTCAAACCATACAAAGCTCTCTTGAGCTTGCATACTTGATCTGGATACCTTTCATCTCTGAATCCTTGTGGTTGCTCCATGAAAACATCATCTGAAATATAACCATTTAGAAAGGCATTCTTCACATCTAATTGACATAATTTCCAACCTTTACATGCAACAATAGCTATGAGTGTCCTGATGGTTGTCATCTTTGCCACAAGACTATAGGTCTCATCATAAACTTTACCATATGTCTGAGCAAACCCTTTCACAACAAGTCTAGGTTTATACCTAGACACACTTCCATGTGCAAACCTCTTTATCTTGTAGACCCATTTGCATCCAATGATCTTCTGACTATTTGGTTTAGGAACCAAATCCCATGTGTCATTTTCCATCAATGCATCATACTCTTCCTACATAGCTTTCTCCCAATTTTCTTGCCTTTTGCCTCTTCATATGTAGAAGGGTCTTCATCTGCCTTTACCATATAAGCATAATCTTTAGTAGCCAAAAAAGAAGTGCCATAGCTATACCTTGTAGGTTGCCATTTGTGTCTTGATGACCCTCTGAGTTCTCCACTTCTTGATGTTTCTGGTTCATCACATTCTGGATCAAATCTTGGCACTTCTTCAACTTCAACCTGTACTTCATTGTTCTCCTCTTCATCAAATATCTAAACCTTTGATTTACCTTTCTTTTGATTCACTACTTCTTCATCACTTGCATAAATATTGATTGTACCTGCATATCCAGTACCTTGCTCATCAAATGTAACATCTTTTGACACAAGGAATTGTTTTGTGGATGGACTCCACAACCTATATCCCATCTGCTTATCATCTTATACAATGAACACATACTTTTCAGCTTTAGGTTCCAATTTGTGCCTCAATTGAGATGGTACATATGCATATGCCAAACATCCAAATACTTTGCAATGATCTAGAGTAGGTCTCTTACCCCACCACGCCTCATATGGTGTCATACCCTGCAAAGCTTTACATGGTAATCTATTGACCAAATATGTAGCTGTATTTACAGCCTCAGCCCACAAATAATTGGGACAATTTTTCTCCTTCATCATGGATCTTGCAAACTTAACAAGAGTTCTATTCCTCGTTTCTGCTACACCATTTTGTTGAGGAGAGTACCTGCAAGTAATTTCCATTTTTATACCTGCATTCAACAAGTAATCACTGAACTCATTAGAGAAATACTCTCCCCCTCCATCTGACGTTAGTCTCTTCAACTTTTGACCTGTGATTCTTTTGGCATACACATGATAATGTTTGAAAGTTTTGAATACCTCTGCTTTATCTTTGATCACATAGATAGTGATCCATCTGGTAGCATCATCAACATAAATTACATAATACCTTGAACCATTGATACTAAAATCCTTTGATGGTCCCCAGTGTGTACCAACTCAAGCTTCTCTGAATACATAAAACCATGCTTGGAATAAGATTGCTTATGAGCCTTACCTAATTGACATGCCTCACATTTGTATGTCATATGTTGACCTGCAACATTGGGCAATCCAAGCACTGAACCATTATTAATCATATCTTTAATACCTCTTTCATTAAAATGTCCAAGCCTTTTGTGCCAAAGATCTAACTCAGAGATCTTATGTCCTCCATAGGTGAACAAGGCATGACCAACATTACCTTGAATCCTCAATGTGAACAGTCTTCCTTCTTTCTTCCTTGAAACAATTTGTTTATACCCATTGCTAGGGTCTTCCACAAAAACTCCTTCATTAGTGAACCTAACTTCATAACATTTTTCAACAATTTTTCCTACACTTATTAGATTCTTTGGAATTGTAGGAACATACAAAACCTTACTCAAGAGAGTACTTCCATCCTTGGCCTTCACTGATCCAATTGACTTCACATTGTGCTTTATATTATCACCTGTTTGAACTACATGATTAGTTAACTTATTTTCCAAGTCAGTCATCAATGCTATGTTGCCACTCAAGTGATTGCTACACCCTGAGTCAATGTAGAAGACTCTTTGGTCTTCACTTTGCCTTTCACAAGTTGCATTCATAATCAATGTTGAATCCTCCTTCTGATCTGAAGCATAATTGTAGTAGGTATTGTTGTATTGTTGGCTTTGGAATTCTCTACCTGCATTTCTTCCAAAATAATCTCTAGTACCTCTACCTGTGAAATTACCTCTTTGATTTCTGCCACCTCTTCCTCTTGAATTAAAGTTCTGATTATATCCACCATTATTCTGAGTATTATGCCAACAATCATGAGCTAAGTGATTTATCTTACCACAGATCTAGCAAGCTTTGACTCCATCTTTATTACTTCTGCCTCTTCCTCTACCTTTGCCACCTCCTCTTCCTCTTAGGAAGTTTGCTTGGATAGTTATACCTTCATCTTCATTTGCCAATTGCTTCCCTGTGCTATTCTTCTTTTTATCCTTTGAATACATTGCTTGACCTGCACTCTTATCACTTTCAACTTTGACATCCTGCTCAAAGGTTAGCATGTTTCCTAGCAACTGATTCAAATTAGGAGTGAAATGATCTAGTGATAATTCAGTAGACAAAATGAATGGTTTCTATTTGTCATCACCTCTCAAACCAGTGAGGATTTGCCGTACCAATTTATCCTCCTCAATATCTTCATCAACTGCTCCTAATGCATCTGCAATGTCCTTCATCCTTGTTACATAATCTGAAATGGATTGAGAGGCCTTCTTCTTGAACGTGGTAAACTCTGCCCACAAGGATGCCTTCCTTGACTTCATGGTGTTTTGGAAATGCTCCTCCAAAGCATTCCATATATCACTTGCACTTTCAAGACCTCTAATGTGAGGTAGCAAGTAGTCATTAACTCCCATATAGATAATGCTCCTAGCTTGAACATCTCTCTTCATCCAAGTCTTCAAATCTGACAATTCATCCCTAGTTGGAACACTAGGATCTCTGAACTGAGGCTTTTCCTCTTCACATGTGATATAAACTATCAAGTCTTTGCTCATAAGATGAGCTTCCATCCTCATTGATCATGCTAGATAGTTCTCTCTATCCAATTTCTCTATCTGAAGAGAATCTACTATCCTTTCTTCATCTGTGTATTAAACTCTTCAACCTTTATAAGAAATAAGTGTACCTTTGCTTCGAATGAAGTTCCTTTTGTCTTCCTTGATATCTTTTGACCTCCTTCTCAAGCTTTAATTTCAAGCTTTCACCTTTTGTATCTTCAAATGTTGAACTCTTTATAACTGTAGCAGTCGGGGTCCTCCTTTCTTCAATTTTGATGTTTCCTACTCTAATACCACTGATGGAGAGTGTTAATCTCCAAAAGAACAAGTTACTCTTGAAGTTAGAGCACCTCTATATCATGAATAACTTAAAACCTTCACCAATTTGGAGGATCAATACTCAACTACCAAAATCTTGAACAAACTGTGAAGAAGATGATTACACAAAAAGTCTATTGCACATAACTCATTCATTGACTTATCAAATGTGTAAAGTTTTTTATAAAACTTTGTATAAGGTGTCTTCTATAGTTTGCGCACCTCTTTCAAGTTAAATCATTCCAAAAGGCTTAGTAGATCTTGAGAAATGATCTCAACAAGTCACTTATGTCTAAAACTGCAGTTCTTTACAGTCAACTTTGACACCTGCAACTTCTAAAGCTTGGTTCTCCCAAATTAGAACCCATTTATGCAAATGATTTTAGCCATAGATGGCTTACCTCCCAACTTAGATTTTGACTCCTCATTTGTACAAAAATTTACACTGTGCACTGAGAACTAACCATTTCTTTGACCATCGGGATTGCGCCTGTTTCAGAAGACACTCAACACTTCCTCACATATGAATGTTCCTACTCATAATTCTCACAGCCTGTTTACAATTATGCTCTCAAAATTTAACATACACTCATCAAATATGGAATTAAACACCTAAAAAAGGATTCTTGAATTGATCAAGCACAGAAAGAGAACACACAGAAAAATCGGGCGCAATTTTTCTTCATTACTAAAAAGTTTTACATCTGGATGAGAGAGTTATCTTACTCACTTCTCAAGTGTCTAATAACTTCTAATTCTCTTCAATTCTTGTTCTCTCACACTCTCTCATATTTTGCCCGACATTTTTCCTTGTATATATAGATAAATATGTACAAGCTCATAACCATACAAAGTATAAGTGAGCTAACTCTAAGTTAATGTACATATGTATACACATCCTTATTCTCTGAACATGTACTTTCTTCATGATTCATATCTTGACCTTCTCTTCAATCCTTGACTTCAAAACTTCATCAAAACTTCAATTGTTGATTGCCTTGCACCAACATGTGGTAAGGTCTGGAATCTGCATGTCCATGTATAAGTCCATGGCAGTTGTGAAGCTCTCCCATTTTTCATCAGCTTTAATACCATTGATTACTTGTCTTACAATCTGCTCCTCTTCAATTTCTTCTCCTATGCTTGCCAATTGATCTGCTACATCCTTGACTTTGGTCACATACCCTGAGATCCCTTGCTTAGGTTGCTTTCTTTGAGTGGTAAACTCAATCCACAATTGGTTCTTCTTAGCCCTTGTGTTGGAAGAGAAATAAGAGGACAATGTTTCCCAAGTCTCTTGGGATGTCTTACAATTCCTAATGTGTGGAAGAAGAAAGTCAGAGATTGAGTTAAGTAAGTAGGACCTTGCTAATGCATCCTTGGCACACCATGTGTTGAGTCTTTCATGCTCCTCTCTTGTAGGTTGTCCTTTGCTTCTGAATATGGGCATCTCCTCATCTCCTGAGATGTATCCATAGAGCCTCCTTCCTTGTAAGTATGTCTTCATCCTCAGGGACCATGATTGATATTTGTTCTTGTCCAATTTATCAATGAAAGAAGGAAAAGCATCTCCCATTTTACCTTTAGCTTTGCTCTGATACCATTGTTGGGAAAGACGGATGGACACTCCAAGAAATGAGTAGGTACTACCAAATCTTGCTTAGTAACCGCCTCTTCAAGCTTTAGAGTTGAGTTTTGGGCGCTCTTAGCTTTCTAATGACACTATACAAGTGCCTATGTACTTTGGAAATGATGTAAGAAAAGATTGCATCAAAACAGACTACTTCCAACTTGAAGGATCAATAAAAACCTTCTATTTTTGATCACACACCTGCTGCTTGTTATGCTCAGTGCTACCAATACAGTAGGAATTAGAAAAATTCCTCTTAGAGGTATCTAATTAGCTTAGTAAGCTAATGATTTCAAGTGGAATCACTTGAAATGATGAACTATACACAAAGCAATCAATTTAGCAATTGAATCATTACCCCCGATTTTTTAGGTCCTCTGTAGAGTTTGACTAGTGAGTGCTTCAACACACTTTTCTCCAAATTTGCTGAATGGATTTCCATCAAAATTTGTGAGAGCTGATTCCAATAAGTTATAGATCATAGAAAATGGTGGAGAAATGATTGAGATATGAGTAGTACAAGTTGACAGTTATAAATGACTATAACAGAGAGATCATAGATGAACAATGTAGATCTATTGTATTAATCAACAATGTTGTACAAGATCATAGGCTTGAAAATCATAGCCTAATGATGGTGAGTAGTGTAGGCTACAATGTAGACCTTACACGTTTACAAAATGGCAATGGAGAACTCGGGAATTGAGACTTCTTCACGTGACTTTTTCAAGTCACCTTTTATAAGTGATACATTCAAATTTGAATTTGAATTCAACTTTTGGCTCTGTCTAAAAGTAATCCACCAATCTAGGAGTTATTCTCTCTAACATAAACTCGTGACTTCTCAACTAATAAACTCCACGAGTTTGTTGAGAGTTACAAAGATTCTTCCAAGTTAAAATAACTTTTACAAATGTAAAATGATAAAATTCTCCTAGTAATGGTTTTCATGGAGCTTCAATTGTTCATGAATCTTCTAGCCAAATGTGTAGGCTTGTAATTTGCACCAACATCTTTCTCGTGGAGGCTATACTAGATACATGTTCACCACACATGTTCAACCTTTAAGGTATCCCATGCAGGAAGATATTACAAAAGTATCAAGATAACATAGAACTTTCTTCAACATGGGAGCAATAGGTATAGATAACAAAGGTTGAAAAGATACAAAGGATCCCATAATTTGGGACCATATGTATAGATGATAGGAATAAACAAGATGCAAGGGATCCCACAACCTAAGACCATTGTGAAACATTGTATCATTATTACAAGATCTTCCTCACTAGATATGGAAAAGATAGAAGAGAAGACTAATTAAGATATTATACTACAAGATTACAAGGTAAGAAGATAAGAAAACTAGGAGTTAAACTAAACAAGACTAGGATTTGGATCTAGACAATAACAAGAACTAGTATTGGGAATTACTTACTTGGAGGATGCAACTTCTTGAGCTCCCAAGATTGGCATTTTCAAGATTGAAGATCTCTATGACGATCCCCCCCTTTTATAGGTGTTGAAGAGTGGCTTTCTTCTTCATTTTCTTTTCCATAAAAAAAAGTTTAACTATAATAAGACAAAAAGCTCGATAGAAGTATCAAAGACTTACGAATCAAGTTTACGAACTTTTGGTCCTCTTCATGAAGAATCCAATTCCTTTTCAACCTATCTATTTGGAGTGCAAAGATTGTAAATCTCAAAATGGAGGACACTTTTGTGACCCTTGATGCTTCTACCAAGTAGGTGGAGGAATTTTTTAATATAGAATTCCCCGTGGGTGATTTTGAAGTTTTTGGTGCTTTCCTCTCAAAATTTCCACATGGTCTCACCCTTGACGGTGTAAAAAATGTTTGTGAAGCATGCCATCACCTCCTCAAGTAAAACATGTTGTTAAGAGATATTTTAGTTTAATTGTAGGAACCTTTTGACAATGTTCTAAATATTTTGATTTTGGAGCATAAGATGTGCCCAATATTGTTGGAGTTAGACGTCTGCGAAAGCACGCGAACAACACAAGGAAGAAGAAGAAGCTTGAAGCACAAACACACAATACTGAATGTATTACTAGAGAATTTACAAAGATAAGTAGCCCATCAGGGCAATAGGCGTATATACAAGCCAGGGGAAAAAACCTCCTAAAGAGGGAAAAAAGTGCCCCGACGGTCCTAGTGTGTTCACACACATCACTACCTAAATATATCAACAAATCCCCCTTGGGAGTGATGCGGTGAACAAGGAGCTGGCACTCATGTATAAGGAAGTGCCAAGCTATGTGGAAATCACTCCACAAAAGGAAGTAAGCCCAAAGCTTTGCGGAAAGCTTCAAACTTCTCCCTAGGTAGAGCCTTCGTGAAAAGGTCTGCAATTCTCTTGCGTGGGCACATATGCCAAGCTGATCCCCCAGCAGAGAACCTCTCCCTGACATAGTGATAATGCACCTCAATGTGCTTAGTGCGAGCATGGAACACAGGGTTCCTCGCAACTGCCAATGCGCTCTCACTGTCAGTGAAGATGGTGGTGGCAGAAGACTGGCCAACACCCAAATCAGCCATAAGCCGTCTGAGCCACAGACACTCAACAGTCGCTGTGAAAGCTTCCCTATACTCAGCCTCACAACTGGAAGTGGCCACAGTAGGCTGCTTCTTGCTCAACCAAGATATACATGAGCTACCAAGCATGAAGCAAAAACCATTGGTGGACACACAAGTGTCACAGCAACCAGCCCAATCTGAGTCAGAAAAACCATGCAAATCTGGCGGTAGTGATCCTCCCTTGGGATAAAACAACCCAAGTAGCCGAGTACCACTCAAGTAGCGAAAGATACGCTTAACCGCCTTCCAATGCGTGACTCCTAGGCAATGCATAAACCTGCTCATCTGTGAGACAACAAACTGAATATCTGGCTAAGTAATGCATAAGTAAATCAAGCATCCAACAGCCTGCTGATAGAGAACAACATCAAATGCATCTCCAGCATCATGAAGACTCAATCGTAAACCTGTCTCCATAGGAGTGGCAATAGGCTTACAGTCTTCAAGGCCAAAACACTGCAATAATGTGTCAATATATTTTGTTTGACACAAAGCCATTCCACCATCAACTTGCATAAACGGAATGCCCAAATAGTGATGCAAATGCCCCAAATCAGACATCTCAAATGAGGCATGCAAATCAGCATTGAAATCAGCAATATGCTTCTCAATAGGACCAGTGAGTAGCATGTCGTCAACATAGACAACAATGATCAGAAGCACATCATTAGCACGCTTAACATATAAGGTGCTTTCAGTTGGACTGCTCTCAAAACCATGTGCAACCAGATAGGCATGTATCTTCTCATACCAAGCACGTGGTGCTTGCTTTAAACCATATAATGCCTTCTTTAACCTGCACACCTGGTTTTCATGCCCTTTTTGCACAAAGCCACGGGGATGAAAAACATACACTTCTTCATGCAAGTCACCATTCATAAATGCTGTTTTAATGTCCAACTGATGTACATTCCAACCATGATGGGCTGCAAGTGCACAAACACTCCAAACATTAGTCATACGGCATGTAGGTGCAAAGGTCTCATCAAAATCAATGCCTCTTTCCTGTGCATAACCCTTTGCAACAAGCCTAGCCTTATACCTATCAACTGTACCATCAGGTTTACGCTTCAACTTGTATACCCACTTAGTGTCAATGGCCTTCTTGCTAGGAGGTAAGTCACATAAAGACCATGTACCATTCTTCATTATAGCATCATATTCAGATTGCATAGCAGCCATCCAGTTTTCTGAATTCTGTGCTTCATCAAAAGAAACAGGCTCATTCTCATCACAGAGACTAGACGCAGCCATAACATAGCAATCTGATGCAAAGGAGGCACTATGAGAGCCTGAACGAGTACGATATGACAAAGGTGCATCTAATTTGCTGTCACGCAAAGTCTGCACCAGCCATTTTGGCATAGTTTTTGCTTGCTCAATATCAAATCTCTCATCAACAAGTGCATCACGTAAATCTGCATCAGAAATGGAATGATCTGCATCATCATATGAAACCTGCAAAGGCTGAGAAGTTGCCTCATTAGGACCAGCACTAGACTGTCCACCTATAAAAAGAGGCATCAAAGTATCGTATATGTCTTTGGAGCTAACAAATGTCTCCTTAGTACATGAAAGCAATGGCTGAATAGCATCTTCCACAAAGACAACATCACGGCTAACCAGAATGCATTTAGTATGTGGATGATACAGTCGATAGCCTTCACTTTCAGAACTGTACCCAACAGAAATACATTTCATTGCCTTATCATCCAATTTTCTGCGATGTTGTTCAGGCACTAGTGCATATGCCAAACAACCAAAAACACGCTGATGAGCAACATATGGCTTGCGGTCATGCCAAGCCTCATATGGAGTGATAGACTGTAGCGCTTTAGTGGGACACCTGTTCAGTACATATGCTGCACACATGATAGCCTCAAGCCAAAACCTATGTGGTAAACCCTGACTTTTGACCATGCACCTCGCCATCTCCATGAGTGACCTGTTCTTTCTTTCAGCAAATCCATTCTGTTGAGATGTATAAGGCACTGTACACTGGTGTTTTATCCCACGTTCAGCCAGAAATGCATTAAAATCAGAAGACATATATTCCCTCCCTCGATCAGAACGGAGGGTGCCCATTTTACATCTTGATAGATTTTTAGCCAAAACCAAAAACTGTTTGAAGCACAATGGATATACCCACGCATGCCTTCAATGGATATACCCACGCATGCCTGGAAAAGTCATCAATGAAAGTCATGAAGTAAAGATAGTTTCCAAAAGAAGGTGTCTGCATAGGACCACATACATCACTATGTACAAGCTACAATTTCTGCGTAGCCCGAACTGAACCATCTTTTGGAAAGGAGGAACACTGCATTTTGCCCAAAATATAGCCTTCACATACATGTTTTCCAGGTGCCTCAAGCTTGGGCAAAGAGGACACCATTTCAAATTTCTGTAGGCGTAGCAAACTAGCAAAATTCTGATGACCAAAGCGTGCATGCCAAAGCTTTGCATCTGACATAGCCTGAGAATCATTTATTGCACATGCCAAATCATTTTCAGATCTTTCATAGTCTATGAGCTTATACAACCCATGACATAAAATGCCAGAAGCAATAATCACATCGCCATTTGACAGATCATGACTGTACACTTGTCATCAACAAATTTCACAACCAAGCCAATCTTGGCTAATGCAGAAACTGATAACAGGTTCTTTTTGATCCTTGGCACAAATAAAGCATCTGACAAAGTGAAAGAACTACCATCAGCAGTATCTTACCAACTCCCATAACAAGATAAGAGGAGTTGTTGGCGCATGTAACAGTATTCCTTGTAGGGGCAGGCTCGAGTGAAGAGAAGAAACTGCGCTACGAGGTAATATGTTTGGTCGCCCCACTGTCAAAATGCTGGCATTTGAGTCTACTGCAGACATGCACTGCTCATGAGAAGATGGGTCAAAACTGCAGACAGTAGTAAACGCCCATTCTTCTTCCTGCACAAGATTTGCAGACTCTGTTTTTGGTGTAGAGGCCTCTACAACAACCATTCCAGCCTCTTTCTTCTTTGCCTCTTTAGCAGCCAGTTTTGGATAGTTCTTTATGATATGATCATTCCCTTTACAGTACTTACAAAACAATTTCTGCTTTTCTGATTTCTTCTCATCTTTATCATCCTTCTTCGAATATGCAGAATTAGCAGATTTCTGCTTACTAATTGAAGAGCTCCATTTTCCTTTGCCCTTCTGACTAGCCAGGAAAGCTTGATCTGCAACTCGCATAATGGACGTGTTCTGCCTGGACTGATCTTCTTGCAACAGAACGGAGACTAACTCCTCAAATGATAAGGCATTTGGATTGCCTTTCATCATCAACCCAAGAGTAGAAGCAAAACTCTGATATGAATCAGGAAGACCATTCAGAACGGTCTGCACAAGTGAGCTATCTGGTATAACCTCATCAGTAGAAATCAACTGTTCCTTCAAGTCTTTGATCTTTGTTAGGAAACTGTCCATAGAATCACCTTCATTCATGTGCTCACTCTCCAACTGTTTTCGGAGGTAAGCAACACGAGCCTCATTCCTAGCTTGGTACAATGTGGTAAGTGTATCCCAAGCATCCTTAGTTGTTCTGCAAGAGCGAATATGAGGAATAATGGCACTTTTGACACTCAAAGCTATCAATGCATGTGCCTGGGCATCTCTGCCATCCCAACGAATCCGCTCTGCAGTAGGTGCAACAGAAACAGAAGCACGAATAGGAATCTGCACAATATCATCTTCGACACCATCTTCATAAGCCCCAGCAGCTGTATTCGTAGTACCTGTTGTTACAGGTGTAACATGACGTCTTTCAACACCCTACACAGTGTTCCACAGTCCTTTTGCAACCAATACATGTCGCATCATATAAACCTAAAATGGATAGTTGGTACCATCTAACTTATCCTCAACAGCCAACATACGGAATACATCACTGCTTTCAGCCATGGCCGGTGACTAAAATACCTTGATGCAGAAAATTGATTGTATCTCAAAAAGTTGAACGGAACTGCTCAGACGAGTTCTGCTAAACCTGTAGCAGACTTCAAGACGCTTATACTGGCGAACAGAAACAGGTATATACCTTTGGCACAAAAAGACGAAATAGCCTACACAAGCGCTAGGATAGTGCGTTCGGAGGCCGAAATGAGCTCAGATCCTGATTTCGGCACCACACAGCAAAGCAGTTTTGATCTCTAAAACACCCTGAGTATGCTCACCAAATTTCGTGCAAATCTGAGACTGCAAACAGAGGAGTGTCAACGGCACCCTAGATGAAGTGACGACCTGCTCTGATACCAATTGTTGGAGTTAGACGTCTGCGGAAGCACGTGAACAGCACAAGGAAGAAGAAGAAGCTTCGAGCACAAACACACAATAGTGAATGTATTACTAGAGAATGTACAAAGATAAGTAGCCCATTAGGGCAATAGGCGTATATACAAGCCGAGGGAAAAAAACCTCCTAAAGAGGGAAAAAAGTGCCCCGGCGGTCCTAGTGTGTTCAGACACATCACTACCTAAATATATCAACAAATATATTCGTCTATCATAAGGTACCTTTAAAGGCATGGAAGGATCCTACATAGCTTGTGAGATTTCAAATTCATCCATATTCTATGATAGAGAACTTGCAAGAGAAGGACAACATTTTCCCTCTCTATCATTCGGTGTTAAGAGGCTCTTTAAATTTAACTCCCACCTAATGCAAACATCCTTAAGGCTCCATTTTTTGTTCAACTTCACATGGAGATTCACTTTTTCTCCCCTTTGTATGAGACATTATATTATTCCATGCATACTAGAGGAATCTCACTAAACTTGATCCTCTGCAAGCTAATTTAACTCAAGTAAAGAGAATTTTAGGACACTTGGTTGCTCTCCCTTCTCTTTGGGTAGGAAGCATATATCCCAATTTAATATTTCAGACCCCTCTTTGATTGGGGTCACTTTCCACAAGAACTTTTTGCATGCTTCCCCTAATGCAATTGTACTAATAAGAAAGAAAATGAATTATGGAGAGGAGAAGAAAGGCATTCCAAACCATGGTCTTTCAAGCTACATTGAGTTACATGACCTCCAGATAAAGGACTTTGGAATCTAGCCTTCAACACCCACTCCCATTACTGGTTCATGACATTATGAAACCCAATTAATATTCCCAATAGTAAGAAGACTTGAGCTACCTCAATTTTGTTATGGCCTTGATCAAGGATAAAATGCAGAGGTGTAAGGTTGAGGGTCTTAATAGCAATTTTTCCATCATTGATGTTGGATGGCAAAGTGATACATAAGTTTTTGAGGTACTCCTAAAACCCCTAACAAACCTTTGGTTGTTCCACAAGAAAACATTAGCTTCATCCACTAATAGTTTGAACATTAGTTGTCCCTTACCATTGAATTTGTGCATGACAATGCACCATTGTGGATTCCCTTCAAGGGAACTTCAAGATGATGCTCTCATACTAGAAAACTGATCTTTGGACGACGTGCACAATACTCTGCATATACCTATAGAATACACACAAATTACACAAAACACAGAGAACCCGAACTTAGATTTCCTAGGTTCTACAAATGTGGTTGAACTTCCAATGTGTAACTGAACAAGCCACTATATGTTTTATTAAGGTGTGGGACAGTCATTTGGCCTTTCACATGGACATTGATGGTTAAAATCTCCCATCAAAGGGAAATATGGCCAAGGTGAACTATGGAAGAAAAAGTAAATAATGATAAAGGATACTTTATTGTAAGTATACAAACTATACATCCCACTTGATGGGCATGTTACAGAGTATACAACTAATTGTTCAAGATCATGAATCAAGTAACCCCCATCAAGTGTTAATAGTGTCAAAAGCTATCCAATGGTAGAAATTGAGTGAAAGAATCTACAACATTATCTCGAGTATGAAACTTCTCAAGAATAATGCACTTAGTGGCTAAGCAGTATCTAATGAAGTGATACCTCACCTCAATGTGCTTGGTTTTTGCATCATTGACCAGATTCTTAGCCAAAGAAATGGCATGTTGACTATCATTGAGCAAACGAGTCACATATTGAGGCGGATCCATATCACAAGCAAGATGAGAAATCCACAATGCCTCCTTGCATGCCTCAGTAGTTACAAAAAATGTTGTTTATGTAGTGAAAACAACTATACATTCTTGAACATTAGATCTCCAAGAGATAGCACCTCTAGCAAAGTGAAAAATGTACCATGATGTAGGCTGTTGATTGTCTACACAACCAACATAATTAGAATATTTGTAACTAATAATGGATGCCTCTCCTTTATCCAAGCATAGACACTTGTCCTTAGTGCCACTTAGATATATCATATTCATCTTGACCCCTTCCCAATGCTTGTTGCTAGCTAGGATTAAACATATATCCACTCACAAGCCCCATTGCAAATGCAATGTCTGGTGTCATAGCTACCAAAGCATACATGAGACTACCATGTTGGGTGTGTGTAGAAATGTGAGACACACACAAGAAGCACACACAAGGAGCACAAATGCAGCAAGACACACAGAGAAGACAGATGGTTGGAATAGCTCTCTCTATTGACGATGATTAGAATTGAAGTAAGAGCTGAATAATATCCCTAAGTACAAAGTACCAACCACATATGAGTGAATCATGTATGTGGTAACATGGGGAAAAAAACTCTAGCTAGCATTAGAGTAAAAAGTGCCCATGTATAGGGAAAAGGTTCACATCAAAACTACTCGAGGAACGCATAAGTGTAACAAACCCCCCTGGGGCGAATGATGTGAACACATATAGGGAGTGACAAACCATCCCCAACTAGGCAATAAGCCTAAATCTTTGCAAAAGATTCAAACTTTTCTTGTGGAAGAGCTTTGGTGAGTGTGTCTGCCACATTAACTTGTGTAGGCACATATACCAAATCAATATCTCCTGCATGAAGGTGCTTTCTCACATAGTGATAATGCACCCCAATATGTTTGGTCCGTGCATGAAACACAAGGTTTCATGCAATAGCCATTGCACTATGACTATCACTGAGAATATGCGTAGCGACATCAATCTCCATGCAAAGATCCATCAATAGACATCTCAACCATATACATTCCATTGTAACAGTGAAAACTGCCATGTACTCAACTTCACAACTCGATGTTGCCATTGTAGGTTTCTTCTTACTCAACCAAGATATGCATGAGTCTCGAAGGAAAAAGCAATTACCACTAGTGGATACATGAGTATCAAAACAACCAGCCCAATCACTATCTATAAAAGCATGTAAGCATGGCTGTATATCTCTTCCATAAAAGAGACCTAAAATCAAAGTGTCTTTGAGATATCTAAACACATATTTCACTGCTTGCCAATGCTTAGTGCCAAGGCTATGCATGAATCGACTCAATTGGGAAACTGCATACTGTATATCTGGCGTTGTGTTGCATGCATATATAAGACATCCCACAACTTGATTATAAAGAGAAGTGTCAAGTACATCATTGGAATCCTCAAGAAAGAACCTAAATCCTATCTAGCTAGTGTAGAAACTAGCTTGCAATCCTCAAAATAAAAATGCTAAAGTAGTTTTGCAACATACTTTGCTTCATGATTAACAATTCCGCCCTCAACGGATACAAAGTGGATGCCAAGATAGAAGCTCAAAAGACTAAGATAAGTGACATCAAAAGTATGCTGCAAATCAGCCATAAGAATGTCAAGTTTTCTATCCCATAACGGAGTCAAGAGTATGTCATTGACATAAAGAACAAGCACTATAAGATAAGCCCCATCTTTGCATACATAGAGTGTGCTTTCAATTGGACTACATGTGAAGCCAAGAGCAATCAAGTGCTTATGGATTTTGTGATACCATGCACGTGAATCTTGCTTGAGACCATACAAGGCTTTATGCAAGCAACAAACCATATGCTCTTGCCCTTTCATGGAAAATCTAGGAGGTTGTTTCTTAGAAACCTCTTCTTGAAAATTACCATTCAACAAAGCTATTTTCATGTCCAATTGATGTACTTTCCAAACTCATGGGTAGCCAATGCAACCACGGTATGAATGGTAGTCATGCATGAAGTAGGTGCAAAAGTTTCCTCATGGTCAATGCCATATTGTTTCACATATCCTTTGGCAACCAATCTAGCTTTGTCGCGATCAATGCTACCATCTGACTTTCTTTTAATCTTCTAAACCCACTTTGTATTGATGGCATTTTTTCCTTTTGGCAATTTACATAACTCCCAAGCACCATTCCTATGTATGGAATCCATTTTTGAATGTGTAGCACTCATCCAATGTGGATCATCACATGCATCTTTAAAATTAAGTGGCTCTTCATTACATGCTGTTGCAATAAGAGAATAATCCACAAAATTACATGATGCATGGCAAGAGCTTGATCTTGTTCTACCAAGTAAAGGTGCACTCAATTTGTTGTCATGCAAAGTTTGTTTCAACCACTTTGGCATACTTTATGCACTCTTGATAGACATGCATTCATTATGTAATATACCATCAACATGTGTATCATAGGTGGGCTGAATTTCATGTTCATTTTCAGCCATATTTTGATGCAAATGTTCAGCCATATATGGCTGGAAATTTCTAGTAATTCTGATAATTTTTTGTTGAAAAATATCAGCCATGTTTGGCTGGAAATTCTCCGCATTTTCAACTCTACTTTGTTGGAAATTTTTAGCTCTTTGAGCCTGAGTTGGCTGCTCTACATGGCCATATTCAAGCGCACAACTTTGGAACAAAGACATGAGTGTACTGAACACATTTTTTGAGCTAATTGTTGGTTGTTTTTTGCATTCAAGTAGAGGGAAAATTCAATTTCTAGCAAATACCACATATCGACTCACAATAATTGTGTTCTCCAATGGATGGTACAAATGATATCCCTTAATTTTAGCACTATAACCAACAAATTTATATTTCTTTTCCTTGTCATCAACTTTGTGTAGTATTTCAATGGCGATGCACCACAGTGCGCTCTCCTTCTTGAGAGCTCTATGACGATACCATCGGAGTAGAAAACTGAGCTCCTAGGGCTACACACGGTACTCCTCACAGAGGCTCTAAAATACGCAAAGAAACACAGTACACAGGGAGCATGAACATAGACTTCTTAGGTATTACAAATGCGGTCGAACTTATAGTTTGTGATTGACAATGCCACTATATGTTTTATTAAAGAACATATACAAAGAAGTGTTCGGTGGCCATTTGGCCTTTCACATGGAAATTAACGGTAACAATCTCCCACTAAGGCCAATATGGCCAAAGTAACTATGGGAGAAAAATAAAGAATGATAAAGAATACCTGAGTGTAAGTATACAAACTATACCTCCCACCTATGTTACACAATATACAAGTGACTGTGTAAGATCATGAATCAAGGAACCCCCATGAAGTGACAACAATGTTGAAAGCTATCCTATGGTAGAGATTTAGTCAAAGCACCTTCAAAGTTATCTAGAGTGTGAAACTTCTCAAGAATAATGTTCTCAGTGGCTAAGAAATCTCTAATGAAGTGATACCTCACCTCAACGTGCTTGGTTTTTGCATGATAGACTGGGTTCTTAGCCAAAGCAATGGCACTCTCACTATCACTGAGCAAACAAGGTACATGTTGATGCAAACCCATATCACAAGCAAGACGAGAAAGCCACAATGCTTCCTTACATGCCTCACTTGTTGCAACATACTTTGCTTCTGTGGTGGAAACAACTGTACATTCTTGAAGATGAGATCTCCAAGAGGTAGCACCTCCAACAAAATGCGACTCAGATCTCAAAATCATCTTGACTGTTTCCCAAGGTTTCTTGCCAGGATTAGACATATATCTTCTCGCAACTCCCACTGCAAATGCAATGTCTGGTCTCATAGCTACCATAGCATACATGAGACTACCAACAACAGAATAATAGGGAATTTTAGTCATGAATTCCTTTTCCTCATCTGATTTGGGGCAACCATCCTTGCTCAATTTCACATATTTGGGTAAAAGTGCTCTCAATGCCTTTCCACCCTGCATATTGAACCTATGAAGTACTTTGGATATGTACTCACTTTGAGAAAAGTATATGCATCTTTTACTCCTATCACGAGTGATGCGCATGCCAATAATATGTTTGGCATTCCGCAAATCCTTCATATCAAATGTCTGACTCAACTTCTTTTTGAGAATTGACAAGTCATAAGAGGACTTCCTAGCAATCAACATATCATCGACATAAAGTATCAAGCTACCATCTGAACATCCCTTTGTGTGGAGACATTGATCCTCACTGCTTCGAGAATAGCCTTGAGAGTTCAGAAAAGCATCAAACTTTTTGTACCATTGTCTAGGGATTGTTTAAGTCCATACAAGCTCTTCTTGAGCTTACAAACTAGACTTTCCTTGCCAGGAACTACATAACCCTCTAGTTGTTCCATATAGATCTCATCTGTAAGATCTCCATGCAAGAAAGCAGTTTCCACATCCATTTGGACTAGCTCTAAGTCCTCCATTGCAACGAACCCAAGCAACATGCATAGGGTAGTCATCTTGACCACTGGGGAGAAGATTTCCTCAAAATCAACACCATGTTGTTGCTTAAAACCCTTTGCAACAAGTCATGCTTTATACTTTGGAGAAGCACTATCTGATGTGAATTTCAACTTAGATACCCATTTACATGGTAAAGCTTTCCTACCCTTTGGCAAAGGTACTAAATCCCAAGTACCATTCTTGTGAATAGAATCCAAGTCACTCTTCATGGCATGCTCTCACTTGACATGATGCTCTGTGTGCATAGCCTCTTTGTAGCAAGAAGGCTCACTCGCATTTGTTAACATAAAAAAATCTAAACGTGGAACATATCTATCACGTGGATGTGAGACATGTGTAGAGTGTCTCAATGGTTGCTAAATAGGAACATGTGTAGACTGATATGATCGGAAATTCTCTTGAACATCCCTACATGCAGCATTTTTATGCATGCTAACTAGAGGACTAGTATATTCACAAACTTTTCTAGTAGCATCATCCATGAAAGTGAGAAAGTGAAGAGAACCACCTAAGGACCTAGTGGGCACAAGAACACACACATCTATATGAACGAGGTCTAAAGGCTGAATTGGAGAGTCAATGTGCATTCTATGCACATTTCTGGTTTGCTTTCCATATTGACAATGCTCACAAAATGAAAAATCAGAGAAAGATAACATAGGTAAGTAGCTAGAATGAGAAAGATTTTCCATCCCACTACAAGATATATGGCCCAAACAACCATGTCAAATACAAGCCATAGGCCATTAAGTAACAACTAACAAGTCATTAGGGAAAAAAACAGCAGAAAAAGGGGCTGTTTGCTAATGACGGATGAAGGAAATTGACAAATAAAGTCTTTCCACATGTACAAGAATATAACATTGCTGTCTTCTTTAACCATATGAAGAAATTCTTTTTTTAAGACTATTTGTTCTAAAAGCGCCGCGAAAGTGATGAAGATTCTTGTATTCAGTGTATAATTTTTTGGTTTGATGCAAAAATTTCCATGGTCATTCGGCGACAGGGTTTACATCAACTCAAAAGTTTCCACGTGTACAAAGACTTTTTATCTATAAATACTGCCAAATTTTGTGAATGTCGGTTTCTTGCTTTGAGCATTCTTCTTCTTCTCAATTCGAATGGCTTCTTCTTCTCCTCGTCCTTCCAATCGTGTAACCTCATGTGAGTTTTACAACAGAAGAGAGGATTCTTTGTGAAAACCTCTTTCTGTGAAGGTAAATGATTGGGTCACTATGCTTTCTAGCTGCAGAGGTCCCCATAAAGTCAAGGATGCTAAAAGAGATGACACAAGAAACCATTGGAGAGGACGTATTCTCAGTTTCAAATTGAAGAGATGCGGTTGGTTTGCAAGAGTACAACATGTGTACAACACTAAGGATATGTTCTAGAAAATCTTCAGCAATTCCCTTCGTACTGTAAGTGAAGTTTTACAATGCTCTTCTATCATTTTGATTACAATTTTTGCATAACAACATATATGTTTTTGTATTGCACATATTTTTGCTTCCAATATTGTGGAGTGGAAACCTATTGAATGTTTAACATGAACATTCAGAGTTCTTCATAAGGAATATGCAGAACTTATGTATGCAGCCAAATCTGTTCAATTTTTCAATAGCATAGTGTTATTTGTCCATTTTGCAGATTATCATGTGCCATTAGGGAGGAGCTCTTATGGAAATCTTGTACATTTGCATGCTTCTTGCATATCTTCATTACATTGGGATGCTCCTGATCATTCAACAGTTTCAAGTTTTCTATGCAAAATGAAATTTGACATTCAAAAGGCAATGTCAGCAAGCCGAATTTCGAGAAGGATAAAGATTCAATGGTTTCTGCCTATTCATGTTTTTGTAGCATGCTTTAAAACATGTTATTACAGAAAACAAAATCAATGTGGTTGAATAGGAGAGTCTCTATTTCAGAGATTGATGATGTTTTAGGTAGGGAATGGGATAGCAAAGAATGTCAAAAGCTAGGTGACATCATTTTATGTAAAGTTAGTCCAAATTCTCTTTCAATCTCATATCAGATATCTCGACAATCTCTGGTTTTTGGATACGACTACATGAGGTGGAAAAGAAAGCTTGGAATCTGGATAGCCTTGGACTCAGAGGAGAGCTGTCCAGAATTTGAGTTAGAAGTACTGATTCATCTAAATTTTTAATCTAGGAAAATAATTGTCACTACAAATTGGAAACTCAGAAATTTAAGGGAGCTGCAAGAATACCTTGATGAGGTATCATCACAGTTCAGATTCTCAATTGATGATGCAATAGTTAACATTAGATAGGAGAAAACATTATCTTGCATAACTTGCCTGCCACCCAGGGTGATCAAGTTTCAACCCATAAGATTGTAACAAGCCTAAAAAAGGTTGATTGAATAGAAACCAAGACATTCTTACATAATATATCTCCTTCTTTAAGAAGGTTTTTTTCATACTTCCATTGCTTTTTCTTTGCTAGATGGTGACTAAGAATGTGACTGATTACATCAATTCAATAATGTCTTTTTATGGACTATATTCATATTGGCTTTTTTTTTGTTTAATTTCAAGATTCTGATGAGGTTTCTTCTATTGTGAAATGATTATACATGAACTTGCATGAGTAAATTCTAGGTGATAATCTTACATAATATATCTCTCTTTTTAGAACCTTTTTCCATACTTCCATTGATTTTTCTTTGTAGGATGGTAACTAATAATGTGACTCATTACATCACTTCAGTTATGGCTTTCTATTCACTATATTCATATCGATATTTTTTATTTAATTTCAATTATACAGGAACTTGCATATGAGTAAATTCTAGATGAACAATACTTCTACTTTTTAATAACTAGTTTCAATTTAAGTATTTGAGTCTATCCAAGGTGCATAGTAGGAATGCATGAGATCTATCTATCTATCTATCTATCTATCTATCTATCTATCTATCTATCTATCTATCTATCTATCTATCTATCTATCTATCTATCTATCTATCTATCTATCTATCTATCTATCTATCTATCTATCTATCTATCTATCTATCTATCTATCTATCTATCTATCTATCTATCTATCTATCTATCTATCTATCTATCTATCTATCTATCTATCTATCTATCTATCTATCTATCTATCTATCTATCTATCTCTCTGTCTGTCTATCTATCTGTCTGTCTGTCTATCTATCTATCTGTCTGTCTATCTATCTGTCTATCTATCTATCTATCTATCTATCTATCTATCTATCTATCTATCTATCTATCTATCTATCTATCTATCTATCTATCTATCTATCTATCTATCTATCTATCTATCTATCTATCTATCTATCTATCTATCTATCTATCTATCTATCTATCTATCTATCTATCTATCTATCTATCTATCTATCTATCTATCTATCTATCTATCTATCTATCTATCTATCTATCTATCTATCTATCTATCTATCTATCTATCTATCTGTCTGTCTATCTATCTATCTGTCTATCTATCTATCTATCTATCTAGCTATCTATCCATCTACCTATCTATCTATCTATCTATCTATCTATCTATCTATCTATCTATCTATCTATCTATCTATCTATCTATCTATCTATCTATCTATCTATCTATCTATCTATCTATCTATCTATCTATCTATCTATCTATCTATCTATCTATCTATCTATCTATCTGTCTATCTGTCTATCTGTCTATCTGTCTATCTGTCTATCTGTCTATCTGTCTATTTGTCTATCTGTCTATCTGTCTATCTGTCTATCTGTCTATCTGTCTATCTGTCTATCTATCTATCTATCTATCTATCTATCTATCTATCTATCTATCTATCTATCTATCTATCTATCTATGTATCTATGTATCTATCTATCTATCTGTCTATCTCTCTCTATCTCTCTATCTATCTATCTACATAACTAGGAATGTTAAAGAGGCTAGAGAACCTGGTGCAAATTCCAAGTGAACTGATATTCAAAATGTCTAGAGCACGAAGTTTAGGCATATTACATTGTAGAAAAGATTAGAGAAGATGACCGATTCAAGTGACTAGGGCAATCCAAGATTCTCAGATTGTCCTTATCGCTTGAATTGGTCGTGTATTAGAAATTACCCAAACATGCTTCAAATCATGTTTGCATTAAGCTTTGACTGATGAGCAATACAACTTTCTAACCCTCTTGAACCATGAAATCTAGTAGTTTCTCAGATGGAGAAACACTTAGGATCACATTCTTTTCCTCCATCTCAGCTCTAGTTATTCTAGTGTGCCCTATTGGAGAACACGACCGATGCAAGCGAAATAAGCTAGTCAAAGGCCGGTCAAATGCATCTAATTGCTTGTATTGGTCGTATCGGGTATGAAGCACAAGTATGAAGGGTGATGAAGAGAGAAATTCTATGAATGTTGAAAGTGTGAAATGGTGAAGGGGATTGGTGTTTATAGTTGAGGAGGATTGGTAACGGTCACATGATGTGGACCAATCAAGAAGTGCCATGTGGCAAACATATGTTGGGAGTTCCAACAGGTAGATGATGTGGCCCACTCAAATGATGCCACATGCAATTGTACGTTGGGATTCACAACGGCTAGATGACATGGACCAATAAAAAACTACCACATGTCACCAATGGTCATCTCATTCCACAGACATATTTAAGCTCCTCTATCCATTTTTTTTCATTTTTTTTATGAAGTCTTTGCTAGCGCCGACTTGCCATTGCCTTTGAGTTTTTTTGGTGCTTTTCAAATCTTACCATAGACCACATTTTTTGTGAGGTATGATGGATCATAAGAGCTTGTACATGACCGATCCAAGCGATTAGGGCATCGGGAAGTTTTTGATACCCCTAGTCGCTTGGATCAGTTGTCATAATCAATCATTTTACAACACAACCAATACAAGCGATTAGGGACATCCGGGGATTTCTGGATGACCCTAATCGCTTGCATCGGTCGTGTTTTTTGAGTGCTTTGTGAAAGGGTTTTGAAATTAGTTTTTTTGGTTTTTATATTTTTTCCTTTATCAACCATTTACAACACGACCGATACAAGCGATTAGGGACATCCGGGGATTTTTGGATGACCCTAGTCGCTTGCATCAGTCGTGTCTCTTGAGTACTTTGTGAAAGGTTCTTTACATTAGTATTTTTGCTTTTTAAATTTCTTCTATAATCAACCGTTTTCCAACACGATCGATACAAGCGATTATGGACGTCTGGGGATTTTCGGATGACCCTAATTGCTTGCATCGGTCGTGTTTCTTGAGTGATTTGTGAAAGGTTTTTTACATTAGTTACTTTGCTTTTTAAATTTCTTCTAAGCTTTAAACTCTTTTTTTATGCAGCTTATGGCTAGGACAAAGAAGACATCAAGGAAGTTGTACCCTCATGATCAAGAGCAAAATTGCCAAAATCAAGATGACAAGGGACCTTCTCCCCAGACAACTAGTCAAGGCCCTGATACATCAGAGAAGTCTTAAAAAAAAAGGGTCCATTATCATGTTAAGTCTTTGAGGGAGATAAGAAGGGCTCAAAAGTCTGTGGGACTCCTTATCCCCATACTTCCTTTCGTGAGAGTTGTCAAGAAAATTTCAGCAAATCTCTGTTCCATGATGAAGACCACATCCTTCGTAAACGTGAAGTGGCAAACTCAAGCTCTTCTATGCTTGCAAGAAGCTACAAAAGACTTTGCAATCAGCTTCGTGAATGATGCTTACTTATGTGCAACTCGTTGTCACAGGGTGACATTGATGGCAAAAGATTATGTGATTGTACTGAGGCTTAGATATAAGTTTGATAGATCTATTGTGCCTATTGAGAACCATGATCAAAAGTTCTCCGATATTCTCAATATACCTCCAGCACGAGCACCCTAAGTCATTAGTTGTAATTGGTGAGGCCCACCCTCAAGTCCCTCATGATCATGAAACAAGAAATGCAGCAAATTGTGAGGAGGAGAAGAAAAAGCAGGGTTTGTTGTCAGAGGAAAATGTTATCCTGAACTTGATTGAGAAGCTACAAAAGGTAAATAAAGAACTTCTTAAAAAAGGAGATGGGCAGATGATAGTAAATGTTGCAATGCCATGGCAAGAGGAATTTATGCTTGATATAAGACCAGAAGAAAATAAAATGCTGAGAGACTTCAATGTTGAAATATCTGATAGTGTAGTCAATATTACACTCAGGTATTATCTACGAGCCATAAAATGCTCATGTTTTCCTTAATTTGGTATTTCTTATATTGAATTTATATTTCTTTAATTCTGTTGGTGCAATTCACAAGCCTACACATTTGGCTTGTGGTTCATACACATTTGAAGATGCATAGGAATCAATGCTAGTGGTTAATTGCCCTTTTATCCCTTTGTAAAAGTCACATTTGACTTGGAATCTTTGTAAACACCTACCAAGAAGAACTCGTGGAGTAGTTAAGAGTTTATTGATGGAATATCTCCTATAATGGAGGATCATCTTCACATTTGAATTCAAATTCAAATTGAAAATGAACTCTTATAAAAACCTCTAAGAAAAAGTCGTGGAGATGTTACTTTTTGGAGCTCCTCATTCTCATCTCTGAGTGTGTGTGAGGCCTACACTCTAGCCCAAATCCTTCTACACCATTAGGCAATGATCTTCATGCCTATGGCATTGTACAACATTGTTGATTAATGCATTATATTTACATTGTTCATTTCTGAGTTCTCTGTAATAGTCTCTATCAGTCAGTCAACTTGTGCAGTTCCTATCTCACTCATTTCTCCACCAAATTCAAACATCTATAGCTTTTTGGAACCAGCTCAAAGTCTTCTATAGGCTATCAAAATTTTAAGGATTTCTATTCAGCCATTTCAGAGAAACGTCCGTCGAGGTGATCACTGGTCGAAGTTTGCAACAGTCCTAAAAAATCGAGGGTAAAGGTTTACTTGCTAAAATAATTTCTCTGAGCACAGTTAATCTTTTTAAGTGATTCCACTTGGAATAGTTAGCTTGATAAGCCAATTAGATACCCCTAAAAGGAATTTTTCCAATTCCTACTGTGATGGTCATATTGAGCAAAAGAAGCAACAGGTGTATTGTCAAAAATAGAAGATTTTCTTGAAGACTTGAAGTTCAAAGTTGTTTTTGATTCAGTCTTTTCATACATCATATCCAAAGTACATAGGCCATTTTATGATGTCATTGGAAAGCTAAGAAGGTCTACTTATCAACTCTAAAGCATCAAAGGGCTGGTACAAAGCAGGATTTGGCAGTACCTACTTATCTTCATGAAGTATTCATCCATCTTCCCAATAGTGGTATCAAAGCAAAGTTAAGGTAACATGGGAGATGGTTTTCCTTCATTTATTGATAAATTGGACAGGAACAACTATCAAGCATGGTCTCTAAGGATGAAGACATACCTACAAGGAAGGAGTCTTTATGGATAGATCTCAGGAGATGAGGAATTGCCCTCATTCAAAACCAGAGGACTACCAACAAAGGAAGAACATGAGAAGCTCAACACATGGTGTGCCAAGGATGCATTAGCAAGGTCTTACTTACTCAACTCCATCTCTGATTTTCTTTTGCCACAATTTAGAAACTGTAAGACATCCCAAGAGACTTGGGAAACCTTGTCATCCTATTTCTCTTCCAACACAAGGGCCAGAAAAAACCAATTGTGGATTGAATTCACCACATTAAGGAAGCAACCTAAGCAGGCTATTTCAGAGTATGTGACCAAGATTAAAGATGTAGCAGATCAGTTAGCAAGCATAGGAGAAGAGTTTGAAGAAGAACAGATTATAAGGCAAGTCATTAATGGTATTTAAGCTGATGAGAAATGGGAAAGCTTCACCACTGCCATGGACCTATACATGGGCATGCAAATTCCAGACCTTAGCACTCTCATGGGGCAATTGTTCACTCATGAAGCCAAGCTCAACAAGAATGGAGACTCATCCAAAGGTAATAGCTCTTTTGCCCTATACACTAATAAAAGTAAGTCTAAAGATAAAGGCAAGAACAAGAAAGGAGAGGATGAAGGCACTACCTCCCAAGCCAACTATGCAGGGAAAGGTAGATCATCAAGAGGAAGGGGCAGAGGGGGTAAGCAAGGTAGGGGGAGATCCTATAACTCCTCACCATGTAACATTTGTGGTTTATCAAATCATACTACAGATGAGTGTTTTAGGAACTACAAGAATCAGAGAGGAAGAGGATATCAAAGAGGTGGATACTCACAGTCAAGAGGCAGATTCAACCATGTACAACAACAATTACAACAATAACTACAACAACAATTACAATGGCAACTACCAAGAAGGATTCAAATCCAGAAAGGATTACAACAACTACACAGAAGAGCAAGATTATTCTCTTCTGATTATGAACATGACTTCAAAACCAGGTACAAATGATGACCATCTCTTGTACATTGACTCTGGTTGCTCAAATCATGTGGCTGGCAATCTAGCTCTACTCTCTGACCTTGAAGAACCAAGAGATAAGCATCAAGTACAAACAAGTGATGACACCAAGCACTCAGTAGTTAAAGTTGGAAATGTTAAGACTTCTGATGGGAATCAAAACTTGTTGAGTAGGGTACTATATGTACCAACCATTACCAAAAATTTGATAAGTGTTGGACAGATTGTGGAAAAAGGTTTGGAGGTCAGATTCAACCAATTTGGAGCATTTGTGGAGGATCCCAAGCATGGGTTCAAGAGAATAGCTAAAGGAGAAAAATCAGGTAGACTTTTCACTTTTGAGCTAGAAGATACAAAGAATATTGCACTCTACAATTATAAAGATCAAACACTTTCAGGGCTTGAGATTTGACATAAAAGATTAGGGCATGTAGGTGAAAGAACCTTGAAGCAAATATGCAGGGACCAATGTGTGCTTGGGATACCTAATGTATCCAAGCAACATATGATCTACAAGTGTGGTGCTTGTCAGTTTGGAAAGTCCCACAGGTTACCCTTCTCAAGGAAAGGCTACATGCATGAGGATTACCTAGAACTTGTCCATACGAATGTATGGGGACCAAGCAAAGACCCCTCAATCTTAGGATCAAGGTACTATGTATCTTTTATTGATGTTTATAGCAGGTGGACTATATTATACTTTATGAAGCACAAAGATGAAGTGTTCAATTGTTTTAAAAAATATCTTGCACTTGTTGAGAATCAGACAGGAAGAAACCTAAAGAGGCTAAGGTCAGATGGATTAGGTGAGTACTTCTCCAATGAGTTTGAAGCATTCTTGCAGGACAGAGGAATCAAGAGAAAAATCACCACAAGGTATACTCCTGAACAGAATGGGGCAGTTGAGAGAAGAAATAGATTGATTGTTGAAACAAATAGGTCAATGTTGAATGAAAAAAAATTACCTAACTACTTATGGGCAGAGAGTGTATCTACTACCACTTACCTCATAAATAGGTTGCCATCTAAATCTCTTGATGGGATGACCCCTTATGAAGCATGGCATGGTAAGAGACCCTCACTTGTATCATTGCAGGATATTTGGATGTGTAGCATATGTACACATTCCTTCTCAGATAAGAGGTAAGCTAGACCCTAAGGCTGAAAGATGTATCTTTATTGGATATGATCTAAATTAGAAAGGGTACAGGTTCTACAACCCTTCAAATAAGGGATTCATGGTTAGTAGAGATATTGTCTTTGATGAAAATGATTCTTGGTATGAGAATGAATGCAGGAAGTTTAAATTACGCTATGACTTGGAAGAGGAGTTTGCAAGTCTTGCTAAGGAGGAACCTACTCAGAGTGAAGACACCAATTTAGATGATGAAGACATTATCAATCGTGAAGAATTCAAGGCATGGAAGTCCAAAGGCAAACTCAAGATGAAGAAACTTGAAGACATACCTGAATCTTCAAATCAATCAATCAGAAGATCACAAAGGGAGAGCAAAAAACCTATCAGATATGGGTATGACACCTCTCTTGTTACTAAACATTCTATCTATCTTGCCAAAGACTTATCAATTGAAGAACCAGGATCATATAAGAAACCATGACCAAGACAGAATGGAAGGAAGCTATGGATGAGGAGATTGAAGCACTCAAAGAAAGTGACACATGGGAACTAGTACCAAAGAAAGAGGCTATGAAGGTAATTGGATCTAGATGGATTTATAAAATCAAAAGAAATTCTGATGGGTTAATTAGCAAGTACAAAGCTAGACTTGTGGCCAAGGGTTTTGCACAAACCCAAGGCACTTTCGGGTCAATTCCCTGTCAATGCTACCCAAATATGAGATTCTTGCCGAATCTGAGTTTGCTACTCCAATCACTATCAAACTAGTACCTATTACGTTTAGCATCTTAGGGGCTTTTACGGCGTATAATGTAAATCTTTTCGCGAACGAAGTCCTTTTCACTTTTGGAACCAGTACTTTCAGTAACTATGAAGAAACATTCTCACCTGTAGCCAAGATGCCAACCATCAGGGTATTGGTAAGTGTGGCTGCATCTAAGAATTGGAACATGTATCAGCTAGATGTAAAAAATTCTTTTTTGAATGGATGGATTTCAGAGGAGGTATATATGTCACAACCTCCTGGTTATGAGGATCCTAATAAGGTAACACATGTATGCAAATTAAAAAAAGGCTCTTTATGGATTGAAGCAGGCACCTAGGGCATGGAACCATAGATTGACCACATATCTTCAAGACCAAGGTTTTGTTATGAGCAAGGTAGACACTTCTCTATTCATTAAGAGAAGTAATTCAGAGGTAATATACCTATGTGTTTATGTTGATGATATCATACTTATAGGTAATGATGTCAATGGAATCAGACAAATCAAGAACCAGATGATGAAGGAGTTCAAGATCAGTGATCTTGGTTTACTAAAGTACTTTCTTGGACTTGAGTTAGTCTATACTAACTCTAGAATCTATATTACTCAGAAAAAATACATACAAGATATGTTGAAGAAGTTTCATTTGCAGGATGCAAAAGTTGCAAGTACTCCAATGGAGGTAAACCTAAAACTAAGTGCCCATGAAGGTGATGAAATTGATGATATCACAGGATACCAAAGCATAGTAGGAAGCTTGAACTATGCTACCTTGACAAGGATAGATATTGCTTATGGAGTTAGTGTGCTAAGTCAGTTTATGCACAAGCCTAGGGCACCTCACTTGGAGGCTGCCAAAAGGATATTAAAATACCTCAAGGATACTCAACATCATGGTTTGTATTTCCCTTACACTTTAGACTTGGATATCAAGATTTACTCATATGCAGATTGGGCAGGATGCAAGGATGATAGGAGGAGCACTTCTGGATACATTTCATTTGCAGGAGATAAAGCAATATCATGGTCTTCAAAGAAGCAACCTACTCTTGCTTTATCTTCTATAGAGGCAAAATATAGAGGGTTGGCTAATGCCACTCAAGAAGCCATATGGATCAAGTTATTGTATAGAGAATTGGGTTTGTATACTACCTCACCATTGATCTTTGGAGATAATACAAGCTCACTTCACCTTGCAGCTAATCCTATTTATCATGCTAGGACCAAGCATATAGAGGTCCATTACCATTATGTGAGAGAGAAGCTATTAAGCAAGGACATTCAACTAGCATATGTATCAACCAACATGCAATGTGCAGATTTGTTAACTAAAGCATTGGATGGAACCAAACTTTGCAGGTTCAAGTCAATGATTGGATTGCATGATATACATGAAGACTGAAGATGAAGACAAAGCCAAAATGTTTGGCTTGAGGGGGAGCTGTTGGTGCAATTCACAAGCCTACACATTTGGCTTGTGGTTCATACACATTTGAAGATGCATAGGAATCAATGCTAGTGGTTAATTACCCTTTTATCCTTTTGTAAAAGTCACATTTGACTTGGAATCTTTGTAAACACCTACCAAGAAGAACTCGTGGAGAAGTTAAGAGTTGATTGATGGAATATCTCCTATAATGGAGGATCACCTTTTTAGAGGAAGCCAAAATTTGAATTCAAATTCAAATTGAAAGTGAACTCTTATATAAACCTCTAAGAAAAAGTCGCGGAGATGTTACTTTTTCGAGATCCTCATTCTCATTTCTGAGTGTGTGTGAGGCCTACACTCTAGCCCACATCCTTCTACACCATTAGGCAATGATCTTCATGCCTATGGCATTGTACGACATTGTTGATTAATACATTACATTTACATTGTTCATTTCTGAGTTCTCTGTAATAGTCTCTATCGGTCAGTCAACTTGTGCAGTTCATATCTCACTCATTTCTCCACCAAATTCAACGATCTATAGCTTGTTGGAACTAGATCAAAGTATTCTATATGCTATAAAAATTTTAAGGATTTCTATTTAGCCATTTCAGAGAAAATTCCATCGAGGTGATCACTGGTCGAAGTCTGCAACAGTCCTAAAAAATCAGGGGTAAAGGTTTACTTGCTAAATTAATTTCTCTGAGCACAGTTAATCTTTTTAAGTGATTCCACTTGGAATAGTTAGCTTGCTAAGCTAATTAGATATCCCTAAAAGGAAGTTTTCCAATTCTTACTATGCTGGTCATACTGAGCAAAGGAAGCAGCAGGTGTATTGTCAAAAATAGAAGGTTTTCTTGAAGACTTGAAGTTCAAAGTTGTCTATTTTGATTTAGTCTTTACATACATCATCTCCAAAGTACATAGGCCATTTTATGATGTCATTGGAAATCTAAGAAGGTCTACTTATCAAATCTAAAGCATCAAAGGGCTGGTACAAAGCAGGATTTGGTAGTACCTACTTATCTTCGTGAAGTATTCATCCATCTTCCCAACAAATTCTAGGCTCCTTCTGCAACAATGTGAGGAAGCAGTTTCAAGAAAAGTTTTCATCATAGATCCTCTTGTAACTTAGAGCTTTTTGTATAAGCAAGGAGATGTGGAATTCTTTCTTAAGAATTTTAGGGGTGGAATATATTATCTACCCCTATATTGAAAAGTAAGTATTCATCTTCATTTTGAAATAAGTAACATTCTTTTTAATAGATAAGTTATTTTTACATGCCACTCATTGTCTGGGTCACTGGAGTCTTTATCATCATTGAATTCAATGAATATCAAGCACTTTTCATCAATTCCCTCCAATCACAACATGGAAATTGCAAAGTGTAAGCCTTGCCTTACATTTTGGTGTTCTATTTTAAAGCTTTGCCATCCATTTTGAATTCAAGTTTACCTTGCAGTGCTGCTAAGCTTCTCAAAATGCATATTGATCAGATTTTTCTTGGAATTCCTAAATTGAATGAAGAAAAAAGGTTTGGATACATCCAAATACATGTGCCATCACAGAAAGACATGACCTCATGTGGCTGGAGAGTGATTGCAAATGCAGTAAGGTTCTTGGAAAGAAGGTTTTACAGTCCTGAGTTAAACTTGTCAGACTAGCTAGATGCATGGGTCATCTTGATCAGGGAGAGAGCAATAAATGTCATTATGAAACATGCAATATGCCCTTATGATTCTGACTCACCTCCACCACCACCACCAGATAAAAACAAGTCTGAAGAAAAGAAGAAAGGGTTTCCTGTTCAGTCCCCATTGAAGCATGGGCCAAAGAATAAGAGTAGAGGTCAGGGCTCCAAAATGGGCCACAAGCAGCACAGAGGCCAGGGCTCCAAAAAAGAAAGAAAAGAAGGGTGAAACATTATATTTTTTGAATGTAACATTGTAATCTTATGTATAACCAACATATGTTGGAAGATTTATTTATGTACAAATTGTATGTAATTATGCCAGTCTTCATTTGGAAGATGGCCTTAGTATATACACTTAAGCAACATGCAAAGAAACTTCAAAAGAGAGGTTATGGAACTTTGGTAACCCATAGGATTTCACTTAGTGTTGCCATACTACACCCTTATTTAGATGGAGAGATCATACCAAATTATATTAGTGGATGTTGAGTGAAGCTCTATCAAGAGTCACTTCCAAAAGAGATGTTCTTGCAATTGCAAAAGGCTAAGGATTGACAAGAGGAAGAGCTATGAATAGGAGCATTTCACATGCAACAAAGCCATGCATATGGTATTCGAAGGCCACTTTAATTTGGATGCTAAGAAAATAATAAAACATCATGTTTTAGGAACCAAAGAGGCAAGTGATGCATCAATCAACTCGACCACCTAAGCAAGTATGGGTAGTGAAAAGAGATTCTTTTTTTTCACTATCAAACCCTAAATAGTCTCAACAATAGACATAAAAAAAAAGAACATGGGGAGGTCCAAGTAGTCTTATCCCACAAGGCACACTTGGATCCCTAAAGCTTTAATAGGAGCAAAAATAGGTCATACAGATTTCCTAAGTCTTTCAAGAAGGGCAACACTATCAATATTCGATGGGAAAAACAATTCAAGAAAATCTGTATCTATCTATCTATCTATCTATCTATCTATCTATCTATCTATCTATCTATCTATCTATCTATCTATCTATCTATCTATCTATCTATCTATCTATCTATCTATCTATCTATCTATCTATCTATCTATCTATCTATCTATCTATCTATCTATCTATCTATCTATCTATCTATCTATCTATCTATCTATCTATCGACCCATCCATCCATCCATCCATCCATCCATCCATCCATCCATCCATCCATCTATCTATCTATCCATCTATCTATCTATCTATTTATCTATCTATCTATCTATCTATCTATCTATCTATCTATCTATCTATCTATCTATCTATCTATCTATCTATCTATCTATCTATCTATCTATCTATCTATCTATCTATCTATCTATCTATCTATCTATCTATCTATCTATCTATCTATCTATCTATCTATCTATCTATCTATCTATCTATCTATCTATCTATCTATCTATCTATCTATCTACCTACCTACCTACCTATCTATCTATCTATCTATCTATCTATCTATCTATCTATCTATCTATCTATCTATCTATCTATCTATCTATCTATCTATCTATCTATCTATCTATCTATCTATCTATCTATCTATCTATCTATCTATCTATCTATCTATCTATCTATCTATCTATCTATCTATCTATCTATCTATCTATCTATCTATCTATCTATCTATCTATCTATCTATCTATCTATCTATCTATCTATCTATCTATCTATCTATCTATCTATCTATCTATCTATCTATCTATCTATCTATCTATCTATCTATCTATCTATCTATCTATCTATCTATCTATCTATCTATCTATCTATCTATCTATCTATCTATCTATCTATCTATCTATCTATCTATCTATCTATCTATCTATCTATCTATCTATCTATCTATCTATCTATCTATCTATCTATCTATCTATCTATCTATCTATCTATCTATCTATCTATCTATCTATCTATCTATCTATCTATCTATCTATCTATCTATCTATCTATCCATCCATCCATCTATCGATCTATCTATCTATCTATCTATCTATCTATCTATCTATCTATCTATCTATCTATCTATCTATCTATCTATCTATCTATCTATCTATCTATCTATCTATCTATCTATCTATCTATCTATCTATCTATCTATCTATCTATCTATCTATCTATCTTCTATCTATCTATCTATCTATCTATCTATATATCTATCTATCTATCTACCTATCTATCTATCTATCTATCTATCTATCTATCTATCTATCTATCTATCTATCTATCTATCTATCTATCTATCTATCTATCTATCTATCTATCTATCTATCTATCTATCTATCTATCTATCTATCTATCTATCTATCTATCTATCTATCTATCTATCTATCTGTCTATGTTGCAGAGCAAAGAAGAGCACAAGGCAGAGAAAAAGATGGGCCCCAAATTTTTTCCGATTTGGACACTCAATTTTTGTATTATGACCATTTTTTGTAACATATTCTCCATTGTAAATGCACTAGAGGAGTCCTCTAGATGCTTACCCATGTAAATTAGTAGGAAATTAGTCTTTTAGTGAATAAAGTGCCGGGCTCTTGTGTGAAAGGACCATTTTTAGGGCACATGTATGCAAGTCAATTTGTGACTCTTTATAAAGACTTTTTGCCATTGTGAGAATCAAGAGCACATAATTTCGAATTTGTCTTCTCCTCTCTGTATCATCTTCTTTGTGAGCTTGTATGCATGAGAGTTGCTTGGAAAGAGTGTTAGGAAGTGTTATCTTATCTATGAAAGTGTTTGTTTGCTATTGTTAAGGTGTGTGTGAAGTGTAGGAACTGCTGAAGTGTAGGAAGGTCATTCCCACGACTCAGTATTTTGCTCATAACTTGAAGTAGAAGCATCAAAATTGAGTATAAATACCAGCATTGGATGCGTCTTCTTGAGAGCTTCAAAAGGCATATGCTATTTTTTTGCATTGATCTCATTTGAATGCATGTCCTCATACACTCGGCTAGGTTTTGATACTCATCGGATTGGTAAATAAAGCGTGAATCCCCACTATATGCACTTGAGGGGGATTGAGGTATAGTCTCTTTCTCCACAAGTCCCTAAGTTGGATCGTAGGTACACATGTTTTTGGCGCCATTGCCGGGGAATGTCGAATCAAACCGAGGCATTCGTGTGATGGTAAGTAGCTTTTTGCATTGAAGTGAGTGGAGGAGTGGTGATTTTCTCTTCTTTTGTAAGTCACATTCATCCGCACTTACTACTTCTCACTCTTGAAGTGTGTGTAGTGAGTTATTAGTCTAGGGAAGTGAGTTGAGTGAGTAGAGTAGGAGGAGCAAGGGAGTAGGCTAGGAAGTTAGAGTAGCATTCAACCTTTGTCTTGTTGTTCTTTTTCAATTAGTAAAAATTTTCAAAAGTATAAAAGCCAAAGATATTGTCTTTTGCAAGTCGCTTGTTTTTGAAACAAGTATCATGAGAGCACTCTGTCGAGTATCGTGAGCTGAGACCAGGGATTTTTGGAGCTTTGCAGAGTGAGCCAGAGGGATAAGGGAGTTGGCAAAAGCCTCCAAGGTGAGCACACTACTGAATCTTTGTGCAAAACTACTTTTGAAATCAAGTTTTCAGAAAAACGATCTGTGGTAAGTATCGTGAAGGCCATATCGGGGTAGAGAAGAAATATTTTTCTGATTCAGGCTAAGAGGGGAGGGTAGATGCACTCAAAACACATGTGTATGCACTCAAAAACCAAAAAAAAAAAACACTTGTAAAAATTGAAAAGTGTCAAGTATCATTTTTCTCCCGCGGTCGAGTATCGCGATACCTAAGTATCGTGATATCCTGTGGTTGAGTATGATGATACCTGACCTTGGTGAGTATCGTGTATCATGGAATCCTTTTCACGATACCTGTCAAGTATCGGGTATCATTGAATCGGGTCTGACGATACATGTTAAGTATCGAGTATCGTTGAGAACTTCTCACGATACTTGTCGGATATTGCATATCGGGTATCGTGAGTTTCAGATCGTGATACTTGCTGAATATCGTGTATCACGGAGACTACTTTCCCGATACCTGACAAATATCGAGTATCGTCTTGAGTTTCCTCACGATACTTGTTGTATATCGAGTATCATGGTCATTTTCTCGGTGAATATCGTGTATCATGTTTCCTCAAGTATCGAGTATCGTGTTTAGCACGCGATATTGGGCAACTATCGAGTATCGTGTACCCGAGTATCGAGTATCGTCTTTATCCAAGTATCGTATATCGTCTTGTGAAGTATCGTGTATCGTTTCTGGTAGATATCGTGTATCGTCTGGTTCAAAGGTCGAGTATCGTGGTACCCTTCTAGTGTGTCAGGTATCGAGTATCGTGGACTTGTTGGGGTCAAGTATCGTGACTTGAGGTTTCACAGCCAGTCCTTTCCCAACCAAATTTTTCTAGAATTCTGACCGTTAGTGAAGAACTCTAGAAGTTGGAGGTTGGCTAAGGCTAAATAAAACTTTAAAGTGAATGAACCTAAGGTCTGGAAGAACCCTAGGAAGCCGAAGAAGTGTAATCTCTTCAGTGGGAAGCGTAGCCAAACCAAGTAGCCGTTCACATTATTATGAAACCTCTAATGAGTCAGAGGAAGAAATTCCTATGGCTTCAGAGGATATGCAAAACACTGTACCAATGGTTGGCATGATGTCAATTATTGAGGGAGAATATAGGACATCCTTGGAATATGTGAACACCAACCAAAATGAGATACCTATCTACCTGGATGGTTTAAACTGATGAGTGGCCAGACTGAAGAAAGCTTCAGACGCTTACTTAGTGCCTAGGCTAGCAATTAAGTATGCAGGAGGATTCTATATGGACAAAAGGGATATCCAGTATGTTGTTACAGAACACCCTGAAAACATCAATGAACTTGGGGAAGAAAACAATGCTCATAACCTTAATGAACAAGGAGATGAAGTGCAAGTGACCACACCTAGAGGGAGATCTACTGTTGTTAGGGTTTGGAGAGGAGACCTGGTTCCCCAAGATGACTCCTTAATGGATGTGTATTTGATCAATGGAATGGAGCATCTCCTTAGGGCCCACTCTTCATTATGGGAAGCAACCCCTAATCCAGTTACTGTCTATGAGTTACAAGATCCTGACTTCCCCACCATCATCACGTATTTGGACAAAAACCAGAGAAGGTATTGGCCCCTAACAGAGTTAGAAAGAGCCGGGTTGAAATATCAGAGCATTCCAGTGTTCCCCCCAAGGGATCAAGCCACTACTTCACAAAACCCACATGGAACCTCTCAGAATAATTCATTCCAATAGTCAGGACAAACACAACAAACACATATTCCGGTCAGACCACACGTGCAATTTGCTATGCAAATAATCCGCACTATCGGCCTCAACCACCTGTTGACCCATGGAACGGAAGTCCTGCCCCAGTTAGACCACCTGTAGTAAGAGGACCTCGTATACCCATTGGAAGACCAGTTTTCCGTGTGATGCCTATACCACCTGAAGTAGGAAGAAGATTAAGGCCAATCCAAGTTGCCAAATGTATGAGAAACCATTATGATGGTTCTAGTGAACCTTACAATCATATAGCTGAATTTAAGCAAGTAATCAGAGCGGAACAAGTGGAAGATTTCTTGATTCAATATGAATCTTTTGGTCTAACTTTGATAGACACAACTTTAGCTTGGTTCCAGCCATTAGACCCTAATAATTTTCAAAACATGGAACAAGTCTATCAAGAAATGATTGAGGAATTCACTAAATCTGGGATTAAAAATAATTCTTCCTCATTGATCCATAGATTTAAGCAAGCTCCTACAGAATCAATGAGATTGGCAGCAAGAAGATTCAAACAATATGTGTATAGATGTCCGGTGGAAGAGAGACCCACTCAAAATAAGATGGTGTCATTGTTCTTGGAAGGATTATTGAATGGATCATTAAGATCTTTGGTATACGTGAAAAGAGTTCAAACCTTGCAAGAATGTATGAAAGAATGTATTGACCTAGAGGACAATCTAGCGGAGGATCTGAAAATACCTCAAGGTAGTATCAAAAGTGAAGATTCAGCTAGCAGCACATCAAACCCTAAGAACAATGTAGAGGAAATAGCCGACTTAGTAGCAAAGAAGTTGAACGTTCAAGGATAGAGGAACTACCCCAACAACCCAATGAGAGTGCCCATGCTTAGAAGATGTATGCATTGTGGAGGTGATCATCCCTCTCATTTGTGCACAAGGGGTGTAGTCGCACCACCTGCTTATGCTTACAATAGACCACCTATTCCGGGCCCTCTACAATATTGCAGCGTAGAACAAAAATACACAAATCATAGCGCAGAAAATTGTCCTTACAATCGGCAATCAAGACCAGTACAACCGCTCATGAGGCCTTATGGATACCCTCAGAGAGATCAAGGAGGAGAAGCCTTTAGATATCCCACATATCAGCAGCAAGGACCCATACCATGGCCGTATGCTTATCAAGGGTATACTCAGCCACAACCGGTGTTAGGGCAACAACCACCCCATCCTCAGAATGTTGTCCCAGTAAAGATGGCTCAACCTGAAGAAAACTTAGAGAGAGCAATAGTTCCAGCCACACCTTTGACTTGCAATAAACCATACGACCCATCTTATGACCATAGTCAAGGAGGTTATTCCACTTATGAGAGCTCTATGATAGAATATGGACAAATGTACGAACCTTATGCATATGGCATGGAAGCACCAAATAATGCTTACGGCTATGAGCAGGATTATGTGTCATTGATGTACACAGCCCCTAGGGCACCCATACCCCCCCGACCTATGAACAGACCGCCTGTACCTAGAGGACCATGTTATAGATGCGGAGGTGATCATTATATCAGAGAATGTACACTACCAAACCCACCACCACCACAGAAAGTTTGGGAAGGATACTGTAGTGATTGTGGTAAAGAACACCTTTTTAGAGATTGCCCCAAGTGTGAAGAGAGATGGTGGATGCAATCCAAAGATGAGTAGGTCCTGCTACAACTAGCTTCACACCAGCCAACTGAGACTTCACAGTTGATTAATAGACCCTTTGAGCTTCCTAAATCCACCAAAATATCAGCCAAGTACTTTGGAACATGTATCCTAAAAGTTTAAGTCAAGACAGACTAGTTGCAAGATGACTAGCTCCCAAAAACTTGCTATTTTTGGACATACACCTGCTAGAAAAAATGAACAGTGCTCTCAACCTGGTAGGAATTAGAAAACTTCCTTTTGGGCATAGCAAATGGACTTAGCAAGCTTCCCAATCCAAGTTAAAACACTTCAAATGATGGACTGAGCACTGAGAACAAAATTTTACGAAGTCTGGAACATGCCCGCCATTCTCGGGGCTCTGCAGAGATAGACCAGTGAGCAGTAAATTGCAGATATCTTCAAGACTATTAATCCCATGACCATGAAAATTTATAGGTAGAAATTAGACAATATGCGCTATCCAACGCACGTTAAATCACTAAAAAAGGATTGGTAGATATTGAGATATGACCTTTTGAATGTACTGCTCTGAGTGAGTATAGCAGAGAACAAAACAGAGAAGTAAATGATGATAAATGTATAGATTCACATATGATTACAACCACATTGGCAATGAATCTTTGCACAATGGGAGTAGAATGATAGAGCTATGGAGTAAGCTCTTCAATCTCTACAAAATGACATGAAGTGGTCACGTACAAGGCTTGCTAATCGCCTCTTCCTTCTTGCTCTTTTTATAGCTATTATTGGAGGGAGTTTTGAATTCGAATTCGAATGGATCCACCTAAAAGTGATCCCCAAAGTTAGGAGAGATTACCTCAGCTCTAAAATTCATGGTTTTAGGTAGTTAGAGCCACGAATTTGCTTTTACATCATGGATGAGGTAAGCCATCCTTTTCCTTTTTTCTTTTTCCATTTACAAGAGATAAAATGTACTCTTTTACAAGAGGTGTTCACATGACTACACATGTGACTCACAAATGATCATAATATCAAGCATATCAAGCATGTAGGCTTGGGTAAAATACACCAACAGCTCCCCCTCAAGCCTAACATGCTTGGCCTCCAAATAAGTCTTCAATTGTCCTTGATTTCTTGCAAGCTAATCATCAACTTGAATCTACTTAACTTTGTACCATCAAGAGCTTTAGTCAACATGTGTGCACATTGCATATCTGTAGAGACATAGGATAGTTGAATATCCTTGCTCATTAACTTCTCCCTTACATAATGGTAGTGGACTTCAATATGCTTGGTTCTAGCATGGTATACCGGATTAGCTGCTAGATGTAATGAGCTTGTGTTGTCACCAAAAATGTGAGGTGTTGAAGAATGAAGTCCAAGATCTGTGTACAAAGACTTTAACCACATGATTTCTTGAGTTGCATTAGCCAAACCTCTATATTCGGCTTCAGTAGAAGATAATGCCATGGTTGGTTGCTTCTTTGATGACCAAGAAATGATTTTTGAACCTGCAAATGATATATACCCGAATGTGCTTCTTCTATCATCTCTAGATCCGGCCCAATCTGCATCTGAGTAGACCTTTAGCTCAATATCTGAAGTAAATGAATAAAACAAACCTTCATTCATGGTCCCCGTTAGGTACTTGAGGACTCTCTTGGCCGCTTCCATATGTGGTCTTCTCGGCTTATGCATAAACTGACTCAATATGCTAACACTATAGCATATATCCACCCTTGTGAGTGTTGCATAGTTCAAACTTCCAACCAAGCATTGATAGCTTGTGATGTCTTCAATTGGCTCTCCTTCATAAGCACTAAGCTTATGATTTTGCTCCATAGGTGTACCTGCACACTTGGTATTTTCCATCTTGAACTTGACCAGCATCTCATGCACATACTTCCTTTGTGTGATGTATATACCTGAATCTGTGTAGATCAACTCCAATCCAAGAAAATAAGTGAGTGGTTCGAGGTCACTTATTCTGAACTCCTCCTTCATTTGACTCTTTACCTGTTTGATTCCTTCAAGATCATTGCCTGTGATAATAATATCATCAACATACACACATAAATAGATCACTTCAGATCCATTCCTCTTTATGAACAAAGAGGTATCCGCCTTGCTAGCTTTGAATCCTTGGTCCTGCAAATAAGTCACCAATATGAAATTCCAAGCTCTTGGAGCTTGCTTCAATCCATACAAAGCTTTCTTTAGTTTGCATACATAGTTAGGATGATGTGTATCCTCATATCCAGGAGGTTGTGCCATATACACTTCCTCAGAAATCCATCCATTCAAGAAAGCATTCTTTACATCAAGTTGATAGAGATTCCAATTTCTAGATGCAGCAAGACTTATGAGAACCCTAATTGTAGGCATTTTTGCAACAGGAGAAAAAGTCTCCTCATAATCAATACCATGGGTTTGAGCAAACCCTTTAGCAACTAACCTTGCTTTGTGTCTATTTATACTTCCATCTGGATTCCTTTTGATTTTGTATATCCATCGAGATCCAATTACCTTCATAGATGGCTTCTTAGGTACAAGCTCCCAAGTGTCATTCTCCTTCAAGGCTTCCATTTCTTCATCCATTGCATCTCTCCAAGCTTTCTTGCTTTGTGCTTCTTCAAATGTGGTAGGTTCTTCATTGGTTGAATCCTTTGCAATGTAGATTGAGTGCTTGGTGACCAAAGAAGTATCATAACCAAACCTCTCTGGTTTCTTCTTCTCCCTTGAAGACCTTCTAAGTGGTTGATGTGAGCTCTTGGGTCCATATGTAGCATCCTGCATCTTTGCTTTACCTTTGTTCTTCCATAGCTTTAGTCTTTCCAAGTCTTCTAGGTCAATCTCCGAATCACTTTCTTCAATCTGCTTTGGCTCCTTTGCTTGAAGTGATGGAAAATCCTCATCCAAGTCATATGGCAGCTTCACTTTCCTGTCATCATCAAACCATGATTTCTTTTCATCAAAAATTACATCTCTACTCACAGAAAATCCTTTATTGGTTGGATTGTACAATCTATATCCTTTTTGGTTTTGGTCATAACCAATAAATACACACTTCTCTGCCTTGGGATCCAATTTCCCTCTTACTTGAGAAGGAATGTGAGCATAGGCTAAGCATCCAAATATTTTACAATGCTTTAGACTAGGTCTTCTTCCATTCCACACTTCATATGGAGTGGTTCCATCTAGTGACTTAGATGGAAGTCTATTTATGAGATATGTGGCTGTCGACACAGCCTCTACCCATAAGTAGTTTGGAAATCCCTTTTCGTTGAGCATGGACCTTGTAGCTTCGACAAAAGCTCTGTTCCTCCTCTCTGCTACACCATTGAGTTCGGGTGTATACCTTGTAGTGACTTCCCTTTTAATGCCTCTTTCATGCAAGAAGGCATCAAATTCAGAAGAGAAGTATTCTCCTCCACCATCTGATCTGAGTCTTTTCAAAATCCTACCTGTTTGGTTTTCAACAAGAGCAATATACTTCTTAAAGCAATTAAACACTTCATCCTTGTGCTTCATGAAAAACAGAACGGTCCACTTGCTACAATCATCTATGAAAGACACATAATAAATTGAGCATGATATAGATGGCTCCTTACTTGGACCCCACACATCCGTGTGCACTAGATCCAAAGGATTTTGATGCATATATCCTTTCTTATTGAAAGGTTGTCTATGAGCCTTGCCAAGTTGACAAGCTTCACACTTATAAATCATGTGTTGCCTTGTGATATTAGGCAAACCAAGTACACTTTGGTCCCTGCAAATTTGTTTGAGTGTCCTCTCACCAATGTGAGCAAGCCTTTTGTGCCATATCTCCAACTCTGTAAGAGTTTGAGATCCATAGCTAAACAAAGCTATGTTCTTTGTATCTTCCACTTCAAAAGTGAAAAGCCTTCCTGTCTTTTCTCCTTTCGCAATCCTTCGAAAGCCTTGCCTTGGGTCTTCAACATATGCTCCAAATCGGTTGAATCTAACCTGCAATCCTTTTTCAACAATCTGTCCAACACTTATTAAATTTTTGGTAATTGTAGGGACATACAAGACTTTGCTTAAGAGGTTCATATTCCCATCTGATGTCTTCACATTACCTATCTTCTCCACTGAGTGCTTTGTGTCATCTCCTGTCTGCACTTCATGCTTGTTATGAGGATCTTCCAAATCAGAAAGTAAAGCCACATTTCCTGCTACATGGTTTGAGCATCCCGAATCAATGTAAAATATGTGATCATCATCCTTACCCTTCTTCACTGATAGATTCATAATCAATAATGAATCTTCTTGACTTTGGTCCTCTGCATAGTTATTGTAATCTCTTCTTCCTCTATGGCCACTTTGATAGTTGTTGTAATTGTTGTTGTTGTTGTAGCCTCCATTGTATCTGCCTCTATTTGATCCATAGCCACCTCTATTGAATCCTCTTCCTCTTGAGTTCCTCGGGTTCCTGAAACATTCTTCAGTAGTATGATTAGATAAGCCACATATATTGCAAGGTTGAGATGATTGGAATCTCCCCCTGCCTTGCTTTCCACCTCTGCCTCTTCCTCTAGCTCTTCCTCTACCTGCAAAGTTTGCTTGGAAAGAGCTACCTTCATCTTCATTCTTCCTATTCTTTGACTTCTCCTTGACCTTAGCTTTATCAGAATATAAGGCAGAAGTTTGATTACCTCTTGAGGACTCACCACCTTTGCTAATCTTTGCTTCATGAGTGAAGAGTTGGCCCATGAGTGTGTTGAGGTCGGGTACATGCATATCCATGTATAAATCCATGGCTGTTGTGAATGACTCCCACTTTGTCGTCTGCTTTGATTCCATTTATGATTTGTCTAATGATTTGCTCCTCTTGAATTACCTCTCCAATGCTTCCAAGTTGGTCGGAAATCTCCTTCATCTTTGTGACATAATCAGTCACATTTTGCTTCGGGCTTTTCTTCATTGTTGTGAACTCCATCCACAATTGGTTCTTCCTTGCTCGAGTGTTGGAAGAGAAGAAAGAAGCAAGTGCATTCCAGGTCTCTCTTGATGTCTTGCATCCCTTGACATGAGGTAAAAGAAAATCAGAGATTGAGTTTAGAATATAGGACCTTGCAAGTGCATCCTTCGAACACCAATTTGAAAGTCCTTCCACTTCTTCATGTGATGGTTGCCCTTTGTTCCTCATGGTTGGCATTGCTTCATCTCCAGATTTGAATCCATATAGATTCCTCCCTTGAAGGTAAGCCTCCATCCTTAGAGACCATGCCGGGTAGTTGTCTCGATCCAATTTGTCAATTGTTGATGGAAATCCATCTCCCATGTTGCTTGACTATGCTCTGATACCACTTTGAAGGAGAGATGGTGGATGCAATCCAAAGATGAGTAGGTCCTGCTACAACCAGCTTCACACCAGACAACTGAGACTTCAGAGTTGATTAATAGACTCTTTGAGCTTCCTAAATCCATGAAAATATCAGCCAAGTACTTTGGAACATGTATCCTAAAAGTTTAAGTCAAGACAGACTAGTTGCAAGATGACTAGCTCCCAAAAACTTGCTATTTTTGGACATACACCTGCTGGAAAAAATGAACAATGCTCTCAACCTGGTAGGAATTAGAAAAATTCCTTTTGGGCATAGCAAATAGACTTAGCAAGCTTCCCAATCCAAGTTAAAACACTTCAAATGATGGACTGAGCACTGAGAACAAAATTTTACCAAGTCTGGAACATGCCCGCCATTCTCGGGGCTCTGCAGAGATAGACCAGTGAGCAGTAAATTGCAGATATCTTCAAGACTATTAATCCAATGACCATGAAAATGTATAGGTAGAAATAAGACAGTATGCGTTATCCAACCCTCATTAAATCACTGAAAAAGGGTCAGTAGAACTCGAGATATGACCTTCTGAATGTACTGCTCTGAGTGAGTATAGCAGAGAACAAAACAGAGAAGTAAATGATGATAAATGTATAGATTCACATATGATTACAACCACATTGGCAATGAATCTTTGCACAATGGGAGTAGAATGATAGAGCTATGGAGTAAGCTCTTCAATCTCTACAAAACGACATCAAGTGGTCACGTACAAGGCTTGCTAATCGCCTCTTCCTTCTTGCTCTTTTTATAGCTATTCTTGGAGGGAGTTTTGAATTCGAATTCGAATGGCTCCACCTAAAAGTGATCCCCAAAGTTAGGAGAGATTACCTCAGCTCTAAAATTCATGGTTTTAGGTAGTTAGAGCCACGAATTTGCTTTTACATCATGGATGAGGTAAGCCATCCTTTTTCTTTTTTCCTTTTCCATTTACAAGAGATAAAATGTACTCTTTTACAAGAGGTGTTCACATGACTACACATGTGACTCACAAATGATCATAATATCAAGCATATCAAGCATGTAGGCTTGGGTAAAATGCACCAACACCAAGAACCCCAACAAAGCTAACTCTAACGTGCAGATTAACGTGATAGAAGTAATAGAGTCGTCAGGGAGTGATAAGGAGTACACTGTACCGTTGAAAGCAATAACTAGAGCCAAAGCTAGAGAGACCCTAGACAAAACTGAAGAAAATGATCAAGGTGATAGAGAAATGAACATACCTACACCTCAAATGGTTGAAGACTCAAAAGAGCCTGAGAAAAGTGTTATAAGTAAACGAACACAGAGATGGAAGAATCGTAGAAATAGGATGAAGGAAAAGAAACTACAACAAAAGAAGGAAAAGGAAAAGAGCTAACAAAATCCAAAAGAGAAACAAGAAGAGGAAGAAGAAATTCGGAAAGGAAAGTCAAAAAAAGAAGAGGTAGGATCAGTTTTAGCAGATCCCATGCCTGAAGAATTAGCCATGTGGATTGAGGCGTACAAGGCACGAATAAGAGCAGGACCTACCATCGAACAACATGAAAGAGAATATCCTCAAGGAGACTTAGAGAAGGAAAGGTTGGAGATATGCAAAAAATTAATTGAAGTAGCTCAAGAGACCTTAGAAAAACCTATTCTTCAACTACCCAATTCACGAATTACCGAAAAAGAATTCCGAGAGTGTGTCATCCCTAATGACCCCGACAAAACCAAAAAATGGTGAGACACATAATGAAAATCACTGTGATGATAAAAGGGAAGGATCCATTGTTCCCCAAGTAGAAGGGGAATGGCCTAAAGATTTGTGGGCAAGAGTCCAAGAAGACAGATGGAAGAAAGTGGAAGGAATTGAACCACCCTTTGAGGAGTTAGAAGCAGAAGGTGGAATAGAAGATTCAATACCTGAATTGAATTCAGAAGGAATATTACCAATGGATCCGAGTGACAAAGAAAATGACGGTGTAAAAGCTTTGCCAAATTACAGAGGAGAGTATGAACATAATTCGGAATTATATTGCATTCCCTTGATAAGGAAAAAAGAACCGAACCCATCAGTCAAAACATCGGATATCATACAACATCTTAAAAAAAATAAAAATCCCTTGTACTCTGACATTGGAAGAAATTTTGAGGACCAAACCACATTTGAAGGAGAAATTAACCAGCCAATTGGAGATCAAGGCAGAAGAAAAGGAGATGTCTGATGAAGTCAACACATTAAAAATCCCAGTCGATAAGGTTGGAGATTTTAGTGAGGGAGATGAAGGAAACACTTGCCTTCCAATTACCTATAGAGGTTACACCACTAAAGCCATCTTAGATTCTGGAGATGGAGTAGGAATTGCCACTAAAGAAATCTGGGAAAAATGGGGAAAACTAGCTTTACGACCAACGCGCAAGAAGATACAAATGGCAGACGAACACACCGAACGACCCTTGGGATTATTGGAAAGAGTAATCTTTACCACTTGCGGAGTTGAATTCGAGCACACCTTAGCGATATGTCAATTTGAAAGGGCTAGCAATTATGAAATGATACTTGGAAGACCTTTCATGAGACAACTAAAGGTAGTGCAAGATTGGGGAAAAGACGCGGTATACCTACAACATGAAGGAACCACCACAAGAATAAATCTCCACACATATACATATCAAGATGTTCCCCCCTTACAATGGAATCAGATTCATAAGGAAGAAGATAATCAGTCGATTCACAGTATAGGTTCAAGCGACCAATCGTGGATGAACGAAGACACTCATCTATGGATATGCCAAACTGCAAAAAAGGAAGAGAATAGGAGGAAAGGATGGCAGCACAGGTAGGGAATCGCTAGATCGGTACAAGATCCAGCCTATATGCCTCAAATATTCCTAGATGAAGAATTCGAACCTCATGGTTGGATGGAGATTTTAGCCACTCTCAACTTGTGTGTAAACGAAGAAGTGATAACCATGAATGAATGTATTGACGAGGAAGGATATGACGTCAGTCTATATGTGGTAGTTCTTCAAGAGGCTGAAGAAGGAGAAGTAATTGAAAAAGAATGGAAAGAGGATTACGAGAGCATTGAAATGGAGCAAGAGCAAATGGAAATAGAAAGGGGAAATCAAGAAGTAAGTGTCATAGCTAATGAAATAAATAAAGAACCAACACAGGAAGAGGAGCTTGGATTAGATAAAGCAAAAAATGATGAAGAAAACAAGCCTCAAGACCAATTTGAAGTGCCTGCCCACTTCAAAAAATATGAAGTAGAAGAGAGGAAAATTGCTATTCAAATGCCGAAACGAGAAGCACAGCCAGGAATAGCATATGACAACAAAGAGCAGACCAAGAAAATAGTAGTAACCTTAGAGGAAGGAGAAGAATGATGTACTTTTATAGGACAGGATGTCTCTATGGAGGAAGAACAAGAGTTAATATGCCTCATAAGGGAATACAAGGATGTCTTTGCTTGGACATATAAGGATTTGAAAGGAGTAGACCCTTCCATATGTGCCCAGAGAATCCCTATGACATCTGAAGCCAAACCCTCAAAACAAAGACCATACACATATAACGATGTTTACTCAGCAAAGATCAAGGAAGAGATAGATAAGTTGTTAGATGCTGGGTTCATCTATGAGATCGAACACATGGAATGGGTGTCATCTTTGGTGGTTGTACGGAAAAGAATGGAAAGTTAAGGGTATGCATTAATATGAAAAAAGTAAATGCTGCCACCATAAGAGACAGTTACCCATTACCCATCACGGATCATCTTTTGGAAAGAGTTGCAGGGAAGGAAGTTTACAGTTTTTTGGACGGCTTTTCAGGGTATAATCAGGTAGCTATTGCTCCTGAGGACCAACAGAAAACAACCTTTGCAACTGAATAAGAGTGTACGCTTTTAGGGTTATGCCTTTCGGCCTAACCAATGCCCCAACCACTTTCCAAAGATTAATGTGCCATGTATTCAAGGAGTTCCTGAGAAAGAGTATGGAGGTATACGTGGATGATTTATGCACTTATTCAGCTATACGATCAGAGCATATCCCTGAACTAGGAAAGATCTTTGCCAAATGTCGACAATATAGAGTATGCCTAAATCCGGAAAAGTGTGTCTTCATGGTGCGACAAGGAAAGATATTAGGACATATTGTCTCTAAGAATGGAATTTCAACGGATGAAGACAAAATCAAAGTACTTCTGGATTTACCGAGACCAAAGACTGCTAAAGAAGTACAAGCATTTATGGGACATTGGGGATACTACCGAAGATTTATACATATGTATGCCGTAATTGCTAGGCCTCTTTATGCACTATTGTCTCAATTTAACTAGACAGAAGAATGTGAAAAAGCCTTTAACGAATTAAAGAGTCGATTGAGTTCAACACCAATCCTTCGAGTACCTAATTGGAACAAGCCATTTCACATTCATGTAGATGCTTCCAAGTTTGCCATTGGTTGCATCTTAGCTCAACCTGCAGATACAAGAAAGTTAGACCACCCTATAGCCTATGCCAGTAGACAATTAAATCAAGCGGAGTGCAATTATACCACAACCGAGAGAGAAGGCCTAGGGATGGTGTATGCAGAAAAAAAGTTTCGACACTACTTATTGGCAAACAAGAAATGTGGCTTCAAAAAGCACATGTAAATCAATGGAAAACTCATCTAAATGCGAATGGAACATGGCAAACAATGAAGAGATTAGGCATATATTGGCCAACCATGCAAAGGGATACATATAACTATGTATGAGCTTGCCCAACTTGTCGAGAACGAAATCCAGAAGAGAACTCTAATTTATGCTACTCCATTGTAGCACCAAGATGGAGCACGCCCCTGGTAAAATTCTTGAAGACCCAGGAGTACCCAGAAGGAGCCACTCTAGCAAGGAAACGTGCACTCACAGAACAAAGCAAGGACTACGTCCTTATAGTAAAACAACTCTTCAAGCGAGGAAGAGACAATCATTTACGAATGTGCATTCGCGAAGATGAGTATCTTGCTGTCTTAGAGATGGCACATACAGGAGCTGCAGGAGGACATTTCTCTGCAGATAAAACATCAAAAATGATTCTCTTTGCAGGAATGTGGTGGGCAACTCTACATCAAGATGCAGCAACATACGTGCAAAGATGTGATACTTGTCAACGAACGAAATATCCAATTAGAAGAGATTAACTGCCACTGAATCCCATGATGAGTGCAAGAGCTTTCACAAAATGGGGAATATACTTCATAGGACCTATTAGCCCACCAGCTAAAGGCACCCATGCCGAATACAGAATTGTAGCCACATACTATTTGACTAAATGGGTTGAAGCCAAAGCAACCTTGAAAAATGATGCAAGAACTACGGCCAAGTTTCTTTTTGAGAACGTTTTCACTAGATTTGGACTGCCGATAGAAATTGTGAGTCATAGAGGCACACATTTTTTGAATGAAGTAATAGAAGCCTTACTGAATTTAGTAATTCATAAGAAATCAGCCCCTTATCAGCCACAAGCCAATGGACAAGCCGAAAGTTCGAATAAAATCTTGTGCACAGTTCTCACTAAAATTGTCAATAATGGTCGATCTGATTGGGATAAACAATTACATCATGCTTTATGGGCATTCCGAGTAGCTTACAAGACCGCCATAGGAACTACTAATCAATTGACAGAATGCTATTCTGCCAATTGATTTCTTAATACCCACTCTTAGAGTAGCAACAACTTATGAGTGGACGGGACACAAACTATCAGCTCAATTGGATCAAATAAAAAAGTTACACGAAACTAGGTTACAAGCTGTAGCAGGGATTTATGCTGTTGAAATGCGACAGAAAGCATATTTTGATGCTCATATTAAAGACAAAAATTTGAAGGAAGTAGATTTAGTTTTGGTATATACCCTAAAACAACACGCTAAGAAATTGCAAAAAAGAGGATATGGCCCGTTGATCATCAATCGCATATCCACCAGCGGAGCCATCAATTTAGCAACTCTAGATGGAGATGTATTGCGAAACTATATGAGTGGATGTCGAGTGAAAAAATATCTAGAGCCATTAACTGAAGAAATAATGTCACGATTGATAATGGGTAAAAATAGGCACCTAGAGGAAGAAAGAATACGAGAGGAAGCCAGACAAGAAGCGCTAGAACGAATAAGAAAACAAAAAGAATGGATGAGAGAGAGAGATGAGAGATATTGCTTAGGAGAGGAACTCATTCCACTGGCCAACTTTGTGGCCATTGAAAACCTAGGAAAACAAAGGAAGCAACCATATTTGAATTTGGGAGCTGGAAAAAAAGAGTACCACTTAGTGGATGCTCTCATTGACACAGGAGCCGCTATAAGTTGCATCAAATTTTCATTGACTCAGAAACTCAAAGAGGAATTACGCCCATCTAAGGCACAGCTGATAGGAATAGGAGGAAAAATTACTCAATGTATAGGTGAGATTACCTTACCTCTACATCTCGGAAACAACACTATGGAACAGAAACTCTTAGTATGTCATGATCAGGATTTACTCGAAGACCTAGTGTTAGGCCAAGATTGGATATACGAATATGAAGTGACTATTCAATTGGCCTTAGGATACATCTCAACCAAGGTAAGACATCGAGAGGTATTCAACATGTTAGACGAATGACCAATCGAAGATAAGGATGTGGACCCGAGAGCTCACTCTAATAAACATGATGATGAATGTATGTTCACTAGCACTATGGAAACCCCTTCATCGAGTACTTCATGTGAGGATACACTGAATTCCGCTTGCACACCATTTTCTAATCTAGCAAGTCACAAGAGTATCATTCTATCTGAAAACAGCTTTACTGAAAAACCACGCACAGGAGAAACTAGTTCTCAGGATCATCATAAGTCTGCACAAGTTAGAATATACCCCATTCCTTACAGTAGACAGGCTTGGATAAGGAAGGATCAAGTGGCTGCATATCTTCAACAACAGAAACATTATCGACATCAGAATGACCCTTCGAACAAGCAGGAAAATCACTTTGGACACCGAGGTCCACAACGAATTGCTAGAGTGTGAATACCAAAGAAGGTGATAGCCGCCCAGCCGGCCCGAACACAAATATGAATTCCAAAATTATGTGCCCAAGTGACAATCATCAGAAAGGACGAGCCATTGCACAAAGAGAATCAGTATGGTCTAAAGGCAAAACAACCAAAGATGAACAGCTGCAGGACAAAACAGGAGTCTACAGATGCATTAAAAACCATTCCAAGATTCAAAAAGCAGACAAAACAGAAGTACAACATGAAAAGCACCACATTCACCAAGAATGTTGGGAATACAATCCGCCCCAATAGAGTAAAGAAGGTTTGGATGCCGAAAGGCAAGACAAGATGTATGCATCACCCAAATACTTCGAGTTGCACACATTCGGAGTTACCAGAGCCCAAAGTATGCATGATAGGGCCACATTACGAGGCCAAGCATTCGGCACAGTATTCTTCTATTTTAGGATAGTAAAGCACATTTTCCTCTTGGAAAATAGGAGGGCACTTGTACATACTTTAAGAAAATCACTCAAAAAGTAATAACCGCTTCGGCTATGGACTAACTTTTCTGTTTTTCTTTCAGACAAAAACATAAAACTATCTAAAAGTATGAAAAATCCCAAGTATTACCTTTCTCACATCCACGGGGAAGGGACAATAATATTCACGTGGAGCATTGCCAACTAAGGAAGGATAAATGAAGGATGATTTTTGATACTATCTTGCCACTAATTCATACTCTATATTGAGTGCAGATGGCATCTACTAATTCCGAAGCTACGCAAGAGGAAGAGGTCCAACTTCTTCCATTGGAATCAAAAATGAAAGCAAGAGACCATTGGTTTCTCATTTTCATGGCAACCATCAAGATTATGGATAGGGATCACTACTTCCCCATCATGTCACAAGATTTCAAGACTATCGTACAAGGATTACCGCGCATGACGGATGTCTGGACCTGTGTACCTAAGAACCAACTTAGGGACTTGCGGAGAAAGAGACTATACCTCAATCCCCCTCAAGTGCATATAGTGGGGATTCACGCTTTATTTATCAATCCGATGAGTATCAAAACCTATCCGAGTGTATGAAGACATGCATTCAAATGACGATCAATGCAAGTGAGTTACTCAAAGAGTGCAATCAAAGCAAAGACTAAACCAAACAAGCTTCAACTGTCAATCATGGTGTCGCGATACTTGGTGCAGCAGCCAACAGTAAATTGAGCTTTTCTCTCAACTCTGAGCTCCAAATATAGCGAATAGCATATGCGTTTCGAAGCTCTCAAGAAGACGCATCCAATGGCGGTATTTTCACTCAATTCTTCTACTTCAAGTTATGAGCAAAATAATGAGTCACGGGAATGACCTTCCTACACTTCAGCACTTCCTACACTTCACACACCTTAACAACAGCAAACAAACACTTTCATGGATAGACAACACTTCCTAGCACTCTTTCCAAGCAACACACATGCATACAAGCTCACAAAGAAGATGATACAGAGAGGAGAAGACACAAATTCGAAATTCTGTGCTCTTGATTCTCACAATGGCAAAAAGCCTTTACAAAGAGTCACAAATTGACTCATATACTTGTGCCCTAAAAATGGTCCTTTCACACAAGAGACCGACACTTTATTCACTAAAAGGCTAATTTCCTACTAATTTACACGGGTAAACTACTAATCTTCTATGGGGGTGCATCTAGAGGACTCTTCTAGTGCATTTACAACGCAAAATGTATTACATAATGATTATGATACAAAAATAAGGTGTCTAAATCGGAAAAAATTTTGGGGCCCTTCTTTTTCTCTGCCTTGTGCTCTCTTTGCTCTGCAACACTCTCCCCCTCTTTGTCTCTGTTGTCCCTTGACAGGCTTTACTTCTTGTCTTCAATTTGTTTAAGAGGCCTGAATACACGCAGCCAGCGGTCGAAGCGGCAACAAGAACTGTCAGACAATTGGTTATCTTATCCGAGGTATGTCCTTTGCTTTTGTTTTGCCCCTTGGTATTCCGTATATCACATATCTGGGTTTCTGTATTCAGTTGGGTTGCCACACACGCCACCAGTGACTAAGAATGTGATATTTAGATTTATGCATACTCTTAACTTACCATTCTTTTTTGGTACGACCACCAAAGGTGACACCCATTCCATGTGTTCAATCTCATATATGAATCCAGCTTCTAACAACTTATCTCATTTGAATTACCTGCCCAATGTGCATCACTAAACACTTTGATTCTTCAGGAGTAAAGTGGTCTAATGACAATTCTATGGACAATATGAAAGGTTTCCATTTCACATCTCCTCTCAGACCTATAAGTATTTGTCTTACCAACTTATCCTCTTCAATAGCTTCATCTATTGCTCCCAAGATATCTCCAATATCCTTCATTCTTGCCACATAATCAGAAATTGATTGTGAGCTCTTCTTCTTGAAGGTTGTGAACTCAGCCCATAGTGAGGACTTCCTTGACTTAGTTGTATTTTGAAAATGCTCTTCTAAATCATTCCACACATCTGTTGCACTTTCTAAACCTCTAATATGAGGTAGAAGATAATCATTTACAACCATGTAAATGATGCTCCTAGCTTGGGCATCCTTTTTCATCTAGTTCTTCAAATCTCCAAGCTCTTCCCTAGTTGGAACACTAGGATCTTCAAACTTAGGCTTTTCTTCTTCTCTTGTGATGAATGCCATCAAATCTTTGCTCATGAGGTGTGCCTCCATCCTTCATGGACCAAGCAAGATAGTTCTCCCTATCTAGCTTATCAATCTGCAAGCTTTCTCCCATCTTTGATCTTTATCTTCTACAAGTATTAGGATGAATGAATATACTTTGTACCTTTAATGTAAAGCTTTAGTCTTTCATATCCTTTTGAGCTCAATCTTCACACTTCTTTAGGTTGTCTTCAAAACTTTGATCTTGTTCACCTTCAATTTGAAGAGACTCCAATGTCTGCAATAGTCGGGACTTCCAATGCTCTTTACTTCACTTGATATTGCACCTTTTGCTCTGATACCATTGTTGGAGACCTCTAAATCTCCAAAGACTTGATACTGATTTAAGAGAACCTCTATATCACTTATAGACCAAAAATTACACATATTCCTATTCATGTTACGGTCCATGTTGCACCTACTGAAGAGAAACTCCATTGGGATGGCAGAGATGCTTAGCCACATGCATTGACATATTTGTCTATCAAACATGCTAGTATCCCTCACATTCACTCTTGTAAAATAGAAAAGCATGTGTGGGATACACTTAGCACTTTATTCAAGGAAAGAAATGAGGATCATGTTGCTTACCTCCAAAAATAGTTGGAGAGTGAGCATATGAATGAAGGAGATTCTATGGATAGTTTTTTGGAAAAGATCAAAGATTTGAATGATTAGTTTATGTTTTATGATGAAGTCTTACCAGATAGTTTTCTTATGCAGATTGCTCTTAATGGTCATCCATATTCATATCAAAGATTTCCTTCTACTCTTCGATTGATGACGAAATGCAATCCAAATTCCTTAACATTTGAGAATTTAGTCTCTATTTCTTTTCAAGAAGATCAATCCAAGTAGAACAAGTCTATTATGCATGTTGTAGATCAAGGTTTCTTAGCTATTTAGAAGGGCAAAGGTAAACGGAGCTCATCTACTAGTAAGCCACAATCTTCTAATGCTACACAATCAAAGAAGGAAGACAAAGATGATAAGAAAATGATCATGTCATAAAGAGTTGTCCAAAACTCACTACAAAAGAGGCAAAGAAGAAAGAGGTTGGAATGATTGTTACAGAGACCTCTACACCTAAAACAGAGTCTACTAATCTTGTGCAGAATGAAGAATGGGTGTTTACTATTGTACCCATCTCTCATGAGCATTGTATGTTTCTAGTAGACTCAGATGTTTGGTATCTTGATAGTGGGGCAACCAAACATATTCCCTTGCAATGTAGTTTCTTCAATTCACTTGAGCCTACCCCTATAGAGAATATTGTGACATGCACAAACAACTTCTCATATCCTATAATGGGAGTTGGTAAGATCATTTTGACTACTACTAATGGTAGTTCTTTCAAATTTTTGGATGCTTTATTTGTGCCAAGGATAAAGAAAAATCTATTGTGAATTTTAGCATAAGCAAAAATTGACTTGGTTGTCAAATTTATTGATGACAGATGTATAGTTCATGATCTGTCAAACAACAATCTTATTATTGCTTCTGGCATTTTATGTCGTGGGCTATATAATTTCATAGCCTATGGAAAATCTATGAATGATTCAACATGTGCAACACAAGATTTCAAGGCTATCTTAGATGCAAAGCTTTGGCATGTCTATGCTTTGGTCATCTTAATTATGCTAGTTTGTTATGCATGCACAAATCTGAAATGGAGTTCTATCTGCCCAAACTTGAGGCATTTTTTAAACATGTCTATAAGGGCTATATCTTGGGCAAAATGCAACATTCTTACTTCCCTAAAGATGGCTCAGTTTTAGCTTCTCATAAATTGTAGCTTGTTCATAGTGATGTATGTGGTCCTATGCAAACACTTTCTTTTGGGAACTCCCTTTATTTTGTGACTTTTATTGATGATTTTTCCAGGCATGCATGGGTGTATCCATTGAAAGAAAATTCCAAAGTGCTTAATGCTTCAAATAGTTTTTGGTTATGGTTGAAAATTTGTCAACATGTAAAATTGGCACCCTCCATTCTGATCGAGGGGGGGAATACATGTCTTTTGATTTTACTACATTTATGGTTGAACATGGGATAAAACGTCAGTGTATAGTGTTGTATGTACTTCAACAAAAATAAAATTGTTGAAAGAAAGAATAGGTCTCTCATGGAGATGGCAAGGTGTATGGTCAAAAGTCAAGCTTTACCACATAGTATCTGGCTTGAGATTGTTATGTGTCCCACATATGTACTTAACATGTGTCTCACCAAAGCACTGCAATCTATCACTCCATATGAGGCTTGGCATGGAGTGTCTAACCAGTTTCATCATGGAGTGATCATGGAGTGTCTAACCAGTTTCATCATGGAGTGATTTTTGGAGTGTCTACCAAATTCATCATGGAGTGATCATGATTTAGATGTAGATCACAAAGATGGTTCAGACATGGAAGAAATAGATGGCATGGTACTTGTAATAGATGATGATATTCAAAATGAAGAAAATGATGTATTTTGAATACTTTGGTTAGATTCAAGTGCAAAAACAATGTCTTTATCATAAAATGATGATTCTAGATATTACAAAAAGTGGCTTGTCTATTCAGTGTTTTGTTGATTGAATAGTTCATCGGTAGTGAGCCGCTCAAAAGATGATGATGCCTTTAATAGTCTTCCACATCTATTCTCATATGCATTGAGAGATATTTGTAAATATTTCACTTGATTTTCTAAATCATCAATTCTCTTTTGTTGATCATCAAGTGTTCTTTTTAATCCACGAATTTTTAATCTTTCATTATATAATTCTACTCCTTGTGATGATAAATCATGGATAAGGTTATGTTCTTCAAGTAGCAGAATATAGGGCCACTTTCAAGGAAGAGGGCTTTCATGTCCTTGATTATAAAATTCTACATAATTTTGAGGACGTCCCAAACTATACCAGCATTCTTTAGGTAATCATCTCAATCTCCACGTTGTTGAAGAATATCTTGTTAAAAAACTTCTTGAATGAAATATAGATCTATTTTATTATTATTTGGTAATGATCTTTCAACTTGGACAAAGCGTTGAAGTAAATTTCTTGTAATCTTTTATGTTTTAAGTCAAAAAGCTTTAATGGTGTTGTTTCTTTGGCCCTTCTTGTAACTCGAAAGGAGAACGTCACAAACAAAATGATTTGGACACAACTTTTTAACTTCTTTCATTGATAATGGTTCTCCTTCTAATCCCTTTGGTTCTAAATCTTTGTGGAATAAAAAAGCTAATAGTGATTGCACAAATTGAGCATTCTATTCACACAAAATCCTTTGAGATTCAGCATGATCAACATCATGATTCACATCTACCATTCTTGCCATGTTTTACTTTCAAGTCTGCAAAACAAAAACATTACTTTTACCTCGAATGAATCCATATAATTCAAATAAATCCACATCAATAATTCACTTAATTCAAATGAATCCACATCATTTAATCCTTTTAATTCAAATGAATCCACATAATTCAAATGAATCAACATCATTTAATCCACTTAATTCAAATGAATCCACATCATTTAATCCACTTAATTCAAATGAATCCTCATCATTTACTCCACTTAATTCAAATGAATCCACATCATTTACTCCACTTAATTCAAATCAATCCACATCATTTAACCCACTTAATTCAAATGAATCCACATAATTCAATCCATTTAATTCAAATGAATCCACATACCTTGTATGGATCCATATCATTTAATCCACATAATTCAAATGAATACATATCATTTAATCCACATAATTCATATGAATCCATATCATTCAATACACATAATTCAAATGAATCCACATCATTTAATCCACATAATTCAAATGAATCCACTTCATTTAGTTCACTTAATTCAAATGAACCCACATCATTTTATCCACTTAATTCAAATGAATCCAAATCATTTAGTCCACTTAATTCAAATGAATCCACATCATTTACTCCATATAATTCAAATGAATCCACATCATTTAATCCACTTAATTCAAATGAATCCACATCATTTGATCCACTTAATTCAAATGAATCCACATCATTTAAATAGATAGATAGATATGGTGATAAATAGATTGATAGATATGTATATATGGTGATAAATATATAAATAGATAGAATGGTGGATATATGAATAGAAATATAGATTGATTGATTGATAGATATATAGATAGATAAATATATAGATAGATATATAGTTAAATATCCCTCATAATTACTTCATATCCAAATCTATCATAATCACTTCATATTAAATCCACGTTATCACTTCATGTATCATAAAACATGTCAATTTAAAGAACTTATTATATAACATTAAATAAAAAATTAAATATGATACAATTATAAAAAATATGGATGATTAATAAAAATGTTTCTTGATAAATATTATTTTCAATGTGGTCTTAATCCATCACTAATGGCTATCTTCAAACCATACCAAAGAAGATTAGAGAATACTCTAAGTAATTCATGTGTGTCTACTCTTTTTCGATACATCTCTATCACATGCTAGTTCTAAAGAATATTTGAACTTATAAACCCCATTTCTATTGATGGAGTAAGTATCTAAATCTATGTATTTCAAAATTTGCAAAAGAATTATTGAAAGCATATATGTTTCCAAAATTTTATTGAATGATGGAGGGATATTGGATATGCATTGTGGTGCAATCCACCAATACTTTCAACTCCACTTGTTTCAAGTTGATATTCCAAGATCAAGTAGTTTCGGAAAAAAATTGTGGGCAAATGTGTTGCTCTTCCAAAGTCACATAGTCCAATATCAAAATGCTCACCTTCATAATGAAATAGTATATTGCCTGGATGGAGATCATTATGTGAAATATTACAAGTGTGTAGGAATGACACTATTTACAGCAATCCATTGATTAACTTCCAAATATTCTTCTTCATTGTTGTTGTATCTCCTTGTGTGTCTTTGATACTTTTACTTTGTAGTATGATTAAATACTCTTTTTTTATTTTCTCGAGACACATGTCCAAGGTACCACCACTCCATAATCTGAAAATGAGGCATGGGTTTTTACTATGATGTCTAGCTAATGCAAGTGGACTGATTATTCCACTATGCATAACAGGTAAAATGGTGGCCTCATTCATAGATTCATTCTCTCGTCTGTAAGTCACCACCATGTAATTTATATAATTTTGCTACAAAAATTTCATTGATGAATCTCAAGTGGGTTATCTTGACTTTATGGACCATTCCATATTGTCCGTGCCCCACAAGAGCTTCATCTTCAAAATGAATAGATGAATATGGGAGCAAACTTAGGTTATTGGATGTTTGATCTCTCATATTCACATGTATATCTTTTGCATATGAATCTACTATTGTTGCTATTGTTGGTCTCTCTGTATGTTCAGTAGTGCCAAGCCTCACTCTCTTTCCTCTCTTCATTGTTTAGTAATGTAAATTGACAAATTTGATTTTGTCAATAAATATCAGAATTGTTGTGATATCAAATGCCAATGGTTTTACTAATTTTACTATTTTCCAAAGATGCAAGTGATCTCTTTGGAAATTTGTTCATCTAGTACTTGTGTTCCTCTTGATATGCTTTCCAATTTATGTTCAATAGCGATGTATGTGTTTCTATATAGTTGTTTGATGAAATCCTTGTAATTTGATATATCCATTGTTATTATGATCTGGTCTTCTCACATTTCATACGTGTATGAGTAGACAAACTCTTCCAAAAACTTTCACTCGTGCTTATTTATTTTACTTGTCATCTGTGCAAATGTAAAACTTAGACTTTCAATTAAAATTAAAATTTTTATTGATATTTAATCTTTTAAACACTAATCTAATTCATAAAAGAAGTAATAAAAAATAAGACTCATAAATAAAATGATATATACTTATATACATTTTAAGTACACATATAAATAGATAAATTCAAATGATCTCTTTCTTGCCTTCATCCTGAAATGTGATAAAAATCAGTTAGTTCAACACAAACTTCTGTAATCTGAGTTAAAACATCAACCAATGGATTTTCAGAATTTACTAAATTTTGTTAAAATGAAATGAATTCACATTCCTTTTTATAAATGTGGGTACAATGCAATAGAAAAATCAAAATATAAATTTAGAAGCAATGATGCTTGCAGGAATCTACTTTGGCATCAAACTCATGTTGGAGCAAAGCAATCCCTAATTGGTGATTATGAAGAACTTAGAGCAAGTTAGAAAAAAAAATGAAGTCAAAGAAGTCACTTGAGAAAGTGAAGAGATCTCATAAATGTAGTTTGTATACATAATGTACATTATAGATGGAAATTCTTGTACTATGAGTATAGATGGTCTTTAGAATGATAAGGAGTAATGTAATAGACACGGGATGAGTCTAGAATCGTATGTATATAAGTCAATAATGTAAAGAAATGAGAGAGAGAGAGAGTCATTAGAAGCCAAGTGTCCATGAGATAGCTGTGTAGAGAGTCATCTTTAGGAGTTAGCATCGAGTCTTTCTCTGATTTCTCTCTGGATCAAGAAATCTTTTGTACACATCTAATATAGAAGCTAATAAAGCTATGTTCAAAGTTTCATGATCTTATCCCTTTCAGGTTGTGTGTATGATCAATAGGAACATGTATATGTAAATTCTGCAGGTAGACCTCTCAGAGTCACGCACTTTTTTGTGTCCATGTTTTGCTTGGATCTCAGTGTACAGTGTGAAGTTTTTGATGACTGAGCATTCAACATCTAAGTTAGAAGGTAAGGAAGCTATGACTAAAAACATTTAGCAAAATGGGACTTGTGATGTGAGAAATCAACCTTAGAAGTTGACTATGTCAAAGTCGCTTGTTCAGGAAGACAGTTTCTGACATACCTTTGATCTTAAAGATCAAATTAAAGTTTTAATGAGCTAATGGATGATATGATTGTGCAAAGGTATCATGGAGGTATTTATATCATTAGATTGAAGAAATGTGAAGATATGTGCAGGTAATGAAGTTAATCTCTAAAGCAGACTTCTTGAAGAAGAAGAAATTTCACTCAGAGAAGTGATTCTGAATGATTTTGTAAATCAAGGTAACATTTGTTTAAAGTTTGGTCTATAACTGATATAGAGGTGCTCTTAAATCAGTATAGATCAAGTCTTTGGAGGTTTAGAGGTCTCCAACAATGGTATCAGAGCAAAATGTGCAATATAAAGTGAAGTAAAGAGCATTGTAAGTCTCGACTATTGCAGACATTGGAGTCTCTTCAAATTGAAGGTGAACAAGATCAAATTTTTGAAGACAACCTAAAGAGTGTGAAGATTAAGCTCAAAAGGATCTAAAAGACTGAAGCTTTACATTAAAGGTGCAAAGTATATTAATTCATCATAATACTTGCAGCACATAAAGATCAAAGATGGGAGAAAGCTTGCAGATTGATAAGCTAGATAGGAAGAACTATCCCGCTTGGTCCATGAGGATGGAGGCACACCTCATGAGCAAGGATTTGATCGCATTCATCACAAGAGAAGAAGAAATGCCTGAGTTTGAAGATCCTAGTGTTCAAACTAGGGAAAAGCTTGCAAATTTGAAGAATTGGATGAAAAAGGATGCTCAAGCTAGGAGCATCATTTACATGGTTGTAAATGATTATCTTCTACCTCATATTAGAGGTTTACAAAGTGCAAAAAATGTGTGGAATGCTTTAGAAGAGCATTTTCAAAATACAACTAAGTCAAGGAAGTCCTCACTATGGGTTGAGTTCACAACCTTCAAGAAGAAGAGCTCACAATCAATTTCTGATTATGTGGCAAGAATGAAGGATATTGGAGATAGCTTGGGAGCAGTAGATGAAGATATTGAAGATGATAATTTTGTAAGACAAATACTTACAGGCTGAGAGGAGATGAGCAATGGAAACCCTTCATGTTGTCCATAGAATTATCATTAGATCACTTTACTCCTGATCTTAATCAATTGCTAGGACACATGCTAACTTTTGAGCAGGACATTAAGGGAGATAATGATAGGAGTGCAAGTCAAGTTATGTACTCCAAGGATAAGAAGAAGAATGGCAAAGGAAAATAGTCAATCTAATTTCACAAGAGGAAAGATGAATTCAAGCAGTAAAGGAAGAGGAGGTAAGAATAAAGATAATGTTAGAGCTTGTTGGATTTGTGGCAGAACAAATCATTTGGCAAATGATTGTTGGTATAACAATCAAAATGGTGGAAGTCATAATCAGAGTTTCAATCAAAGAGGTAGAGGAGGTAGAAATGAAAGACGTCACTTTAGAGGAAGAGGTGGTAAGACCTCATATGCTAGAGGAGGTGGAAGAAGCTTTCAACCTCAGTCGTACAATAACAACTATTATAATTATGCATCAGATCAGAAGGATGATGTGACTCTCATCTTGAATGCAACACATGAAGCAATAGGAGAAGATCAAAGGGTATTCTATATTGACTCAAGATGTAGCAATCATCTGAGTGGAAACATATCATTGATGACTGATATGGAAGCAAAGGTGAATGGGCATACAGTTCAAACACGAGATAATACCAAGCTTAAAGTGGAAAGTATTGGAGTAGTGAAGACAAAGAGTGGAATCACACTCTTAAGCAAGGTACTTTATGTTCCTACTATTCCTAAAAACTTGATAAGTGTAGGACAAATTGTGGAGAAGGGATATGAGGTCAGATTCACAGATGATGGTGTTTATGTGCAAGATCCAAATTAGGGATATAGAAGCATCATTGCAGGTAAAAAAGAAGGAAGACTTTTTACTTTCAAGGTCCAAGGTAATGTGGGACATGCATTGTTTACTTATGGAAGTCAAAAGATGTCTGAGTTAGACCTATGGCATAAAAGGTTAGGTTGTTTCAATGAGAAAGCCATAAAAGAAATTTCAAAGAATGATGTAGTGCTTGGATTGCCAAATGTTGAAGGTCAACACATGGTATACAAGTGTGAAGCTTGTCAATTAGGTAAATCACACAAAAGTTCCTACAATAAACAAGGATACAAGTATTCAAATATGCTTGAATTGGTTCATACAAATGTGTGGGGTCCTTCAAGGGACTATAGCATAAATGGATCCAGATATTATGTGTTGTTTGTTGATGATGCAACAAGATGGATTACACTTTATGTAATCAAGGAGAAGTCTGAAGTGTTCAAGGCATTCAAACATTATCATGCTTATGCAGAAAGGATTACAGGAAAAAAGCTCAAGAGGTTGAGATCAGATGGAGGGGGAGAATATTTTTCTAAAGAGTTTGATGACTATTTGTGGAATGCATGTATAAAAAGAGAAGTAACTTGCAGGTATTCCCCTCAACAAAATGGAGCTGCAGAAAGAAGAAATAGAACTATTGTAGAGTTTGCAAGATCAATGATGAAAGAGAAGAATTGTCCAAACTACTTGTGGGTAGAAGCTATCAACACTGCAACATACCTTGTGAATAGGTTACCCTGCAAAGCTTTGGATGGTAGAACACCTTATGAAGCATGGTGGGGTAAGAAACCTACTCTTGATCATTGTAAGGTATTTGGATGTTTGGCATATGCTTATGTTCCTTCACAATTAAGACATAAGCTAGATCCCAAAGTAGAGAAGTATGTGTTTATTGGGTATGATGATAGACAGATGGGTTATAGATTGTGGAGTCCATCTACAAAGCAATTCCTTGTTACAAAAGATGTTACATTTGATGAGCAAATCACATGGTATATAGGGTCAACAAATGATTATGCAGATGTTGAAGAAATACAAAGGAAAAGGAAGACAAAAGTAGAGGTGTATGAAGAAGATATTATGATGACAATTGTAAAAGTAATTTGCGGGGCAATGATGAAAATAGGCCAAGATTTGATCCAGAGTCAAATGTGGCTGAGACTTCAAGAAGTGCAGAGATCAGAAGATCTTTGAGAGAAAGAAAAGAACCTATCATGTATAGCTATGATACATGTTTCTTAACAACAAAAGATTATGCCTATATTGTGAAGACAGAAGAAGATCCAACCACATATGAAGAAGCTAAAGGTAAAAAAGGTTGGGAGAAGGCAATGCAAGAAGGGTATGATGCTCTACTTGAGAATGAGACATGAGAATTGGTGCCAAGACCAAAGAATCAGAAGGTGATTGGATGTAAGTGGGTGTATAAGACAAAGAGGTTTGCAAATGGTGAGGTGTCTAGATACAAAGCTAGACTTATGGTTAAAGGTTATGCCCAAACTTATGGGGTAGATTATGATGAAACCTTTAGTCCAGTTGCTAAGATGTCTACAATCAGAGCTCTAATTGCTATTGATACTTGTAAAGGATGGAAGTTGTCACAATTGGATGTGAAGAATGCATTTCTGAATGGATATATTGTAGATGAAGTATACATGGAGCAACCAGAGGGTTTCATGGATTCAATTGGATTAGACTATGTACGTAAGTGTTGCTCTAGCACAATGGTGAGAACCACGTTAAGAAGCTCCACCTCCTTAATGTCAATCCGCGGAAGAGATAGGAGTGATATGAAGATCGTGAATGTGAGATGAAGTGAGAGTGAAGGTGAGAAGCATAGAAATGCACACACACATACACACACACTACGAAGAGACAAGCAAGACATAATGGAAGGGGAGAATTCAACTCTATTACTCAAGAACACTATTACAAGCTCAAAAGAACTCTAACCTCAAACAAGCTCACCTCAAAAATGAGCTCTCTAGCTCTTTTTATAGTTTCTAGACTAGTTTTGACTGGTTTCACATCTAGTGACCGGCATAGTTAAAAATTAGGTCCTAGATGTTATTTGGAAGGGTAAACGGTATCTAAAAATAACGAAAATTGGTATGCGCATTCTACCTAAGCTCCTCAAGCTTGAGGACTCCTCGGCTTGCACAAAATGGAGCTATGGATTACAAAATGGGGTTTTCTATGTTACATATGTTACAATTAGTGATAAAAATCACTGTTGAATGTTTGAAGAAATAATAAGAAACATATTTGTTTGAAAAATTGATCCGACTGGCTCCCTGCTCCGTCGTTACATACTTCCGTGGCGTCTGTGCCTCTGGCTGCTTCCAACACCCCCCTCCCTCTCGCTTCTGTCGTCCTTGACAGAACCTTGTTGTGAGGTCTGCCGGATGTAGTTTTGTAGGAGGTCGTGAGCGAGGGTGTGCTCAGATACGCGAATGCCTCGGGCTAGGTCTGCCTCGAGCTTCTCCCAATTAACTGGTTGTGGTTCATCTGATGGTGGGAGTCTGTAATGCATGGAATACACCAACTGTTCACAGGAAAATAATTGCAATAAGTGGGTCGGCCTACTGATGAACACTTCGGAGTGATATTCCCAGAAACCGGTGGTGAACATTTCTTCGAATGTTTGCTTGTAGCACGCCGGTAGGTACTTGACTCTGCAATGCCAGGCATAACACACCCATAGCGATGGCGTCGTACTCATGTCATATGCAAGATCCAAGTTGCCATGCTCAAAGCCCGGGGTATTAACATGTGGTGCTTTGACTCGCCGGAAGACTTTAAATATCATTTGCATCATGTCAAATATCTTGATAGTCATATGCGCTGCTATATCATCCATATATCTCAAGCAAGGGAGCCAGTGACGAATCGTTGCCATCATGTAGCCAATTGTCGGTGGTCCTGTAGGTGGCCTGAAATATGGGTAGTTCAACCAGTCCTGGCACTGCTTATTGTTTTGTACTTTGATAGCGAATGTAGTCCAGGAGCGGCGACGTGGCACTGGTCCCCAACATGGGTTGTAATTTAAATGTAAAGGTGCCTTAACCCATGTGCTCATCATTTCAGGGTACTGCTGTAGTAAATTTTTTCGCCACTCTGGTTGATAGATCTCTCCTTGCTGCGCATCTAGTGGCAAATCGTCTTCCTCGAACTGAGTCGCATGTGATGGTTTCTTACCTGTCTCTTTCTCAATGGCTAACTGGTATTCGGCCATTAACATGAAATATGGTTTATACTGAAGCTCATGCCCGGATATGTACCTGCGTGGGGCCAATTGAGCAAAGTAGGGGGATTGCAAAATTCTTTCTTCGATCATGGCCATAGCATGTAGCTAGGCCTCGACTCTGGCTGAGTGGGTTCTGCCCATTTCCTCCACAGTCTTCATCCACGCGGGGGTCGGAAGTTCGTACGTCATCTGGCCTTCAGCCGTGACACGTCCGCCTGGGATGGGTTGTGGCTCGTACGCTTCTTCAAATGTTTCCTCCACCGGGATGGTGACCGTTTCTTCCTCAGCTGGAAGCTCAGGTGGGGAATCTGGCCTTGGTGGCGCGTCATATACTGCAATCCTTGCTTCAAGGGTCGATACCTGGGCCCGTAATGAGTTGAGTTCCTCTAGGAGGTCAGGAGAGGGGTCCACAGGTGCTAGTAATTCTGCTGCTACTTGTACTTGTTGTGTTGTCGGTTCTCTGAGCTGTAGTAGCTTGTGATCTTCCTTTAACTTCTGATGCTCTTCGTTCATCCGATCATAGTCCTCGAGCAGTCTAACATGGTCTTCTAGCAACAGCTTCATTGCTTCAGATGGGATTGCCTTGAATCTGCTAGGACTTAAGGGTTGTTCTGGATGGTCCAATGCCGCTTCCAAATTCTCTTTATTCTGCTCTTGGAGTCTCTGGTTCTCCTCTTTTGTTGCGGCTAGGTGTCTTCTTAGTAAGCCCATGTTTCGTGTTAGCGTTGCATTTCGGACTGTCTGGGCTCTTAATAAATTATCCAAGTCAGCAGTGGCTTCCTTGGTCTTTTCTTCGCTTTCTATTTCTAATTTATGATAGGCCTCGCGTAATTCTTGGTAGCGGGTGTTCAGAGAGGCATTCTCAATGGACAATAAGTTAAGCTGCGACTGTAAGTCATTGGTGGTCCTCTGCAGCTGCTGGTAATTATCACCAAGAGATGTGAACTCATCTCTTACTTGCGTCATACACATGAACATCTGATGGAATGCATTATCTACAGTGGGTGATAGTATTAATGGGGTGTTAAATGAAGATGCAGTTGGTGTAGATGCAACGGGAATGGGGAATGGGGATGGGAAGGTGGATGATGTAGTGATTGTTGAAAATTGGGATGTGCCTAAAAATGTTTGTGCCGTGAGTGAAGGTAGTGATGGTGCAGTGGGTGGTGAGATGTCCATGTCAGTGGACGTATCTAGTGCGGTGACCGTGAATATGGGTGTGATCGTGGGTGCTCGTGCTGGTGTAAATACGGGATTTACAAAGGTTGAGGGGTAATTTATAGGGGGGCTGGCTGGAGCAGCTTGGTGGAAAGGGGAAAGAGGGGTTACAGTGGGTCGGGGAGGTGAGACGGGGGAGAAGGTTAATGGCGGGGGGAATGGGAAAAGGGGTCTTGGAGTTGTGGGGAAAGATCGAAAAGATTGATGAAGGAATGGGTTGGATAGAAAGGTGGGTGTGGGAAGGGGTAGATTAGGGTTAATGGGTGCGGGAATTGTGGGGTGAGTGGTCGTAAAGACGATTTCTGCAACACCACCGGCAAATGAAGATGTGGGTCTGGGGGAAGGAGGGTGAAGAGGGGAGGCTGGATGGACGGGTGGTGAGAGAGGAGCGGTTGGGGTGGTCGGTACTTCAGTGACTACTGAGGTAGGTACAGTTGTAGCGCGGGGTGGGGAATCTACAATGATGGTTTCTACGGCCAATGAACTTTCGGGGACGAGGCGTGCCTCCCTGGCTTGTTCTGAAGATTGTGCTCCGATTGGTACACGAATGTATTCGCCGGGCTTTGAAAGTAGTCGTACTCTGCGGGGGTCAAACTGTGGCAGTGGCTTTCGTTGCAAGTACCTGAGTGCCTCGTTGGAGCCTACTGATTGGACTAATTCTTTGAATCCTTTGATATATGCGTCTTCGAATCCGCCTGTGACAAGTTCTTGTTCTATTATTTTTTGGCTCTCTTCCTCTGTCAGCTTCTTGCGTGCCCAAACTTTTTCCATAGTTCTATACAGCTTCTTGATAGCTAGAGTGTAAGCTGCTGCTTCGTAAGTTTCATCTTCATGGGTACTTGTGTCGCCATGTGTGTCTGTTTGTTGGCGTTGGCCATCTGTCTGTTCATGCTCTTGGGATTCATGTGTTCCCTGGCTAGCTTCGTCGTCTCCTTCGTCGTCATCTGTTGCTGTCCTTTCGTCATCAGAGCTGGACACCACCTGTCCTTGTGGCTGATCCCTGGGTGTGGTAGGGTAGCTAGGCCTTTCAAATTCTTGAGAAAACATTTGCCCTTCTGAAAACTGGAACTCATTGGAGAATGCATCGGGCATCTCAAAATCAAACGTTTGGTCTAGTGGCTCTGCTTGTCCTGGTTCTAAATGCGGTATTGGAAAAGAGAAAGCTTCCGCACCGATAGTGGTGGGAAGTTCAGCTGCTGTGGTGATAGGTTCTGTGGTTGTGGCTGCTTGGGGTGCGACAGTACTGGTGGTGCCCTCCGTTACCACTGGTCTAGATAACCTTATGCGAATAGGTTGTACTGTGGGAGTGGCTGCTGTTGGTGACTGCGCTGGAGATGGTTGTGGAGAGGGTGATTCTGGGACTTGTAGGCACGGGATAGTACCTCTCATCCGCTTTCCGGCTCTGCCTTTGCTAGACTTTCTAGCCTTCCTAGTGGTCCCTTTGAATGCTTTCAGTTCCTCACTGGTCATGGCACGCTCTATGGGTAAATCATATGCCAAGCACATATATATGATCCTGGTGAGGGCGCAACACCCATTGATTACCTTTTTTCGCTCCCACCGATGTTGTGCCAAATAGAGCTGATCAATGATCCAGCTAGCTAGATCAACCGTTTGCGGTCCAGTACATGCTAAGTACAATCCAAACCAGATTCTCTTGTGGGGCATGGTAAAATGATCCTGAGCTGGGAAAGCAAAATGCTGCATGCATATCCATAATGGCTTAGAGAGCTCAGGTGTTATAGCAGAAATATCCTCCCACTTAGTTACGTCACCACGCTTCATCTGCTCTGGGACTAGCCGTTCTTTCTCTGTTGGAGTGTGTGTTCCATGTATTTTGATGGCAGCTCTGATTAAATCCTTCGAAAGATAAAATCTTTTGTAAGGTGGATCATCCACTAAAGAAGGCAAAATAAAGGTTCCTGGGATGTCCTTATTCTCTGAGGCCAGCAAAGTGGTGATTAAGTAATAACACCTATAAAAGTCAGGTTTGGGCAGAGGATCACTGAAATACTCCGTGAAGCCGGCTCTGGCCCAAACATGAGTTAAGTCCTGGGTGTTCTGTAGGCCTTCGAATTCGCTTGAGAAGAATTGATACTTGCCCCATGTGCGGTCATCAAATGTCATATTTGCTTCAAAAATGAAGTCGGCATCGGCTAATGGTCCTACTAGGCCTTGGAACCAGTGAGAGTTACGGTGTATCTTCTCTGTGTATCCCATAGGTGGGTTATCGATTGGCATGGGTCCCGGAGATCCTTGGAACTCTGGCGGTGGAGCGGTCGGGTGGGATTCTGCTCGTAAAACATTGAGGGGCACCGCAGCTACGCTGGGGCCTGCTTCCGATGGTCCTGCTTCGGTTTGCATGATGACTGATGAGCTAATGGAAAAGATCTGCTACAAAAGATTAACACATTAGTATGGAAATTAATTATGATCCCATTAAGGTGAGACCGCAATCCCTTTCCATGACCGATGTGTAATCCGTGTAGCCAAGTGTCGTGAAGTGATTGATGCAATGATTATTTGCAAAACTAATGCAGGTCTCTAGACACCTACATGGTTCAGATTATGCATACAATTCTTGATGAGCTTTTATTATGCATGATGTGGGGTTTGGGTGTATGAATTTATACAAGGTTTGGTTGAAGGTGAATTAGTACAAGGGTGGAGTTTAAACGGGGTGGGAGAATCGTTAGATAATGGGGTACAAGAAGTCGTTTGGATACGTTTCGATATCCATTTCCTAAGAGTCTTTGAGTGGGTGGTATGTTTCTGCTGAGGTACAGAAAGTGGTATCGGGTTTGGTGGTATTGAAGGATGAAAAGATTTTTGAGGGGTATATATTACATGGCTAGAGGGTTGGGCTATAATACATTGTTTGGGTACCCAAATCTGCATGGGTGTGGGTCGATTGATAAGATACTTCTTGGCGATCCAAATCTGTCGAGTACTTGTAGAAGAAGATCGAGGGGACTTTGAATACTGACTCTGCTTCTGTTGCAACTTTATCCTGTTCTCGTCTCCAGTGTTGCCAATAGCCTGTGGTTGCTGTCCTTTTGGCACCCATATTTGTTTCGTGCCACTTGTTCTGTGATGTTGATACTTCTGCTTTCCTTGCCTTGCCTGGTGTTGTCGTCGGTCTGGGTTCCTCTGTTGTGGTTGACTCCTTCGTGGTTGGGTTTGAGAGGTCCATTGGACGCTCTGCTTTGGAAAAGAAGGGAGATCCAACACTTGCGTGACCTGCCCATTAGGAAGTGATTTGTTATTTATCTTTAATCTAGGCCAGTCCGCAGCAAGTTTGGAAGGATGAGCACCGCAGGGTGTCGTGCTCATTTGGCCGCTGATGCAACCCACCTGACCGCTGATTGTATTCAACTGCCCTAGCGGTTGGGTAGCTGCCCCTTCTAGTTTGCAGGAAGCCCCAGGGAAGATCTCCTGTCGTCCTTCTGATTGACAATTGTCCCTAGCCAAGCCCGAGTGGGTTGGAGTAGACGTAATGTGACTAGTCTGACCCAAGATCTTCCGGTCTTCCGTCGCATGCGTTTCGTAGGGTCTAGGGTTACAAACCTCAGGCGGAATGCCGTTAGGGAAGTCAAGCGGTATCACTCGCTTCTGTTCTAAGGTTCAATCTGTAAGGAGCCTTGTCTAAGATTTAGGTCCACTGAGTGATCGTATAGCCAATCTTGGCCAAGGATTAGGGGTTCTATCAGGTCGTCATCATGGAACACTAGTAGCTTCGCTGTCATGGTCACATCCTTAATGAGGATAGGAAGGTCCACCTCACCCATGCAAGGGGTTTCCATGCCTCCTAGCCCTATGAGGTATGCCTCAATTGGCCGCATTTCTATTCCTGAATCCTTATAGTGGGACCATCTAATCGCACTAGTCGCAGCACCTGAGTCAATTAAAGCCCTGAGCTCTTGGCAAGGGTTGCCGTGCTCTAACCTGACTGTAATGAATGGTCTCCTGTCCACTATACTAGGATGAGTGGTTGACTTTACTTGACACATAGCCATGGGATATCTGGGTGTAATTTCCAGATGGTTATAATGTTCTCTCCCTAGTCCTTGTCTTCTTAACTTCATGCGTTTAATGCATTCTATTGCTTCTGCCTGAGCTTCCGCTCGTATTCTATTTTCTTCCTCCTTACGCTTCTTTGCCAACGTGAGTCGTCTAAGCATATCCTCAGTAAGAGGTTCCTGATATAGCCTGACTCTACAGCCACTAATATAATTAGGCATTATATCTCCTTCTAAGGTGGCTAACTATACTGCTCCACTTGTTGAGAGTCTGTTAATGATCATAGGTCCATAACCTCGCTTTTCTAACTTACGTGCGTGTTGCTTTAGCGTATATACTAGAACTAGATCTCCTTCTTTTAAGCCTTTATCCTTCACATGTGCATCAAAATATGCTTTCTGTCGCTTCTTCGCTGCATATATTCCTGCTGCTGCCTTTAGCCTGGTTTCTCCTAATCGTTCCAAGTCCATTATTCTTGCTGATAATTCATGGCCGGTCCACTGATGTTCTTGTGCAACCTTAAGGGTCGGTATCAAGAAGTCCAAAGGAAGCACTGCATTCTGACCAAAAACCATCTGAAAGGGAGTTGCATTGAGTACGGTCTTGTAGGCCACTCGATATGCCCAAACAACATGGTGTAACTGTTTGTCCCAATCTGAACGTTTGTTGTTCACGAGTTTCGTCAGTATGTTACAAAGGATCTTATTAGTGCTTTCAGCCTGACCATTGGCCTGAGGATGATATGGTGCGGATTTCTTGTGAATCACCATAAAATCCTGTAACAAATATTCAATGACTTGGTTTAGAAAGTGAGTTCCACGATCGCTCACTAACTCTATAGGCAGTCCATATCTTGTAAAGACATTTTCAAATAAGAATTTTGCAGTTGTGTGTGCATTATTCTTTTTTGTGGCTTTTGCCTCTACCCATTTCGTAAGATAATCTGTGGCAACAATAATGTATTCTGCATGTGTACCTTTTGCAGGGGGGTTAATGGGTCCTACAAAGTCTATACCCCACTTAGAAAATGCACGTCCGCCCATCATGGGTTTCAATGGCATTTCGTCTCTGCGAGTAGGAAACTGAGTTCTTTGGCACACATCACATCTCTTTACATAGGTATGAGCATCCATGTGAAGAGTGGGCCACCATAATCCTGCAAAGAGGATGGCTTTGATTATCCTATCGGGTTCAAAATGACCTCCTGCAACACCTTGGTGTGCAGTCTCTAGTATGCTCAGATAATCGCTCTCATGAACACATTGTCTTAGATATCCATCTCGTCCTCTTTGGTATAGGTTATTGCCAATAAGTGAATAGTATGTAGGATGCTCTACTGGCGGTCTTTCACAACAAACATGGCATTCTTTACACAACTTGTAGACATCTGCTTCCATCGTAGGCCAATATACTCCTAGTCTATGCAGAGTCTGTAATGTTCGATGTTTTGAATGATGTTGCTTTAATGCACCTACATGTGCTAATTGCAACCAATTCGCATGTTCTGATTCATCTACACAACAAGCAAGAATCTTTTGATTATCCTGTTTATATATGCTTCCTGCCATTATTTGGTATCTCTGAGATTCGGTAATCTCTCCTTCTTTGATCTTTATCCTAGGATTCTTGGGTCCATATGTCAGAATAGGGACTATAGGCTTAGCCCATTCTGGTGCTATCTCAAGGTTAAACAAATATGCATCTGGTAGATCATCCGCTACTCCTTGAGGAGCTTCTCCTGAGGTTAATCTCGAAAGGTGGTCAGCTCTAAGATGTGTCTTTCCTTTCCTGACTACTACTTCAAAATCATACTCCATGAGTAATAGAAACCAACGTATCAGTCGTCCTGTGTTACATGGTTTGTTGACTAAGTACAATAGTGCTTGATGATCTGTAAAGAACTTGAACTTGTTTGCCAACAAATAGTGCCTAAACTTCTTTACTACGTAGATCATCCCTAATCCTTCTCGTTCCGTCGTGGTGTAATTTCTTTCTGCTGCGTTCAATTGTCTACTCGCGTAAGCTATGGGGAGATCTATGTTACCTTCATTCGTGGGTTGTGCTAACACGCATCCTATGGCATAATTGGATGCATCCACATGTACATGGAATGGCTTACTCCAATCTGGGGTAGTCAATATAGGTGCTGAGCACAAGTGTCGTTTGAGTTCATTGAATGAATTTTCACATTCATCTGTCCATTCAAAATTGGTTAAAAGAGAGTACAAAGGCTTGGCTATTATTGCATACATGTGTATGAATCTCCTATAATATCCACAATGACCCATAAATGCTTGTACCTCTTTGATGTTCGTCGGCCTAGGTAGATCTGCAATTACTTTCACCTTTTCTTCATCCGTAGAGATTCCATTTTTTGACACAATGTGTCCTAGAATTTTGCCTTGTCTGACCATGAAAACGCATTTTTCTGGGTTCAAACAAACCTGATATTCTCGACATTTGTCAAATATTTGTCTTAACTCTGGGATATGTGTCTGTCTTACATTTGAATGTGCGCATAAGTCATCGACATAAACTTCCAAGCTCTTGCGTAAGAATTCCTTAAAAACATGACACATGAGTCGCTGGAAAGTGGCGGGTGCATTTGTTAAGCCAAATGGCATCACAAGAAATGTAAATATGTCCCATTCAGTGGCAAATGCCGTCTTGTGTTGGTCCTCTGGAGCAATGGCTACTTGATTATAGCCTGAAAATCCATCAAGAAAGCTGTAAACTTCCTTGCCCGCAACTCTTTCCAATAGATGTTCTGTGATAGGAAGAGGATAACTATCTCTAATCGTTGCGGCATTAACTTTTTTAAGGTTAATACACACACGCAATTTTCCATTCTTCTTGGGCACAACCACAATGGGGGATACCCATTCGGTATGCTCAATTTCGTAAATGAATCCTGCTTCTATCAAGCGATCTATCTCCTCTTTAATCTTCGCAGCGTAGTTATCATTATACGTGTACGGTTTCTGTTTTGTCGGTTTTGCATCTGGAGTCATAGGGATTCTATGAGAACATATATCTGGATCTACTCCTTTCAAATCTTTTTAACTCCACGCAAAAACATCTCTATATTCACGCAATAGGGCAACTAGCTCTTCTTCTTCTTCTTCAGTTGTCAAATCATGCCCTATGTATGTACATTTTTCTTCTTCTCCTTCTATGGCAACTATTATTTTCTTGGTTTTCTCTCGGTTATCATATACTTGTCTGTCATTCGCCTTTCTATTGGGCATTCGTACCATGATTCTTCTATCTTCGATTTCATATTTCTCGAAATTCTCGGGTACTTCAAATAAAGATTCTTCTTTTTCTGTCGTGGTTTCTTTCTTCTTTCTTTTCTTGCCTTCACTCTTGCTATTCACTTGAGTGGCTAACCTCACCTCATTCGTAATTTCCTCGTGTCTCTGAGTGTGAGTCTCTACCTCGTGAAAATATTCTTCCTCTGATGCAAAGGGTGGGTCCATGATGATTGATTCTAAATCAAAATCGCTTGCATCCTCAAATGCATCAGTGTTAGGTTCACATTCTTCTAAAATTGCATCGCCCATGATTGGCTCTATCGCGAAAACTGAAATGTCATAGCCATCCTCGTCACAGTGGGGTGTCCATTGTTCTTCATTGATGGCTACATCCATGGTTGCTAGGACTTCTGCCCAACCATGGGGTTCAAACTCTTCATCTGGGAATACTACAGGTGCGTAGGCTGGATCTTGAAGGGTTCGTGGATGTTGTTCTGCACCTAAGGTCCTTGCTTCTAATCTTTCTTCCTCTTGTTTTGCAACTTTACACATCCATAAATGAGTATCCTCATGCAACCAAGAAGGATCTGATTCTAATGAGTGCACGGATTCTGTTTCTACTGGTGTCTTATGGATGGTATTCCATTGTATTGGGGGTACGTCTCTATGTGAATAGTCTTTAAGATTGACTTTGGTAGTCACCCCTAAATGTTGCAAGTACAAAGAATTAGTTCCCCAATCTTGTACAATTTGCAACTGACGCATGAATGGTCGTCCCAATATCATCTCATAAGCATGATTTTTTGCAAAGTCACAAATGGCGAAAGTATGCTCAAATTCTACACCACAAGTGGTGAGAGATATGCCTTCTAGTAAGCCTAATGGTTTTTCTATGTGTCCATCAGCCATTTGTAGCTTCATCCTGGTAGGTCGTAATGCTGGCTTACCCCAACGTTTCCATAAAGCGGTGGTAGCAATGGCTACTCCGGCTCCTGAATCTAAGATGGCTTTCGTGGTGTAGCCCTGATGGGTTATCGGAAGATAAGTGTTACCTTCCTCTCCTTCGCTTACATCTCCAATCTTTTCTACGGGTATCTCTGGTACCTTATTTTGTGATCCTATTTGTGAGGGAGTAGTAGCAAGCTCGGGGAATTGATTTGCTACATGTTTCCACAGTTCTGGTTTTACCTTTAACAACTCCTCTAGAGTGAGATTACACTGTACTTTGGTATTCTTGATCACTTCCGTGTTTCTAGGGATTACTGATTCTTCATTCCTCACTATTATCGTGGGTGCTCTCATACTAATAGACTTTGCTTCCCAAGGTCCTGTGAACTGAGGTAATTCTTGTAAAGAATTAGATTCAAATCTTGTGTGTTCACTCAGTTGTTCTTCCTCTACATCATCGTATATAGAGGGAATGTCTTGGGGAAATTGTTCCTGCAAGTCATCTATTTCTTGAATAGGAGGATGGGTCCCTTGTTCCTTTCTCCACTTCTCTTCTTGTATTTCTCTCAAAAATTCGTGTGAGTATTTATGTATGGAAGACAGGCTGTCTTGACTTTCTGTGTTGGGTGCTTGAGACAGGGATGGTGCGTTCCTTTCCTGTGTCTCTGGGACAATAGGGTTCCTAGGCTGATCCTTTTTCTCTTTACTTTCTATCAAGTATTCTAGCCTCTCCATTAGTCCTTGAAAATGCAATTCCGGTTTTGCCATGTTATTCCAATTAAGGTATCTAGAGGCTTCGAACAAAGCTTGTGCTAGTTCTACCATTTTCATGCAAAGTTTAGTTCTCTCAATTTCTAGATCAGCTCGAGGGTAGTTTTTGCTCATTTCAGCTACTTGAGGTCCCTCCTTTAATCTAGCTTGATATGCACGAAACATCATGTCTAGATTTTCTGGTATGGGTTCCGCTAAAAATGATCCTGATTTTTGAGCTGGATTCTCTTGATTCAAGTCCTGTGAAGTCAATTCTTGGATTTTGGCTCTAGATTCCTTCAAACTTCCTTCCAACTCACTTATCTTTTTACTCCATTTTCTCTTTATCCTTTCTCTAGAATCTTTCCAAGATTTTGTCTTTTTACTGCTAGATTCTGCAATTTCACTGGTTCCGGCTACTTTCTCCTGATTAAGCTTTTGGTTCTGTAAGAGCGCCTGGGCTCTTGTTATAGCTTGGATTGGCACGTATGTAGGGTTGGATCCATCTGCGTTATTTACAATACCTATCACGTTGATCGGTGTCACATTCGAAGCATTAACAGGATTCTTAGGACAATCTTTGATTATGTGCTCCTTGCCACAATCAGCACAAAAGCCTTGGATGTTATAGTACTGTGATTGTCCTGCTATCGGGGGATGTGGACAATCCTTTATGAAGTGATCTCCTTGGCACCTAAAGCATGGTCCTCTAGGGCCCTGTGGTCTTTGTTGTCTCAATTGGGGCCGTGGATTTGGGTTTGTGTACATCACATTAGCATAGTCGGGCTCCCAACTAGGTTCCACTGGTGGACTATCGTAATGATATGTCTCTACGTGTTCTGGTGACTCTGTGTAATATGCGGGTGGACTGTCTACATGCGTAGAGTCAAAACTGTTCGAGTGTGGGTCACTCTCTATGATCAAAGGTGAAGAAGGCACTAAAGCCCTACTTAGACTCTCTTCTGCAGCATCGTATTTGACTGAGATGACATTCGCTGGTGGGGGTGGCTGCTGAGCTAAGACAGGTTGAGGTCTCTGTTGAGCCTGGTATGGGTAGTTCTGAGGAGGCCTATAGTAATAAGGCTGAGCATTGTATTGGCCTTGATACCTACCTGGCTGTGGGTATGCTTGCGGGTAGTTCTGTCTCACGGTCTGTTTGTTGTATGGGCAGTCCTGAGCCGTATGATTCGTGTATCTTCTCTCAATTGTACAATATTGGCCACTAGGGTTGGTTTGTGGTTGTGGTGCATTGGGACACACATTTGCCATATGGTCACCACCACAGGTGTAACAACACTTGTTTGTTAGCACCCTAGGTTTACTAGAAACTCCTAGTTTCTGGGCCACTTTTTCTGCAAGGTCTTCTATTGAGCTAGACAATTTTGTGGATGCTAGAGATGAACAGTCTGAGTCCTTATAGACCTTTGAGAGTTCCAACTCGTCTCCTAAGTTGTCCTCAATGTCTATGCATATTCTCACACATTGCTCTAGTGTTCTGGGTTCTTTTAGGTACGTGTAGGAGCGTAGTTTAGAGCTCAACAAGCCATCTAGAAACAATGACACTTGCTTGGCTTGTGAGGGTAGCTCTTGCATTGGACATCGTTCCACATATTGTCTAAACCTACGTCCTGCCAGTCTAACTGTTTCTTGAGGGGTCTGTTTAAAGCTATGAATCAACGAAGACGTGTCATGTCTAATCCCACTTTTAGAGAATTCGGTGATGAATGACTCTAAAAAGTGATGGATGTCTCTAAATTGCCTTTGTTGCAAAGGTTGGAACCAAGTTAAAGCTGTATTCTTTAACGTTAGTCCAAATGCGTTGTATTGCGTGAACATGTCTTCAACTTGTTCGGCTCTTAGTACTTGCTTGAATTCTGCGACGTGGTCATAGGGATCTCCCGTCCCATCAAAGTAATTCTTCATTGATTTTACTAACTGTGTGGGTCTCAATATTCTTGCGTGTTCACGTGGTCTGGGTAGAGGAAAATCATCTCTACCACCTGGTATTCCATGATCTCTTTGTCTATCCGCTCTATTAGTGTTCGTGGTTGTTCTATCTCTCCCTATGGGATGAGTGAAGCTTACTTCGGGTCTTTCTTTATTTTGCTCTCTTTGATTTCCATGGGCTGATGATGTTCCTGCCCCTTGTTGACTTGTATTCATGTTTGTTCTAGATGGAGGGAATACCAATTCACCTCTCCATGTGTATGTGTTTTTAGCGCGGTCGGGCACCACAAAGACTCTTTCTGAAGTCTCATCCAGGTATACAACCTTTCCAGGTGTATCCGGGTCCTTGAACTCGTATATAGTGATGATACCTACCTCACTAAGTATTTCGGTCTTGTATCTCCAAAAGGCTTCATCAGTTTCTTTATTTACAAACAACTCTATGCTTCTGTTGTCCTGAGGGATCCAATCCGGGATTAGTACTCGTGTCAGTACAGATTTCCCTCTAGGTGTTCTAGGCTCTTCTAATGGTTCTTTTCCTTGAGATTTTGCTTCCGTCTCGGGTTGAATCACGCCAAACTCGTTGGTATTGTTTGGCTGCGTACTTAAGATGTACATCGTTCCTTCCTTGTCTATGTACGCGTCTCTCTCGAATTTCACCACTGGATGTTCCAATCCAATGGGTTGATCGGGGTTGTGCATTTGCACCACTTGCCTTCGCAAACCATCCTCATAGATGCGAGCACCTAATCGGTTGGTTCGGAGAAACTCTAGTTGCGTTCTATAGGGTCCTTCTGGTTTTTCTAAATAGGCTACATTCGACCCTGCTTCTGGTCTTTCTGTGCTAAATGCCATTTCTGATTCACTAGTGTCTGAGCTCTCGTAGGGATAATTACTATTCAATTGCTGAGCCCACGATCGAGCAGTAGTTCTTACACTTGCCTCTGATGATCTAAGGCTTCGTCGGTCTGACTTACCTATATGTTTGCCCGATCTAAGGTTCATTAATTTTCTTCCTTGCACACTCAGTACATGCTCAGATCGTCACCGATTCTTTGTTATTACTGTCTTGATTCTTTTTAAATTTCTTTAGATTCTTGTCTTAATGTATGCGTCAGGAATTCGACTTTCCGTTATAATTTCGAGTTCTCGTTCCGTCAGACTTATGTTCTTTCCTTTAGGTTTTCGTCACACACACCTTTACTTATAGTCTTAAACTTGAAAGAATTAAATATCTTGAACTTGAGGCGTTCCTATCGTCTTTAATCCACAACACTACCGTTTAGCCTAAGCTAAGAATTGACTGAGGGGGTTGAGTAATCTTCCAACCTCGAGTCAGCTTTTCTGGTTGCTCTGATGCCCAAGAAGCCGCGCTTCCCAAGCTTTATGCCCTTCACTGCCTTGCCTTGGTTGCCCTTGATTGCCCTTGCTAGACCTGGAAAAATCCAATATTAGACCAATTCACAGTTGGATGATCAAGCACTTGAGTATATACACCTTTTAAGTCCCTTCCCTTTTGCCCAACTTTTCAATGTTTGCCCCCTGGCTTTCAAGTCCCAAACTAGGTCAACCTCAAAATAGCTTATCTAAAAATAGACGTATCGTTTAAGAAAAAAACAGTTGAGGTCACGTAGTACTCGTCAAGAGCTTTCTAACGAGCTATTAAGCTCAAAAAACGGACTTCGGATGAAAAAGTTATGACCGTTCAGGCCCTGGGGGGGTAAAAACTGACAAACAGGTTTTTCTCCAAATATGAGCTAAGGGGTCTCCTATGAGTCTAATCACCCAAAAATGTCCCAAAAATAGCCCCAAAATTGGCCAAAAAATGAAACCCTAAAATTTGCGATGGGGGTGCACAATCGCGATGGTCTGAGATGATCGCGATGGTCTGGGACCGTCGCGATGGCGTGAGGGTGCACGGTCACGATGGCGTGAAATGGCGCACAATCGCGATGGCGTGAAAGTGCACCGTCGCGATGGCGTGAAATGACACAATCGTGATGGTCTGAATTTGCACAATCGCGATGGCGTGAACTTGCACAATCGCGATGGTGTGAACCTGGACAATCGCGATGGCGTGAAGGTACACCGTCGCGATGGCGTGAAAGTGCACCGTCGCGATGGCGTCAGTCAACGGTCAACGTGCACAATCACGATGGTCCAAAGTGAACAATCGCGATGGTCTGAGCGCGATGGCGTGAGCCAATCGCGATGGTCTGGGCGCGATGGCGTGAGCCAATCATGATGGTCTGAATTTTTGAAGTGTCGCGATGGTCTGAAGTGCACCGTCACGATGGTCTAGATTGCCACGTGGCACCGTCGGCGCGATGGCGTGGGCCAATCGCGATGGCGTGACACAATCGCGATGGTCAGAGACCGTCGCGATGGTCCGGCCAAGCCATCGTGATGGCGTGAGCCAATCGCGATGGTGTGACACAACCGCGATGGTCAGAGACCGTCGCGATGGTCCACCAAAATGCAAATTTTGTGAATACAAGTGTGGATTCCTAGAGGCGCTGGTGTCGCCTACACGCTGGTGTGGTCGCCTTCTCCAAATTCCAAACTTTGCAGACCATCGCGATGGTCTGATACAGTCGGCAATTTCTGACAAAAACTGAAAATTTTACCTTTTTGCAGCCTTCCTGATGCACTGGAGCTCTGTACCTGCAAGAAAACTCAAGAAAACAAAAGTACACACAAGCACAAAAGTTCTCTCTCACTCTCTCGCATGCACAAATGAGGGGAAATGAGGAGAATGGGTGGATATGGTGAATTTTCTGATTTTTTTGGAGATGAAGATGGTGATGCGGTGATGAAGATGGAGTGTGGGGGAGGTGAAAAACACTAAAAACTAAGTAAAAACAACAACAAAAACTGAAATTTTTACCTTCCAATGCCACTTCTTGCTATACTCTTACCATCACACATTCGTCCTAGACTCGATCCCCGGCAACGGCGCCAAATTTGGTGTTGCTCTAGCACAATGGTGAGAACCACGTTAAGAAGCTCCACCTCCTTAATGTCAATCCGCGGAAGAGATAGGAGTGATATGAAGATCGTGAATGTGAGATGAAGTGAGAGTGAAGGTGAGAAGCATAGAAATGCACACACACATACACACACACTACGAAGAGACAAGCAAGACACAATGGAAGGTGAGAATTCAACTCTATTACTCAAGAACACTATTACAAGCTCAAAAGAACTCTAACCTCAAACAAGCTCACCTCAAAAATGAGCTCTCTAGCTCTTTTTATAGTTTCTAGACTAGTTTTGACCGGTTTCACATCTAGTGACCGGCATAGTTAAAAATTAGGTCCTAGATGCTATTTGGAAGGGTAAACGGTATCTAAAAATAACGAAAATTGGTATGCGCATTCTACCTAAGCTCCTCAAGCTCGAGGACTCCTCGGCTTGCACAAAATGGAGCTATGGATTACAAAATGGGGTTTTCTATGTTACATATGTTACAATTAGTGATAAAAATCACTGTTGAATGTTTGAAGAAATAATAAGAAACATATTTGTTTGAAAAATTGATCCGACTGGCTCCCTGCTCCGTCGTTACATACTTCCGTGGCGTCTGTGCCTCTGGCTGCTTCCAACAGTAAGCTCAAGAGAGCTTTGTATGGTTTGAAGCAGGTCCCAAGAGCATGGAATTATAGGCTTCTTAAGTTCTTGAATGAATGTGGATATCAAGCTTCAAAAGCAAATAGTAGCTTGCTAGTGAAGGCAAGTGAAGATGGGTTATATTATTGTCACAGGTACAAATGCTCAAGGAATCAAGGAGCTTAAGAATCAAATAGAGAAGGATTTTAAGGTAAGTGATTTGGGAAACTTATGTTATTTCTTAGGAATGTAGATTGTGTATACTCAACATGGAGTATATGTTACACAAGAGAGATACTTGAATAATCTTCTGGTCAAGTTCAACATGGAAGATTGCAAGCATTCAATCACACCATTAGAGGTAAATCATAAATTGAGCAGATATGGAGGAGAAGAATTTAGTGATATGAAGAAATATGAGTGTTTGGTAGGTAGTTTGATCTATGCTACCTTGACAAGACCAGACCTATCATATGCAGTTGGCGTTTTATCACAATTTATGCATTATCCAAAGAAAACTCATTGGATTGTAGCTCAAAGGGTACTCAGATATATCAAGGGAACTCTGAGTGAAGGTTTGTATTATGGTTTTACTTCTAACACAAGAATCAAAGTGTTTAGTGATGCAGATTGGGCAGGTAATTCAGATGATAGAAGGTCTACTCATGGTTATCTCTGTTATATTGGAGATAAGTTAGTTTCTTGGTGCTCAAAGAAGTAACATACAGTTGCTTTGTCATCCATAGAAGCTGAGTATAAAGGAATGTTGGAGGCTGCAAAAGAAGTGATATGGTTGAAGACCTTAATGAAAAGTTTTGGAACCCATCAGAGTACTCCAAGTATTTTTGGAGACAACATGAGTTCATTATATTTAGCAGTTAATCTTGTTTTTCATATGAGGACTAAACACATAGAGATTGAGTATCATTTCTTGTGAGAAAAGGTACTTGACAAAGAGATTGAATTTGTTTATACATCAACAAAAGAGCAAGTTGCAAATATGTTAACAAAAAGCTTACATGGACCTTAGCTACAGAAGTTCAAAGAGATGGCAAGAATAAAAGAGGAATGGCATAATCACAATAAGTGATTGAGGGGGAGCTGTTGGAGCAAAGCAATCCCTAATTGGTGATTACTAAGAACTTGGAGCAAGTTAGAAAATAAGATGAAGTCAAAGAAGTCACTTGAGAAAGTGAAGAGATCTCAGAAATGTAGTTTGTATACATATGTACATTACAGATGGAAATTCTTGTACTATGAGTATAGATGGTCTTTAGAATGATAAGGAGTAATTTAATAGATGCCGGATGAGTCTAGAATCATATGTATATAATTCAATAATGTAAAGAAATGAGAGGGAGAGAGAGAGAGAGTCATTAGAAGCCAAGTGTCCATGAGATAGATGTGTAGAGACTCATCTGCAGGAGTTAGCATTGAGTCTTTCTTTGATTTCCCTCGGCCTGATCATGTGGATCAGGAAATCTTTTGTCTACATCTAATCTAGAAGCTAATAAAGCTATGTTCAAAGTTTCATGATCTACTTCCTTTCAAGTTGTGTGTATGATCAATAGGAACATGTATATGTAAATTCTATAGGTAGACCTCTCAGAGTCACGCACTTTTTGTGTCAATGTTTTGCTTGCATCTCAGTGCACATTGTAAAGTTTTTGATGAGTGAGCATTCAAAATCTAAGTTAGAAGGTAATGAAGTTATGGCTAAAAGCATTTAGCAAAACGGGACTTGTGTTGTGAGAAATCAACCTTAGAAGTTGAATATGTCAAAGTTGCAAGTTCAGGAAGACAATTTCTAACATACCTTTGATCTTAAAGATCAAATTAAAGTTTTAATGATTCTTTTGAAGGTCTAATAAATGATATGATTGCACAAAGGTAGCATAGAGGTATGTATATCATTAGATTGAAGAAATTTGAAGATATGTGCATGTAATGAACTTAATCTCTAAAGTAGACTTCTTGAAGAAGAAGAAATTTCACTCAGAGAAGTGAGTGTGAATGATTTTGTAAATCAAGGTAACATTATTTGTTTAAACTACAAGAGGATGAGGAAGTGTGAGACACTCGTTTTAGTGCTAAAAAAAGACTAGAGCAATGGAGGCTAAATTGGTGCATGCAACTATATGTCAAAAAGGTGGAGAACATATCCTCAGTGAAATAGAGTTGGAGAGCAGGAGAGGTTAGAACGTCAATGCAAGAGAGATCATGAAAAACATGTTTTTATAGATGAAAATATCTTCCATGAAAGAGGAACACAATTTGTTTGGAGGAGAAGTTAGATTTAGGGTCTCTTCATCCAAGATCAGTACATAATGAGTATTGGCAAATCAAGGCTCCTAATGCATAGTCATTAGGCAACCATGTATTAAGGTAAAGATGGTAGAGAATCATTTGCAAAAGGGAAAGATAAATTGAAGAAGACGAAAAATATCAAGGGTGTAGATTTGAAGTAGAAGCTAGGGGCTCTTGTCCTTAAGAAGGTAGGAAGGAGTAGAGATTTTAAGGTCTAGCACTCATGGAAGAGGAGAACACGACAATCATTTACATTCGTGCTTTGGTTTACAACAGGTGGCTTCTTTTTGTTCTTTGGGAAAGTAGCAATGATAACAAAAGACAAGACGTGACATGGTGGATTTATCAACCGTCCATTATCACCTTGGCATGGTATGAAGGAGCACATGAGCTAGAGAGGAATCATTCCATCTTGAACTTACAAGCATATCTTTGATGTATTTTTTTTTGAGTGAGATACCCTACGAAGTATGTGAGTTGCCTTAGGTCACCGATTTTGAATTCTTCTTTTATTTGAAGCTTGATCCTCCTTATGCCTTCAACATCATTACCTATGATTATTATGTCATCAACATATACACAAAGGTATATGGATTCATATTGATTCCTCTTAATGAAGAGTGAGGGATCTGCTTTGATAATCATGAATCCTTTCTCCTACAAATATGTGAAAAGCCTATGATTCAAAGTCCTCGGGGCTTTCTTTAGACAAATAGGCCCTTCCTTAACCTGCATACATGTTCAAGGAATGATGAATCTTCAAAACTAGTAGGTTGAGCCATATATACCTCTTTAGATATCCAACAATTTAGAAATGCATTCTTTACATCCAAAAGGTAAATCTTCCAATTCTTGGAAGCTGCAGTGCTCATAAGAACTCTAATAGTTGGCATCTTTGCCATATGTGAAAAAGTCTCTTCATAGTCAATCCCTTATGTTTGTGCATATCCATTAGCCAAAAGTCATACCTATTGATAGTTCCATCAGAGTTTTTCTTTACCTTGATCCTATGATCTTCATAGATGAAGTCTTGGGTACCAAATCCTAAGTATGGTTTTCTTGTAGGACTTCAATATCTTCCTCTATGGCATTCATCCATTTTGGTTTGTTCTTTGCTTCCTAATATGATAAGGGCTCCTCAGAGTTTGAAACCTATGCTAAATAGATAAAGTGTTTAGTGACCAATGATGTATTATAACCATACCTTTCTAGTTTCTCTTTTCTCTAGTTGACCTTCTGATGGTTTACTAAGACAATTCTGCTACATCCTCAACTCGTGCACTTTAGCTTTACATTTGGAGTTCCAAGAGTTAACTTCTCTCCCTAGAGTCTTCTGATCATATTCGGGGTTAGTTGATGCTTCAAGTGTGTGATCATTCTTTCTTGATAGAGTTGGAAAGTCTTCCTCTAGGTCATAAGGTAGCTTGATTCTCTTGCAATCATCTTCAAACCATGACTTTTTTTCATCAAACACAACATCTCAACTTACTATGAACCCTTTATTTCTTCCATTATATAATCTATGACCATTTCATCAAGGTCATAGCGTATGAATACACATTTCTTTGAGTAAGGGTCCAATTTACCTCTTATTTGTGAATGTATGTATGCATATGCATTGCACCCAAAGATCTTGCAATGATCTAAGCTAGGTCTTCTTCCATTCCATGCCTCATATGGAGTCATGCCATCCACATCCTTTGATGGTAATCTATTTACCAAATAGGTGGCAATAGATACTACCTCTGCCCACAAGTAGTTAGGAAGTTTCTTCTCATTGAGCACGGACCTTGCACCCTCCACAATTATTCTCTTTCTTCTCTCTGTTAGTCTATTCTTCTTAGGAGTGTATTTGGTGGTGACTTCCCTTCCAATTACTCTCTCTTAGAGATAAGAATCAAATTCATGGGAGAAGTATTCTCCCTCTCCATTTGATCTTGGTCTTTTTAGGTTTTACATGTTTGATTCTCCACAAGAGCTAAGTATTTTTTAAAGCATGAAAACACTTCATCCTTATGGTTCATGAAATATAAGATAGTCCATCTGCTACAATCATATATGAATGACATATAGTACCTTGATCCAAAAATTGAAGGTTCTTTGCTTGGTCGCCAAACATATGTGTGGAAAAGCTCCAAGAGATCTCCATGTATGTAGACTTTCATGGTGAATGGTTGCTTGTATGACTTACCAAACTTACATGCATTACACTTTTTTATCGTGTGTTGCTTTGATATGTTGGGTAGTCCAAGTACACTATGATTGATATTGATTGTTTTGTGGGCTCTTTCTCAAATGTGAGCAGCCTCTAATGCCAAACCTTATTTTGATAGGATTTGAGTGCCATAGTTGAACAAGGCAATATTCTTGGCATCATGGAGTTCAAAATGAACAACCTACCTATCTTCTCTCCCTTTGCTATCTTCTTGAATCCCTCATATGGGTCCTCAACATATGATCCATGCTTCATAAATCTCACTTGCAAAACTTTCTCAACAACTTGACCCACACTGATTATTAAGTTATTTGTAATGGTAGGCACATAAAGAACTCTGCTTAGTAAGTTCATGCTACCATTATATGTCTTCACATTAACTATCTTCTTAATTGGATTTCTTGCATCATCTCCTATTTGGAATTCATGTTTGTTCTTTGGATATTCCAAGTCTGAGAGCAGAGCCACATTCCCTACCACATGATTTGAGCATTCAAAGTCTATGTAAAATACATGTGCATCAAACTTACCATCCTTCATTTTCATGTTCATGAGTAGAAGTGAATCCTCTTGAGCTTGATCATTTGTGTAGTTTTTGTAGTCTCTCCTTCCTTTGTATCCTCCTTGATAATTGTTTTTGTATGAGTTGTTGTTATATCCATAAGAGTTATTGAATCTACCTCTTGAGTTTCCATTGCCTCCTCTATTGTATCATCTTCATCTTTGATTCCGTGGGTTCCTTAAACAATTTTCTATGATGTGATTTGATAAAAGACATATGGTATAGGGTAATGAGATTTGAGCTCTCCACCTACCTTATCTACCTCCTTTGCCTCTTCCTCTTGAGGCTCTACCTCTTCTTGCAAAATTAGCAAGAGGTACTTCCTTCATCATTAGATTTCTTACCTTTCCCCTTGTTGTCCTTGCCTTTATTCTTATCAGTATAGAGGGTAGAGGATTGATTACCCTTTTGGTTCTCACCATTCTTCATAAGCTTTGATTCATGTGTGAAAAGTTTCCCCACTAGTGTGTTGAAGTCAAGTACTTGCATGTCCATGTAGAGGTCCATAGCTATGGTGAAGGCTTCCCCTTTGTCATCAGATTTAATCCCATTGATGAACTTCCTCAAAATTTTATCCTCATAGTTGATTTCTCCAATGCTCCCAAGTTGGTCTGCAATGTCCTTCATCTTGGTGATAAAGTCAATCACACTTTGTCTTCTTTAGTATTGTAAACTCCATCCATACTTGATTCTTGCTAGCTTTGGTACTTGAGGAGAAGAATGCTTCCAAAGAATTCCATTTCTTTTGAGAGGTTTTATAATTCCTAATGTGAGGGAGTAAAAAGCTAGAGCTAGATTTGAGAACCGATGACCTTGCCAAAGCATCCTTTGAACACCATGCATTCAACCTTTTTTGCTCCTCTTGTGATCGTTGGCCCTTGCTTCTCAGTATTGGCATTATCTCATCTCTTGAGATATATCCATATGGTTCCTTCCTTGTAGATAAGCCTCCATTCTTCGAGACCATGCTGAGTAGTTTCTTTGATCCAGCTTGTCAATGGATGAGGGGAATCCATCACCCTATTGCCTAGTCTTTAACTTTACCATAATACCACGACAAGAAGTGATGGAATAGTCTATAGAGGTGAGATTCTTTTAAAAAAATCATGCTCAACACCAGCCCAGGTAACTTCAAAGACACTTAGTACACTCCCTAAGCTTCCTGAATATGCATTGAAATTACCCAAGTCCTTTGAAGCATCATTCATAGACTTTTGTGTCAAATAGATGAGTTTGAAGTTCATGAAAATTGAGAAACTTTCTATTTATGGAGGAGAAACTATTAGAAATATGTTTAGTGCTCATAACCTAGTAGAAATTATCTAGAGAGGATTTGCAAAATTGCAATAAAAGTGTTAACCTAACCAAAGCAAGTTATTTCATGAATTTAGACTACCTATGCACTGAGCTACACGTCTAAGAAGTTTGGGGAGTCACCTTGAATAGAAATGAATCATAATGTGTATTGATATTTCACATATGATACAAATGGATTTGTGGAGGACTTCTATCACTTTGATATAGTACAATGTATACTCAAAAGATCAACTACAATCACTGTATATTGCTCTACTATCCCGTGACTAGAAGTGTGGTGTTTATATACACCTTTTAATTTTGATGGTGGTTAGATCTTCTACCTAAAAGGTAGTCCTAATATCAAGGAACAATTTGAATTTGAATTTAAAAGCAAAGTCATGGCTTTTGGCTCCCTTTAATCATGAGATTCTCTCCATATCTTTCTTTTACCATTGACTAAGATAAACTCAAAGCTTTAGCCTTTGAAGTCTGCAAGCCATATGTCTATGCCAAATAATAAGAGATAAATCCTTTGAGCATTGAACAAGATCTTAAACTTGCTCCTTGCACCAACACTTCATAGATGGCATCGTGCTCATGTCATAAACCAAGTCCAAATTTCCATGCTCAAATCTTGGTGTTGAAATGTATGGTGCTTTAATATTCCTGAATACCTTGAAAGTGGTTTGCATCAGGTCGAAAATCTTTATTTGCATACATGATGCAACATCTCTCATCTAGTGTAACCTTGGGATCTACTGGTGAATTATGGCCATCATATAACCAATCATTGAAGGGACTTGTGGTGGTGCGAGGTAAGGATAACTGATCCAATCTTGAAATTTTTGATCATTTTGTACTTTAATTGTGAATGTCGGCCATGTGCATAGTCTTGGAACTGGATCGTAGCATGGATTGTAGAGTATATGGAGTGGTGCCTTCATCCATGTTTGCATCATTTTTGGGAATTATTATAGGATTTACACCCACCATTTTGGTTGAAACATTATTCCTCTACATGCCTCAAGAGGTAAATCCTCTGGCTAGAATTGTGTTGCATGAGTGGGAAACTTCCTAGTGATGTGCTTAATTTTGGTGTTGTACTCAATGAGAATAATAAAATATGGCTTATATTGTATTTTTCTGGTTGAAATGTATCTTTGTGGTGCAAGTTCTTGAAAGCAATCTGATTTGAGAATTGATTCCTCAAAGACCACCATCGTTAGAGCTGCACTTCGATGTGAGTTGAGTGAGTTCTTCCAAGTTCTTCCATTGGCTTCATGCACCTAGATCTTGGGGTTTCAAAGGTGTCTTGGCCTTCCTTGGTGACTCATCTGCCTATCGCTATCTACAATTTGTATTATTCCTACTTGTAAGATTGTTTAACAAGTATTTCTATGAGTTTCTCAAATTCACGGACGTGAGGTGGTGATTATGGTCTATCCATGGTGGTGCATGATGTGATGTCTAACTGCAACTTTGTGACTTTTCTTCATAGATCTTCAACTTTAGCTAATGTTCCTTTTGGAATAATAGTTGTTGTAGTGGTTGGCTCCTCCTGGATAGGCATTGGGAGGGCTGCTTGAGTGGTCCTTAATGCTTCATACTCTTAAATAAGCTTCTAATGGGATCCTAGGAGTGTCATGTAATTTTCAAGAATAATCATATCATTTTCTAGTGGGACCGCTTCAATGCATGAGGGATGAACCTAGTGTATCTATGGCCACTTCAAAATTATCCTTATTTTGTTATTGTCATCTCCGATTTTCTTCTCTTGCCACATCTAGATGTAAGCACAAAAAATCCATATTCCTTGTCAAACGAGCATTTCTATCCATTTGGGTGCACAATTGCCCTTTCATCTCTTCCACTACTTGTTTATTCTAAGACTCAAGTTGCAATTCTAGAGCATTATGTGCATCCTTGAGTTGTGTGCCCCTTGCATTGAGAGAGGCGTTCTCGACACTTAGAGAATTCAATTGTGATTGCAAATTGAAAGTGTGCTCTTTTAGGCACGTATGACATTGGCCTAAGCTAGCAAAATCCTCTCTAAATTGTTGCATACAAAAAATCATCTATTGAAGTGAAATATCTACAACTGATAAAAGTGCATTATCTACAACTGACAAAGTATATATAGGATTAAAGTGCATGAATGTAGGTGAAATAATTTGATGGTGATGCACCACAATGCACTCTCCTTCTCAAGATCTCAACAATGATATCCTTGGAGTAGAAAATCGAGTTCCAAGCACCACACACGGTACTCTGCACAGAGGCTACACAATATGCAGAAAAACATAGTACATAGGGAGCACGAACACACACTTCTTAGGTGTTACAAATGCGGTCAAACTTACAGTCTATGGCTGACCAAGCCACTATATGTTTTATTAAAGAAAATATACAAAGAAGTATCGGGTGGCCATTTGGTCTTTCACATGGACACTAATAGCAACAATCTCCCACTAAAGGCCAATATGGCCAAAGTAACTATGGGAGAAAAATAAAGAATACCTGAGTGTAAGTATACAAACTATACCTACCACCTGATGGGCATGTCACATAGTATACAAGGGATTGTGTAAGATCATGAATCAAGTAACCCCCATCAAGTGACAACAGTGCCAAAAGTTATCATATGGTAGAGCTTTAGTCAAAGCATCTGCAACATTATCTTGAGTGTGAACCTTCTCAAGAATAACACACTCAGTGGCTAAGCAATCCCTAATGAAGTGATACCTCACCTCAATGTGCTTGATCTTTGCATGATAGACCCGATTCTTAGTCAAAGCAATGGAACTGTGACTATCACTCAACAAACGAGGTACATGTTTAGGTAAACACATATCACAAGCAAGATGAGAAAGCCACAATGCTTCCTTACATGCCTCACTTCCTGCAACATACTCTGCTTCTATGGTGGAAACAACTATACATTCTTGAAGACGAGATCTCCAAGGGATAGCACCTCTAGCAAAATGAAAAATGTACCCTAATGTAGTCTTACGATTGTCTACACAACCAACATAGTCAGAATCTATGTAACCAATAGTGGATGCTTTCCCTCTACCTAAGCATGGACACTTGTCCTTAGTGCCACTTAGATATCTCAAAATCATCTTGACGGATTCCCAATGTTTCTTGCCAGGATTAGACATATATTTCCTCACAACTCCCACTTCAAATGCAAAGTCTGGTCTTGTAGGTACCATACCATACGTGAGAGTACCAACAATAGACTCATAGGGAATCTTGGTCATGAATTCCTTTTGCTCATCTGATTTGGGGCAATCATCCTTGATTAATTTCACATATGTGGGTAAAGGTGTACTCAATGCCTTTCCACCCTGCATATTGAACCTATGAAGTACTTTGGATATGTACTCACTTTGAGAGAAGTATATGCATCTTTTACTTCTGTCACGAGTAATGCACATGCCAAGAATATGTTTGGCATCCCCCAAATCCTTCATATCAAATTTCTTACTCAACTTCTTTTTCAGAATTGACAAGTCATAAGAGGACTTCCAAGCAATCAACATATAATCAACATAAAGTATCAAGCATATCAAGCTGCCATCTAAGCATCTCTTTGTGATAGAGACAATGATCCTCATTGCTTCAAGAATAGCGTTGAGACTTCATAAAAACATCAAACTTTTGGTACCATTATCTAGGGGACTATTTAAGTCCACATAAGCTCTTCTTGAGCTTACAAACTAGACTTTCCTTGCCAAGAACTACATAACCCTTTGGTTGTTCCATATAGATCTCATCTATAAGATCTCCATGCAAGAAAGAAGTTTTCACGTCCATTTGGACTAGCTCTAAGTCCTCCATTGCAACAAATCCAAGCAATGTGTGTAGGGTAGTCATCTTGAACAATGGAGAGAAGATTTCCTCGAAATCAACACCATGTTGTTGCTTAAAACCCTGTGCAACAAGTTGTGCTTTATACTTTGGAGAAGCACTATCTGATGTGAATTTTAGTGTATATACCCATTTACATGGTAAAGCTTTCTTGCCCTTTGGAAAAGGTACTGAATCCCAAGTACCATTCTTGTGAATAGAATCCAACTGACTCTTCATGGCACGCTTCCACTTGACATGATCCTCTGTCTGCATATCCTCTTTGTAGCAAGAAGGCTCATCGACATCTGTTAGCATAACAAAATCTAAACCTAGAACATATCTATCAGGTGGATGTGAGACATGTATAGATCATCTCAATGGTTTCTGAATAGGAACATTTGTAGATTGATCTAATCGAACATTCTCTTGGACATCCCTATGTGCAACATTTTTATGCATGCTAATTGGAGGACTAGTATCCTTAAACACCAATCTTCTCACTTCAACCTACTTAATGGGTTGTTTATGCATCTTAGACTCATTGAAAATGACATCACTACTTTTGATCAGTGATCATGTTTTTGGATCCCATAAGCGATATCCAAATTGTCCTTCTCGACCATATCCAAGAAAAATGCATTTCTTTGACTTATCATCCAACTTTTGTTTAAGATTCTTGGGTATATCAACATATGCTTCACACCCAAAAACGCAAAGATGATCATGATATGGTGCTTCCCTATCCATAACTCTTATGCCACTTTCAGACCTTTGGCACTACTAGGTGAAAGGTTAATCTCATAACTGCAGTCAATACTGCTTTTGCCCAAAAGCCTTGTGAAAGGTTTGCATGATGTAGCATAGAGACTACCCTATCCTAAATATTTCTATTCATCCTTTCAACTACATCATTCTATACAGGGGTATAAGGCTGTAAACTCTCTATATAATTCCTCTAAATTAGCAGAAAAGGGTGAATTCATGTGAGATATACTCACCCCTATTATCTAAACATAAATATTTGAGCTTAGTTCCCTTTTCACTCTCAACTGAAGCAATCCATTGTCTAAAAGTAGGGAATACCTCATCCTTCGATTTGATAGGATATACCCAAACCTTTCTAGTAGCATCATCTATGAAAGTGACAAAGTAAAGAGAACCACCTAATGATCTTGTGGGCATAGGACCACACACGTTTGTATGAATGAGATCTAAAGGTTGAATTGAAGAGTCAATGTGCATTCTATGCACATTTTTGGTTTGCTTTCCATATTGACAATTGTTGGAGTTAGACGTCTGCGGAAGCACGCGAACAGCACAAGGAAGAAGAAGAAGCTTGGAGCACAAACACACAATACAGAAAATATTACTACAGAATGTACAAAGATAAGTAGCCCATTAGGGCAATAGGCGTATATACAAGTCGGGGGAAAAAACCCTCCTAAAGAGGGAAAAAAGTGCCCCAGCGGTCCTAGTGTGTTCACACACATCACTACCTAAATATATCAACAAATCCCCCCTGGGAGTGATGCGGTGAACAAGGAGCTGGCACTCATGTATAAGGAAGTGCCAAGCTATGTGGAAATCACTCCACAAAAGGAAGTAAGCCCAAAGCTTTGCGGAAAGCTTCAAACTTCTCCCTAGGCAGAGCCTTCGTGAAAAGGTCTGCAATGTTCTCCTGCGTGGGCACATATGCCAAGCTGATCTCCCCAGCAGAGAACCTCTCCCTAACATAGTGATAATGCACCTCAATGTGCTTAGTGGGAGCATGGAACACAGGGTTCCTTGCAATTGCCAATGCACTCTGACTATCAGTGAAGATGGTGGTAGCAGAAGACTGGCCAACACCCAAATTAGCCATAAGGCGTCTGAGCCACACACACTCAACAGTCGCTGTGAAAGCTGCCCTATACTCAGCCTCACAATTGGAAGTGGCCACAGTAGGCTGCTTCTTGCTCAACCAAGATATACATGAGGTACCAAGCATGAAGCAAAAACCACTGGTGGACACACGAGTATCATAGAAACCAGCCCAATCCGAGTCAGAAAAAGCATGCAAATATGGCAGTAGTGATCCCCCCTTGGGATAAAACAACCCAAGTAGCCGAGTACCACTCAAGTAGCGAAAGATGCGCTTAACCGCCTTCCAATGCATGACTCCTGGGCAATGCATAAACCTGCTCATCTATGAGACAACAAACTGAATATGTGGCCGAGTAATGCATAAGTAAATCAAGCATCCAACAGCCTACTGATAGAGAACAACATCAAATGCATCTCCAGCATCATGAAGACTCAATCGTAAACCTGTCTCCATAGGAGTGGCAATAGGCTTACAGTCTTCAAGGCCAAAACGCTGCAATAATGTGTCAATATATTTCGTTTGACACAAAGCCATTCCACCATCAACTTGCATAAACTGAATGCCCAAATAGTGATGCAAATGCCCCAAATCAGACATCTCAAATGAGGCATGCAAATCAACCTTGAAATCAACAATATGCTTCTCAATAGGACCAGTGAGCAGCATGTCGTCAACATAGAAAACAATGATCAGAAGCACATTATTAGCACGCTTAACATATAAGGTGCTTTCAGTTGGACTGTTCTCAAAACCATGTTCAACCAGATAGGCATATATCTTCTCGTACCAAGCACATGGTGCTTGCTTTAAACCATATAATGCCTTCTTTAACCTGCACACATGGTTTTCATGCCCTTTCTGCACAAAGCCATGAGGCTGAAAAACATACATTTCTTCATGCAAGTCACCATTCAGAAATGCTGTTTTAATGTCCAACTGATGTACATTCCAACCATGATGGGCTGCAAGTGCACAAATACTCCGAACAGTAGTCATACGACATGTAGGTGCAAAGGTCTCATCAAAAGCAATGCCTCTTTCCTACGCATAACCCTTTGCAACAAGCCTAGCCTTATACTTGTCAACTGTACCATCACGTTTACGCTTCAGCTTGTATACCCACTTAGTGCCAATGGCCTTCTTGCCAGGAGGCAAGTCACATAAAGACCATGTACCATTCTTCATTATAGCATCATATTCAGATTGCATAGCAGCCATCCAATTTTCTGAATTCTGTGCTTCATCAAAAGAAACAGGCTCATTCTCATCACAGAGACTAGACGCAGCCATAACATAGCAATCTGATGCAAAGGAGGCACTATGAGAGCCTGAACGAGTACGATATGACAAAGGTGCATCTAATTTGCTATCACGCAAAGTCTGCACCAGCCATTTTGGCATAGTTTTTGCCTGCTCAATATCAGCTCTCTCATCAACAAGTGCATCATGTAAATCTGCATCAGAAATGGAATGATCTGCATCATCATATGGAACCTCCAAAGGCTGAGAAGTTGCTACATTAGGACCAGCACTAGACTGTCCACCTGTAAAAAGAGGCATCAAAGTATCATACATGTCTTTGGAGCTAACAAATGTCTCCTTATTACATGAAAGCAATGGCTGAATAGCATCTTCCACAAAGACGACATCACGGCTAACCAGAATGCGTTTAGTATGTGGATGATACAGACGATAGCCTTTACTTTCAGAATTGTACCCAACAAAAATACATTTTACTGCCTTATCATCCAATTTTTTGCGATGTTGTTCAGGCACTAGTGCATATGCCAAACAACCAAAAACACGCATATGAGCAACATATGGCTTGCGGTCATGCCAAGCCTCATATGGAGTGATAGAGTGCAGCGCTTTAGTGGGACACCTGCTCAGTACATATGCTGCACACATGATAGCCTCAAGCCAAAAACTATGAGGTAAAGCCTGACTCTTGACCATACACCTCGCCATCTCCATGAGAGACCTGTTCTTCCGTTCAGCAACTCCATTCTGTTGAGGTGTATACGGCACTGTACACTGGTGTTTTATCCCACGTTCAGCCTGAAATGCATTAAAATCAGAAGACATATATTCCCCCCCTCGATCAGAACGGAGGGTGCCCATTTTACATGATGAGAGATTTTTAGCCAAAACTAGAAACTGTTTGAAGCACATGAACACTTCGGACTTTTCTTTGAGTGGATATACCCATGCATGCCTGGAAAAATCATCAATGAAAGTCACGAAGTAAAGGTAATTTCCAAAAGAGGGTGTCTACATAGGACCACAGACATCACTATGTACAAGCTGCAATTTCTGTGTAGCCCGAATTGAACCATCTTTTGGAAAGGAGGAATGCTGCATTTTGCCCGAAATACAGCCTTCACAAACATGTTTTTCAGGTGCGTCAAGTTTGGGCAAAGAGGACACCATTTCAGATTTCTGCAGGCATAGCAAACTAGCAAAATTTAGATGATCAAAGCGTGCATGCCAAAGCTTTGCATCTGACATAGCCTGAGAATCATTTACTGCACATGCCAAATCATTTTCAGATCTTTCATAGTCTATGAGCTTATACAACCCACGACATAAAATGCCAGAAGCAATAATCACATCGACATTTGAAAGATCATGAACTGTACACCTATCATCAACAAATTTCACAACCAAGCCAATCTTGGCTAATGTAGAAACTAATGACAGGTTTTATGTGATTTTCCCCCTAGGTGCACTAGCACTAAATTGGTATATTACATGAAATTTGATTTTGGTAGAAAATTTAATAATTTTTGTGAAATGAAAATTGGATGACATAACCAAGAAAGATGCTTGTTCTTTATTTTTGCCCTAGAAATAAGACCGTTTTCACTAAATGTGTCTATGATATGCGATGTAAGCTTGAAAAGACAATTATCGCTACAAGGCTAGAATTTTTGTAAAAGGTTATGGTCAAGAGAAGGTCATTGACTTTGATGAGACTTTTGCTTCTACATTTGGCCTCACAATTTTCATACCATCTATGCACTTAAAACTTAAGAGGACATTAATTCTACATAAAAGTACATTCTTGAATGGGGATTTATATGATTAAGTGCCTATATTTTATCCCCATGATTTTGTGCAAAAAGGGAAAAGAAAACAAGGTTTATATGTTCAAAAATGTATTGTATCATTTGAAACAAGCACTGCGAGCATGGCATAAAAAGATGCATGCTTTTCTCTTAGCACATGGATTTCAACATGATACAATTCTATTAACCTTGCATATTAAGAGTATATATATTCTTTTTTTATGATTTTAGTTCATATTGATGACATGCTATTCCTTGATCTTGAAGCAATACATATTATTGAGTTTAAAGATGATTTTCATGCCTTCATGGGTTCTCAAGGATTACTTGAAGGACTTGAATTTGCTAAATAATCATCCCACGGCCATGTCTTTCTGAAGTTTGAATTTGATAAAGCATATGATGGATTAGATTAATACTTCATCCTACAAGCCCTCAAGGACTTGGAATTTCATTTTAAGGTTCATATGGATGATTTCCACTCTTGAAGGGAATGCTGAACAACTCTCTTCCACTATTACTCTCAAGTTTCCCATCAAGGAGGGTTGACCACTCGCCTTGGTGATTTGTTGGGCTCTCTCTTCCTCAAGGTTACATCATATGGTGCTCAATCTTTTCACTAATGACATTAATGTTTTTCAGAAAAATGAGATTGGGTGGGTCTCCCACTTTTGGTGCTCCCTTGATGTTTAATATCACCTCTATATCCAAAATTAACCACTCCAGGACTTGTTTTAAGCTACTTGCACAAACCTTGTTGTAATTTCTTAGGAATCAAGGCTGCAAGGAGCTTTCCTTTGGTAAAATTTATACATGTTAAGAATCCTAATGGCTCAACAGTGGGATTGGGTGTTTTCCACACTCAAATTCAAGCTTCAATGGAAGGTCATGCTATCAAAGAGAGAGAGGGATGTGTTGAACCTAACAGTAACTAGAAAATTGATGAAGATGTCAAGAATGCTTATGTGTACTAAGGTATACCAATTCAACCTTTTCTCAACAATTTGATCATTGATTTAATGATAATGTATTTCAATGTGTTTGTTTCTTTCATGAAATATTGGATTGCCTTCTGATTTTTTGTTTCTTATGTTATCAAAAGGAATGTGTGAAAATCTTCAATTCTTCATGAACCCAATCACATACAAAAACCCTAGAAAGTCATCTATCTTTGCACATTACATAATTACTAATATATCAAAACATGTTGTGCTTCTATGCTTTATCTTGATCATGCTACTTTGTGTGTATTCTCACTCTTCGAAATTTAGCAACTGGATTTAGAGCACATGGTAGCTTCTTGAGGTATGCCATTAACTCCCTTTTCTCATTCTCCCAGCTTTCTAAGAAGTATGGTAAGAACTTGTAGGTGGGACATTTCATTCAAGTTATCAATCCACTCTATTTGCATTATCATGAAAATTGCCCATGCAATTTTCTCTGTGGATTTATTTTTTGAGTTTTCAATAAGTGCCTCGAAGTTTTAGTTAGGTGTAATAGAGCTCTACATATTAAATGGTTTCAAATTCCTTTCAAACAACCAATTCTATACATCAACATATAGCTAAGCATGGCCCATAAAAATGATGCACACGATGCATTGACTATTCACAATATATTGGCTGGTTACAAATACCCATTCTCAGCATATGTGATGCACCATGTATTGGTAGAAAAAGGCTTATGGAACACTGTCTAGGGTGTCTACATATGTTTCATGGCACCTAAAAATACCATAGATTTAGCTAATGAAATGTGTGTTGAGGTACTTATAGGTTCTAGTCTTGTTACAGTACCTATTATGAATATATCAAGTGCACCGTTAGCAACCCCACCCATTTTAGATAAACTTGCATGGGATGGAAAATATGCATAAACATGTTCCTTGATTTTCATTTTTCAAGCATCATATGATGCTTCTACTACTTCTCTTCAAAAGTAGTTGGAGAGTGATCATATGATTCAAGGTGACTCTATGGGAAATCTCTCATAAAGATCAAGGAATAAAAAGAGAAAACGATTACTTTGGATGAAAGTTTTCTTTAAACTTATCTAATGAAAATTGTTCTTAATGAACTAATTTTTTCTTATCAAAGTTTTCCTTGCATTTTTTATTCATTGATACGGCTATGACATGTAATTTGTTTTGGGTGGAATTTTGAAATGAATTGTACTTGTATCAAACATCCACAAAATAGACACTTTATCATTTTCCCATACGTAGTTCTTGTGGAAGTTTTAGTTCGAACTCCAATTTCATGTACTAATAGAGACATGAAGATTTTTACTACACCTCTTTATCTCTCTTTAGTGCAGATCTATCAAAGACATTTTGTATTGAGGAAATACTCAACTTACCATGAAGATATGGATTTTCTAATGTGGATATAAGTGATGAGAATGTTGATGATAGGGTAACTATTGAAGAGGTTGGTGCAAAATTTTAAGGATAGTAATTAGACATATGTTTGTCTTATCATACTCTTGTAGGGTCTAATGGTCCCTTTTTGCCTTAGATTCTTATGTAATGGATATCGCGAGTCTTTATGATGAGAATGGGAACCACAAAATGTAGAAATATTGGATGTCTAATTTGAAATTTAATTTTGATACTATTATAAAGAAAATTACTTGTTATTTATGTGATTTCCCCCCTAGGCACACTAACTTATTGATTTTGTAATTTTTAAGAGCGAGAGAAACACTTGGATCTATGTAAACATTTTTTATAAGTTATTCATCTCATTACGAAATTGAGCTAGGAGTGTGCATTAACTTGGGTAGCAAGAAAGGAAGTCTACAACTCCCTTGATGGATTTTCTGGCTACAATCAAGTAGTTATTGCCCTTGAAGACCAAAATAAGATAGTTTTTTCCACAGAGTGGGGTATTTTTGCATTTCATGTGATGCCTTTTGGGTTCACCAATGCTTCATTTGCTACATTTCAAAGTCTGATGTGTCATGTGTTCAAGGAGTTCTTGTGAATGAACTTAGAGGTCTATGTTGCTGATTTATGTGCTCATTCCAACATCAAGCAAACACATATTTTTGAATTGAGATCTATCTATGACAAATGTAGAGACTATCAAGTCTGCCTGAACCTAGAAGAGTGTGTTTTCATGGTCGGACAAGGCAAGATTCTAGGACACATAGTGTCAAAGAATGTAATTTCAACTGATGAGGAAAAAATTAGAGCTATTGTTGAGTTACCTAGACCAAGGAATGTCAAGGAAGTGTAGGATTTCATGGTACATTGTGGTTATTACTGAAATTTTATCCACTTGTATGCAATCATTGCAAAGCCTTTGTACAACCTTCTGACTAACTAGCTCATTAAAAGAGTTTTGTGCAAAAAATCTCTTAATGAGCTTGATAAATGATATGTTCGACACCAATAACTACATGAGATTGGAATAAGCCATTCCATGTTCATGTGGATGCATCCAATGTGTTAGCACAACCTATGGGTGAATGTAACATTGACCTTCTGATAGCTTATGCTAGTAGGAAATTAAATGTGGCCAAATGAAATTACACCACAATAGAATGAGAAGGATTATGCATGGTATACACCGTTAAAAAGTTTAGACATTATTTTCTTGCAAATAAATTCAAATTTTTTACAAACCATCAAGCATTACTCTACCTTGTGAATAAACCTTTCAATATTGGTAGATTAATAAAATGGTTTCGCTTACTAATGGAGTATGATTTCAAAGTAATTGTTAGGAAAGGAAAGTCTCACCTTAGGGCCAACCACCTTTCAAGGATTACCTCAAGAGAATCCCCACAAGGAGTGCCAAATGAACTTCTTGATGCCTGCTTATTCAACCTGGAAGTAGTGGCTAACTAGGACAAAACCATAGTGCCTATGCTGACTTTTGGACCTAAACATCTTGTAATGAAAGCAAAGGGAAAAGAAGTGGTGAGAGGCCAAAAGTATCAGATAATGGTAGGTAATGTGTATAAATACACAGATCAAGGAATTTTGGCTTATTGTGTGGAAGAAGATGAGTACGCGAAATGGTTGCAATTAGCACATGTAGGTGCACTGAACCAACATCACTCTAAACATTGAACCCTCTAGAATTTGCAAAGATTAGGCATGTACTGAGCAACCATGGAGTTAGATATGCATAGGGTGTGTAAGGATTGTCTAGCTTGTTGTAATATACACTAGTAGAACATGCCACTCTATATCAAGTATCCCCAATGCCGGACTAGAGCAGTCCTTTGGTTGACTTTACCAAGATAAAAGCTTTCCCTCAAGAGATGTTAAATTAGCTAGGTGGTGAAGCTTAGAATAGGAGGCCTTAGACTGCACTCTCATGGAGATAACCTGTATAGGCATGGAAGAGATGGATATCTTCGATTGTGTGTCCATGAGTGAATATCTTAGGATCTTGGAGATTTCTCACCAAGGTGTGGTAGGAGGAGATTTCATACAAGATAGGGTGGTCAAAGGAATCTTATACATAGGACTTTGGTGGCCAACCCTTCACATGGATGCTCATACCTACGTGAAGAGGTGTGACATATGACAACACACTCAAGGATGCAATGCCATTGAGACCCATGATGAGAGGGCGTGCATTCTCTAAGTGGGGAATAAAGTTTGTTGGCCCTATTAATCCCCCAAGTAAGAGTTCACGTGCTTAATACATTATTTTTGCCACATATTATCTAACCAAATGGGTAGAAGTGAAATCCACTAGGAAGAACGATGCACAAACCACAACTAAGTTTCTATTCGAGAATGTTTTTACAAGATATGGTTTGCCATTAGAATTATCAGTGTCTATGGTACCCACTTCTTGAGTGAGGTCATCAAATATTTGTTACAATAATTCATGGTTATTCATAAGAAGTCAACCCCATACCACTCACAAGCAAACATACAAGTAAAAAGCACAAATAAGATCCTATGCATTGTCCTAACTAAGTTAGTGAACAATAAACATTTTGATTGGGACAAAAAATTGCATGATGTTGTTCGGGCTTATAGAGTGGCCTATAAAACAGTACTCAATGCCACAACCTTTTAGAGAATGTTTGTTTAGAATGCAGTGTTGTCCTTATACTTCCTGATACCCACTTTGAAGGTAGCACAAGAGCATCAATGGACCAACCATGAGCTCTCTTCTAGAATTTTAGATTTAAAATGACTAGGAGAAACTCAATTAAGAGCAATTGTTGGGATCTATGCATCTAAGAAGAAACAAAAAGCTTACTTTGATGCACATGTAAAAGATAGGATCTTGAAGACAGAAGATTTAGTTTTGGTGTATACATTGAAGCAGCATGCTAGGAAACTAGAAAAGCGTGGCTATTTGCCCATCATAATACATAGAATATCAACAAGTGGACCCATTTAGCTAGCTACCTTAGAGGGCAATATTTTACCAAATTACATTAGTGGATGCATAGTGAAATCATATCAAGAACCTGTAATGGAAGAAATCTTGAGTCGAATCCACAATAAAGAAGTGCAAGGAGGAAGAAAGAGGGATTCAAGCTGAAGCTCATGAAGAAGCCATAGAATGCATTCGACGTATGAAGTTGAGGAGATAGAACAAATATCAGCCTAGGAAACATATTCATGAAGTCTTGAAATATCACATGGGTATGTGCCAACTTATGAGTGTTACCCACCATAGAATAATTGACAGACATCCTTTTCTCATCTTAGAAGTAGGAAAGGGCAAGAATGAGAAGACTATAAGAGCCTTGATTGACTCAGGCATAGCCACTAGTGCAATTACATTTTCTTACTATCGAGACTTTCAATTGAGCATCAATCCTGTTGCAGCTTATCTCATAGGATTGGGAGGTGTGGAAAATCCCTTGCATGGGCAAGGTGGAAACTCCCATCTCCAAATGATAGTTAAAGTACTAGTGTGGCAAGATAAAGATCTCACGAAACCTCTTATCTTGGGTTAGTATTGGATCTATGACCATTTAGTCAACTTAAACATAAGAAGTGGACTTCTTTAGGCTTGGGTGAACCAAGAACATATCACAGTTGAACTAGCAAGTTGTGCACTCACTAAATTAGGAAAGGCACCAATTCTTGGTCCTTCTAGGAGTACACATGAAGATAAAGATGATGTTCTTGTCCAAAGTTCTACGATGCAAAACAACGAATAATGGAATTCCCTTCATTTCCAAAGATGGTCAAGAAAAACAAGCAAAGAAACCCAAGAACTAGAGGATGTAGACAACCAAATCTCATACTTAGACACTTGTCCAAAATAGGGTCGCTCATGGAGTGAAGCAGATCTGGAGGTGCAAAATTGAGCAATCCTTTGCTCCCTCAGTAGGACCATAAGTACATACCAAACAAACAATGCAGTCAAAGAAAACAATAGTCGAATATTCAAGGAGCCAACCTCAATGAATCATTTCTATTTGATGGATACACTGATGCAAATTGGGCTAGTAGTATTCTAGATAGAAGATCTACTAGTGGCTTTCTATTCTCACTTGGAAGTGTGGCTATTACCTAGAGCAGCAAGAAGGAACCCATAGTGGGTTTGTCGAGTACAGATTTAGAGAAGAATCTTGGTTAGAGATGCTACTTGTAGATTTAGGTATGGAAGTGCAAAAGACTATCAACACCTATTGTGATAATCTTAGTAGCATGTAGTTAGCATGAAACCCTGATTTTCATGCAGAACAAAGAATATCGGGGTACATTATCATTTCATTAGGGAAAAGGTATGAGTGGGTGATATTAAATTTGTTTATGTGAGGACAGATGAGCAGATTGCTGATATTTTCACTAAAGCACTTGAGCTAAGAAGTTGAAGATGTTTCGAAAGATGCGTGGATTGCAAGACATGACATTGAGCTTGAGGGGGAGTGTTGAGATATCAAGCTCAACATGTGATGATCTAGGATGGTATGTATCATTTTTTCATTTCTCTGATATGTATAGAGGTCACACCGGTATACATCAAGGATACTTCATTGAGCTTTACTAGATTTATCTACCAAGAGTGACGGCACATTTGTTTCTTGCCAGCTCACTCATTCATGGACATTAGGATTTTCCTTATGTATTGTTCTTTATATACTGCACTTGTTGTATTTTCGTTTTAGGTCATTCTTGTACATTCTTTTATGTAATAGAAGAAGAAGAAGAAGAAGAAGAAGAAGAAGAAGAAGAAAAAGAAGAAGAAGAAGAAGAAGAAGAAGAAGAAGATCTTCTTCCTTGCCTCAATCTGTGTGTGTGATCCTCTTTTATTGTGAGTGTGTGTGTGTGTGAGCTCTCTTCCTTATCTCCTTCCTTGTGACACAACAAACCATAGATATAGAGAGCCCACCCATATTAGACAAACTTAAGGAATGACTAGATGATATGAGGGACTTACAGATCATCCCTATCCAAGATCCACAAATGGGCCATACAACTCAAGTCAGGAACAACCTTCATTGGTTTAGTGAGTGGCAGGAACCCTTGGGGAAGGATATTTTATTTGGGAAGCAAAGATAGAGTACAACAATGTAGGGGGAAAGTACCACATTTTCACATAGCTCCAGTATGACAAAAAGTGGGTGTGTCAGAATATTGTAGTGCCAAGCTTCCTAAGCCTGACTTTATGCATTGTGACTATCTCGTCAACTTGCTAATGCCCAACAAGGACCCCATAGCATCTAGTAGCTTTGTGATTCCATCCTTAGTGCATGGCAATGAGTTAAAATGGTTTTGTTTGACCAACAAATTAGTACATGAAGCTTTAGATATGCGGGGGTATGCACATCCCCATTGAGAAGGAGGGTTTAGTTTTGGACAAGATGAAAAATAAGAGTCTCACAAAACTTAAGGATATGGTGTCCATGGCACCCAACATCGTGGTCCACCTACAAATGTGTATGTAACATTTCACCTTCGTAGAACAAGACAAGTTCAGAATGCCTCACAAGAAAGTTTGGTTTAGCTTATATTTAGTATATTTAGTATATAGACTATCAACTTGCTGCATTGGATTATTGATCAGATCCACCAAGCTCATAAGTGATGGCCATAGAAGGCAGTGTTGCATGGATGCTATGTTCTTACAAGGATCATCTATAGATGCTTCGCTTAGGACATACCCCTTCAATGAGCACTATCCCGGAACATAGTCAAATAGTTTAAGAGCAAGAAACCATGTGCACCACCATCAAAGAGGATGAGAGGATCCATACCATGTGCTCAACCTAGAGGAGCCAAATTTACTCCAGATGTAACTCCTGCACCACAAAGGGTAGTATGATCATTCACGTTCAAACTGCTAAGAAGAAGTACGGATGGACCCAACTTGATTTTTCCCCATGTGCCATCCGATTTAGAATTCGCTAGAGGAACCTGAAGATGTGAAGCTGGAATCTAAAGAAGAAGGGGAGGATGATCAACAACAGGAAGAAGAATAGTAAGGATAAGCTATTGAAGAATAAGAATAAGAAGAAGACGAAGAAGAAGAGGAAAAAGGAGGAGGAGGAGGAGGAAGAGGAGAGGAAGAAGAAGAGGAGGAAGAAAAGGAAGGCCAACATGACGAACATGCAACCAATAGGAAGGCTGATAAACTGAAGGTGCCTCGGCCTATACAACACAATTACAAAGATTGTATGACACAATTGTGAGTGTACAAGAGTGGGACTACCTCTCCCTTAGCATAGGAAGGAATAGAATCCAAAAGAAGGGAATCAAAGAAATTGGAGGGTTCCAACACATTGAGAGACATCAAATTACCTAAGAACAATCCCAAAAAATATATAGACAGAGCACAAGTTAGACCTTGGATGGGTAGATACAATGCAAAGAAAAAAACGAAGGGAAAATAGTGCCTAAATAGAAAATAGAGAAGAAATTGAAATAAAATAAAAAGAAAAATTAAGATAAATATCTCAGCTTACGCTGAAGATTAAAGCTAAGGGGAGGGTGAAAGGATATGCTCAAGAAGGAGTGAGGGGAGCTTATGATCAAAGTTCAAGCTAAGGCAATGTGTGGGGGGGGGGGTGGGGGAAGAGGGGGGAAGGGGAGGCAAGTGAGGATATTCAAAGGGAGAAAGGATAAAAGAATTTAAACTATGGGGAAGGGGGGGGAGGGGGAGGGGGAGGAGGAGGGAAGGGGAGGCAAGCGAGGATATGCAAAGGGGGAAAGGATAAAAGAATGTAAACTATGGGGTGCATTGTGGGGGAGAGGGGCGAGGAAGGGGGGAGGAGGGGGCACTAGAGGATATGCCTAGGGGGAAAGAGCTAAGGATAAGAACTCCTATCATGGAATCTGAGATTGATTAGCCCTATACCAAGGTGATCTAAACCCTTTATGATAAAGATACCCAGCATGGAGGATATGCTAAAAATGATCTTCAATGTAATTCATAAGCGATAAAGCTACCAAGGTGATAAAGCTACTAGCATGGAGGATATGCTAAAAATTATCTTCAATGTAATTCAATGATTTTTCTAGCCAAGAGGTCAAGTGGAAAGTCAAGGATTTCAATACTTCAATGATTTCAACCCTTTATGATAAAGCTACTAGCATGGAGGATATGCTAAAAATTATCTTCAATGTAATTCAATGATTTTTCTAGCCAAGAGGTCAAGTGGAAAGTCAAGGATTTCAATACTTCTAAATATCATGGACAAGCGAGTGCCAAGAGTGCTCATGCAATTGAATAGTGGATTAGCAAATGGAAGTAGTGCTTTTGTTTACGAAACATAGTTGATGAAAGATAAACAATTTAGCATGCTATGTATAACTTGATGGATCTAGCCCATTAATGGTGGAAAAAGATAGGACAAGATTAATTAGAACTAGCCATGTGGGTAGACTTCAAAGTCATGTTCTTGGATAATCTTGCTTCACCATATGAGCATACAAGGGCACTCAAAGTGTAGTTTTTCCTATAGTAGTGACAATTAATAGTGTAGGAATATGCAAATAAATACATAGGAACTCTATCAAAAGTCCCAACTAACATACCCAATTTTTTATAAGCTCACAAATTTCTATTGATATTGCACAAGACTTTGCGTCCTTTAGTGTGAAAAGAGTGCTACTATACATTAAATGACACTATAGAATCAGCTTTATTTTTGGAAGATGGAAGACTTCCACAACCATAGCCAAGAGAGAAGAAAGTTTCTTGTACTAGATTTAAAATGAATCTTCATCTTCTATTACTATAAGACTTTTTCCTTGGACCAATATGTAGCAAACTGCTATTGATGTCTTGAAGCAAATAGTTTTAGTTGCTTTAGTTTCTCTCATAAGCAATCCATCAAAACCACTTGAATTGAAAATCCATGCCAGTGACATTGGAGTAGAAAGTAAGAAACTTTTTAATATTAAAAGAAACTTTTCAATATTAAAAGAAACTTTTTAATATTAAAAGAAACTTTTTAAAGATTTGGTGACATTATTTACATGGAGTCACCTTTAAGGTTTATATAGATCATGATAATTTGGAATTCTTTTTTCCTAGCTTGATTTATGAGGTAGATATGCAAGAAGTTCATAGTTGATGCAATTATTTCATATGAAAATTGTTTATCACAAAGCACTATTTATGCTTGGAGGAGACTCGTAGGTAGCTAATTGGGATCTCACTCTAGAAAGCCCAAATTTAAAGAATAAGATATCAATTTTTGAGGCTCATTTATGATAATTTTATTGCAAAGCATTATGTCTATATAAACCATCTGATCACAGAAAATTAAGAGTGAGATACAAATGAAGAAGCTTGTGGAGTGGAAGAGTGGTAGCTTGTAATGGAAGAAGACATCAAATATTAAGAGGACAACTATGCATGGATACTAGTATCCAAACAAGATGGAATGAAGGTAATAGGTAATAAATGGGTTTACAAAATTAAAAGGAATGCGAATGGAACCATAAATAAATAAGAAACAAAATTGGGAGCTAATAGGTAACATCATCGACATATGCTTCCAAGAATTCCTTAAGGAACTCTTTGAATACATGAGACATAAGACATTGAAATGTCATTGGTGCATTAGTCAAACCTAGATACAATATACCTCATTATGTAGCGAAATTAGATTTATGTTGGTCTTTGAGGGCAATGGATACTTGGTTGTATAAAAAAAAATCGAGAATATGTAAACTTCTTTACCTTCCACTCATTATAAAAGATGATATGTTATTGACAAAGGATGACTATCTTTTATTGTAGCTTCATGGACCTTCTTGATATGGATACATAAAGGAAGTCTACAATTCTTCTTGGGTACCACCACAACTGAAGAAACCCATTTCGTGTGCTTAATTTCATAGATGAAGCCTGCTTCATGCAACTTATTGATTTCCTCTCTGTTTTTCTTGGAGTATGTCTTATTGTAAGCATATGGTCTCTACTTGATTGACTTGGTTGTGATCATCATTGGAATGCAATAAGAACATACCTCTAGATCCACACTTTTCAATTCCTTATAAGAACATATGAACACATCTCTATATTCTTCCAAAACGTCCATTAAGTCCAATTCTTTTCCTTCTATAGGATCATGGAAATCTTAGTGCAAATATCCTCACCACTTTCTCACGATATTACTTCTTTCTTAGTAGTTTCTTGTTGTCATATGACTGCACTAGTGTTACTTCCCTCTTAGGCATCTCAATGTGGAAAATCTTTTCATCCATAGTATATTTCGTAAAGTGTTATGGGACTTGAAAAACAAAGTCCCTTTCTTCCTTTTCTAGGTCTAAGTATATTCCTTGATTTTTTGTAGATGAAAGACTTCCTTAAACTAGGTTATTGACTTACGCATTCCTCTGGAATCCAAAAGTCCAACTTTTTCCTTGTTTGACTCATAGGGAGTGTCTACTACATGGGTAAGCTCTCTACTTCCTTTCCTCCACATTCTAATATCCTTTTGTCTTTTCAATTATTTTTCCTTCTCTTTGAGATTGGTAGACTTAATTCTATAATCTCTTCTTCTTCTTCATCCATCACTTCCTGCACCATGAAGAGATCATAACCTTCTTCATCTTGACATGGAGTCAAGTTGGCTCATTGACTACTACATCCAAAGTGGCATGGATTTGAGCCTAGTAATAGGGCTCAAAACCCTTATAAAAAATCTCATTGACATGTAGGAAAGATCCTCAAGAAGTTTATCAAAATTACACTCCTACCACTTAAGCTTCTTGTTTCTTTTCCTTCTAGAATATGTTCTTTGAGCTACATGGCACATTCATAAATGAGTGTCCTCATGTTTCCAATCCTTGTTCTCTATTTGTGACTTGCTAGAGGTATCACTTTTTGCAAAGTTGTTTGCGTTATGATGGATTCCCCTCCATTTGAGTGGTGGCACGTCTTTGTAAGATCCGGATATTAGATCTATTCTTGTTCTTGTGCCTTGGTGTTACAAATACACTACACCATCCTAGCCTTGGAACCCATACAGTTGGTGCAGGAAAGGTCTTCCTAGTAATAACTCAAAGTTTCTTGCCTTTTGAAAGTTGCAAATATCAAGAGTATGCTCAAATTCCACACCACACATGCTTAGTGTGATACCTTCTAGAAATTGTAATGGTTTGTCCATATGCTCATCTACTAGTTGGAGTTTCATTTGAGTAGGCCTCCATGTTAGTTTACCCCATTTGACCCATAAGGACTCAGTAACAACAACTACACATGCCCCATAATCATTGATAGCCTTGGTGGTGATATCACATGTACATGATGTTGAAGATAAATGTACAAGCTCATTTTCATATGAGCTATGGTTGGGTAAATTTAAAATATATAAAGATAAAGGAAAAGAAGAGAAAAGAAAAAAGAAAAGAAAAAAAGTATAGTCAAAATTCATGATGAGTAAAAGATACAATATTTGCCTTGTAGTCAGTGGCATGTAGTGGGCAAAGTGGTGAGTTAAGAAGGAGGCACAAACTTGTTCACATGCTCATTGGTTATAAAAGTGGAGTGGGAGCATGTTCTAAATAAGGAGAGAAAGAGGCAAGAGCTCCCAATAGTCGGATCTAGTCATTTTGTCATTTTGTATTTCCATAGACTCCTTCCAGTCGAACGTCATTTTGTACATAGCTCTGTTGTGAATCTCATATATCAGTGTATATGTAACCATTTCTTGCATTTAAACACTCATTGGAAAGCTTATCTTGTGTCCTTTCTGATCTCAAATATCCCTTTCAAAGCTTATATATTCTATGAGATATGAGTGAAAGAGGGAAGTCTAGGTTTTTAGTATACTTGTGTAAATAGGTAGTCTATTTGGGTCAGTTAAGTTTCCCAACCAAAACATATCCAAATGGCTTGATTTTTCACTTGTTGCAAAGCTCTATGAATGTACTTTGTTGCTCCCAAATATTTTATACAAAGGATTTATATTTTGTGAGATATCTATCAGAGAGTGAAGCTAAGTGTTTTAGTATACTTATGTGTACAGGTGGTCTATTTTGGTTAGTTGCGTTTCGTGAACAAAACTCATCCAAATTATTTCATTTTTAGCTTTTTGAAAAGCTATTTTTGTTTAATTTCTCTATACCAAATATCTTCCTCAAAGGATATATATTGAGGGAGTTATCAGTCCGAGAGTGAAGTTTAGTTCTTTAGCATACTTCTATGGACAGGTAGTTCATCTTTGTGAGTTGCGATACCTAATCAAAAATTGTCCAAATTGAGTTATTTATAGCTTGTTAGAAAGCTCTTTTTTTCTACTTTGATTGGCTAAAAGCACAAGTCTTGAGTTTTTTGTTGAGAGCAACAAGCTATTTAAGGTGCAGCTATTTGTCCAAGTGTTGGACATACAAGGGTTCACTACACACTTTTGTCGCACATAGGAGAACTAATTCTCCACAATTGGTATCAGAGAAAAATTGGTGCTCACGCCTCATCAACAGAGCTGGAATTTAAGCAAAGAAAAAGAGGAGCTACAAAACAAGGGGAAGCTTCACAAACACAAGAGTAAGGGCACTATAACTATTCGAGGTAACTCGCAAAGTCTTTGATAGTCTTTAATGGCTGACTTGGGTCAACAAGTAGAGAAATTGGATAAGGATAACTATCCCGTGTGGAAGTTTAGAATGACCAACTACCTAATGGGCAAAGGCTTATGGGGTATTGTGAGCGGTGATGATGCTCTCAAATCAATCAAGCTATGGCCACCAAAGTCAAAAGGAGGCAAGCAAAAGAATGGGAAGAGAGGAATAGGAGAGTCATGTTCCTCATTTCACAAGTCATTACTAATTCTATGGTACGGCATATTCAACATCTAGAGAAAGCTAAGGATTCTTGGGAAGCTCTTGAAATGATGTATTCAACAAATACCAAAGTTAGGAAACTTCAGCTCAAGAATGAGTTGAACACAATCAAGAAAAGTTTGAGTCAATCCATAGCTGAATATACTTTGAAGATTAAGGAGATAAGTGATGCTCTAGCTTCTATTGGCACAACGGTTGAAGACGAAGATCTTTTGTGTCATACTCTCAAAGGATTGAGAGAAGATGGAAGATGGAAGCTTTTTATAACTTTCATTAACTTGAAAGATGCATATCCAAGTTTTGAACAACTAATCCCTCATCTTGTCACAAAAGAGATTAGCTTTAGTGGTCCCAAAGGAAAGGACAGCCACAACCAAATGTTATATGCAGGTCGAGGTAAAGGAAGGAACTCAAGAGGAGGCTCAAGAGGAAAAGAAAGAGGTCACAACAATTCCAACTACAATCAAAAAAATTTGGAAGACAACAAGGATGGATCAAATGCCAACACACAAGGAAGAGGTGGAGGTAGAAGTAGAGGAAGAGGCCGATGCTCCTACAATTCTCATAAAGGTGTAACATGCTATCATTGTGGTAAAGCAGGACACTATGCTAGCGATTGTTGGCTGAAGAATGAAAGACCAAATGGAGGCAATCAAAGGAACCAAAGCAACTATGCAAGCACCTCAACTGAAGGAGGCAAGGACACACTACTTGCAATGAGACATGAGTATAGAAGCTCTTGTGAAGATGACAAAAAATGGTACATTGATTCAGGTTGTAGTAACCATATGTCATGCCAAGGAAGTTCATTCAATAATCTACAGGTACCAAGTGGAAACGGGTGTGTTGAAATAGGTGACGATACTCAACAAATGATTGAACATATTGGAGATATAAGGCTTGGAGATACAAGTAGAACAAAGGTACTATCTAATGTTCTTCATGTTCCTACAATTTCAAAGAACTTGATTTCAGTAGGAAAAATGGTAGAGAAGGGTTATCATGTCATATTCAATGAGAATGGGTGATTCATAAAGAATCCAAAGGAAGGCTTCAAGGTCATTGCTCGAGGTAGAAGAGAAGGAAGGATGTTCACTCTCGACGTCCAACATCCACATGGAAAGGTCACGTACATTCAATGTAGGAACAAGAAGATTTCAGAGCTAGACTTATGGTACAAACGAATAGGGCACGTCAACATTCCAAAGTTGAAGGACATGAGCAAACATGAAGTGGTAAGAGGTCTTCCAAAATTTAATAGCATTGGACTACAAGAGTTATGTGAAGCTTGTCAACTAGGAAAGCAAACGAGGCAGCCATTCAAGAGGAGCAATTATGTGGCCCCAAATGTCTTGGACTTGATACATACGGATGTATGGGGACCAAACCAAGAGGCATCAATGGCTGGTAATAGATTTTTTGTCACCTTCATTGATGATCACTCAAGAAACGTATGGCTGTTTTGTACGAAGCAAAAATCAGTCTATATTCAAAAGATTCAAAGTTGAAGTTGAAAAAGAAACAGGAAGGTCTATCAAAACCTTAAGGTCCGATGGTGGAAGTCCTACTTCTCCAAAGAATTTTCAGATATTCTATAAGAGAATGGGATCAAAAGGCAGTTTTCTTGTAGATATACACCACAACAAAATGGAGTAGCTGAGAGGAAAAATAGGCAAATTGCTGAAATTGCAAGATGCATGCTCAATGAGATGAAGGTACCATTGTACTATTGGGCTAAAGCTACCACAAATGCCATTTACTTGATGAATAGGTGCACAACATCGGAAATACATCACTTGACTCTAGAGGAGGTATATGCCCGTAAGAAACCTGATCTTACACACCTCAAAGTGTTTGGATGTGTTTGTTTTTTTCACATTCCACAAGAAGTTAGAACAAAGATGGAAACAAGGTCATAAAAATGCATTTTCATTCGCTACTCGACGGAGCAAAAAGGATACAAGTGTTACAAACCTAGCACAAAGGAATTAAGAGTCTCACGAGATGTGGTCTTTGATGAACTAAGACCATGGTATGAAGATAAAGGAAAGGAAAATATTCTTGAAGAAGATTGTGATGATTATGCAGGAACAAATCAAAGAGAAGTTCAACAATCAAGCACAAAGGTTTCAGGTCCAAAGGCATCTACATCAAATGAAGAATGTTCAACATGGAGGGGGAGTCATTCTGTGTCTCCAAATTCAGCTCATAGTAGAGTCGAAGAAGCAAGTGCTACTCCAAATAGTGAGATAGATGCAAGTGAAGAAGAATATGAAGAGGTAATCACTCCAACGGTAAAGCTGAATAGGTTAAAGAAGCAACTTTCTAAAGGCAATGAAAGAAGATCTTCAAGGACAAGGTATCCAACTCAAAGGTTGAGTTATGATAGTTTCATGGTGACACATTTTGCATACATGATGCAGGTTATCAAAGACAAAGATCCTGAGACATATGAAGAAGCTTGCACACAAAAGGAATGGAAGCAAGCTATGAAAGAGGAGATCAAAGCTCTCAAAGATAATCACACATGGGAGCTAGTGCCAAAGAAAGAAGGTATGAAGATTCTTCCAAACAAATGGGTGTTTAAAGTAAAGAGGAATGCTGATGGTTCACTAGCTAGATATAAAGCTAGATTAGTTGCCAAAGGATTTAAACAAACACAAGGCATAAATTATGATGAAATTTTTAGCCCTGCTGCAAAAATGGGAACTATCAAAACATTAATAGCATTTGGTGCTTCAAGGAGATGGTCATTATATCAACTCGACATAAAAAATGCTTATTTAATGGAGAGCTATAAGAAGAGGTATACATGAGTCAACCGGTTGGATTTAAAGATGAAAACCATCTGCACTTTGTTTGCAGGTTGAAACACACACTTTACGACTCTAAGCAAGCACCAAGAGCATGGAATCAGAGATCGATAGAATATCTAACTAAGTGTGGATACAACCCAAGTAGTGTAGATCCTTCATTGTACATGAAGAAGGAAGAAAATAAAGAGGTATATATTTGCATATTATGCTTGGATAAATTTACCAAATATAAAGATAATGGAAAAGAAGAGAAAAGAAAAAGAGAAAAAAAAGTCTAGTCAAAATTCATGATGAGTAAAAGATACAATATCTGCCTTGTAGTCAGTGGCATGTAGTGGGCAAAGTGGTGAGTTAAGAAGGAGACACAAACTTCTTCATATGCTCATTGGTTATAAAAGTGGAGTGGGAGGACGTTCTAAACAAGGAGAGAAAGAGGCAAGAGCTCCCAATAGTCAGATCTAGTCATTTTGTCATTTTGTATTTCCATAGACTCCTTCCAGCTGCACATCATTTTGTACACAACTCTATTGTGAAGCTCATATCTCAGTGTATATGTAACAATTTCTTGAATTTAAACACTCATTGGAAATTTATCTTGCGTACTTTCGGCATTCCAAATATCTCCTTCAAAGCTTATATATTCTGTGAGATATTAGTGAAAGAGTGAAGTCTAGGCTTTTAGTATACCTATGTAAACAAGTAGTCTATTTTGGTTGGTTATGTTTCCCAAACCAAAACATATCCAAACCGCTTGATTTTTGGCTTGTTTGAAAGCCCTACAAATGTAATTTTGGTTTCCCAAATATTTCATTCAAAGGATTTATATTCTATGAGATATCTATTAGAGAGTGAAGCTTAGTGATTCAGTATACTTATGTGTGTAGGTGGTCTATTTTGGTCAGTTGAGTTTCCTGAACAAAACTCATCCAAATTACTTGATTTTTAGCTTGTTGGAACACTATTTGTTAATTTCTTTGTACCAAATATCTCCCTGAAAGGATATATATTTAGGGAGTTATCAGTTTGAGAGTGAAGTTCAGTTCTTCAGCATACTTGTATGGACAGGTAGTTCATCTTTGTCAGTTGCGTTCCCTAATCAAAACTTGTCAAAATTAAGTTATTTATAGCTTATTAGAAAGATCTTTTCGTCTACTCTGATTGGTTAAAGGCACAAGTCCATTTGAGTTTTTTATTGAGAGCAGAAAGCTATTTAAGGTGCATCTATTTGTCCAAGTGCTGGACATACAAGGGTTCACTACACACTTTTGTTGCACATAGGAGAACTCATTCTCCACACATGATGAGAATACAAGTATTCCCTTCATCACCCTTGCTATATTCACATACCTTGTCTAAGGGTATTTGTGTAACTCGACTTTCCACTCTAGGCGTCTTAGGATCAAATCTTGCTTGCCTAGTAATGTCATACCTATATTGATGTTGCATTTGATTAGCTATTGTATCGTGGGTATGCACTTCACATTAGCCCTTTTGAGGTCCTTAAAAGTTTTTTGGGAAGTTATTACTCTTCTTTGAGCTAAGAAACAATCTTTTTGCACTTAAAAGTGGTTTCATGTGGTCCAATATACCTTGGTAGGGTATTATGAGTTTGCTTTTCACGTTAAAAATCCTCCCCACTAACCAATGAAATGCTTTGGACATGTAGGTCAATTGATGAATCATGTGATATGGAATCTTAGTGAAAGGAGGTTTGAATACTACCACTTCTTCCACTATTATACTAAACTTCTTGCGATAAATGGTCCCTCCTTGACTCCATCACATCGGGAGTGTTGGATCCAAATACTTTCATAGTTGTGTTTCTTTTTTACCTTCAATTGCTTTGGTATTATTTACATATTTTGAGCTATGAGAATCACATGCCTTGTCTTCTATTCATGAGTCCAAGTGACTGTTTGAGTTGAACCACTCAGGTACTAGGAGAATGACTATTGGACAAAGAATCCTCTCCAATAGTCACTTGACTATTGGGAAATGAATCCTCTCCAGTGGTAACCTTGATCATATGCAAAAGGAATGTGTTACTTGATTTAATAGTGGAGGGAGGTTCCTTTGGACAATCCTTCATGTAGTGATCCTTTGAGTTCAAGTAGTTTTTGCATGGAAGTGCATCTTGTAGTAATGAGAACTTGCTTTGGGATGCCATTATTTGTCACTGTGACAACAAAAGCACAAAATGGGCCTAGATGGGTGATTTTTTCTAGGTCTCCCTCGTGGTTTCCCTGTTTGTCGTACATTAAATTTTTGAGCCCCCAAAACATTTAAGGAATAACATTCTTTAGCTTCATGGCATCCTTTTCTACCAAATTCGTATGTTACTTGCCTATGACCCTCCTAGGTAGTGTGCCCTTGACTAGCACAAAGTGGCTCTCATAATTGGAAAATTTTCTCCACTACAAGTAGGGTCAGATTCTCTAACTCATCTAGTATTACCTCAGTAGAATTACTCGATCAAAATGCTTTTTTGAACTCCATCTCGAGGGTCTAACATGTTTGGAAGTGATCTTCTACATATTGACTATACCACTTCTCTTCTAATCCTTCCAAGTGTGGAAGGGAATAGAGCCAAGAATGCATCTTGCATCTACTATAATCCATGAATCTTAAAAGTGGATAGGAACCTCCACATGTGGTATTCAAGGTCCTCATGATCACCACCTCTAAAAGTAGAGAATCTCATGTTGATTCTTAATAGTAGAACAAAAGTTCCTCTGCCATGTTGCCAAGATTGGGGCCTTATCATATGGCAAAGACAACCAATTCCTTGCTGAGAGCTAGGTTACATTTAGTTGACCGAATAATAAAAAAATACCGAATATGTTCGTTTTATTCGTGGTTTTTGGAATAAACACAAAAAACATGGGGACGGATAAATTTTTGATCGTATTTATCGATCGAAAGTGCTTTTGATCAAAAAGCGTTTTCTAGTAGAAAAATATATATTTTTACATTCGATCAAAAAACTTATTCTGCATGTGCTTGATTGATGTACTAGAGAGCTTTAAGGCTGTAATTTTTATCCGAGAGCTTCCTTCTCCATCATTGAGGTATTGTTTTAATTTTTATTTATTGTTTTGTTATTTATATCATGCATATTGTATGATTCGCATATGCGTCTCTTACGTATGCTTGATTTTTATTTATATAATTTGTTTTGTGTCTTTTAATCATCAATTGTATACATGTTCGACTCGTGCAAGTGTTTCTTACTTGTGTACATCGATGAAAAACATTTAAAAATAAACCACTACTGTGATGTCTGACTCACTACATCGATTCTTATTCTCACTTGGTGAGGTTCAGTTTGAGTTTCTTCATTGTAAAATCAGCCATTAGGTTGATGCCAGAGCCTCCATCTATAATGACACTAGTCAGACCTTCATCATTTATGAAAACAGATAGCCTTGAGCTCTGATAGTCTACCAAGGGTGTAGGCGGAAACCATCTACACTCGGTGGTGGGCTTAGGTAGGTCGAGTGTATAACTTTCAATAAGTCACTTCTTACTTTCGAATCCATTTTTATGAGTTGGTACAAACTAACCTTGTGATGAATACCTTTCAAGATTTCCTCAATCTTAACCTCTTGTGTGTCTTCCTGAGAGCTTGCAAGTTGGTCGTTAAGGGAAGTAGTCACCATATCATAAGCTCCTTCAATGTTTGCTTGGCCCTTCCAACTAGCCTTCTTCTCCTCATCTCTATTTTTGAGTCCCTGTTGTTCCTCTCTACAGGTTGATGCCGCTTGCCTGGCTCTGGTCATCATGGGCACTGAAGAAGATGAAACAACATAAGACTGAGTGGTCATACCTTCTACTTGTGGGGAGACTGCAATCATGTGAATTGGAGTAGGGCGGCTTCTTGGGCAATCTCTATTATACTGATCCTTGGCATTTGGACAATGCTAACATGGAGATGCACCTTTTGGTGGGGAACACCTGTTCTCCATATGGCCATACTCACCACAGCGATAACAAATAGGTGCATTTGAAGTACTAGCATAATACGAATCAAGAAGAGGAGGGTTACCATGCTATTGTACTCCCTTGAGGTAGTAGCAGTCTCTTGCTTCATGGCCATCCTTGCCACATAATTGATAGCTCACCTTGTTAGGACAATTAACATTGGAATGTACACTCTTGCTACATATTGTACACCAAACCTGCCTTCATATGTCATGTGTAGTTTGCAAATCTTCTAACTCACAACAAAGTTGAGCTACTTCATCAACATTGTGGTGCGGTGGTGGTGGCATGACCTTCTCTTCTTGTTGACTCTGCTACATTCTTAAGGTTTCCAACTCCTTCCTTAGTTGCCCAATAGGATCTAAGTGTGATGCATAATTTGGTTGAGTATCTCCTTTGAAATGTAGCCTAGCTTCCTCAATGCGTGATGCAGCTGCAACAAAAGCATCCAATGTTGCATCCAATCTAAGAGATTCGCGAAGCTTTTGCTGAGATGACTTGGGCAGAGCTTTCTCTATCCATTTTTTAACCAGGAAATCACCTGAAGCATGTGGCAGATGTGAAACAAGTGCTTTTTTCCTAGTGTGAAGTTCATGAAAGGATTCACCTGGTCTCAGCTTTAGGTTCTCTAGCTGATCTAGAGCTCTTTTTGAGGAGTCACTTGGTTGGAATATCTGCGAGAATGTCGTCGTTAGTACCTCCAACCTAGTGAAGTATCCATCTGCAATTGACTATACCATTTGCTGGCAAGGCCTTCCAATGTAGATGGGAAAAGTACGAGCATTGCATCCTCTCGATTCTGCAGACCTCGTCCACGGCACAAGGAGATGAATCTCCTCACATGATCATCTACATCCTCATAAGCCAACCCCTTAAAAGTACGGAACTTGATATTCCACCTAGAGAGTAAATGAGAAATATCCTCCATTGGCACTGGTGCTTCTTCTGAAGTATCTGAGGAGAAATCTAATGTCCTCCTCAGCTTCTCTTTTGAGAGTGGGGTTGAAGCTAATTCAATGGAAAAATTTAAGGGTAGTGGGGTACTCACCGAAGGTAGAGCTGACTTCTTGAGGCTCCTTTCTACATGAAGAGGTTCTCTGTCTACTTGAGTGTGGGTCATGTACCCACTCACAAGATGCAAAAAAAATCAAGAAAACAATGTGGCAACAACTGTATATTGCACTCATAACCTCACACAAAAATGCAAGGGTCCTATCGGGCGTGCCAAACTACAGAGGGGGTAACTGGGTCTATACTTCCAGTACTCATTCTACTCAAGGGAGGTTCTCCTTAGGGAAGTATACCCTGTAACATGATTGTGTGAGGTATTGCTTGAGAAGATAAACCGAGAAATAGACAAAGTTGCTGAAAAGGCCAATTCGACCAAGATTGAAAAAAAAATTGCGCTTGTAGACAAAGATAAACTTGTTAACACTACAAAAGGTGGAATCACTCCAAAGATGAACTAGGACATCTCAACACAGAGAAGGTATACAAACATAGAGGAGGTATACAATAGTGTGAGTCATCAACACAAATGCTATGAACTCTAGCTTACAAGTGACTATCCCAATATATCCAATCTCACTTTCATGCCGATTGCCTCCAACACTGAAGCTCTCACTCTGTATATTCTCCAACAGAGAAGCCTCTTCTAAAGTGGAAAAAATCACACCAGTGAGCAGAGAATAATCAAGGAGTAGCCTTATGAGAACACTCTCATAATACCACAGTAACACACTGGAAGACCCAAATTGACAAAAGCTAGAGTCACAGAGAGACGATAGTGAGTGTATCTCTCAACTTCCTAAATCTCTGTATATCCTTCTGAATGGATCCTTCACTAACATATATCTCTGATCGTCTGTACCTCATTCCCTCAAACCAGTGCAAACTGATTCTTACATAGAGCTCTAGGCCAAAAGAGTGGCCTCCACTAGATCCATTCATTTACTACACCATCACTAATCACTACACACGCGAAAGTCAATAGAGTGGCTTCCATCGGATCCCATCATTTATTGCACCATCAGTGTTCACTGCATATGCGGGAATCTAGTCTGACGAAAGTGGAGGGAGAATTGGCTTATTTTGGATAGGTGGTCTAATTTTGGTATTGACAGCCAACTCACTCAAAAGCGCCTGAAGGCTTCGGAATATGGCCTTGAATGCGAGACTTTTTTTTATCATGAATCAACACTTCATTTTAGAATGTAGAGTATCTCCACAAATCTGATAGCCGACTTGACTCTAAATCAAGGCATGAGGATGAATTTTGGAGGTTGAAATTTGAGGGTTGAATTTTGAGGGTTGAATTTTGGAGGTTGAATTTTGACGGCTGAATTTTGGAGGTTGAAATTTGAAGGCTGAATTTTGGAGGTTGAAAGTGATGTCGAGGACAAATTTTGAAGGATAAATTTTGGAGGTTGAATTTTGAGGGTTGAATTTTGGAGGTTGAATTTTGAAGGCTGAATTTTGGAGGTTGAAATTTGAAGGCTGAATTTTAGAGGTTGAAAGCCATGCCGAGGATGAATTTTGAAGGATGAATTTTGAAGGTTGAATTTTGAGGGTTGAATTTTGGAGGTTGACTTTTGAAGGCTGAATTTTTTAGGTTGAATTTTGAAGGCTGAATTTTGAGGCTTGAATTTTGGAGGCTGAAATTTGAAGGCTGAATTTTGGAGGTTGAAATTTGAAGGCTGAATTTTGGAGGTTGAAAGTCATGCCGAGGACGAATTTTGAAGGATGAATTTTGGAGGTTGAATTTTGAGGGTTGAGCTTTGGAGGTTGATGTTTGAAGGCTGAATTTTGGAGGTTGAAATTTGAAGGCTGAATTTTGGAGGTTGAAATTCATGCCGAGGATAAATTTGGAAGGATGAATTTTGAGGGTTGAATTTTGGAGGTTGAATTTTGAATGCTGAATTTTGGAGGTTGAATTTTGAAAGTTGAATTTTGAGGGTTGAGTTTTTGAGGTTGAAATTGATGCCGAGGATGAACTTTGAAGGATGAATTTTGGAGGTTGAAATTTGAGGGCTGAATTTTGGAGGTTGAAATTGAAGGCTGAATTTTGAGGGATGAATTTTTTCGACCGACAAAGATGAAATGAGGAACTCTCAAGGACGAAAAATGAGACGAAATATCAAAGAAGTGGTGCTAGGATGAATTCTACAAGGCTATCTTTTTGCTAGCATACAATGATGAAATCTTGCTCGATTACAAAAATCAAGGAAATTATGTCTTATGTTTGAAAACCCTTTATACCACTATACACATATTTCAAAAATCAACTCAAAATATGTGATTTTTTGACATTTTGTTATTTCTAAAAAATTTGGAGCCCAAAATGTGCCCAAAATTTTGATCTATTCAAAATTGACATCTTGAAGATCTATATAAGAAATATAAAAGTGACTAAGAATTTCAAATAGAAGATAAAGATTGAATGTGTATTCAATGGAGGATCTTGGATAGTGAGTCACATATGCTAGAGAACATGATTTCATTATGAAAAATCCTTTGGATCATTTGCATAAGCACCAAAAATGTTGTAGATTTTAAGATCAAGCCACAAATTTCTTGATCTATGTCTACACCCCACTCATTGGATGTATTTGATTCAGTCTAAGATTATTGTAAGCTCTCTTCTTCTTCTTCTTCTATATCAACAAGAGCTCTATCCTCATCCAAGTACGTACTAGGTTCTATAGGATCATGCATAGATCTTCTATTTTACTTGTGATTATTTTTCTCACATAGATCTTGAAGATTTTGCTTTATCATATTGATGGTTTCTTTCCGCAAGTGCCTTATTTTTATTAAGGCAAAATCATTAAAAAAAGTATCTACATCATCCATTTTAAGAGTTGATGTACTCCGGATATTCTTTTTCTATTTTGAGCTTGTTTCTTTGGTATCACATACCATTTGTAAGTTATAATTACCTCTGAATGTATTACTAATTTTAGTGTAATACAAATGGACTATCAAAACCTCTATTCTTCTTTGATTAATATCTTTAATGAACTCTAAAACTTTTGCAATCCAAAATGGTGCTTTAGCTTGTTTTGTCATCCTTGGCCTACATAAATATTCCTTTCTGGTGGATGAATAAAGCTTTTATAATCCTTGTTCTAGGAATATTAGTTGGAAAATGCACCCAAATTTCATCCCCAAAATAGTCACTTCCCCACATTTTGGTGAAATTTGGTCTAGGTGCTTGTTCTTTTATTAAAATCTTCTCTTATCTATTCATAGTTTGAATTATCATGTCCGATTATGATCCCTAAAAGGATTAATAACTAAAACATTCCAAAAGGAATTCTTTATAGGGATCAAAATCTTCATTTAGAGACTCAATTATGCTCATATTCTTATATCTTGTAATACAAAAATAATTTGCCACATATGAACATACCATTGGATGCAAAATGCTTAAAAGCCCCAAGATCGACTACGCTTGATTCGGATAATTGTAGTTATAGACATGAGTGGTCAAAGTTATGAAAAAAGTAAAACTTTATCAAACTTTATACCTGGCATCGACTTTATGAATAAAGTCGATGCCAAGTATAAAGTTTGACTTTTTTCCGTCACTTTGAGCACTCGCATCTATAACTACAATTATCCAAATCAAGGAGGTGAGTAGTCCATCTTGGGATTTTTAAGCATTCTGCATCCAATGGTATGTTCACATTTGGAAATTTATTTTTGTATTGCAAGACATAAGAATATGAGCATATTTAAGTCTCTAAATGAGGATTTTGACCCCTACAAAAAAATCCATTTTGAATATTTTAGATATTAATCCTTTTTGGGAACATAACGTAACATGATAATTTAGATCGGCTACTCACTTGCTTGATTTGCATACTTGTAGTTATAGATATGAGTTATTAAAAACCCCAAGATCAATTACTCACTTGCTTCATTTGGATACTTTTAGTTATAGATATGAGTGGTCAAAGTTATGGAAAAAGTCAAACTTATATACTTATCATCGACTTTATGCATAAAGTCGATCCCAAGTATAAATTTTGGCTTTCTTCATATCTTTGAGCATCATATCTAGAGCTATACACATCCAAATCAAGCAAATGAACAAGAAATATTGAGGTTTTTAAGCATTTTGCATGAAATGGTTTAGTTAGATTTAGATATTTGGGTTTCCTCTAACTTCTTTTATCACCACGTGCTCATCTCCATTCCATGATAAACAACTTCCACCACATTTAGATGTGTGATTGTGGCTTCTTGTTCAAGCATTGCATAGCTATAGAGAAAGATGACACCCAAGTTAACTTCATTAGAATGCAAATTAATGATCTTAATGAGTGCCCAAATGAGGACCAAGAAGTAGGTAAAAAGCATATCGATGACATGATGTAATGAATGAGATCGAGTAGACATACGATCAGCTTCTATTGTAGAAAAAGTATCCAACTTTGTAAACTTTGATTTATGTAATACTTTGTTCATTACAATGTAATGCTCAGAGTATCCTTTTGTTTCTTCTTATTTATATCCACATCATGCACTGTTCTATGGGATAGATGCGTGGTTTTGTTTATATTTATGATTGGTTGAGGTAATATTCTTTAAGTGGAAATGGATGAGTTTTGTGAATATCAATATAAGTATGCAAAAAAGATTCTCATATTTTTTGTAAGATCAATTGATGTGGTATCCTCTATGTTGAGCCTTGAAAAATCAATTTTATTTTTCCATGTCCGTGTTAGACTCAAGATATGACTGGCAAGAGATGGTTGAACGACACCCTAATAGGGAGGATTAGGAAGTAATCCTCAACCATGGCTTTTGGGGCAAGTGGTTAGTCCGTCATACTCCTAGCTGGTAGGTCTTGGGTTCGAATCCCACAATTGGTATCAGAGCCTAGGAAGTAGGCTTGGGCAAGGTGGTGCAGCACGGCGCAGCACGTCAGAAGGTACACAGTGCCAGGGTACACGGTGCCAGGGTACACGGTGCTAGGGTACATGGTGCTAGGGTACATCCCCTAGGGGACATCCCGAGAGGGAAGCACTAGATTGAGGATCCAAGAGAACTTGCATGGGTGAGAACCAGGTTCAAGATACTAAGTTCGAGAACTAGGGCTCAAGAGACCAAGGTTGAGAGCAAGGAAAGTCCATAGGCAAGTGGCCAAGATACGGAAAGGCAAGGTTCGAGAGACCAAGGTTGAGAGCAAGGGTTCAAGCAACCAAGGTTGAGAACAAGATGGTTCAAGACACTGTGTGAGGGTGAGGATATCAATCCAAGGGGGGCCAAGGATTGATCATTGAGGACAATGATCTCTAGAAGGGGAAGAGAGTGTTAGACTCAAGATATGACTGGCAAGAGATGGTTGACCCACACCCTAATAGGGAGGATTAGGAAGTAATCCTCAACCATGGCTTTTGGGGCAAGTGGTTAGCCCATCATACTCCTAGCCGGTAGGTCTTGGGTTCGAATCCCACAGCCCGAGTCATGGAAATGGTAAATATCAATGAGATGAATTATGTATGTATTTGGAGTAAGCAATACATCAAGAGGTTGTATTTCATTTTCTTTCATGGCACTATTTGGCAAACTTTGTGTAATGAGAAGATCTCATGGGAGTAACTTTCTCATTAGGTAGCTTATTTCTTAGAGAATTTGATATGAGAAGATGACATTTTTAAAGGCACTTATTGAACAAGAAACTAGGATTTTTACAATGGGATAAGAAAGTGAGGCTATTTTGCAACATTTCATGGTTTTCTTCTCATTTTAAAAAGAGAACATTTCTTTGTTCTCGTTTGTCATGACTCAATGTTTTTCATATACTAATGCATAGAATTGTAATTGAAAACTAGCATAAGACTTCAATTTTGATAGGAACATATAGAAGTTAATGAAGATAAGTTTGAATGGGGAAACATGTGTGCATTGAAAGCACATCAAGCACCAAGGGTACTTCATGCATGCATAAGCTCTTTTCTTCAGTTTGTGCATTGAAAAGAAAGAATGCTTGTGCATTATTCTTTACAAAAGAATTCCTTGATGAATAAATTAAAGTTCAAGGATTAATTTTATAGACACTCCCAGATTCTTTTTCCTTAGGAAAAGGTTCTATATGCACAAAAAACATTTCATATTCATGTTGTTACATATAGGAAAGCAAGAATAGTATGTTTATGTACGACATAGGTGCATGAAGTGCATGCATCTCAAGCACAAGGAATGCTTGAATTAGTATGCATGAAAGCATATGCATTGCATGAATAATAGGCACTAAAGTTTTCTACATAAATACTAGATGGGCTTTTCTAGCAACGAACTTAATGTTTAAAGCTCAAGCTTTATAATTGAGCAGACAAAAAGCCAGTTAGTTCCAAAGTCAAGCTAGTCATAACCTTGCAACTCAAATAACTAGTAGATTCCTTCCCAAATTGATACTTACATGTCAAGAATATAGTATAAAGTTTTACATTAAGTTATATCAAAGGTGGCTTGCCTAATAAAAGTAAGCATAAAGCACAAAAAACCTTAAAAATTTAAATTGATTACTCAAAGTATAGAAAATAGTTAGAGAATCATAAAAAAACATTTAAAATCAGATTTTACTTTTTTGTGAAACTTATCATGCATCCAAGTAGGATAATAACTTAAGATAGTTTCAAAGGTTCCATGAGCACTTTGAAATGAGAGCTATCACTTGATTCCATCCAAATGAGTGATGGAATCTAAGAAGAGAAGATGAAATTCGGCGCAAGTTGAACTTTGGAGTTCAATACATGTGCTTGCATCTATAGTAATGATGCATAATATGAAGGAAACATGGTAACTTCGAAGACCTCTTCTTCTTATAAAAGATAGAGATTTTCCTTGAAATTTCATTTTTAGATATTTTCATCTCAAGATGAAACCTAGATAAGTGATCTTTAGGGAATAAGATTTTTCCTAAAGTCACGAACTTAAATGCAATAGTTTTCTATTTCATGAATCAATCCATTTTCCTACCATATTCAAGGTGAATGTATCTTTTGGGAATGCAAGAAGTTTCAAGTAATGGATCATAATTAATCCATGGATGTTCCCCAAAACAAGTAAAAGTTCATAAATATATCAAGATAGGTAAATGAAGATGTCCTTCTAAAATATCGTTAGTTAAATATGGAAGCTATCACACAATGAGAGATTTGATCTCATTTCAAGTATATCTTTCAAGAAAAAAGGACATACCCATAAAGTTTGATATAAATGATGGGTGAAATTAAGGAAAGTAAGCATGTTCAAAATATAGATGTTTATCCAAGAAGTAAGTTGTTTGGAAAAAAACCTTATGATATGCTATAGTTAAGAAAATTTAGGATCCCTAAAGATGGTTGTAAACCATAAAGTTATATAAAACATTCCAAAGTTTCCACTTATCCAAATGAAAGTGTGAAAGTAAAAAATAGTTTGAAGTTCCAAGTATGTAGTCTACAATTGTGAATATGATAATTAAGTATGTGGAAGGTAAAACATAATCTTACCTATCTTCCAAGAATTTCTTAAAGGTGAAATCCAAAAGCGTTAATTAATGGCTAGATTTAAATACAAGAGAGATTCCTAGAAAGTCCTCAAGGTAGCTACTTAAAGTGTTAATGAGAAAGGAATCTAAAGACAAGAAGTAATCAAACTTATGTCCCTCTGAATTGGTTGAGATAGAGCCAATAGGCCTTGAATTTGAGAAATTCAAGAATTCGGAACCATATTTGTTTTTTTTTGAACCCTAGAAAATAATGATGGAGGTCCCATCAAAAGGTTTTCAAGTTTCCAAGACAAAGTATAAGTAAAAGCATGAGATCATGAAATTATCTTAGGAAGGAAACAAAAACTACTTAATATCAATTTTGAGGCCATTCCTTGACTTCAAATTCTTTTAAACCATTTAACTCAAAAGTTACTCTATAAAGATATGTTTGGACTTTAAGATCAGCATCACCCAATAGTCAATGTGAATATAAAATTGGGTGGTATGGGACACTAGATTTCATACTCAGATTGATGTAGGAAATATGGTGTGGGACATCCGATCATGGGATGATAGGTATCTTTGTGTCCTAGAGTGAATTTTGAAGAAATCTTGAATCCTCAAGGGGATTAAAATTAAAAGGACACTTCAAGTGCAAGTAAGTATGAAGATCATAAAGTAACTAACTTCCTAGATCTTCATTAAGAATTCATAGCAATCATATTCTTACTTGAATTATGAACGCTTCAAGGCAAAGTGCTTATGTCAAACTATTGTGAACATTTTTTAAGAAAGAGAGCTTTGAAGTGATCGTTTCAACCATGACAATTAGAAAGACTAAGTTAGATTGAAAGAACCCAATTCATAGTAACTCCATGAAATCGATCTCTTAACTCAAAGAAATGCATGAGAATTGCATTCCAAGTAAGTATTCTTAAGAAATTGTATAAAGGGAAGATTAGCTTAGTCCTACTAGAAGCATTAGTGTTTTGATTAAAGGAAAAATGTCATCAATGGAAACTCGTTGGGTCAACACATGGATTTTTTATACCTTGCTAGTATTTCGTGGTTGGATTATGTTTATTTTTACTCTAAGACTTTTTTTGAGACTCCAATTTATTTCTCTTACTAATAAAATGCTCCAGTACCTTGTTGAAACGAATATTTTAAAAGTTAAATGTTTTGAGTCACATAGAGCTTGATTCTAAATTGTTTGAAGTGTCTTTGAAGTTTGAATTGATTTTACAAATTTTCGGTTCTTCCTTCTCCCTTTTCAAAACCTTTGGATCTTAATCAAAAAGAGTATCTAACTCATTTTAGTAAAGGCTAGGGACAATTGGTTGGAAGAGGTAGTTGTATTAACATCCCAAATAGATCTTCTCTACAAAACCCATTCAATATTCAAAAATACTAAGTCTAAATTGACTTATCCACTTGAGTTTATTCCAATGGATAAAGATAATAAATGTTCTCAAAAAGAGTTTAGAATACTCTTGAAGAGAAAAGAGTTATAATTGTTCATAAGATTGACGATTCCCAAGAAGTTAAAGATAAGTCTTTGAGAAATATGCTCTAGGTCAAACAAAGCTCATTAAGAATTAGATTAGGTCTCCTCGAGTAAACATTGACCAAAGGTGTAAGGAACATTTTCTCTAAATTGTACATAGGATTTCTCAAAGCCCAATTGGATGAAGTAGTCCTTCAGATGGGTGAAAAAATCAATAAATAATGGTTAGAAGTGGACCATGGTAGAAACATCTAAGTTAGATGTTCGGCTCGTTGGCTTAACATAAAGTTATAGTTCCAAATCAAATTTAAATGAAATAAAAGTCTTTAGGGATAGAAATCCCACCTCGTTGGTAGATCCATTTACTGTGGATGCCCAAAAATGGACTATCATCTTGAAACCACCTATTTTACATGTTATTGCATAGATAGCACATAATTAAAACAATGAATTGGATTCATTCCCTATTGTGCACTAGGTCCAACTTATCAAGTGTAGAGCTAGATGGTGTTTTGAATCATCTAGACAAAGTTAGATGGTGTTTTGAATCATTTGGGTAGGGATCAAATAGTAGATTCCCTTATATTCATTTGGAATATGAGGTGAATCCCACCATAGAGATGAAAATGTGATCTCAACGGTATGCCAATAGTTTTCTATATAGATCTATTTTCAAGAGCTAAAATGTTTTCCTAGTGGAAAAGAATGCTACAAAGTAGATTATGAAATAGCCATCTGACCACTTTAGATAGATATGAAATCAAAAACCATTTGGTCGTTCTTGTGAAGGGCCAAAGTCTCAAGGGTAGATTGAAGCATAGGTGCATGTGCTCTCTAAAGAAGAAGGTGTGGATGAGAGGAGAATCAAGAAATCTCTATGAGTAAAATGTCTCGTCAAGAATGTTCCCACTCTCTTGGGAAGGAAAGAAATTTATTCAATTGAAGTGTTTGGGGATATTTTTTTTCTCCTTCAAAGTCTCTGCTTTGTGTCAGTCACGTGCTCTCTACATAAGAGGTCACTATGTATATGTGAAAACATTTTTTTTCATAATTTTCTCATGTGAGCTCTATTTCGAATGATCAATAATTTTTTTGAAGAGGACAAATCAAATTCTACCAACCTCATTATCTAACTTTATGGGATGCATAACTTGGTCATTTAGCATCTAAATAGAAGACTCTCACTTGCAATTAATCAAACTTGAAAGGAATTAAATAAAGGTTTTTTTAGTCTAACAAGGACTACTCATATATGGAAATAAAGCATTTATAGGTTGTCAAAAGCTACTCGTACCATTTGGAAACCATTTTTCTAACATCTTACTTGTCCTATTTCTTTCTCATATGTGTGTCAATGCCAAGTGGATATGTCAAGTTTTGACTTCTGACCACAAGAGAAAATGATAAACAATATTTCAAGTGATTAAGATCTTAAAATGTAGTTCTACTAACATGGAGGAGTAGATAATCCTACCAAGTATTGTAATTATGTATATATGGTATTCTTAGAGCTTCATGAATGTTTGTTTGGTACTTACTAGTGCTTATGGAATACTTGTATAAGGTTGCATTGCTAATGGGAAGTTTTCCATTTGTATTCGAGAAAATTTGAGGAAAGTATACCAATCAAGAATGGGATTTCAAAGCTTCAAAGATTTTAAAAAAAATCATCGAGGCAAAGCTTCTTTCAAGGAATCAAGGAGCAATAGTTGATTATTGGATCACATCATTGAAGATTATTTTACTTTTCACTTTCCTCTATTCAATTGTTATTAATGAATCAAATTCTTCGTAGTTGTAGTGGAATGAACAAAATAATTGAAGTAAAGAGTTAGAGAGTAGAAGAGGCCCACCACTTTTTGAAACTTGGGCTTCATTTATTCCATTTTGAATTAAATTTTATTGTGTGAGATGGGAGATTTAATCTCCATTCTTTAGGATTATTGTAGAAAAATAATATTCTGGTATGAGGTAGAAGCTAAGGTTAAAGTAAATATAACAATATAAGGCAAGAAAGGATACCTCACTTTGGGCTAGGTTACCCCAGTGGCCTTGGCTCTAGTGAACTCCTCCTCTGCTAGGCAAAAGTACCTTGGTCCATGCCTCATCTTGAGAGATTTTTCACCCACCTTGGGTGGCACCCACCTTGGCCTACTCATCTCTAAGAAACACCCAATTGGGGTAACACTTTTTCTAGGTGACCCATTCTATAGGGTAGCTTCTCTTCAAGGGTGGCCCCAAGTTGGCCACATCTCGACACCGACAAAAAAGGTAGAACATGCAACCCTAGTTGCCCTTCACTTGACATCCCCAAGTGATGTGCAGTTGTTGAGGCTAGGATAGGTGCAAGAATAACTTCCTACATCTTGGACACCAATCCCTTGTGTCCTGATGGCCACACTCATTCCTAAAATTTGTGCTTCTCCCAGATATATATAGCTTCCTTGTCTATAAAAAGTAGCCATCCAAGGAATACAAGGAATTTCATAGATAGAAAGGTAGAGATACACAAGTAGATGTACAAAGAGAATTTAAATCATCTTCCCTCTAAGAGATCTACTAGGTTATTTCTATTTCAGAAGTACCAAATCCTTGTCATCTTTACCCCCTTACATCTCACAAGGAAGTCCCTTCGAGTTGGTGTTGATGAGAGGTTGAATTGCGTATCCTAAGGGTGTTTAACTATTGTATTCATTTGAGATTGCAAGTGGACTAAGTAAGCTTTCATACTTTGCCTTGTAACATCACTTAAGTACTCATTCAAGGAAACTACCTTTGCATTCCTTGCGCTCACACACAAATTCACCATTATAGGTGAAAATTTGGCATGCCTTTGGGAACATGATTGATCCCTACTTCTTGAACCCCATCACTAATCTCTTTAGTGCCCCTTCTTTTATTTGTGGGCAAGTGCTTAAACCTATCATGGTCCACTCCTTAGCTTGGCCGGATTCTAGTAGAGCCTTCCCTAGGCAACTTACACCTAGGCGATCTCCTTGGCTTATGTCCTTTATACAAGAGTCTCCCCTGGGCGCCTTACCTCTCAAGCACTTACTACCTGGGTGCCTTGTGCTACATGCCTTAGGGTCGTTTGTGTCTACACTTTCTCTCCAAGGTGGCCAATACCTAGACAAGTAGTTCTTGGGTATCTTCTAGCCACCTTTGACATCTCATAACCACCTTTTTGGGCAATTGGTTCCTAGTCACCTATATGAACACCCTCCTCTATTCCTTCCTAGGTGACTTCTTTTAAGAAGTCTAGGTGAGTATTGCTAGACCATCTTATCTAGGCGATTGGTTCCATAGGCATTCTCCAACTTCCCCCTTCATCTTTAGTTTTCTACATCTATACACTAGAATTTCATCATAGTATCATTTCCACCATGATCGATGACACATACTAGAAATTAGAAGGAGAATTGGTTAATCCCCAAGAACATAGCTATTAAGAGTTACCACAGGAGAAGGCCAAATCTCTACTTCACTTTGCTTCAAGTCTCATCCTCTATAGGTAATTCAATGTAAAAACTAACATAAAAGAGGAGAATCAAGTCTCAGACCACTCTTAGCGTAGGTTGCATTATTCTTTATTCGACAATTTGTTTATTTGTGAATAATTACGGAATTTTATGGTAAGCTCTTACTATTTGACCGAATTATTCGGTGACATGTCAGCTTATTCGAACATGCATGAATAGTTTTTACACGGGAATTCGACCCTTTTCGATCGATAATTTTTTGATCAAAGTTTTTTTTGATCGAAAAGCTTTCGATCAAAAAAAATTTCGATAAAAAAAATTTGATCAAATAATATTTTATAAAACAGTAGAATTAGACTCATTTTTTCATAAAAGCTACTTTTTTCTTTACAAACTTAAAGTGTCATAGAGAGAACAAGGTATAAATTTTTGCCATATTAAATAATTGAAACTATTGTGATTGTTTGACTCAACATTGATTCTTACTTCACAATAGTATATATATGTGAATTTAAAATCTATTATGATTGATTCTTACTCATTTTTCATAAAAGTTACTTCGTTCTTTACGAACTTAAAGTGTCGTAGAGAGAACAAGGTATAAGCTTTTGCTATAAATATTAAACAATTTAAACTATTGTGATTGTTTGACTCAATATTGATTCTTACTTCACAATAGTATGTGTAAATGTATGTGCATATGATTAGGAATTTAAAATCTATTATGATTGTCTGATGCAACATTGATTCTTACTTCACCAGAATATGTGTAAGTGTATCTGCATATGATTAGGAATTTAAAATCTATTGTGATACATTAAATTTATTATTGAAAGATGTAGGTAGATTATGTTTGACTCAATATTTATTTTTACTTCATAATAGTATATGTATGTGTGTGTATGAGTATGTGTATGCATATGAGTGTATAATTGTGAATGAAAAATCCATTGTGATTGTTTGACTCTATTGATTCTTACTTCACAATAGTTTGTGTACATATTTATGCATATGATTAGGAATTTAAAATCTATTGTGATTGTTCGATACAACATTGATTCTTACTTCACAATAGTATGTGTAAGTGTATGTGCATATGATTAGGAATTTAAAATCTATTGTGGTGCATTAAAACTATTATTGAAAGATATAGGTAGATTATGTTTGAATCAACATTGAGAATCACTTCATAATAGTATATGTATGTATGTGTATGAGTATATGTATGCATTTGAATGTATAATTGTGAATGAAAAATCTATTGTGATTGTCTGACTCAATATTGATGCTTACTTCACAATAATATGTGTAAGTGTATGTGCATATGATCACGAATTTAAAATATATTGTGATTTTTTTACTCAATTTTGATTCGTATTTCACAATACTATGTGTAAGTATTGTTGGAGTAAGATGTGTGTGGAAGCACGCGAATAGCACAAGGAAGAAGAAGAAGCTTGGATCACAACACACAATAGTGAATGTATTACTAGAGAATGTACAAAGATAAGTAGCCCATTAGGGCAATAGTCATATATTCAAGCCGGGGGGAAAAACCTCCTAAAGAGGGAAAAAAGTGACCCGGTGGTCCTAGTGTGTTCACACACATCACTACCTAAATATATCAACAACTCGGTCCTAGTGTGTTCACACACATCACTACCTAAATATATCAACAACTCCCCCTTGGGAGTGATGCGGTGAAGAAGGAGGTGGCACTCATGTATAAGGAAGTGCCAAGCTATGTGGAATCAATCCACAAAAGGAAGTAAGCCCAAAGCTTTGCAGAAAGCTTCAAACTTCTCCCTAGGTAGAGCCTTTGTGAAAAGGTCTGCACTGTTCTCCTACGTGGGCACGTATGCCAAGTTGATCTCCCCAATAGAGAACCTCTCCCTGACATAATGATAATGCACCTCAATGTGCTTAGTGAGAGCATGGAACACAGGGTTCCTCGCAACTGCCAATGCGCTCTCACTGTCAGTGAAGATGGTGGTGGCAAAAGACTGACCAACACCCAAATCAGCCATAAGGCGTCTGAGCCACCTACACTCAACAGTCACTATGAAAGCTGCCCTATACTCAGCCTCACAACTAGAAGTGGCCACATTAGGTTGCTTCTTGCTCAACTAAGATATACATGAGCTACCAAGCATGAAGCAAAAGCCAGTAGTGGACACAGGAGTGTCATAGCAATCAGCCCAGTTTGAGTAAGAAAAAGCATGAAAATCTAGCGGTAGTGATCGCCCCTTGGGATAAAACAACCCAAGTAGTTGAGTACCACTCAAGTAGCGAAAGATGCACTTAACCGCCTGCCAATGCTTGACACCTTGGCAATGCATAAACTTGCTCATCTGTGTGACAGCAAATTGAATATCTGGTCGAGTAATGCATAAGCAAATCAGGCATCCAACAACCTGCTGATAGAGGATAGCATCAAATGCATCTCCAGCATCATGAGGACTCAATCGTAAACCTGTCTCCATAGGAATGGCAATAGGCTTACAGTCTTCACGGCCAAAACACTGCAATAATGTGTCAATATATTTCGTTTGACACAAACCCGTTCCACCATCAACTTGCATAAATTGAATGCCCAAATAGTGATGCAAATGCCCCAAATCAGACGTCTCAAATGAGGCATGCAAATCAGCCTTAAAATAAAAAATATGCTTCTCAATAGGATTAGTGAGCTGCTAGCATGTCATCAACATAGAAAACAATGATCAAAAGCACATCATTAACACGCTTAACATATAAGGTGCTTTCAGTTGGACTGTTCTCAAAACCATGTGCAATAGATAGGCATGTATCTTCTCATACTAAGCACGTGGTGCTTGCTTTAGACCATATAATGCCTTCTTGAACCTGCACACCTGGTTTTCATGCCCCTTTTTGCACAAAGCCACAAGGCTAAAAAACATACACTTCTTCATGCAGGTTGCCATTCAAAAATGCAGTTTTAATATCCAACTCATGTACATTCCAACCATGATGGGCTGCAAGTGCACAGATGCTCCGAACAGTAGTCATAGGACATGTAGGTGCAAAGGTCTCATTAAAATCAATGCCTCTTTCTTGTGCACAACCCTTTGCAACAAGCCTAGCCTTATACCTGTCAAATGTTCCATCAGGATTACGTTTCAGCTTGTAAACCCACTTAGTGCCAATGGGCTTTTTTCCAGGAGGCAAGTCACATAAAGACCAAGTATCGTTCTCCATTATAGCATCATATTTAGATTGCATAGCAGCCATACAATTTTCTGAATTTCGTGCTTTGTCAAATGAAATAGGCTCATTCTCATCACACGGACTAGATGCAGCTATGGCATAGCAATCTGATGCAAAAGAGGCACTATGAGAGCCTGATCGAGTACCATATGATAGAGATGCATCTAATTTGTTGTCACACAAAGTCTGCACTAGCCATTTTGGCACAGTTTTTGCCTCCTCAATATCAGCTCTCTCATCAACAAGTACATCATGTAAATCTGCATCAGAAATGGGATGATCTACATCATCACATGAAACCTGCAAAGGTTGAGAGGTTGCCTCATTATGACCAGCACTAGATTGTCGACCTGTAAAAAGAGGCCGCAAAGTATCATACATGTCTTTGGAGCTAAGAGATGTCTCCTTAGTACATGAAAGCAATGGCTAAATAGCATCTTCCACAAAAAAAATATCATGGCTAACCAGAATGCATTAAGTGTGTGGATGATACAGACGATAGCCTTTACTTTCAGAACTGTACCTAACAAAAATACATGTTACTGCTTTATCATCCAATTTTCTGTGATGTTTTTCAGGCACTAATGCATATGCTAAACAACCAAAACACGCAGATGAGCAACAGATGGCTTCCGATCATGCCAAGCCTCATATGGAGTGATAGACTACAGCGCTTTAGTGGGACACCTGTTAAGTACATATGATGCACACATGACAGCCTCAAGCCAGAAACTGTGTGGTAAAGCTTGACTCTTGACCATACACCTCACCATCTCCATGAGTGACCTGTTCTTTCGTTCAGCAACTCCATTCTATTGAGGTGTATACGGCACTGTACAGTGGTGTTTTATCCCATGTTCAGCGAGAAATGCATTAAAATCAGAAGACATATATTCCCCCCCTCGATCAAAACGGAGCGTGCCTATTTTACATGCTGACAGATTTTCAGCCAAAAGTAAAAACTGTTTGAAGCACATGAACACTTCAGATTTTGCCTTCAATGAATATACCCATGCATGCCTAGAAAAATCATCGATCAAAGTCACAAAGTAAAGATAATTTCCAAAAGAAGGTGTCTGCATAGGACCACAAACATCACTATGTACAAGTTGCAACTTCTTAGTGGCCCGAATTGAACCATCTTTTGGAAAGGAGGAACGCTGCATTTTGCCCAAAATAGAGCCTTTACAAACGTGTTTTTTGGGTGCCTCAAGTTTGGGCGAAGAGGACACCATTTCAGATTTCTACAGGTGTAAGAAAGTAGCAAAATTCAGATGACCAAAGCGTGCATACCAAAGCTTTGCATCCAATATAGCCTGAGAATCATGTACAGCACATGCCAAACCATTTACATATCTTTCATAGTATATGAGCTTATATAGCCCACGACATAAAATGCCAGAAGCAATAATCACATCGCCGTTTGACAGATCATGAACTGTACATCTGTCATCAACAAATTTCACAACCAAGCCAATCTTGGCTAATGCAAAAACTGATAAACAGATTCTTCTTGATCCCTGGCACAAATAAAGCATCTGATAAAGTGAAAGAACTACCATCAGCAGTAGTCAGAATGATCTTACCAACTCCCAAAACAGGATAAGAGGAGTTGTTGGCGCATGTTACAGTATTCCCTGTAGGGGCACGCTCGAGTGAAGAGAAGAAACTGCGTTGTGAGGTAATATGTTTGGTCGCCCCACTGTCAAAGTATTAAACATCTGATTCTACTACAGACCTGCACTACTCATGAGAAGATGGGTCAAACGTACAAACAGTAGTAAACACCCATTCTTCTTCCTACACAAGATTAGCAGACTCTGTTTTTGATGTAGAGGCTTCTGCAACAACCATTCTAGCCTCTTTCTTCTTTGGCTCTTTAGCATCTAGTTTTGGATAGTTCTTTATGATATGATCATTTCCTTTACAGTACTTGCAGAACAATTTCTGTGTTTTTTATTTCTTTTCAACTTTTTCCTCCCTCTTCAATTGTGCAGAATTAGCAGTTTTTTGCTTACTAGTTGAAGAGCTCCATTTTCCTTTGCCCTTCTGACTAGCCAGGAAAGCTTGATCTACAACACGCATAATGGACCTATTATGCCTGGACTGATCTTCCTGCAAGAGAACAGAGACTAACTCCTCAAATGACAAGGCATTTGGATTGCCTTTCATCAACAACCGAAGAGTAGAAGCAAAACTCTGATATGAATCAAGAAGACCATTCAGAACGGTTTGCACAAGTGAGCTATCTGGTATAACCTCATCAGCAGAAATCAATTGTTCCTTCAAGTCTTTGATCTTTGTTAGAAAACTTGCCATCGAATCATCTTCGTTCATGTGATCACTCTCCAATTGTTTTTGGAGGTAAGCAACATGAGCCTCATTCCTAGCTTGGTACAATGTGGTAAGTGTATTCCAAGCATCCTTAGTTATTCTACAAGAGTGAATGTGAGGAATAATGGCACTTTTGACAGATAAAGCTATCAATGCATGTGCTTGAGCATCTCTGCCATCCCAATGAATCTGCTCTGCAGTAGGTGCAGCAAAAAGCGTAGCACCAATAGGAATATGCAGAATATCATCATCTTCGACACCTTTTGCATCAGCTTCAATACCTACACGTGTAACAGTTATAGGTGTGATATGACGTTTTTCAACACCTTGCACAATGTTCCACAGTCCTTTTGCAACCAATACATGTCGCATCATATAAGCCCACAACGGGTAGTTGTTACCATCCAACTTATCTTCAACAGCCAACATACGAAATACATCACTGCTTTCAGCCATGGCCGGTGACCAAAATACCTTGATGCATAAAATTGACTGTAGCTCAAAAAGTTGAATAGAAGTGCCCAAACAGGTTCTACTAAACCTATAGCACACTTCGAGATGCTTATACTAGCGAGCCGAAATAGGTATACACCTTTGGTACAAAAAGACAAAATAGCCTGCACAAGCATTGCGATAGTGCATTCAGAGGCCCAAACGAGCTCAGATCTTTGAAACGCCCTGAGTATGCTTGCCAAATTTCGTGCGAATTTGAGACTGCAACCAGAGAGGTGTAGACAACGCCCTAGATGAAGCGGTGACCTGCTCTGACACCAATGGTTGGAGTTAGACGTCTATGGAAGCACGTGAACAACACAAGGAAGAAGAAGAAGCTTGGAGCACAACACACAATAGTGAATGTATTACTAAAGAATGTACAAAGATAAGTAGCCCATTAGGGCAATATGCATATATTCAAGCCGGGGGAAAAAAACCTCCTAAAGAGGGAAAAAAATGCCCCGGCGGTCCTAGTGTGTTCCCACACATCACTACCTAAATATATCAACAAGTATATGTATGTGTAAATGTATATGTGTGTATGATTGAGAATTAAAATCTATTGTGATTGTTTAACTCAACAATGATTTTTACTTCACAATAGTATGCATAATTGTACATGGGTGTATGGTTGAGAATTAAAGTCTATCGTAATTGTTTGACTCAATGTTGATCGAAATATCTTATTTGATATTGATTTATATTGTTTTTCTTTGTAGGTATAGTCTTCATAAAGCAATTTGCAAGCACTATGGGAAAGGGAAAAGAATGGTCATATGTGATTGTTCATTAAGAGGGTAAAACAGTATCCACAATACAATGCAAATGTTGTGTGCATCATTATGTAGGAAATATAACTTGAATAAAAGACATCTTTTTAGTAGAGGTAATAATGTGGCAGGATGCTCTAATACAGATAGTGGTATATGGGTAACATTTAATCTATATAACTCAAATGAATCCACTTCATTTCATCCACTTAACTCAAATGTAGACACTTCATTTACTCCACATAACTATTACAAATGATTACACTTCATTTCATCCACTTAACTCAATGATACCACAACATTTACTCCACGTAATGCAAATGAATCAATATCATTTAATCCAAATAGCTCAAATGAATACATATCGTTTTCAATATGGTCGTAATCCATCTATCATGGATATCTTTAAACCATATCGAGTTGGATGTGAGAATACTCTAAGTAGTTCATGTGTGTCTACTCTTTTTGATACATCTTTGTCAGAAGCTAATTCTAAAACATATTTAAACTTGTAAATCCCATTCTTATCAATGGGAAAACTATTGAAATCTATATATTTCAAGAGTTGTAACAGGAGTATCGAAACTATAAATATCTCCTGCCTCTTATTAAAAGGTGAAGGACTAGTGGATATGCATTCGAGTGCAATCCACCATTACTTTTGAATCCACTCATTTCTAGTAGACATTTCTAAATTAGGTAGCTTTGGAAAACTTTTTTTGGTTGGTAAATATGTCGCTCTACCAAAATTACATAATCGGATGTACGCATGTTGATCTTCAAAATGCAACAAGATGTTGCCTGGATGGAGATCGTTATGTGATATATTACAAGTGTGTAAAAATGATATTGTTTGTAATAGGACGTTGATCATCTTCCAAATGTTCGTTTTCACGGTTGTTATGTCTCCTTCTGTGTCCTTCACACCTTTGCTTCGTGGTACGTTTAGGTATTCCTTCTTCATTCTTTCTAGCCACATGTCCAATGTACCACCATTCCAAAATTTCAAAATCAAGCATGGACTTTTGCTATGGTGTCTAGCCAAACCAAGTGGACTAATAATTCCACCATGTGTAATAGATAACACTGTGGCTTCATTGATGGCTTCATTTTCTCGTGTTTGTATGTCAGCACCATGTAATTTGAATAGCTTGGCCACAAACACTTCATTGCTCGATCTCGGGTGGGATATCTTGACTTTATGGATAATTCCGTATTTTCCTTCCCCCACGAGATCTGTAGCTTCAAAAAGAATAGAGGAATATGGGAGCAAACAAAGATTTTTCGATGTTTGATCTCCCATATCACATATGCATCTCTTGTATTTGGATGTACCTATGCCCTCACAAGGTGTTCAGTGGTGTCTGATTTTAATCGCTTTCCTCTCTTCCTAGTATGATAATGTAAATCGATGAATTTAATTTTATCGATGAATTCGGGCATACTGGTGATATCCACCACCAACGACTCTACTACTTTAATGATTTGTCCAAAGATACATGTAAGCTCTTTTGACATTTGCTCATCTAAGACATGTGCTCCACCGAACACACTGCCAAATTTATCTTCAATACTAATAAATGTTGTTCTGGATAATTGTGCAATGAAATCTTTGTAACTAGAAGTGCCCATGGCTATAGTGATTTCATCTTCTCTCATTCGATACATGTACAAGCACACAAATCTTCTAAAAATTTTCGCTCCTACTTGTTTATTTTACCTGCCATCTGTGCAAAAATAAAAAATAGACTATCAGTAAGTGTATGGATAAATAAATCAATAGTATGTGTAACAAATGATAGACATATGCATAGTTAAATAAGTAGATTTATAATTAAATAGAAAGTGTAATTATAATCTTGAAGTGAATCTATGTAACTATTAAGCATGTGATAGTCAAAGAATCATACATTTATAATATTTCATATACATTCGCTATACTATGTATGAGTTTTGTCACATAATGCTGGAGCAAGTCTATGACAAGCCTAAGTATTGGCTTGAGTCTCACAAAGTCTTAGAAGAAGCTTTAAAAATAAGACTATGTAAAGTTCACTTGTGAACTACCTCTTGTAACTTTTGAAGAGTTTACTTAATGTAAAAGTAAGAGAATCTTAAGTGGTTGAGTCCAAATGATCAAAAAGGGAAAGAGGAGCCACAAATTCGTGATTTGTGGTAGGTAGAGAATCAAATCAATCATTGATTGATTGGAGAGTGATTGAGGGAAGTTAGCCTCCCAAACTCAACTATAAATAGATGGCAGTTTTAGTCATGGTTAGAGAGACCTATGTGAAGACCTCCAAGAGCTGAGCTTTATGCCATATCAAGGTGTGATTACAAGGCACACATATGTATCAGTAAGTCCATTGTATTGTACAAGAAATATACTTTCATTTTCATGATCATTTGGGTTCATATTTCCATGTTCTTGTGAAGTGTACTACTCACTGCCATTACTCTTAGTTTTCTCAGTCAGATTGCAGAGATGTTTTCTCTAAGCTTGGTGCATCATTTTCAGTAATTTAACTTGGTAAAGTTAGCTCTATACGTCTACTATATGCTCACAAATTTTCATTTCATTTGGATGTCGCAATCTTCAGTTATGTTCATTTGATGTTAACAGGGTCTGTTCATCTTCACTTCTCTGTCAGGTACCCGATTTTTTGACTCACCTTGTCAGAGCCATTTCTCAGTGGTTACTTATCCACATTCAGTAATTTAAAGCTTGTTGAATTTAGCTTAGTGTCTAGTATAACCATACAAATTTTCATAATCATTGGATTGGTACATTTTGAGTTATGTTTATTTTTTTGCTCACTGGTCTCAAACTGTAGCAGCCCGTGAAAAATCGGGATGATGTCATCACTTGTTAAAACTCATTTTCAGTGTGTGGTTTATTATTTTTTATGAGATTACTTTTGAAAGTTAGCTCTTTAAGCTACCTAGACTTCCCCAAGAGGAATTAAGCTAATTGCTGCTGTGCTGAGAGAAGTATGTAAAACACTGGAATGGTGTATGAACCAAGAATAGCAAGTTTTCACCTCTGAGCTAACTCCAACTTATCTGTTTCGATCTATCTTTTTGAGAGTGATCTTCCAAGGTACATAGGGTGTCTAATACATCCATTGGCAAGCTAAAAGGGCCCACCATATACTCTTGGAGTTCATTTGGCTGGTGTAGATCAAGGATTTTGCAACACCTCTTCATCTTCAAGCACATACCTATCCATCTCTTCACAGTGGTATCAGAGCAAGGTTGGACAACATGGCAGATGGATTTCCTTCATCAATTGACAAATTGGATAGAGGTAATTACTCAGCTTGGTCAGTAAGAATGGAAGCTTATCTCCAAGGTAGAAGTTTATATGGTTATGTGGCTGGAGATGAAGTTATGCCAAGTTTCAGGAACAAAAGTCAACCAACACAAGAAGAGCAAGAAAGATTGAGCACATGGTGCTCCAAGGATGCACTTGCAAGGTCTTATCTCCTCAACTCTATCTCAGATTTTTTGTTGCCTCACATTAGAAGTTGTAAGACATCTCAGGAAGTGTGGGATGCACTTGAAGCTTTCTTTTCTTCAAGTACTAAAGCTAGGAAGCATCAACTATGGCTGGATTTCACAACTCTCAAGAAGGCTCCCAAACAAAATGTGACTGATTTTGTCACAAAGCTCAAGGACATAGCAGATCAGTTGGGAAGCATTGGAGAGGTAATAGATGAAGAGCAAATTGTAAGGCAGGTCATCAATGGCTTGAAGGCAGATGACAAGTGGGAAGCATTCACCACAGCTATGGATTTGTACATGGACATGCATGTACCTGATTTCAATACACTCATTGGACAACTACTTACTCAAGAGGCAAAGCTTATAAAAAATGGAGAAAGCTCTAAAGGTAATCAATCTTCAGCTTTATACACTGATAAAAGCAAGTCCAAAGATAACAAAGGAAAGGCAAAGAAAGTGGATGATGAAGCAGGTACATATCAAGCTAACTATGCAGGTAGAGGAAGACATGGTAGAGGTAGAGGAAGAGGAGGTAGACAAGGCAGGGGGAGATCCCAAGACTCCAACTCATGTTCTATTTGTGGACTAACTAATCATACAACTGAAAATTGCTTTAGGAATTCCAGGAATCAAAGACGCAGAGGATACGATAGAGGAAGTTATGGCTACTCAAGAGGAAGGTTCAACAACTACCATGGCAACTACAACAACTACAATCATTCAAACTATCAAGGAGGCTACAAAGGAAGGAGAGACTAGAATAACTACACAGAAGACTCAAACAAAGAGGATTCATTATTGATCATGAACATGGCTATGCCACAAGGTAAATCTGATGAGCATGTTTTCTACATAGATTCAGGTTGTTCAAATCATGTGGCAGGAAATGTGGCACTCCTATCAGATTTAGAAGATCCAAGGAATAAGCATGAGGTACAAACAGGAGATGATACAAAACATCCTGTGGAGAAAATAGGCAATGTCAAAGCACCTGATGGAAACATCAACCTACTCAGTAAGGTACTCTATGTCCCTACCATTACAAAGAATTTGATAAGTGTTGGGTAGATAGTAGAGAAAGGGTTGCAAGTCAGGTTCACAAAAGTAGGAGCATTTGTTGAAAATCCAATTCAAGGATTCAGAAAAATTGCAAAAGGTGAAAAGACAGGTAGATTGTTCATATTTGAATTACAGGACACTAGAAACATTACTCTCTTTAATTATGGTAGTCAGACACTCACAGAATTGGAAGTATGTCACAAAAGGTTAGCACATATTGGTGAAAGGTCATTAAAGAAAATTTGCAGAGACCAAAGTGTACTTGGACTCCCTAATTTGTCAAAACAACATATGATTTATAAGTGTAGTGCATGTCAATTTGGAAAGTCTCATAGGTTGCCATTCATGAAGAAAGGTTATATGCATGGAGATCTCTTGGAGTTGGTTCATACAGATGTATGGGGACCTAGCAAGGAAGCTTCAATATCTGTATCAAGGTATTATGTGTCCTTTATTGATGATTGCAGCAGATGGACTATCCTATTCTTTATGAAACACAAAGATGAAGTTTTTTCATGTTTCAAAAGATATTTGGCTCTTGTGGAGAATCAAACAGGTAAATCACTAAAAAGGCTAAGGTCAGATGGAGGGGGAGAATACTTCTCCCATGAGTTTGATTCTTTTCTTCAAGAAAGAGGAATCAAAAGAGAGGTAACTACAAGGTACACTCCTGAGCAAAATGGAGTGGCAGAAAGGAGGAATAGGACAATTGTTGAAGCTGCAAGGTCGATGTTAAATGAAAAGCATTTACCTAATTACTTATGGGCTGAGGCTGTATCTACAACCACTTACTTGATTAACAGGTTGCCTTCAAAATCCCTTGATGGGATGACTCCATATGAGGCTTGGAATGGAAGAAGACCAAGCTTAGATCATTGTAAATTTTTTGGATGTATTGCTTTTCCTCATGTTCCTTCACAGGTTAGAGGCAAGATGGATCCAAAAGCATAAAGGTGTGTATTTATTGGATATGACAACAATCAAAAGGGCTAGAGGTTATACAACCCTACCAACAAAGGATTCTTGGTAAGCAGAGATGTAGTTTTTGATGAGAACAATTCATGGTATGAAGATTCATGCAGGAAGGTCAATTTACCATATGATCTTGAAGAAGATTTTCCAAAGCTTGGTAGAGAACAACCAAAGATTGAAGAACAAGACACCTCAGAGGATGATGAAGAATCTCATATGGAAAAGATCAAAGCATGGAAGTCTAAAGGTAAAGCAAAATTGCAAGAACTTGGACATGAGGCAGAATCATCACATCATGGCCTAAGAAGATCTATGAGGGAAAAGAAAAAACCAGAAAGGTATGGGTTTGACACCTCATTAGTAACTAAACATTCTATCTACATAGCACAGAACATAAACCAAGAGGAGCCATCATCATTTGAAGAGGCCAAAGCAAAAATAGAATGGAAGCATGCAATGAAGGAAGAGATTGAAGCACTTGAGGAAAACAACACTTGGGATTTGGTGCCCAAGACTTCATCCATGAAGATAATAGGCTCAAGATGGGTCTATAAACTCAAGAAGAATTCTGATGGTTCCATTAACAGGTATAAGGCAAGGCTTGTAGCAAAAGGCTTTGCACAAACTCAGGGAATTGATTATGAGGAGACCTTCTCTCCTGTGGCAAAGATGCCTACTATTAGGGTTTTGCTTAGTATTGCCTCTTCCAAGAATTGGAAGATACTTCAACTAGATGTAAAGAATGCATTCTTGAATGGTTGGATAACAGAAGAGGTATATATGGCACAACCACCTGGTTTTGAGAATCAAGTTTATCCTGATTATGTGTGTAAACTTAACAAAGAATTGTATGGTCTCAAGCAAGCTCCAAGAGCTTGGAATTTCAGACTTGTTTCATTCTTGCAGGACAAAGGCTTTCAACCAAGCAAGGCAGATCCTTCACTCTTTATCAAAAAGAGTAACTCTGAGGTCATCTACTTATGTGTATATGTAGATGATATTATATTGACAGGAAATGATGCAGATGGTATGAAGAAGATCAAAGATCAGATGAGAAAAGAGTTCAAGATAAGTGATTTGGGTTCACTTACCTACTTCCTAGGTTTGGAAGTTGTCTACAAAGATCATGGTTTGTTTCTCACTCAAAGAAAGTACATTAAGGACATGTTGGCAAAATTCAAGATGCAAGATTGTAAGATTGTAGGTACTCCAATGGAGGTCAATCACAAATTGAGCTCACATGAAGGTGAACTCATAGAGGACATCACATCATATCAAAGTCTAGTGGGTAGTCTCAACTATGCCACATTGACAAGAGTAGATATATGTTGAAGCTCAAGGTCAAGGACAAAGCATGGAAGCGCATCAAAGAAGTGGATACACAAGAAAGAGGAGCAAGTAGGGAGCTCCAAGAAGCACATGTCAAATTTTCAGAAGAAATTCCTATAAATATAGTGACTTTTGTCACTAAAAAACCATTGTAAATACCATTTTCCATTTTTACAACTCCATTTTGTTGAAGCCGAGGAGTCCTCGAGCTTGAGGAGTATTAGAAGTAGCATCCTACCAATTTTCATAATTTTTAGACTTCGTTTGAGCCCCCAAATAAGCCTTGGAACCTAATTTTCAACTAGGCCGGACACTAGCTGTGGACAGGGCCAAAACTACTCAAAAAACTATAAAAAGGGCTGGAGAGCTCATTTTTGGGGTTAGCTTGTTGTAGATTTCAGCTTTGTAAGAGAGTTCTTTTGTAATTCAAGTCCTTCCATTGTTCCACTCTTTGCTCTTACCTTGTGCACGTGTGTGTGTATGTGTGTGCATGTTTGTATGCTTTCACTCATGCACTTGTGCACTTCACTTGCTCTTGGTCTTCATACCGGTCCTCACGTCTCCATGGATTGACATTTATGAGGTGAAGCTCCTCACGTTTGTACTTGCCATTGTGCTAGAGTGACACCAAATTTGGCGCCGTTGCCGGGGAGAGAGCTTGGAGGACGAGCGTGTGATGGTAAGACATAGAGTAGCGACGTTGGAAGGTAAAAAATCACCATTTTTAGTTCAGTTTCTGAGTTTTCCTTCTTCATCATCATCATCATCATCACCATCTCCTCTCATCTTCACCTTCTCTGATTTTTTCCCTTTTTTGACTATACATTCCCTAGTTCGCCTCTTTTTCTTCCTTCTTGGCTATGCGTGGAGTTCAGAGAGGGTTCAGAGCTTAGGCGCTTTTGAAATACTAAGATTTGCACCACTAGAACATCAAAAATCTGAGCAGTGGTATCGCGGAGTGACAAGAGCTGCGTCTGATATCGTGAGTGTCATATCGCGACTTTGAAGAGTGGTTTTGCATCTACAGGCTGATAGGAGCGACAACGAGAACATAAGGTACACATATTTGTAAAAATTTTTGAATTTGGGCTTAAAAATCTCCAAGTATCGTGTCCGGTTGAGTTTTGGTATCGCGATACCAGAATTCCCGTGTATCGCGATACTTGTCGAGGTATCGTATCGTGCACACCCACTTGAGGTATCGCGATACCATCCTGGTATCGTATCGTCAAGTGCTGGTATCACGATCGTGGTCACCCCAGTGGTATCGTATCGCGGTCCACATGGTATCGTATCGTTGACCTTGCAGTATCGTATTGCGTGATAGTTTGGTATCGTATCGTCAACTCAGTATCGTATCGTGTAATTTTTTGGTATCGTATCGTCTGTCTCATTGGTATCGTATCGTGATCAATCTGGTATCGTATCGTGTAGTGGTCAAGTATAGTATCGTCCACTAACTTGGTATCATATCGTCGAATGCAGAGGTATCGTATCGTGTGAATTTTGGTATCGTATCGTTAGCAGACCAAGTATCGTATCGTGGAACTATTTTGGTATCGTATCGTGGACTTGGTGGTATCGTCTAGTGAGTGGTATCGTATCGCGGCCATTTTCAGTATCATATCATGTGGTTTGGTATCGTGATCTTGGTCCACTCAGTAGTATCATATCGTGTAAAACACAGGTATCGTATCATGGAAATCTGGCATCGTATCGCATGTCCTGAGTTCCCAGAGAGATCCCGTTTTCCTGTTTTAACCCCCAGAACCCTGAACTGGCATAACTTTCTCATATGAAATCCGTTCGGAGTGATCTTGGGTTTGTTGGAAAGCTCGTGGGGAGTACAACAAAAACATCGAATGGTTATGATAAAATTAATACTAGGATTATTAGATAGGGTATTTTTAAGTTGACCCTCAGGTTGGACTAGGAAGCAAGGGGTTCCACAAGATTTTGAGCAATTCAAAGGACAATTGTGGACTTGTAGACAAGGTTTATGAACCTAAGCTCAAGTTGATACTTAGGAAGAGATAGATAAAGTACCAAATCACTTGAAACTAAGGTCAACCACACAACCAAGTCAAGGACTCACAACTCAGTGGTTAACACTACGTGCTGAGTTCATAGACAAGTGAGTCAAAAATGTCATTTAATTGGGAGAGACTCTTGGCCTCTGAAGACATGCATAGTTCAGTGCCTAGGAAAGATTTTATGTCCATAGTGGAAGGAGAATATCGGATGTCTCTTCAATACGTATCCACTAACTTGCAAGGAATACCCATCTACCTCGATGGTCTATACATGTCAGTAGCAAGAATGAGAAACACCATGGAATTAGAAATAGTTCCAAGACCAGCTGTCAAGTACGAAGACGGAGTCTACGTGGACAAGATGGGCCAGATCTATGTAGTAACTGAAAATCCTGATCAGATTAATGAAAGAGGAGAGTTAGCTCGAGATCACACAACTACCTCTCAAAACCCATTCGAGACCCAGCAAAGAACAGAAAAGGTGATGTTAGGACAAATGAGCCAAGGTAGTATACCCGATATACCACATGGGCAATTCACCATGCCAGGAATTAACCCCCATGACCACACTAGCCAGGGAATGGGAAATGCGAATAGACCTACCTTTAGGATAGAACCACCCCAAGGTGTCCCCATCATAATGCAATCTCCAAAGCCAGAAAAAAGAGTGAGACCAATCCAATTGGCCAAATGTATGCGAAATCATTACGATGGCACAGGAGAGCCCTATGACCACTTAGCAGAATTCAAGCAAGTGTTACGAGCAGAGCAAGTGGATGACTTTTTCATGCAGTATGAATCCTTTGGGCTAACTCTCATGGGAATAGCCTTAGCTTGGTTTCAATCCTTGGACCCAAATTCCTTTGGCAATATCGAACAATTCTTCCAAGAATTTATTTGGGAATTCACTAAGCAAGGGATCAAGCACAATTCATCATCCTTACTACATAGTTTCAAACAAGCTCCCAACGAGACAGTAAAAAATGCCAGCACGAAGGTTTAATCAATATGTGACCCGATGCCCTGTGACAGAGAGACCTTCTCAGCAGAAAATGATATCCCTATTTTTAGAGGGTCTAACCAATGGAACATTAAGAATGTTAGTATACGTAAAATGGTTGCAAACTCTGAGTGAGTGTCTTCAAGAATGTATAGATTTGGAAGACAACTTAGTTGAGGATCTCAAAATCACACAAGATCTTACCAAAACGGAGAACACAAGGAGCAATGGGACTTCTAGTTCCAGTTATGTGGAGGAAGTGGTAGCGTTAGTGGCCAAGAAATTAGGGGTACAAGGACAACGGGACTTCCAAATTTCTTCCTTGAGATTGCCAATGATATGAAGTTGCACACTCTGCGGTGGAGATCATCCATCTCATGTCTGCACCAGAGAAGGATTAGGGTTATCACAACCTTATCCTTACGATAGACACCCAAATCAGGAGCCTAACATGTACTCTTATAGTGCGCAAAAGTACCCCAACCACAATAGCGAATACTATCGAGTGAATAGACAACCACGACTACTTGCACCACCCCAATGTAGACCATACAGGTACCCTCCTAGAGAACAAGACAGAGAAGTTCCTAGGTATAACCCTTGTCCAGGACCACGAGGAGCAACTAGACCGTATGAACATGGAGGATATGGCCAACCTCAACCTATACCAGGACAACAACCATCCCACCCACCAGCTCCGACACAAGGACAAAATGTCACAATACAAGTCGTTTGTCTTGAGTGTGGCAAAGAACAGCTCCTGAGAGATTGTCCCGGACATCCCTCTAGTGCACCAAAGGTTACACCTGTTAATGTGGTAGGCCTAGTAGGGGATTCAAGTTCCGATAGCGATAAAGTGGCTCCTATCCATGCAGTTACGAGGGCACAAGCCTTACAAAAAGCTAAACTAGCTGAGCAATCAGAGCCAAGTGAATCAGGAGATCCTAGTAAGAGAAAAACAAGAACATGGAAGGATACTAGGGAGAAAGCCAATCGTAAGTGGACCAAAAAGTTATCTGAACTAGAAGAAAGCCTCAAAGATGCAAAAACAAAAATAGAAGATATTGCCTCTCAAAACCCCTCGGATGTCAAAAATCCATCTACACCACCTCATCCCCACCCACCAACCACTGTAAATAGACCACCACAAGCAGGATCTGCTCTTGCAGATCCAACCCTAGAACACTTGGACATGATGTTCAAGGCATACTAGGCTCGACTTCAAGAAGGGCCAACACCTGCAAACCTAGAAAAGAGCTACCCTAGAGCAGATTTAGAGATTGAACGGACAAAAATGTGCATAAAAATGGTGGAACTAGCTCAAGCTATGTTCGAGGCCAATCAATCATTCAATCAGACGAATGCTATTACATCGGCTTTGCACTTCCAAGGCTTACTAGATAGATTAGAGCAGTTGGTAAATAAACCTCAAGTTTCTTTACCTCCACAGGCTCAACCAACAGTTGAAAGAGAAAGCTCATCACCATAGAAAGTCTATGTTCCTGACTCTGATTTGCCCATAGTATATGCGAGCAGACAACTAAATGCTGCAGAACGAAATTATACAACAACTAAGAGAGAAGGCTTAGGCATGGTATATGCTGTGAAGAAGTTTAGACACTATCTATTGTCCAACAAGTTCAAATTTTTCACTGATCATCAAGCTTTATTATACTTGGTCAATAAACCTTGCAACACCGGACGCTTAGTAAGATGGTTCCTCTTACTAATGGAATATGACTTTGAAGTGGTTGTTAGGCAAGGTAAGACCCACCTCAGAGCGGATCACCTTTCTCACATCACTTCAGGAGAGCCACCGCAAGGAGTGTCTGATGAATTGCCCGATGCTTATCTATTCAATCTAGAAGTTGTTCCTAAATGGGCAAATAAGCTTGTACCAGTCCTAACCTTTGGACCTGCAAATAAGAAGGTGAAGACGAACAAGGATGAAATTGTGCGGTCACAAAGCTATCAGATATTGGCAGGAAGCATGTATAAACAAGATACAGAAGGTGTTCTAGCTTGTTGTGTTGAGGATGATGAACATAGTAGTTGGTTGCAACAAGCCCATGAAGGATTTCTAGGGAATCACTATTCTGAACAACGAACATTGCAAAATCTAAAACGTTTAGGAGTGTATTGGCCTAGTATAGACAAAGAAATTCATGAGTGGATCAAGAATTTTCCAGTGTGCCAAAAGAGACCCCCGGTGGAGCATGCGACTCTTTATCACATATCATTAATTCCAGATTGGAGTGCTCCATTGGTAGAATTTATGAGATCAGGAACATTACCTAGCGAGGCTAGTCTAGCAAGAAGACGAAGCTTGGAGCAAGAGGCTAAAGACTATGCCTTTGTAGGAGACAACCTATATAGGAGAGGAAAAGATGGTTACCTAAGATTGTGCGTTCACGAATCAGACTATTTGAAAATCTTAGAAACTGCCCATAGTAGTGTTGCAGGTGGACATTTTGGTCCTGATAGAGTAATAAAGACTATTCTATTCTCAGGACTTTGGTGGCCCACTCTTCATATGGATGCACATACCTATGTGAAGAAATGTGACACATGCCAACGTGCCCAGTACCCAATTAGAAAAGATGAGATGCCTTTGAGGCCAATGATGGGAGGACGTGCATTCTCGAAGTGGGGCATAGACTTTGTAGGTCCTATTAACCCCCCAGCTAGAAACTCCCATGCCGAATACATTATTGTAGCCACAGATTACCTCACAAAGTGCGTAGAAGTCAAAGCCACAACAAAGAATGATGCTCAAACTACAGCAAAGTTTTTATTCGAGAACGTGTTCACGAGATATGGATTACCAATAGAGTTAGTAAGTGATAGAGGAACACACTTCTTGAATGAAGTCATTGAAAATCTCCTCCAAGAGTTCTTGGTGATACATAAGAAGTCTGCCCCCTATCATCCACAAGCTAACGGACAAGCTGAGAGCACAAACAAGATCCTATGTAATGTACTGACCAAACTCGTAAATAATAAACGCTCTGATTGGGACAAACAACTCCATCATGCTGTTTGGGCGTATCGAGTTGCCTATAAAACGGTACTCAATGCAACCCCATTTCATATGGTCTTCGGACAAAATGCTATCTACCTTTGGACTTCCTAATCCAAACTTTAAAAGTAGCACAAGAGCATGAGTAGAATGGACACGAGTTATCCTCTAGGATCTTTGATCTCGAATGCTTAGGTCAGACAAGACTACGAGCAGCGGCAGACATCTATGTTGCAAAGAAACGGCAAAAGGCATACTTCGATGCACATATCAAAGATAAAGGCTTGAAAGAGGGCGACCTAACAGGTTTATACACTAAAGCAACATGCCGGTAAATTGGAAAAAAGAGGATATGGACCCATGATCATCAATAGAATTTCCACTAGCGGTGCAGTTCAATTGGCCACACTAGAAGGTGATATCTTGCCCAACTATATCAGTGGTTGTCGAGTCAAGCTATATCAAGAACCTCTTACAGAGGATATGCTACAGAGACTCAACACTGCTAAGAAGCGAAAGGAAGAAGAGTTAAGGGTTAGAGAAGAAGCACAGGTAGAGGCTAGAGAACGCATTAGGAGAAATAAGGTAAGACGCCTAGGCCTAAATATCGTTAGTAAGGCCCCAAGATACCACATGGCTATGTGTCAAACATCAAGTGCAATTGCTTCTCGAATAATTGATCGACGTCCCTTTGTGAACATAGCGGTAGGACAAGGGAAGAATGCACGGATTGTGAGAGCATTGATTGACTCAGGTGCAGCAATTAGTGCAGTTAGACTTTCATACTGCCAAGACTTGCAATTGAACATAAAGCCTATAGAAGCCTATCTCATAGGTTTGGGAGGTGTGGAAACCCCTTGTTTGGGAGAGGTGGAACTTCCCATCTACCTTCAAAATGTTCCAATGAAAGTCAAAATGCTAGTATGTCATGATGAAGACATTATAGAGCCACTTGTCCTGGGTCAAGATTGGATTTACGACCATGCAGTCAACTTGAACCTATGACATCAACTCCTTCAAGTTTGGGCACTTGAACAATGTATCACATTAGAATTAGAGAATTGCATGAGCACAAAGCCAAGTAGCACACATTCTCTTAGTTCTTCCGAAACTAATCTTCGTAAAGAAAATGTCGTGTGTGTCAAAAACCCTACGAACCAAAAGGACTCAATCATGGAATCAAAAGCTCAAAGGCCAGCAAACCCCTCTTCTTCTTCACATACTAATGCAAGTGTAACTCAACCAAAGAGGCACGCAAAGATGACATCTGCCATATCAAGTAGACAGACGGAATTCAAGAAGAAAGAAGCTCAGGGCATGATGCAGATTTGGGTACGAAAAGGCGAACAACCACCAACCATGCCACAACCCTTCCCAGTCAGGCAAGTCAACCATGCTAAAAGAAGCACCAAGAAACGAAGACTAGCTCAATCCTATAGTCTTTGACAAATTTGGGTACCAAAGCAATCCAGGGAGGCCGACCATAATAACGTACAAATTTGGGTGCCAAAGAAGTTAGTTGCAGCTCAACAAGGGCGATTACAAATGTGGGTACCCAAGACACTCTTACATGCACAAACACCACAAATCTCCCTCACAAGCAAAGTTTCCACAAAGACGCCAAGGAGAAGCAAGGGTCAACACCATGCACAAAGAACCAAAGCAGATCAGCCCACCTCTTCGACAATCATAAAAAGGCAACCAAAAAGGGTATGGCTTTGGAAGCCAAAAGTATCAGCAGCTTCCACAAAATTAAAGAGCCAACCACGCTGGATACCAAATTTTAGACACCATTCCACGATGAAGGGGCCAGAAGTGATCTCCACAAAGCCACGTACCATTCTCAAATGGATCCCTATAAGGAGGTTTACATCATTGCAAGATTCAGTCGACACCTCCAAACAAAGATCGAATCAAGTCTAGAATTAACATAGAAAAAGCCTTGACCACAACAACCATGTGCCTTTGGCATAACCTTGTCTTTTGCACCATTCAAGTCATGCATTTCCAAAGTATGCATTAATCTAGGGCCACACTACACGGCCATGCATAGACACAATTGAGAATCCTAGGCACATATAACACATTGGACATATGTAAAATATTTTATTGATACTAACATCTTTCTTCTTGTTTCGTGACCTCGTTATTAAAAAAAAAAAAAGCAACGAAAGAAAGGATGGGCGTGTGTGTTTGACGAATCCCCAATGCAAACCATCAACAACGGAAGACAAGCTGATGGTCAATCATCATGATGGAAGTACAACACGAAGAGTTAGAGATCGACGGAATTTTCACCATGGTAAGAATTGTATGCTTCAACAACAACATAACCATGATCGATTAGGAAGCCTCTTCGTCGGCTTACCCTTGAGCACATAGCTCAAGTTCCAACTTCTTGCACCATAATTCTTCCAATGCATTTCCCAAGTATGCATGCATAGGGCTACATTACTGAGCCGTGCACAAGGCACATTGTTCTTCTAACCCATGCACTCATGCACTTACCCATAAGTCATTGTGGGTCACAAGTACTTGGTATGGAAACTAGGGAAGCCATCTTTGGAAGAACCAGAGGACATCACGGCGACAACACCAGAGCCAGGAAGCAATCCACCACAAGAGTTGCTCATTATCAACATTGACAACCTCTTTCGAGTAGCTCACAATTTTTGAAAGCTCATAAAGACACCATCCAGCTGGAATACATGGACGAAGTCCATACAAAGGTCCCAATGACAAAATGATGAACCAGACAATTGCCCAAGCTACAATGGGAAGATGGACCGCTCCTACTGGTACATGAAGGACATTACCCCTCAATGTACTACATGGCACAACCACTACAATAAGGGTCTGTCAGGGACGACATACTCAAGAGGGGGGGGAGTGTTGAAGCTCAAGGTCAAGGACAAAGCATGGAAGCACATCAAAGAAGTGGATACACAAGAAAGAGGAGCAAGTAGGGAGCTCCAAGAAGCACATGTCAAATTTTCAGAAGAAATCCCTATAAATATAGTGACTTTTGTCACTAAAAAACCATTGTAAATACCATTTTCCATTTTTACAACTCCATTTTGTTCAAGCCGAGGAGTCCTCGAGCTTGAGGAGTATTAGAAGTAGCATCCTACCAATTTTCATAATTTTTAGACTTCGTTTGAGCCCCCAAATAAGCCTTGGAACCTAATTTTCAACTAGGCCGAACACTAGGTGTGGAGAGGGCCAAAACTACTCAAAAAACTATAAAAAGGGCTAGAGAGCTCATTTTTGGGGTTAGCTTGTTGTAGATTTCAGCTTTGTAAGAGAGTTCTTTTGTAATTCAAGTCCTTCCATTGTTCCACTCTTTGCTCTTACCTTGTGCACGTGTGTGTATGTGTGTGCATGTTTGTATACTTTCACTCATGCACTTGTGCACTTCACTTGCTCTTGGTCTTCATACCGGTCCTCACGTCTCCGCGGATTGACATTTATGAGGTGAAGCTCCTCACGTTGGTACTTGCCATTGTGCTAGAGTGACAATATATGTTATAGTGTGAGTGTGCTAAGTCAATTTATGCACACACCAAGGAAACCACATATGGATGCTGCCAAAAGGATTCTCAAGTATCTCAAAGGAACCATAAATGAAGGACTTTATTATCCTTATGTATTTGATTTAGGTTTGAAGCTATTTTCTGATGCAGATTGGGCTGGCTCCAAAGAAGATAGAAGGAGCACTTCAGGTTATCTTACCTTTGCAGGTTCAAAGCTTATTTCATGGTCATCCAAGAAGCAACCCACAGTTGCTCTCTCTTCTACTGAAGCTGAATATAGAGGTCTTGCCATAGCTACACAAGAAGCTATGTGCATGAAGACATTATTCAAAGATCTTGGATTGGAGTTTGGAACTCCAACTATTTTTGGTGACAATATGAGTTCTATTCATTTGGCTGCTAATCCTATCTTTCATGCAAGGACTAAACATATTGAAGTTCATTATCACTATGTACGAGAGAAGGTTCTAAGCGAAGAGATTCAAATATCATATGTGTCCACTCATCAACAATGTGCAGATATTCTAACCAAAGCATTGGATGGTACAAAGCTTTGCAAATTCAAGGCTATGATTGGTTTGTAGGTAATCTTGGAAGATTGAAGACCTCAAGCATACTTGGCTTGAGGGGGAGCTGTTGGAGCAAGTCTATGACAAGCCTAAGTATTGGCTTGAGTCTCACAAAGTCTTAGAAGAAGCTTTAAAAATAAGACTATGTAAAGTTCACTTGTGAACTACCTCTTGTAACTTTTGAAGAGTTTACTTAATGTAAAAGTAAGAGAATCTTAAGTGGTTGAGTCCACATGATCAAAAAGGGAAAGAGGAGCCACTAATTCGTGATTTGTGGTAGGTAGAGAATCAAATCAATCATTGATTGATTGGAGAGTGATTGAGGGAAGTTAGCCTCCCAAACTCAACTATAAATAGATGGCAGTTTTAGTCATGGTTAGAGAGACCTATGTGAAGACCTCCAAGAGCTGAGCTTTATGCCATATCAAGGTGTGATTACAAGGCACACATATGTATCAGTAAGTCCATTGTATTGTACAAGCAATATACCTTCATTTTCATGATCATTTGGGTTCATATTTTCATGTTCTTGTGAAGTGTACTACTCACTGCCATTACTCTCAGTTTTCTCAGTCAGATTGCAGAGATGTTTTCTCTATGCTTGGTGCATCATTTTCAGTAATTTAACTTGGTAAAGTTAGCTCTATAAGTCTAATATATGTTCACAAATTATCATGTCATTTGGATGTTGCAATATTCAGTTATGTTCATTTGAAGTGAACAGGGTCTGTTCATCTTCACTTCTCTGTCAGGTACCCGATTTTTTCACTCACCTTGTCAGAGCCATTTCTTAGTGGTTATGTATCCAAATTCAGTGATTGAAAGCTTGTTGGATTCAGCTTACTGTCTAGTATAACCATACAAATTCTCATAATCATTGCATTCCTACATTTTGAGTTATGTTTATTTTTCTACTCACTGGTCTCAAACTGTAGCAGCCCGTGAAAATCGGGATGATGTCATCACTTGTTAAAACTCATTCTCAGTGTGTGGTTTATTATTTTTGATGAGATTACTCTTTAAAGTTAGATCTTTAAGCTACCTAGACTTCCCCAAGAGGAATTAAGCTAACTACTGCTGTGCTTAGAGAATTATGTAAAACACTGGACAGGTGTATGAACCAAGAATAGCAATTTTTCACCTCTGAGCTAACTCCAACTTATCTGTTTTGATCTATCTTTTTGAGAGTGATCTTCCAAGGTACATAGGGTGTCTAATACATCCATTGGCAATCTAAAAGGGCCGACCATATACTCCTGGAGTTCATTTGGCTGGTGTAGATCAAGGATTTTGCAACACCTCTTCATCTTCAAGCACATACCTATCCATCTCTTCACACATAACTGTATATAACTATTGTGATAGTAAGAGTCAAAGAATCAGACAATCACAATAGTTTCTATACACATTGTGATCTACACAAAGTATTCTCATCAGAATCTAAGTGACTATTGTGATAGTAAGAGTTAAAGAATCAAACAATCACAATAGTTTCTATACACCTTGTCACCTACACTAAGTGTTATCATCGGAATCTAAGTGACTATTGTGAGAGTAAGAGTCAAAGAATCAGACAATCACAATAGCCCCTACACACTCCCTATATTATTGAGAGAATAGGAATCGAGGTGGTGATCCAAACAATCTCAATAGATCTATTGCTATTACAAGGTTGTCGATTCCTCCTAGATTTTGTTGTGATTGCCTTGCCATAGCAAAGCTCTTATTCCTTTGCTTTTGGGAAGGCCTTGGTTGAGGCAAGCAAAAGCACTATAGGATTGGGGAAGAAACCAAATGTGGATCTCCTCGAAGACTAATCACCACTTATAAGTACACTTAGAAGAAGGATGCGACTCTGCCAAAGGCAAATTTTAAGTCTCAAGGGCCTAATTTTGAGCCTCAGAGTAGATAAGACCTTCCGTTTTCAGAAATTCCTCAAGGATGGATCAACCAACATATAGTAGAACATAAGGTGAATTCCACCCCTGTGCACAGTGTGGATGCTTTTTCAAGAGAGACCATTCCTGAAATGCTAATTCAAGAAGTGAACCTTGGAGATGAAGGAAATCCTCAAATAGTCCACTTATTCTCCCGGTTGTGGCACTATCCCTTTTTACAACAGAGGGTAACTTCTCTCCTTTTCTCCTATAAAAAAGTCTTTGCATGATCCTACAAGGATCTAACAGGGATTCCAAAGGAGCTTGAATTACATCGAATACCCTTAGTAGAGGGAGTTGCACCTGCAAGAAGTAGGCTGTATCGACTCAATCCAAATTATGCAGAGGGAGTAAAACTCAAAATCACAAAACTTGAGGAAGCAGGTATTATTGTTCCAGTAGAACATTCAAGGTGGCTTTCATCTATGGTTATTGTAGCCAAGAATAATAGCAAAAAAATAAGAGTATGTATTGATTTTCATGCTTTAAATAAGGTAACTGTTCAAGATGGCTTCCCTCAACCTTTCACAGAACAAGTATTAGAAGAAGTATCTGGTCACACTTTGTAAAGTTTTCTTGATGGTTTGAGTGGCTGCAACCAAATATTAATTCATCCTAATGATAGAGACAAAACTGCCTTTGCCACTCCATGAGGCACTTATGTGTACACACGCATGGCTTTTGGGCTGAGAAATGCACTTGCTTCATTTAATAGAACAATGTATCTGATATTGGGAAAAAGGTTGACAACTTTTTTGGGCATTTTTATAGATGGCTTTTCAGTGTTCTTAGGCACAGATAGAAGAGCTGTAGTCCAAGATTTTCACGGTCACTTGGAAAATCTGAAGGAAATCTTTGAGCACTGTCTCAAAATGGGTTTGAAGTTGAATCTTGCTAAATATCATTTTTTGGTCACTAAAGGCACTCTCCTTGGTCACATAGTGTCCGCAAAAGGGATAACTATAGATCCAACAAAGGTCACTACTATCCTTTCCATGCCTATTCCACGGACTCCTAAGGAAGTACAAATCTTTTTTAGGCCATGCACGCTCTATTGTTTTCTCACTCCAAAAGTTTAGGCACTACCTTCCAGGTGTGCATTTCATTGTCATATCTGATCATCAACCCCTTAAGTACTTAATTAATAAGCCTAGAGTAGCTGGAGGGATTTGACGTTGGCTACTACTATTTCAAGAGTATGATTTTGAGATTCATATTAGGCCAGGAAAACAACACTACATGGCTGATCAGGTGTCAAGGATGGCTATGAATGAAAAGACGACATGTTAATGATGAACTTGTAGATAGTAGTCTCTTCGTGGTAGAGACTCCAACTGAGTGGTATGGTGAAATTCTGCATTTTCTCACTTCTGGAAAATTCCCTGAGAACATAAAACCATTAGAGAAGAGGAGATTACTTTTTAAAGCCAAAGCATATTCACTTATAAATGGTCATTTGTATAAATATTATCATGATGATATATTGAGAAAATGTGCTTATCCAGAGGAGGTGAATTTTTTGCTTGAAGCATCACACAGTGAAGGGCATCTCAAGGGAGAGGAGTTGGCTCACAAAATTGTCCACAGGGGATTATGGTGGCCTCATGTTTACACAGATGCTATTAAGTTTGCGAAAGGATGTGATATCTGTCAGAGATATACTCCCAAGCCTAATAGACTGAATTTTCAACCATTAGTAATCTCCACTGGATGGCTACCTTTCAAACAATGGGGTCTTGATTTCATTGGACCAATCAGCCCAACTGGTCAACCTGGTGGTAAGAAGTATATCTTGGTGGCCACATGTTATTCTACTAAGTGGGTAGAAGCTAAGGCTACTGCTGATTGTACTTCCACTACAGTAGCCAAGTTTATATATAAAAGAATATTCTCAACATTTGGCTACCCACTTGAAGTCTCTAGTGATAGAGGCACGCACTTTGTAAACCATTTGTTGCAAATAACCTTTGACAGGTACAAGATCTTCCATAAGAAATCCTATGCCTATTAACCAAGAGCAAATGGGAAGGAAAAAAAGTTCTAACAAAATTTTGATTGGATTACTACGCAAATTAGCCTTTGACCATCACAGTTCATGGCCACAAGCCTATTGGTGCAATATGGGCTTTTTGAACAACCAGAAGGGGCACCAAGGGGGAGAGCCCATTTCTTCTAGTCTATGGGAAAGAGGCGTTAGCCCCTTTCAAATTCATCATCAGAAAAGAAATTGAAGCAAAAAGAATTGATGTTGACCCTCACATTAGAAGATTGGTAGCATTGGGGGAATATAGGGAAACAACTATGAAGAGGCTGTAGGAAAAACAGAAAGAAAGGAAACACATTTATGAAAGACACTTAAGGACCAATAAGGTGGAAGAGGGAGCTTTAGTGCTGGTATATCAAATTCCATCTGTACCTACTAAATTGGCACCAAAATGGTCAGGACCCTACAAAGTGCTGAGGATATTTCAACAAGGAGTAGTACAAGTAGAGGACTTGTAGGGTGAGAAATTGCCTCTGGTCAACATTTCCAGGGTGAAGGCTCATCTAGGGTAAATGCTTATCTAACTTGAAAAATTTTGAGAAAAATCAATCATTGTATATACCATAGTTCTCATTTCAGCTTGTTTCGTCCATAGACAGTTCTAATTTTTTTCTTAGAAATTTTTTAGCCAATATTGAAGGATTGCATCGAGACGGTGCAACATCTTGATGTGGGGGACTCTAATCGAGTAAGATTTCATCATTGTATGCCAGCCAAAAGAAAACCTTGTAGAATTCATCCTAGCACCACTTCTTTGATATTTCATCTCATTTTTCATCCTTGAGAGTTCACCCTCGCTCGAGATTCACCCTCATTTCATCTTTGTCGATCGGGAAAATTCGTCCCTCAAAATTCAGCCTTCAAATTTCAACCTCCAAAATTCAACCCTCAAATTTCAACCTCCAAAATTCAACCCTCAAATTTCAACCTCCAAGATTCATCCTTCAAAATTCATCCTTGGCATCAAATTCAACCTCCAAAATTCAACCCTCAAAATTCAACCTTCAAAATTTAACCTCCAAAATTTAGCATTCAAAATTCAACCTCCAAAATTCAATCCTCAAAATTCAACCTCCAAAATTTATCCTTCAAAATTCATCCTCGGCATGACTTTCAACCTCCGAAATTCAGCCTTCAAATTTCAACCTCCAAAATTCAGCCTTCAGAATTCAACCTCCAAAATTCAACCCTCAAAGCTCAACCTCCAAATTCATCCTTCAAAATTCTTCCTCGGCATGACTTTCAACCTCCAAAATTCAGCCTTCAAATTTCAACCTCCAAAATTGAGCCTTCAAATTTCAACCTCCAAAATTCAACCCTCAAAATTTAGCCTTCAAATTTCAACCCCCAAAATTCAGCCTACAAAATTCAACCCCCAAAATTCAACCTCCAAAATTAATGCTTCAAAATTTGTCCTCAGCATGACTTTCAACTTCCAAAATTCAGCCTTAAATTTCAACCTCCAAAATTCAGCCTTCAAAATTCAACCTTCAAAATTGAACCCTCAAAATTCAACCCTCAAAATTCAACCTCCAAATTTATCCTTCAAAATTCGTCCTTTGCATGACTTTCAACCTCCAAAATTCAGCCTTCAAATTTCAACCTCCAAAATTCAGCCTTCAAATTTCAACCTCAAAAATTCAACCATCAAAATTTAGCCTTCAAAACTCAACCTCCAAAATTCAGCCTTCAAAATTTACCCTCCAAAATTCAACCCTCAAAATTCAACGTCCAAAAATCATCCTTCAAAATTCGTCCTCGACATGTCTTTCAACCTCCAAAATTCAGCCCTCAAATTTCAACCTCCAAAATTCAGCCTTCAAAATTCAACCTCCAAAATTCAACCCTCAAATTCAACCTCCAAAATTTATCCATCAAAATTCGTCCTCGGCATCACTTTCAACCTCCAAAATTTAGCCTTCAAATTTCAACCTCCAAAATTAAGCCTTCAAAATTCAACCTCCAAAATTCAAACCTCAAATTTCAGCCCTAATATTTCAACCTCCGAAATTCATCCTCATGCCTTGATTCAGAGTCAAGTCGGCTATCAAATTAATGAGATACTCTACGTTCTAAAATGAAGTGTTGATTCATGATAAAAAAAAGTCTCGCATTCAAGGCCATATTCCGAAGTCTTCAGGCACTTTTGAGTCAGTCAGCTCTCAATACCATATAAGACCGCCTATCCATATTAGCCAAGTCTCCCTCCACTTTTTGTCAGACTAGATTGATGCGTGTCTAGTGAACAGTGATGGTGCAGTAAATGATGGGATCCAATGGAAGCCACTCTCTTGGCATACACATGTGTAGTCAGTAGTGATGGTAATGAATGGATCCGGTGGAGGCCACTCTCTTGGCCTAGAGCTCTATATAAGAAGAAATTTGCACTGGGTTGAGGGAATGAGGTACAGTGGATCAGAGATATATGTTAGTGAAGGATCCATTCGGAAGAATATACAGAGATTTAGGAAGTTGAGAGATACACTCACTGTCGTCTCTCTATGACTCTAGCTTTTGTCAATTTGGGTCTTCTTGTGTTATTGTGGTATTATGAGAGTGTTCTGATCAGGCTACTCCTTGATTATTCTCTGCTCACTAGTGTGATTTTGCCCATTGTAGAAGAGGCTTCTCTGTTGGAGAATATACAGAGTGAGAGCTTCAGTGTTGGCGGTAGTCGGCATGAAAGTGAGATTGCATATACTCGGATAATCACTTGTAAGCTCGAGTTCGTAGCATTTGTGTTGATGACTCACACTATAGTATACCTCCTCTGTGCTTGTATACCTTGTTTGTGTTGAGATGTCCTAGTTCATCTTTGGAGTGATTCCACCTTTTGTACTATTAACAAGTTTATCTTTGTATACTAGCGCAATTTTTTTTCAATCTTGGTCAAATCGGCCTTTTCAACATCTTTGTAACACTCTATCTGTTTCTCGGTTTATCTTCTCAAGTAGTACCTCACACAGTCATGTTACAGGGTATACTTCCCTAAGGAGAACCTCCCTTGAGTAGAAGAAGTACTGGAAGTATAGACCTGGTTACCCCTTCTACAATTTTGAATGAGGGGTTTCTCTTTTATTGGCATAGTTCTCGTTTGTTATGAATCATTATTGAAATCAAAAGCAAACAAGTATTAAGATCAAGTTTCAAATAAAAAAAACTTAGCTCATAAACAAGCTACATCCTTCCTTTGTTATGAGAAGAGGCATTTTCCATCAAATCCAAATCCCTTTTTCCTTTGAACTCTTTGGAGTTGCCTTGAGATACCTTTGGCAAGAACTTGTTGGCCTTCTTTGTCCAAGAATCAAGGCTAACATATATCTTTGGCTTTTATCACTCCTATATTTTTTGTTTCTGTGTTCACCCATCATTTGCATGGATCTTCTTTTGTTGTCTTTTGCAATGGAAGAATAAGAAATTCCAAAAAAACTGGCAATCAACTTTTTTCTTAATTCTAAATGTATGGCTAAGAGAGCACTATAGTGCACAGATGCCTAAATGTGAGTGTGAAGTGTTTGAACCATGTATGCCTACTGATCTTTTACTATTTAAATCTTTCTATATCTAGAACTAACTATGTGTTAAACAAAATATAAACCCACGAAGTGTAATAGAGCGTGAAAGAAGAAGATGTATGATATCTAATATATTTTTGATGTTGATTACATCTTGGGTTCTAACCCAATCCACCCTTTAAGCTTGTGGCAACAATTTCTACTAAGATCGAGGATACAAGATAGAGAACCAAGAATCATTTATGCAAATCAAATAGCTATGGTCATGGATATCTTGTGTATCTCAATTTATGTTTTAAATTCATAATCGTCTGAAGAAGCCATGGAATAACCAAGTAATTTTAGTTTTTGGTTGTATGTTATGTGCAAAAATATCAAATAAGAACAAATAAAGAGTGTTTAATTGCATCATGTGATAAGCTATCCCTATGATAGCTTGACTTCTCTAATCTATGCCATCGTGAGTTCACATCTTGCTTCTACAAGTCATAGATCGTTTTTGCCACACATTCCAAGAGAAGAAGAGGCATGAGGTACACAAAAATTAACATGAATAAAATCTTTTACAGATTACTAAAAGCATAGGCTTGTCAAGAATTGTATGACAACAATGGATATGTTAAGATCCTTGTGATGATGCCATGGAGGTTGGCATTTTTATTTTATGCAATTAATATGCAATAAGCGGCAATGCACTTGTCTTCAAATCCAACAATAGATAGCCACCTGAGAGGGTAGAACAACTACCATTGTATTAGCAAGACTTGAGTTAGAGTGTGACCTCAGTAATTTCGAATGAAGCAATCCTTCATAGCTAGTTACTTTGGAAAAAACAAAGAATATATTGAGGATTGCATGCCAACATGAATGATAGAAAGAAGACATCCAAAATATAATGAAATAGAGTAATGAGAAGGAGCAAAAATTTTCATGGACGTTTGTGAGGAAGATGTTGGGATCACCAAGGTCACCATGAAAGCTTGGCTCTAATACTAATGCTAAGAAGTAAGAGCAATAGGACCACCACATGCTTAAGAGATGACTCTCCTATTAAACTTATGCCTCTATATATAGTTCTCTCCAAGGGACTACCCTTTATGGAAGGTGAGTGCTAACCATCCAACTATCTGCCATGTAACTACATGTGAGCTAAGTGTCCTAGTTAACCGGAGGTAACTCAAGTGGATGCTTCTAGAAGGTTCTACAGATCTTAGGAAGAAAACTCTCCCACAACTCTCATAGGTCTTTAACCGAAGAGCTCCTTCTTCCCATCCAAATGAGTTAATCACTAGGCCAACCTACTTTCTTGTTTAGAGAGCACATGCAGTTATGCATAAGTCTACCCCGTGAGACTTTGGCCCTTCAGGAGAATGACCAAACAGTGTCCAAATTTAGCCTATGTCACAATCTTAATTTATAATGCCAGAGATGTCTCATATGAGTCCTAGCGTTCGACCCAATGCAATATGATATATCTCTAATTCTGATAATGGTATCTATAGGTGATACAAAAGTTTGGATAAAGTCTGTTACTAGTTGGCTTTATAGATTGCATTTATAGGATATAGATAGCTGAGTTATTGCATTCTAAATTTGATGTTGCTTTATGTTACATTTGGTGAGTAGAAGAATTATGTGTGTAAAGTAGACTACTCCAACAATTGAGCAATTAGACATACAATAAGCCTAGTAGATTGCTTCCACTTCATGTTAAACATGTGAATCCTTTGAGTCTTCATCTAAAACATAAATTAGAACATGTACTGGAGCTATAAACAATGGTGCTCTATGTTCGAATGTATGTGGAGTTTCCGCATTAACATCAAACATATTTACTTGAAATGGTTGATACTTTGAATCAAGGTACACGAGTAACTTAGAAGGATACTAGATCTAAGTTTTGTAACGATGGATGAAAAAGTTTTGGTGAGTTGAAGGACCCGATCACATCTTCTTGGGATGTACGCATAATGTTAAAATTTTGAGTACATTGACTCAGAATTCTAAAGGGCTTCATCCCTACATAGATCTGAATGGCTCAACGCTAAGAGGCAAGTATTCCCCAAAGTAATTGTGGGCACATTGGAAATACAAAAGCAAGGACACCTTTCAATGCATGAGAGCCCCAACCATTATAAATTCTTTGTAAGTTTCTAGAGAATAGCTATACATTCCCTAGAAAGGGTGGAGCCTACCATGCCCTAGGCTATCTCTTAACCTTGCACAATTAAAAATCTTAAGCTCGATTAATGGAGAAATGTCCTCCTCCTTGTGATTGGTGATGGAAGACTCTGTGATGCATGAGTGTGATGCATGAGTGTCATAGTGTGCAGCATCCAAAATGACAGCAACGCCATGTAATATCAATGTGCAAGAAATAGTGATCATATTAGTGATCCGCCCAAGAGAAGCGAGATTAAAAAAATCCAAGAAATACTATGTGGTGATCACGAGCTCGAACACAACACACAAAGCATGTGTTAAACCAAAGCATTTCTGTATTTTTTGTGAGGGTGCCCACAAAGAAGTAACATGAGTCCATTTCTTCCATGTGCTAAAGATTCTTTACCTTACGCCTTCGCTAAAATTTCAAGGTGGAGAGACATGACCCATGTTTTTGCTTCCACCTTCAGAGCTGCTTCTGCTAGTATCCCCATGGCTCACATTCGGGCTGCCGATTAAATTCGAATACCCTCTTGCTACTACAGCAAGGCCGCTCTCCAGAGATCCTCGTCCTGCTCTTGTTAGCTCCTCCACCAGCTCCTCCCTTGACATCATAGTGGCTCTCTGAATCTCCTCCAACACCTGCTCTAAGGCTGGACCCCGTGCTCCTATCAGCATCTCCTGCTGCGAAAATGACTGCCGGTTTGAATGGATACCGTGTTGCTGCATGCCTGCGAAAGTCCTCAAGGGCACGCCAGCCATAGCCGACGCTCCCTCCAACCCCCTACCTTCCTGAATCAGCGACAGCTGTTGCTGCATCGCTGACCCGGTCCTGCTTGCAAGATGTGCGAGATCGGACTGTGCAAGGGCTAGTTCTCGTTCCAACTCCGCTACCCGTCTATGGAGACTGGAAATCGTAGCGACGCACCCGTATACTGGATCGTGGACGCGAGCTGCTGCTTCGAATGCTAATGAGTTCACAGCGTCTTCTCGCTGATGGGGATCTAGATCGTTCAGAAGCTTCGTCACATTGCTTGCGCCGAATATCTTGTGCACGTCCGTAAACCTTTTGGGGTTATCTGGAGGGAAGTAGGGCGCAAAGATGCACTCTGGAGTGCACTTGCGTCTCAAGAACTTGCATGCAGCACATGGGGATGAGCTGTTGGCCGCAGAAGAAGGTGATGATGATGATGCCATGCTTTTAAGCCTGGAGACATATCAGAAAAAGTGGCGCCTGTCGTTGTGAGTAAAAGAATCGCCAGAAACACCTTGATAAACAATAAACCATTGAAGCAGATAAAACGCGGCTTTCAATTTCAATGAAGAGCGGCAGAAAAAGATGCTGTGACTAAGATACATGTTTAACGTTTTTCTGCTTCGTCCAACATTCTCTCCCTCTCTCTCTCTCTCTCTCTCTCTCTCTCTCTCTCTCTCACACACACACACACAGAGGAAACCACAGTGACTTCGGTGATAAAATTGTTGAGGCACACGAAACCACAGTAGCACAGACAATAAACGTCCAAGTTGAACCTAGGTTGCGTTACACAGCTGCTCTCTCTCTCTCTCTCTCTCTCTCTCTCTCTCTCTCTCACACACACACACACACACACAGATCACGTGCACGTGCGATCCATAACAGGCAAACACGCGGATATCAACATTCAACAACAAAATTCTGGCGCTAATGTATATACGTACGTCGTATACCTTCATCCTAACTTTCGACACCAGGTTCTTTAGGCATCTCGACTGTCCGAAAATCGCATCTTACGATCGAGAAGACCTCACCCTTTCTGCGTAAACGGTGGCCAAAAGCCAGGGAGAAGATGGAATGAGAAAGAGAGAGAGAGAGGGGGGGGGGGGTTTTGTCACTGAAACGGAGAGGAATTACAAGCTGATTGCCATTTGGTATAGATAGTCAAGATAGAGAGATGGGCTTCCTGCCACTTATGTCTGCTGCACGGTACCAAGCAATTCAATTAGCGCCATGGTTTTGGAGCTTCTCTCCGGCCTGTGCTGTCCCCATGCTCACGCTAGGCCCTACATGACTCCAGCAATATTTTTTCATATCTTAATTCTACCGTACTGTTCATAAGCAATGCAATCCAACCAATTCACAGATTACAAGGAAATTCGGCCTCATAGTTAGGTTTAGACGGATCCATGCCCGGAAAAGGAGAAACAGATAAATTTCGGCAATCATTATGTATGAATTACAAGATTTTGCATAGACTTGCGCAGATAAGTTCAGAATTCAGGATCAAGATGAGAAACTCTAGGGTTCCTTGCGACTTGCGAGTCGCGTGAGGCGTTCCTCCCGATTGACGTCATCACCAAGAAGAGATAATAAGGTCATTAAAGAACCAGCTTTTGCATTATTACAAGGCAGTAGAACAAACCATCGCTACCTGAAACCCTTATTTTCTATGAGGCGAGAATAATCTGACTCATAATTGGATGGATGAGCCAAAACTAGGGAGCTGATTGCGACCTGGGAACTTCATTTTCTATGCGGTTCCGTCCATGGTCTGATATGTTTCCATTTTTATTTTCTATAAATGGAGGTTCGGCCAAGACCTACTCCCCCGGACTTTAACTTTGAAATTGCAACTGTACAAGGAAGGGCATAGTACCCATGGGACCCCCCTTATCCCACAAGAACAGGTGTTTACAAGACTAGGTTGAACGGGGGTCACAACTACCGCAGGGCTAGTCAAACGAAGGCACATCAGCCATATGCTTCATCATTCCAAGTTATACATGTGGCCAGCAAGGATTGAACCCTCGCCCCCACCTCAAGAGGCAAAAGGCCCAACCAGCTGCCTTAACGGCCTGGGACTGATATGTTTCCATTGCTACTTGACAGAAACGGAGAATGAAGGAGACATTCATTACAACTCTACAGTCAGCTGCACAGAGTGGGAACTTGGAAGCGCCAACTCGATCAAAGGTCTACTTCAATAATCACTCAGTTTCTTTATTTTTACAGAGCTTGAAATTGTATTAATGGAAACAAAATTACGAGAAAGAAGAGGGACAGGTACAAAGGATGTTGATAAACCTCTCGTCTCCTGCACGGGGGATCCACTTTCGTTTCAACCTGTTTCTTTTGGCAATGCTAACTAAGGTCAATCTGTGGCATAATGGGGAGAACTCTTGTTGCCCTTAATTCTTATGGCCAACAGGACCAGCGAGATATCTATAGATTTTTCTGTTGGATCCATCAAAATTAATGCTCTTTTTATGAATCCAATTTCTGAAGGTCTCTCTTCTAATTGCGTTTCGCAAGGGTGAAGCGCAGCCTAGCATTTATCCGGAAGTTGGTTGCCAAAGAATTCTAAGTCTTATTTCTGCTTATCTACCTCCAGCACCGAGGGGCAATGTTTAGCCTCAAAGCTTTTGCAATATTTCTATGAAAAATTTGCCGAACGAGGATCAAGTCTTTGGCTTCTGGAAGGGGATTTTCATATCACGATCTATGAAGTTAAAAGTCCATGATGAATCAGTACTCCAGTTTCTATTGAACTTGACATGAATGTCTACTTTTCTATCGACCTAAATCAAGGTACGCGCTACAAAAGGAGTCCTCCCAGAAAAGCTCGTTGCGGAGGATGCCGCTGCAGTATTGCATTCATCTCAAATCCAACCTCGCCCAGGAACTTGTGATTGAACAAAATCATGGATATCCAAACTCAATCTTACACTCGGATTACAGAAACTCATTAATCGTAAACGTTGCCCATTTTATAGTTCATCTTAGTGGCTCCGCCTATTAATTCATCTCCATAGCATTCAGGACCGCCTGTCTCCTTTACTCAGATAGCCTGAATTCCGTTTCTGTATACCACATATGGTCTTTAACATGAAATTATTTATACAGCAGAATCGATTTCGGTTATGACAGCTGAAGCACAATAATTAATTTAAAATGCCTTCAATATATCATGAAATGTTCATATATTATTTTCTTCTCGAATCTGTAAGCACCAATCTGGATTAATTCTGAATATCACGTGAATTCAGGACCATCGCCAATAGTATTTGATCTCTTAGTCCAATATATACTAAATAGTAGCTGCAAGCGGGAGACTAGAGGCCGATGCAATCACTGATTTATCTAGCACCACAAACAATTGCAGCTCTCAGATTGGGGCTAAAGTTGAGGGAACGCCCTCCTGCAAGGGCAGCAAAACCATCTCCGGGTACCCTCCTACTATTGTTAACTGCTCCCGTTACGGCATACAGTGCCTCTGAATGAGCTTAATAGCTGCGCCATGGCTAAAATACATGTTTCCACAAGCTGCCGGTGCTTCATTATCAATTGCTACTGGTGTCAGTAAGCGTTGTGTTATTACGCTTTGTGATAAGATTCAAATACATATTCAGAATTATGCTGCTGCATCGTGCATCCGCTAGACTGCTAACACTGACATCCTAGCTTTACGAAAAGATAACCTGCCATATTGCTTGCGATGCATAGTAAGTCATGGATAATCGATTACGATACAGCAACGAAGACGACACATCCTCTTTCTCACTGTGCGCAGTGCGACACACACCAACAAACACATACAAGGGACAGATTCAGGCGGCATGCATATCCAGATTGACCGTTAACGTCATTGTATACTACATTGCAAATAGAACGCTCGATTCGGCACTGTGGCTGTAATCTCGCTCAAAGCATCAAAGTTCTCTCTCTCTCTCTCTCTCTCTCTCTCTCTCTCTCTCTCTCTCTCTCTCATACACTACAACCACATCCACAACGGGTGAAAAAGAGGATATCAACATAAAGCAAGAAATTATGTTCGTAATGTTTAGATGTATACCTTCATTAGCACATTGAGAATGGGTGCTGCAGGCATTCGAGCGATTTGAACATAGCGTTTTAAGAAGAATGAGGCCTTTTCTGCGGAGACGGTGATCAGACACCAGGGAGCAACGTATGAGATTTGAAAAAGGTTGCTTGAGAGAGAGAGAGAGAGAGAGAGAGAGAGAGAGAGAGAGAGAGAGAGAGAGAGATCATTGAGCACTGTGGACTTGTGACTGAGGTGGAGAGAAGATGCAACCTTATGACGATTGAGTGCAGAAAGTCAATATAGTACAATGGATTTCCTGCCATATATGTCTGCTGCAGACCACCATCCGATTTAGCACCATGCTTTATAGCTTCTCCACGATCTGAACTGTCCCCCCTCTCACGCAAGGCCCACTCATACTTCAGAAATTTTCTAGTAATTAATAGATTTTCATATCTCAAATTTCCGTACTCTAGATAAATTATAATGCAATTCGTTCACAGACTACAAGGATACTCGCCCTCATTGTTGGATATCAAATGCAAGCACGCCTGGAAAAGTTAAAGAATAGTTTTTTTTTTTTTATCATTTTGTATGCAGTACAGCAATTCTGGGGTCACACAGAAAACTCAACCGCAAATGAAAATGCATCACATGGAAGTTCGATCTTGGCCTATTCTCCCGGACTTTAATTAAAATAAAGAAGAAAAATTACAAGAGAATGGGACTAGTGCTCATGGACCCCCTAATCCCACAATGCAGGGGAGGAGAACGGCAAGCTAGAGGACATTACAAATGAGGCTGACAAAACTATCGTCCCCCTCATGTGATTTGGGTTTCAACTTGTTATTTTCGAGGAGATAAATACAGTGATGTTTAAACGGTGGAGATCACAAGAACTTTGGAGTCGACAGAATGTTCAAATGCAGATGAATATGAATTCTAGAGGATCTCAAAGTCCTTGCGAGTACGAACATCACAAAAGAGAAAGACATTATAACGTTAGTTGCGAGTACGAACATCACAAAAGAGAAAGACATTATAACGTTAGTATCTTATAACAATCTGGTAAAGCAAACGATTGCGACCTTAGAACCTCATTTGCTATGTGGCGCTAATACTGAGACAGTAGACCTTGGAGAGATTTGGAAGATGCAGCTTTCAAGATGGTTGATCTACATGCACAATCCGTAGATAAAACTTAATCATCGTACAATTCGTTGATATTAATCCGTCTACAACATTTCCACAACGTTTGGTACTGATTCGTTTTCTGCATGTTCACGATCTCCTGTTTCATGATTGAATATGGCATGAGAACATCGGAAGCTCTCAATGCCTTCATTATCTATCTGATATTTATGTTGCTTTTGTCCATGTAACTGCAGTTTGCATGATTTATCTTGCTGGTTGCGAAACGAAACAATCGAGACCTCAAAACTTCATATGCTGTGTGGCTCTAATATTATGGTTTATACTGAAGGGCTGCAGCCAAGGATTGCGACCTCAGAATTCCGTTTGCTATGAGGCGGTTGTGTTCTGGTTATTATCTGCTGCTCCGTAGTGTCAAAGAACAGTCGAGGCATTGATAATCTGCATGATGTGCAGATTTCACAGTGGTTTGATCTACTTCAATAATCTCTGGATCAAAATCCTTTATTTTAAACTTCGCCGATTCTGAGTACGTCTAGATCATCCGCATACGCCTGGTAGTCTATCTCCATCGTGTCCATGACCTTCTGTTTAAATGGTAGATATAGCTTGAGAATATCAGGACCTCTCGTCTTCCATTTCTCTCCAACTTTAGGTTTCTTTTCTCCATGTAGTCGCCCTTTGTCTGAATTTTCGTTCTCGGAAAACGTAATCGGCCATGATTTTGTAGCTCGAACTGGATTGAAAGGTGCGTCTTTATCATCTTACATTTACAATCTAAAAGTTTGCAATTGCGCTACCTCAATGGGTGAGTCATTCCCCTCCTTCATGGGGGCATGTATTAAGGTCCTCTTGGCTTAGCACACTTCTTACATAATATGATGAGATGTTTAACCTGCTCCTTTGGGGAATCATTGGTTTTGGAGGGCTCTTTGTGGACACTTTTGGTAGTGGAGAGGGCCATGCTTGCTACCACAGGGTTTAGTTCAAATTAATTTCCTTGTCTTAGCTTAGAGTTGTCCCTTCCTATTCCTACCCTTATCACACCTTTGGGCTCTATTCACTCCGAGTAGGTGCTAGGCATTCTACCCCTGTTTATGTGGGATTCTAGGGGGAGTCCCATGAGTACTATGCCCTTCTTATTTACTCTTAATTATTTTTACCTATAGAAAAGAGTAGACCGAAAGATGGATCATCTTACGAAAAAAAAGGTTTGCAATTGCAATAGTCTAGGAGCTCAGCTTAGGTGGCTAAATCTTTTGCATCCCTTGGATGGGGAGAGAATTCAATAGGTTGCAATAATTGAACCTATCCTCATTCTTGTTATGAGGTGAAATGGTGCCTTTCATAGACATTTCTCATTGGTTTTTGGGCATTCTTACTAAAAATTTTTGATGGTGGTAAGAGTGGTGCAAACTACAACACTCTAAAGAGATGTCTCTCATTGGTTCTTAGATATTCTCTATGGATGTTATTGATGGTGGCAAATATAATGCACGCTATGGCAATGCTTCATCAGTCCAATCTAGTCTCTATGCTTGACCTTAGGATCCTCCTTTCCTAGTCCCTATTTATAGCAATCTTCTAGCTCTATTCATGTCTACTTGCTGTCATACTTGTATCTGATTCTAGGGATCCTATAGATACAATGACCTTCATTGTATAGTTTTATTTTCAATCAATTCAAGCTTGAGAAAATGTAAATAGTAAAATCAAACTTCTCATCTCTCTCTCTCTCTCTCTCTATATATATATATATATATATATATATATATATATATATATGTATATATATATATATATATATATATATATATATATATATATATATATATATATATATATATATATATATATATATATATATATATATATATATATATATATATATATATATATATATTGTTGATATATTTAGGTTGTGATGTGTGTGAACACACTAGGACCACGGGGCACTTCTTTTCCCTCTTTAGGAGGTTTTTTCCCCCGACCTGTATATATGTATATAACCCTAATAGGTCTCTTATCTTTGTACATTCTCTTGGTAATACATTCAGTATTGTGTGTTGTGCTGCAAGCTTCTTCTTCTTCCTTGTGTTGTTCATGTGCTTTTGCAGACAAACTCCAACAATTGGTATCAGAGCAAGTCGCTGCTTCATCTAGGGTGCCATCGACACCCCTCTAGCCATAGCCTTCGAATGGCATGAAAATTGATAAGCATACTTTAGGTGATTAGGACTTCAATACAACTTCTCTTTGTGTGTCAAAATTGCGATCTGAGCTCATTTTGGCCTCTGAATGCACTATCATAGTGCTTATGCAAGTAATTTTTTCTTTTTGTGCCAAAGATATATACAGGTTTTGGTTCGCCAATATAAGCGCCTCAAAGTTTGCTACAGGTTTAGCAGAATTGGATAGGGTAGTTCTGTTCAACTTTTTGAGATACAATTATTTTTTTTGCATCAAGGTATTTTATTCAGTGGGCATGACTGAAAGTAGCGATGTATTTCATATGTTGGCTATTTAGGATAAGATGAATGGTACCAATTACCCAATATGCTTATATGATGCATCATGTATTGGTTGCAAAAGGACTATGGAATATTGTGCAAGATGTTGAAAAAAAACCTATTCTACCTACAAATATAGTTATTGAAGGTGATGCAGATGGCATTGAAGATGGTGATAATCTTCAGGTTCCTGTTCGTGTTGCGGTTCCTCTTGAACATATTGCAGAGAAACTTTTTTGGGATGGCAAAGATGCTCAGGCACATGCATTGATAGCCTTGTCTATCAAACATGCCACTATTCCTCACATTCGCTCCTGTACAATAGCAAAGGATGCTTAGGATATACTTACCACTTTATACCAGGCAAGGAATGAGGTTTGTGTTGCTTACCTACAAAAATAGTTGGAGAGTTGTTGAGAGTGATGGATGGATGCACTCAGGAAATCAGTTGGTGCTGCAAAACCTGCTTCACACCTGCCCTCTTTTCTCTTCAGATATGCTTAGTACACTTGCTTAGCTTCCAAATGACACAAAGAAACCATATATGTACTTTGAAAATGGTTTGGGTAATGATCAAACCAAAACAGATAACTTGGTACTTCAAGAATCAAGAAAAACTTTCTATTCCTGTAGTGATACCTGCTCAGACTTTTACTCAGTGTGTCCAGCACACTTAAAATTGGAACAATTCCTTTTGGGAGTATTAAAGTACCTTAGTAAGCTACCAATCACAAGTGAAATCACTTCAATTGATAAACTATGCACTGAGAAATAAGTTTAGCAAACTTCTAGTTACCCCCGACTTTTTAGGAACTCTGCAGACACAGACCAGTGTGCACTTCGAATAGGATTTCTCCCAAATGGCTGAACGAAATCCTCTGAGATTTTGTATGCTTGTAGAAGACCTTGAGCTGAGCTATAGATCTCTTGATTTGGTTCAGTAGATCCAGAGATATGCTCCTTTGAAGTTGACAGACTTGAAGATGATGACTCAGAGAAAATCAGAGATAGTGAATGTATACTTCTATTGATTAATGTGTTTGTACAATCTCATTAGCTTGACAAGCATAGCTAAATGAGGTATTGTGGTGTTGGCTATGAGGTAGCCCTCACACACAATGAGTTACAATGATAAAATGCCTCGGGGAGTGAGCTAGAGTGAGTGCGCGACTTTTCAAATCATCTTTTATAGGAATTTTTTGATCATTTGAATTTGAAATTCAAACTAAGGCTCCCTAGAATCTCTCCTCTAAAAGTAGGGAGATATTCTCTCCATTACATCATTCAAATTTCCACGACTTATGAGGTAGGTAAGTGATTACAAGAGATGCCAAGTCATGAAGACTTTTACTAGGAGTAAAAGATAATATCACATAGGACTAGGTTCCTATGCTCTTGCTTCTCATAGAGATATCCTTCATGGGTTCCAAGCCAAATCTTCCAAGTGTTCAAGCCAATGTGTATAGGCTTGTCTTGCACCAATAGCTCCCCCTCAAGCCAAACACTTTGGCTCAAGTCTTCATCTTTTTTATCTTTAGTCTTCAATCACATCCTGCAATCCAATCATGGATTTAAATCTGCATAACTTGTTTCCATCCAATGCCTTTGTATGTAAATCTGCACATTGCATATTAGTAGACACATATGTCAATTGAATCTCTTTGCTAAGTAACTTCTCTCTCACATAGTGGTAATGAACCTCTATGTGTTTGGTTCTGGCATGATAAATTGGATTTGCTGCAAGGTGAAGAGAGCTAGTGTTGTCTCCAAAGATAATAGGTGGTCTTGTGTGTAGACCTAACTCTGTATATAGAAGCTTCAACCAGATAGCTTCTTGAGTTGCATTGGCAAGCCCTCTATACTCTGCTTCAGTGGATGACAATGCCACTGTAGGTTGCTTCTTGGCTGACCAAGAAATAGGCTTATCTCCTGCAAAACAAATGTAACCTGAGGTGCTCCTCCTATCATCCTTGCATCCTGCCCAATCTGCATCTGAGTAAACTTTTATGTCAATATCTGATGTATAAGGAAAGTACAAACCATGAGTTTGTGTTCCCTTCAAATACTTCAAGATCTTCTTTGCTGCCTCTAGGTGAGGTACCCTTGGTTTGTGCATGAATTGACTAAGCACACTTACTCCATATGCTATGTCAATTCTTGTCAAGGTAGCATAGTTCAAGCTACCCACCATACTTTGGTATCCTGTAATGTCTTTGATTTCTTCTCCTTCATGAGCACTTAGCTTTTGGTTAACCTCCATTGGAGTAGTAGATACCTTAGCATCCTGCAAACCAAACTTTTTGACCATATCCTGTACATACTTCTTTTGAGTGATGTAGATACCTGAATTTGTGTAGACCAATTCAAGACCTAAGAAATACTTTAATAGTCCAAGATCACTCATCTTGAATTCTTTCATCATTTGTCCTTTGATATGTCTAATCCCATTGACATCATTTCCTGTAATGATGATATCATCAACATAAACACATAAGTAGATTACCTCTGTACTACTTCTCTTTATGAATATAGAAGTGTCTGCTTTGCTCATCACAAATCCTTGGTCTAAGAGGTAGGTGGTCAATCTGTAATTCCATGCTCTAGGTGCCTGCTTTAAACCATACAGAGCCTTCTTCAATTTACAAACATAATGTACCTTTTTTGGATCTTCATAGCCAGGTGGTTGTGACATGTAGACTTCTTCAGATATCCATCCATTCAAGAATGCATTCTTCACATCCAATTGGTACATGTTCCAATTTTTGGATGCAGCTACACTCACCAATACTCTGATAGTTGGCATCTTGGCCACAGGAGAAAATGTCTCCTCATAATCAATGCCTTGGGTTTGTGCAAAACCCTTGGCTACCAACCTAGCTTTGTACCTGTTTATTGTTCCATCTGAATTCTTCTTTAGTTTGTAGATCCATCTGGATCCTATCACCTTCATAGAGTTTTTCTTGGGTACCAATTCCCAAGTGTCACTTTCCTTGAGAGCTTCTATCTCTTCATCCATGGCTTCTCTCCATTCTGGTTTGATAATTGCTTCTTCATAGGTACCTGGTTCTTCATTCAACAAGTCTTTTGCAAGATATACAGAATGTTTAGTTACAAGTGATGTGTCATACCCAAATCTGATAGGCTTCTTCTTTTCTCTTTGAGATCTCCTCATTGCTTGAGTAGAAGTTTCTGGCTTATCCTCTAATTGCTTCATCTTCATCTTTCCTTTGGACTTCCAAGCCTTGAACTCTTCAAGGTTTATTGTATCATCATCTGAGCTTGAATCTTCTTGCTGAGTTGGTTCTTCCTTAGTAAGCTTTGGAAAATCTTCTTCCATGTCATAGGGTAGACTCACTTTCCTGCATTCATTCTCATACCAAGAGTCATTCTCATCAAATATGACATCTCTGCTTACCTTGAACCCTTTGTTTGAGGGGTTGTAAAATCTATATCCTTTTTGGTTCAAATCATAACCAATGAAGATACATTTTTCAGCCTTGGGGTCTAGCTTTCCTCTTACCTGTGAGGGAATATGCACATATGCTACACAACCAAAAATTTTGCAATGATCCAGAGAGGGTCTCTTACCATGACAGGCTTCATATGGTGTCATGCCATCAAGTGATTTGGATGGCAACCTATTGATGAGATAAGTGGCAGTGGATACACTCTTTGCCCATAGGTAATTTGGCAACTTTTTCTCATTAAGCATAGACCTAGCTGTTTCTACTATCAGTCTATTCCTTCTTTCTGCTACCCCATTTTGTTCAGGTGAATACCTTGTAGTGATCTCCCTTTTGATGCCTCTTTCCTGCAAGAAATCTTCAAACTCATTGGAGAAGTACTCTCCTCCACCATCTGACCTTAGCCTCTTCAAGCTTCTACCTGTTTGATTTTCAACAAGTGCAAGATACCTCTTGAAACAATTAAATACTTCATCCTTATGCTTCATAAAATATAAAATGGTCCACCTGCTATAGTCATCAATGAAGGACACATAATACCTTGAACCAGAAATGGAAGGGTCCTTGCTAGGTCCCCAAACATCTGTGTGTACCAAATCTAGGTAGTCTTCATGCATGAAACCTTTCCTTGAGTAGGGTAATCTGTGAGACTTACCAAATTGACATGATCCACATTTGTAAATCATGTGTTGCTTGGATACATTAGGTATCCCAAGCACACATTGATCCCTGCACATTTGCTTTAGAGTCCTTTCACCTATGTGCCCTAATCTCTTGTGCCATATCTCTAACTCTGAAAGTGTCTGATCCTTATAATTATACAAAGCAATGTTTTTTGTATCTTCTAGCTCAAATGTAAACAATCTACCTGATTTCTCCCCTTTGGCTATCCTTCTGAATCCATGTTTTGGATCCTCCACATATGCTCCATGTTGTGTGAATCTGACCTGCAAACCTTTCTCCACAATCTGACCAACACTCATTAAATTCTTAGTTATTGTTGGTACATAGAGTACCCTGCTCAATAGATTCTGATTACCATCACATGTCTTCACATTTCCAACTTTGACAATAGAGTGTTTAGTGTCATCACCTGTTTGTACCTGATGTTTGCCCTTGGGCTCTTCCAAATCAGAAAGTAGTGCCACATTGCCAGCTACATGGTTAGAACATCCTGAGTCAATATAAAATAAATGATCATCATTTGTACCTATCTTGGAGGTCATATTCATGATCAATAGGGAGTCATCTTGCTCCTCTGTGTAATTGTTGTAGTCTCTTCTATTTCTGAATCCACCTTGGTAGTTTCCATTGTGATTGTTGTTGTAGTTGTTGTTGTATTGGTTGTTGTATCCATTGTAGCTTTGATGTTGGTTGAATCTGCCTCTCCCTTGAGAGTATCCACCTCTTGAGTAGCCTCTTCCTCTCTGATTTTTGTAGTTCTTGTAGCATTCATCTGTGGTATGATTGGACAATCCACAGATGTTGCAAGGTGATGAGTTGTAGGGTCTCCCCCTACCTGACTTACCTCCTCTGCCTCTTCCTCTTGATGACCTACCTCTCCCTGCATAATTAGCTTGAGAGGTAGAGCCTTCTTCATCCTGTTTCTTCTTGCCTTTATCTTTAACCTTCTTATCAGTATAGAGAGCAGAGGGGTTATTACCTTTTGATTGATCTCCAGCCTTTGTAAACTTTGCTTCATGTGTAAATAGTTGGCCCATGAGTGTTGTGAGATCAGGGGTATGCATGTCCATATAGAGATCCATTGCAGTGGTGAAACTTTCCCACTTATCATCTGCCTTGAGTCCATTTGTCACTTGCCTGACTATTTGCTCTTCTTCAATCTCCTCTCCAATGCTTGCTAATTGGTCTGCCACATCTTTGATCTTTGTCACATACTCTGAGACTGATTGCTTGGGCTACTTCCTAAGGGTTGTGAACTCAATCCATAATTGATTCTTCCTAGCCCTTGTGTTGGAAGAAAAATAATTTGACAAGGTTTCCCAAGTCTCTTGGGAAGTCTTACAGTTCCTTACATGAGGTAAAAGAAAGTCAGATATAGAGTTTAAGAGATAAGACCTTGCCAAAGCATCCTTTGCACACCATTGGTTGAGCCTTTCATGTTCATCCTTTGTAGGTAGTCCTCTAGTCTTGAATGAGGGCAACTCCTCATCTCCTGATATGTATCCAAATAGACTTCTCCCTTGTAGATAGGTCTTCATTCTCAATGACCAAGCCTGGTAATTATTTCTGTCCAATTTGTCAATGAATGAAGGGAAACCATCACCCATGATTACCTTCTTTGCTCTGATACCACTGTTGAGAGTGATGGATGGATGCACTCAGGAAATCAGTTGGTGCTGCAAAACCTGCTTCACACCTGCCCTCTTTTCTCTTCAGATATGCTTAGTACACTTGCTTAGCTTCCAAATGACACAAAGAAACCATATATGTACTTTGAAAATGGTTTGGGTAATGATCAAACCAAAACAGATAACTTGGTACTTCAAGAATCAAGAAAAACTTTCTATTCCTGTAGTGATACCTGCTCAGACTTTTACTCAGTGTGTCCAGCACACTTAAAATTGGAACAATTCCTTTTGGGAGTACTAAAGTACCTTAGTAAGCTACCAATCACAAGTGAAATCACTTCAATTGATAAACTATGCACTGAGAAATAAGTTTAGCAAACTTCTAGTTACCCCCGACTTTTTAGGAACTCTGCAGACACAGACCAGTGTGCACTTCGGATAGGATTTCTCCCAAATGGCTGAACGAAATCCTCTGAGATTTTTTATGCTTGTAGAAGACCTTGAGCTGGTTCCAATGAGCTATAGATCTCTTGATTTGGTTCAGTAGATCCAGAGATATGCTCCTTTGAAGTTGACAGACTTGAAGATGATGACTCAGAGAAAATCAGAGATAGTGAATGTATACTTCTATTGATTAATGTGTTTGTACAATCTCATTAGCTTGACAAGCATAGCTAAATGAGGTATTGTGGTGTTGGCTATGAGGTAGCCCTCACACACAATGAGTTACAATGATAAAATGCCTCGGGGAGTGAGCTAGAGTGAGTGTGTTAACCGCGACTTTTCAAATCATCTTTTATAGGAATTTTTTGATCATTTGAATTTGAAATTCAAACTAAGGCTCCCTAGAATCTCTCCTCTAAAAGTAGGGAGATATTCTCTCCATTACATCATTCAAATTTCCACGACTTATGAGGTAGGTAAGTGATTACAAGAGATGCCAAGTCATGAAGACTTTTACTAGGAGTAAAAGATAATATCACATAGGACTAGGTTCCTATGCTCTTGCTTCTCATAGAGATATCCTTCATGGGTTCCAAGCCAAATCTTCCAAGTGTTCAAGCCAATGTGTATAGGCTTGTCTTGCACCAACAGTGAGCACATGAATGAAGGAGATTCTATCGATATTTTTTTGAGAAAGATCAAAGATATGAAGGCGGAGTTGATTTCTATTGATAGAGTCTTACGTGACACTTCACTTGTGCAGACTATTCTAAATGGTCTTCTGGATTCATATAAGAGTTTTGCTTCTACTCTTCAATTGATGATGAAAGGAAATCCAAATGCCTTAACATTTGAGGAGTTAGTCTCAGTGTTGATGCAAGAAGATCAATCTAGGCATAACAATTCCATTATGCATGTTGTAGATCAAGCTTTCCTTGTTAGTCAGAAGGGCAAAGGTAAATGGAGCTCATCCACTAGTATGCAAAAACCTACTAATTCTACACAATCAAAGAAGGATGACAAGGATGAGAAGAAAATAGAAAAGTTGAAAATTTTTTGCAAATATTGTAAAGGAAATGATCATGTCATAAAGAGTTGCCCAAAACTTGTTGTGAAGAGGCAAAGAAGAAAGAGGCTGGAATGGTTGTTGCAGAGGTCTCTACATCCAAAACAGAGTCTGCTGATCTTGTGGATAATGAAGAATTTTCATTTACTACTTTTTGCAGTTATGAACCATCTTCTCATGAATAATGTATGTCTATAGTAGACTCAGATGTTTGGTACTTTGATAGTGAGGCAACCAAACATATTACCTCATAGCGTAGTTTCGAGGGAATACTATCACATGCACCAACAACTCCTCTTATCCTATCATGGAAGTTAGTAAGATCATTCTTATCACTGTTAATGGTAGTTCTTTTACATTGTTGGATGCTTTATTTGTGCCAGGGATTAAGAAAAATGTGTTATTAGTTTTAACATTTGCCAAGCTTGGCTTGGTTGTGAAATTTGTTGATGACAAATGTACAACTGATGATCTATCAATTGAAAATGTCGTTATTACTTCTGGCATTTTATATCGTGGGTTGTATAAGTTCATAGACTATGAAAATTTGTGAGTGAGTCAACATGTGTAGTACATGATTCTCAGGCTATGTCAGATGCAAAGCTTTGGCATGCACACTTTGGTCATCTAAATTTTGCTAGTTTGCTATGCCTGTAGAAATATGAAATGGTGTCCTCCCTACCCAAACTTGAGGCACCTGGTAAACATGTTTATAAAGGCTGTATTTTGGGCAAAATGTAGCATTCCTCATTCCCAAAAGATGGTTCAATTTGAGCTATTCAGAAATTGAAGCTTGTTCACAATGATGTCTGTGGTCCTACGCAAACACCCTCCTTTGGGAACTCCATTTACTTCATGACTTTACTTGACAATTTTTCTAGGCATGCATGGGTGTATCCACTCAAAAAAACTAAGAAGTCTTTATGTGCTTCAAACAATTTCTAGTTTTTCCTAAAAAATTGTTTGCATGTAAAATGGGCACCCTCTGTTCTGATCGAGGGGGGGAATATATGTCTTCTGATTTTAATGCATTTATGGCTGAACGTGGGATAAAACATTAGTGCACAGTGCCATATACACCTCAACACAATGGAGTTGCTAAAAGGAAGAACATGTCACTCATGGAGATGGCAAGGTGCATGGTCAAAAGTGAGGCTTTACCACATAGTTTCTAGCTTGAGGCTGTCATGTGCAACATATGTACTTAACATGTGTCCCACTAATGCATTGTAGTCTATCACTGCATATGAGGCTTGGCATGGTCACAAGCCATCTATTGATCACCTGCGTGTCTTTGGTTGTCTACCATATGCATTAGTGCCTGAATAAGAATGTAGGAAAATTGGATGATAAAGTAGGAAAATGTATTTTTGTTGGGTACAGTTTTGAAAGCAAAGGCTATCATCTATATCATCCATAGAATAAATGCATTCTGGTTAGCCCTGATGATGTTGTTTTTTTGGAAGATGTTATTCAGCCATTGCTTTCATGTACTAAGGAGACATCAGTTAGCTCCAAAGACGTGTATGGCACTTTGGTACCTCTTTTCACAGGTGGATAGTCTAGTGCTAGTCCAAATGAGGCAATTTCTTAGCCTTTACAAGTTTCACATGATGATGTAGATCATTCCATTTTTAATGCAGATTTACATGATGCACTTATTGATGAGAGAACTGATATAGAAGAGGCAAAACTATGCCTAACTTATGGCTGGTACTTTGCAAGACAGCAAATTAGATGCATCTTTGTCATATCATACTAATTTAAGCTCTCATAGTGCTTCTTTTGCATTAGATTGCTATGCTATAGCTGCCTTTAGTCTTTGTGATGAGAATGAGCCTATTTTGTTTGATGAAGCACAAAATTCAAAAAATTGGATGGATGCTATGCAATCAGAATATGATGCTAATATGAAAAATGGTACTTGGTCTTTATGTGACTTGCCTTCTAGCAAGAAGGCCATTGGCACTAAGTGGGTATATAGGTTGAAGCATAAGCATGGTGGAATAATTGACATGTATAAGGCTCGGCTTGTTGAAAATGGTTATGCTTAAGAAAGAGGCATTGATTTTGATGTGACCTTTGTTCCTACATGCCGAATAACTACTATTCGTAGCATTTGTACTCTTGCAGCTCATCATTATTGGAACTTACATTAGTTGGACATCAAAACTACATTTCTCAATGGTTAATTGCATGAAGAAGTGTATGTTTTTTAGTGTAGGCCCTTTGTGAAGTCCTTCTTTTGAAGCTCTCTCCCTGCACGCAACTCGAGGCTGAAGACCAACTCTTTCATGCACAGACATACATGGAGATTGATGATTCTTTTGCCACCCAGTTGGGTGAGCTTTTATACATTCTTTTGCCTCTAGCTAGCCACAAAGGTATTAACACATAGCCTCTCACATGAGTGCCACTTGGCACTCATGTGTGTACTATCTCATTATGAGTAAGAGGTGGTTCACACCTCTTCCCATGTTACATTTCCTTCCCCTTAACTCCATTTTTATCCTCAAAAATGGCATTGGAAGGTCTGTGAGAAAGAGAGAATTTATAGAAGCAACACTCCCACTATATCCCCATGTATAAAAAACTCATGGTCATATTTGCATGTTGTATCCTTCCCCTTAAGAAGATTCTAGGAAGGTAATCTAAAACTAGGAAACTGTCTCTAAAGGGTGCTAACCTGCTCCCATATAGCAATATCCTATGAAGTATTTTTCCACTTTACTAGACACTCTTTATATAAGTGACTTCTCATTTGTTTCTCTTGAATGCGTAGTATGCTCTCATGATCATGTGGAATAGATTGAATAAAAATAGGCTCTACTTCCTCACTATCTGGAATGAGGTTGTCAGATTCACCCATCATTTTCTTAATCCAAGTAACATGAAAAACTAGATGGATCTAGCTATTCTTTGGAAGTTAAGAGTTGTTAAGCCATCTTTCCTATTTTCTTAAGTATTTGGAAAGATCCAGAATATCTAGGAGATAGTTTTGGACAAGGTCCCATCTTCGTGGTTTCAGATCTAGATGGAAATCTAAGATAGACTTGCTCTCCTACCTCAAAGTTGATGTCTCTCCTTTGAGGGTCAACATAGGCTCTATCCCTATGCTGGGCTCTCCTAATACTATCCTTAGCAAGCCTAAGCATATCGTTCCTCTCTTCCAAGAAGTCCTTTTCAATCTGAGATTTCTCATTCTGCAATCCTATTGCATAAGGAGCTCTTGGTTGAAACCCATACATAAGCATAAATGGACTATCTCCAGTGGAAGAGTGCTTGGCAGTATTATATGTAAACTCTACTATAGGTAAGTACTCTTCCCAATTAGTTTGCCTTTCATTCACATATGCTCGAAGCATATCCTCTAGGATTTGGTTAAACCTCTCAGTTTGCCCATCCAACTATGGATGCTCGACCGTACTCATGCTAAGTTTTGTATCCAACCTTTGGAAGACTGCTCTCCAAAAGTGGCTAGTAAATTTCCTATCCCAATCAAAAACTATGTCAAAAGGAAGAACATATAACTGGTATAGGTTCCCCATAAAAAGTCTAGCCAATTCAGGTGTCTTCACTATAGTATGTGTCAAAATCTAGGTTGCATTTATTCGACGGAATAGTAAAAAATACCACGAATATGTTTGTTTTATTCGTGGTTTTCCGAATAAACAACGAAAAAGGGGACGGATACTTTTTTGATCGAAACATTTTTTATTGAAAGCGCTTTTGATTGAAATATTTATCGATCGAAAGTGCTTTCAATTGAAAAGTGTTTTCTAGCAGAAAAATATATATTTTTACATTTGATTGAAAAACTTATTCCACACGTGCTTGATTGATGTACTAGAGAGCTTTAAGCCTGCAATTTTTATCAAAGAGCTTCCTTCTCCATCATTGAGGTATTGTTTTAATTTTTCTTTATTGTTTATTTATTGTTTTGTTAATTATATCATGCATATTGTATGATTCGCATATGCGTCTCTTATATATGCTTGATTTTTATTTATATAATTTGTTTTGTGTCTTTTAATCATCAATTGTATACATGTTCGACTCATGCAAGCATTTCTTACTTGTATACATCGATGAAAAACATTTAAAAATAAACCACTACTGTGATTGTCTGACTCGCTACATTGATTCTTACTCTCACAGTAGTATAGGATATAGCAATAGATCTATTGAGATTGTTTGAATCGCCACCTCGATTCCTACTCTCTCAATAGTATAGGGAGTGTGTAGGGACTATTGTGATTGTCTGATTCTTTGACTCTTACTCTCACAATAGTCACTTAGATTCCGATGAGAACACTTAGTGTAGGTCACAAGGTGTATATAAATTATTGTGATTGTTTGATTCTTTAATTCTTACTATCACAATAGAGTTAACTCATTCATAGACATTTATCCATGGACTACAATTAGGATCAAGATCCTGTTTATCCTTTGGAGAGAGACAAATTGTCTTTTTTTCAATAGCGAAAATAAGTTCTTTTTCTTGTCTCTTATTCATTTAACCAAACATCCCCTTTGCAATTACAAGAGTCACATTTAATGATTTCTTACCAAAATTACAACAGATCCCTCAAAGACATCCCTGCAAAGAAAAAAAGACTGCAATAACAATAAATTTTAGCTTTCAATTTATTAGGGACACCCTTTTCCATAAAGGGAAATTCTTCTTTGGACTTTTCTTGCAAGCATACCTTAATGTTGATTGAGAAAATCCCTAGACTAGAGGGATATATATATGCGCTTAATGATCAAACATTCAAAAAATTACTCATATAAAACTTAAAATGTTTTAAACTTAGAGGGCAAGAGATATGAAATCTAATAAAAAATTAATTAAACTAATTAAAAAGTGCTTGCACTATACTACATCTTTACAATGTAATTTTGCAAAGAACCAAAATCTCTTTTAGAGGATTCATGGAGAAATTTCAAGATTTTGGAAGTTTTTTGATTGAGCACTTAGACCATGCTAAGGTGATGAACATTATCTTAATGTACCTTCTAACCAACCCAAATAGATAATTTGGTAATGTGTAATAGGTACAAAGGCCATGCTCAATTGTTATCCTTTTCACTCCTGAACATGACTAAAAACTTAAAAATAGAAGATTATCTTAAGAATTTTCTTCATAGTTTTCTTGCTTTAAGTAGAATCCTACTTGAACTAAGAAAGAAATACAATTATGAATACGAACATTATTTATTTTAAAAAAGAACAATCTCCTTCTAGAAACTAAGAAGTTAGCAAAAAGGTTCCACTCGCTTTGACAAATTCAATAAAGATTCTAGCTGAAAGGGTTCTCAAGAAACTAATCCTTTAAGTTTATAGTATGACATAATCCTATTAAATTCAATGAGGTATATTCATATATATTCTATGTTTTTATTACATACATATATACATACATACACATACACACACACACACACACATATATATATATATATATATATATATATATATATATATATATATATATATATATATATATATATATATATATAGAGAGAGAGAGAGAGAGAGAGAGAGAGAGAGAGATGCTTCCAGTGCAAAAGAAAAGAATATAGTAAAAACGTTTATGCATTGAACAATATGTAAACAAATTAAACGGGATAACTTCGAATCGAATTTATACGTGTATAATGCAACGAAACTTTATGCCTTTCTGGTATCAAAGAGACTTTTTTATATTCTATAATTATATATCCATGGATAGGCATACTATGCAAACACATCTATCCATATCTACGAGAGTATGACATCCAGTTTTCTATAAGGATGATTGCGCATATATCATAGATGATATTCCCATAACATTATTTATGGCATGTGAATAGTAGGGATAGACATAGGGTGAAACGAATGCTAAGATAGGAAAATGTTGATCTACAACTTAATGTATCACGTTGCAAGCGTACTCATTTTTCTACATGAGATGTGACTATGCAAGAAGTGGTATTTGTAGCTTCATAACTAGAAGTGGCCACAATAGGTTGCTTCTTCCTCAAACAACATATGCATGAGCTACCAAGAATGAAGCAAAAACCACTAGTGGGCACATGATTGTCATAAGAACCAACAGAATCTCTATCACAAAAAGCATGAAATTTTGGAGATAATGATCCCCCCCTTTGGATAGAGCAATCCAAGTAGCTAGTACCAATCAAATACCAAAAGATGATTTGGAACACTTGTCAATGCTTGACATATCATCTGAGAGACAACAAACTAAATGTTATGTTGGGTTAGGCGTAAAGAAATCAAGCATAGAATGATTTGTTGATAGAGAACGACATCAAATGCATCCCTAGCATCATGAATACTCAACCATAGACCTATCCCCATGGGAATGGTAATAGACTTGTGATATTCAAGGTCAAAATGATGCAATAATATGGAATTTTATTGTGTTTGACACAAAGCTACTCCCCAACATCTTGCATGAAATAAATGTTGAAATAATGATGCAAATGCACAAAATCTAACTACTTAAGAGAAACATGCAAATCAGCTTTAACTTCACAAATATGCTTCTCATTAGGACAAGTGATAATAATGATCAGAACTAAATCATTTTCATGCTAAAAGAAAAAGGTGCTCTAAGTTGAACCGTTCCATCAACTATTCCATCAGGCTTATGTTTCATCTTGTATACCCATTTAGTTCCAACGGCCTTTTTGCCTTAAGGAAAATCATATAAAGGTCAATTACCATTCATCATAATAGTTTCACAATTTGATTGCATAACAACCATCTAATTTTCCAAATTCTATGCTTCATTAAAAGAAATAGGTGCATTCCCATCATAAACAATAGAGACAATCATTGCATGATAATCTGATGCAATGGAAGAATTATGAGATATTGATAAAGTACCATATGACAAAGATGCATCTAGATTGCTATCTCTCAAAGTTTTATATAGACATTAGGCATAGTTTTAAGCTCTTGAATGCCACTTGCCACATCGATGTAAATATGTATAAGAAATATAATGATATACATCAACATTTAAAACTTGCAAGGGTTGAGAATTTTCCTCACTACAAGCAACATTTGACTGCCCACCCATAAAAAGAGGAAGACATCATGAATAACCAAAATGTGTTTAATTTGGTGATGAGAAAGGCGATAGCCTTTTCTTTTGAACTATACCCAAGGAAAAAATTCAAAACCTTATCATCTAGTTTTTTGCAATGTTAAATAGGAACTAATGCATACGCCAAACAGCTAAATACATGTGAATGAGAAATAAATGGCTTGTAACCATGTGAAGACTCATATGGAGTGATATACTACAATGCTTTGAGGGGATACTTGTTAAGTAAATCTAGACATATAACAACCTCTAGCAAGAAGCTATGTGGTAACTTTCGGGCATACACCTTGTCATTTCCATACGAGACATGTTCTTCCTCTCTCTGAATCTAGTTTTTTAGGTGTATAGAACACTATACACTAATGTGTTGTCCCATGCTTAGCCAAAAATGCATTAAACTCAGAAGACATATACTCCCTCCCTTAATCAAAACAATGTGTTTCCATTTTACATGCAGTTAGATTTTCAACCATATCCAAGTACAACTTAAAGCACATAAACACTCCATACTTCAATTTAAATGCCTTAACATATGCATGTCTAAAGAATTCATCAACGAAACTCATGAAGTATAGGTAATTTACAAATGAAGGTGTCTACATAGAACCACATGCATCACCATGAGCAAGGTACAATTTATGTGCAACTCTAATTGAACCATCTTTTAGAGAGTAGGAACATTTCATTTTGTCCAAAATACAGCCCTCACAGACATGCTTAGAAAGAACCTCTAGTTTGGGCACCATAAAAAATTTTGTAGTTAAGCAAATTAGCAAAATTCAGATGACCAAATCATGCATGCTAACATTTTGCATAAAAAATAGCCTAAAAATCATGATCTATACATGAATCATTCTCTAGTTTTGGATAGTCATTGAGCTTATAAAACCTAGGAAATAAAATTCAAGAAGAAAATATATTATCACCATTCGAGAGATCATGAATGCACTTGCAATTAGCACATTTAAAAACTAAGCTTGGGTAGTGCTAAAACTGATAACAAATTTATCTTGATCCCTTACACATATAAAGAATATGATAGTCTGAGATTACTACCATTAGTACTAGTAAGAATGCCCTTTCCAATTACTATGACAAGATAAGAGGATTTATTTGCACATGTGATAGTATTTTCTATAGGGGCACGCTCAAGTGAAGAGAAGAAACTATGTTGTGAGGTAATATGCTTAGTTGCATCATTGTCAAAATAACAAACATGAGAGTCTAATATAGATATACATTGCTCATGGGAAGAGGTTTCATAGTTTTAACTTAGTAGTAAATGCAGATCCTTCATTTTGAATTAGGTTAGCATACTTTATTTTAGGTGTAGAGGTCTCTTCAACAACAATTCTAGCCTCTTTCATCTTTTCCTCTCTTGCAAGAAATTTAGGACAACTCTTGAAAACACGATAATTTTCCTTAAAATACTTGCAAGAGTGTTTCTTCTTTAGTTCTTTCTCTCCTTTTTTACCCAATCAAGCTCTACTAATCTTGTAGTAGAGTTTGGGATGTTTGAATTAGTGAAACAAAGACTGTATATATGTTTGGAACACAAGGATGAAATTTCCTACATAATCATTGTGATAGTTCATTTAGAAGCCAAAATGAGTTCAAATCAAAATTTTGACCCCAAATATGCTCTCCAGATTTTGTGTGATTATGAGATTGTGATCCAAAGGGCATTGATGACACCCCTAAAGAAAGTTACCACTTTTCTTGATAACCATTTGTTGGATTTTGAGAACTACAAGAGCACACAAATAGCAGAAGGAAGACGAAGAACCTTGGGGCACAACAATGAATGTATTACCAAGTGAATGTACCAAGATAAGAGGCCTCTTAGGGTTATAACCAATTATATATAAACGAGATAAAGAATCTCCTAAAGAGGGAAAACGTGCCTCAATAGTCCTAAGTGTGCTCATACACATTGATGTTGAAATATGTCAAACAATATGCCTATCAAGGCTATTCAAAGCGTTACTCAATTGCCAAGATAAATCACACACAAGTTATATACAAGTTTAGAAAGAGTGATATTGCATGGTATCATTTTGTACAATTTCAAAAGGATATACTTGACGAATGCTTTTACCAAAAGGCCTATTCAAGAAAAATGGGACTTATTCATGATTTTGGGACAGTTCTATATTTCCTAATTCTATGTTTTTTGAATGATTCATGTTATTCAAATATCTTAAAAATGACTAGAGATTGGTATTCAAGCTTCTCCAGGTAGTTTTCTCTCTTGTTGGTAATAAAATCTTCAAATCTTAGCTCGGGCCTAATATTGCAAATTGGAAGGACTTGGGCATATTAATGAGACACCTGACAAAACTCAACATTGAGCATATTATTATAAATTTAAAAACTATTTCATCAATGGAACTTCCACAAAAAAGAAGATTGACCTTAATATTATGAAAATGCGATTTGATTATCTTAGTTTTATAAACATATTGAAAATTAGATTAAAAGATAAAACAAATGAAATCTTTTAAAAGTAATAAGTACATTAAAAATTATATAAAATTGATTATATATATATATGTATATATATATATATATATATGTGTGTGTGTGTGTGTGTGTGTGTGTGTGTGCATGTGTGCACAATGTGTATATATATGTATATAACCATATCAATTATTTTTAAATATCTTCAAATTATAAAGATATACCTATTTCCATAGAACTCAAAATATTTAGAAATATTAAATATTGATAAATTTATACATAAAGAAATTTCAAACTTATATATATATATATATATATATATATATATATATATATATATATATATATATATATATATATATATATATATACATATATATATATATATATATATATATATATATATATATATATATATATATATATATATATATATATATATATATATATATGTGTGTGTGTGTGTGTGTGTGTGTGTGTGTGTATGTGTGTGTGTGCATACATCCAATCATTTGAATCAATATCTTCAAATTATAAAAATAGAATGACTTCAAGAAAACTCAAAATCTATGAATAACATAGAATATTATTAAATGATGAGAAATTATAGTTAAATCTATAACTATCCATCTAAAGCAAATTATCTCAAAAACATATGGTGTTTGTGTATGTGTATGTGCATATGTGTGCAATGTGTGCATATATCTATATAATCGTATCAATTATTTAATTAAATATCTTCAAATCATAAAGATATACCTATTTCTAGAGAACTCAAAATATTTAGAAATATTAAATATCGATAAAATTTATACATAAAGAAATATATATATATATATATATATATATATATATATATATATATATATATATATATATATATATATATATATATATATATATATATATATATATATATATATATATATATATATATATATATATATATATATATATATATGTGTGTGTGTGTGTGTGTGTGTGTGTGTGTGTGTTTGTGTGTGTATGTGTGTGTGTACATCCAATCATTTGAATCAATATCTTCAAAATATAAAAACGTAATGACTTCAAGAAAACTCAAAATCTATGAATAAATTAGAATATTATTAAATGATGAGAAAATATAATTGAATCTATAACTATCCATTTAAAGCAAGTTATCTCAAAAACATATGGTGTTTTGAAACACCTGATTAAATTTAATGTACTATTAACTATTCATGTAATTGAATGATCTCGAAATTGTATGGTGTTTCGAAACACCGGAAAAAACTTAATATATGATAACAATCCATCTGATTGAATGTACTCAATGCTATCCCTTTGTAATCAACAACATTGGTGCTAATGGAGAGCCATCTAGTCAACATTATTTCCTTCACAAAAAGTTAGCAAACCCATCTAGTTGACATGAATTCCTACAACAATCCCTATATAGTTCTTCATCACTGATATTTTTCTTTTTTGAAATAGGCATCCAATATTGTATCTGAACCTTAAGATATGTTTCTGATTCTCTAGTTTGATTAACTTCACTTTCTACTATGCCAAGCCACAAAGTGTACATTACATCACATGGTTCTATGAGAATGAAGTCTCCTTTTCTTTCATCAAGGCATGGATCGAATTCTTTTGTTGGTTTGATGCGCAATGGACCACAAAAGTGTACATCATTTTCATCTGTATCTTCATTATCAAATGTATTATCTTGCACAAGATTTGAAGATCCAAATGCTTTACATCCACTTTTTGGCCAAAAATCATGATAAGATGTATCCTTCCACATTATTTGAGATTTCAAAACCTCCATAAGGTTTTTCCAGTAAGTAAGTACCGGATTAATCCATAAGCCATAATCTGAGTTATCCCCCTTCTCTTCCACGTGATTTTCCACCAATTGACATATCTAAGGAGGCCTTCCATGACCCTTTCATTATCCTTCACATACTCACTAGGTGGCAATAATTTTGGAACTCCTTGAGGAAGCTTCGATATGCCATCTTCATTTTTCTTCCATAACTCTATACCATTTGTAGGTTATAACCAATCAATATTTTTTGGATGCAATTTATATTGCATCAAGGGTATCCCTTGACTCATGTAGAATCTGAACTGCAATGGTTTCCAATGTCCAACAAGAGTATATGCTCCATCATTTAAGTACCCTTTGACAAAATTTTTGAAATCTGGTACTCTTTGTATAAGAAAAGGTGTCAGATGCATGTTGCAACATTCATTGAAAGTTCTCATAAGATGTGGAAAACTGAAAATGGATTGTTTTCTGAGCTTTTCTGAAAAGTAACTAAATAAAGCATCAATATCCTCATGTGTATGTCCAACCATAAGGAATCCAAGTTGCACCATATCAAATATCCCATTAGCAACTAACAAAGACAAGTATGCAAAGACATAACGATTCTTATTTTCTGAACCACAATTATCAAGTTGCAAAAATAATGTTCTAGGTAATTCCTTGAATGAATTACTTTGATTTTCACATGTGATATTACATTGTGTTTCTTCGTCGTATAAAATTTCCTCCCTTAATACATCCATATGATGATAAAGTGCATGAGGCCACAACACAGAATCAAATAGAGACTTTGTGTAATTTACACAAGAACTCTTCAATCCCAAATCTCCATACAATCGACTATCTTTTTTTTCTAAGTTTCTTAAACACATTGAAATAGATGCAATTGTGAAATTTGGATCACCGGGCCATAATCCTAAAGCAAAATGACCATAAGCGCATTGTCCATGTCCATGAGTAAGCATTCCTGTTAAAGATATTAGTAATCTCTCAATGCCATTAAGAGATTTGGGAATTGGTTTAATCTGTGGTATAGCTGTTTTACTTTGATCTGAGGAATTTATATGGAAATAATTTTGAGGAAACTCTCCAAGCATAGTATAGATTTCTACAACTCATGTGACGTAGCATATGAGATCTTCTTTGTGCTAAATATCTTGCACATTCTTCACAGTTTTCTGTAGATTGTAATTTTGCTTTTATTCCTGTACAAAAGTCACATTTGGAAAAGGTACTTGACTTTGATAAAGAAACTGTTCTAAATTCTATATTCCACATTCTTGAAAGTATTGGTTGAGATAATTTATTATATCCCAAACTCTCTAATGTCATATTCACCTCTCAAAGGATATCCACTTGTTTGTAATGTGATGGAAGCACTCTTTGTGTTTCATGAGAACCATCCATACATGTTCTCAACTTGTGTGGCATTTGATCTGCATTATTATCAATGAAATCATGTATCAAAGCTTTTGCTATTTCTACATGTTTGATACTTTTTCTAAGTATTCCATTATTCCCATGAATGGATACATTTTGACCACATAAAAACTTCTCTCGTAGCCTATAAAATGAGCTCTTTCCAATACCATGAATTAAATACCATGCCTTGGTACATACTTCTTTTGCATCAAACATGAAGTTGAAACTTAAGCAATGACTTGAGTTCATAGTGTTACCTTTGTAGACCATATTCATGTAATCCAATACATATTTGCATCTATCTGAATAGCATTGTCCCCAAAAGTTTAACCTTGCATCCTTTATTTTAGCCCTACTAGCTACTTGACAACATCTCCGTTCACAGCAATCATGCATTGAAACCATCTGAATTCTCTCAAATGAGCATCTCTTATTAGGAGTCAGTGTAGTACTTTTTCTATTATGCACTCTCACCTTGTGAATGTAACTTCTTTTTTTCTTGTTCACTTCAAAATATCCACAATCACTATTTTCCATATGAAAATCCTCTTGTTGATCTGATTCCATTCAAAGAGGAGAAACAACTTGTATGTCATCAAAACAATGTTGAATATCAATAGCATGAGAATAATTATTCTCAACCTCTACATCCTCAATACCATTGCAATTATCATCATCAATGCTATAAGATGAGGTAAAGCAAAAAATTTGGATTCTCTCCAACATCAAGATCTACATCCTGAATACCATTGCAATGATCATCTTCAATGTCATACAATGAGTTAAAGCCTAATTTTTGTATCAAAGGCTCACCATGTTCTGTAATGATTTGTAGTATAGACCAACTCACCAATTTCAAAGTTGAATCCAAAGTTGATGCATCCATAGTTTCATTCATAATAACACCTAGGCAACTTTCTCCCAACTCTTTGCAATTTATAGCATCCCATGGATTTACCAACAAAATAATAGCAGTTGCATATCTTTCACGCTTTTCATGATCCAATAAGATCACTCTCTTTCCTTTCCACTTTTCTCTTTCTTCAAGTTGATAAGATATAGTTTCCTTTGTTGCCATCTTGATGTTTCCTATAAAAAGAATAAAGGAGAAATTAACAATGCTATTCAATTCATCATTCTTTCAATTATTGTAAAAATAATGAATTGAATTAAATCTAGAACACAAACATCATTTCCACAAAAAAGAATCCATATTTGCATATATGGACATTCACTAGTTCTATATGATTAAAAAAAACTCTTACAAATTTTAAAACCTTTAAAAATAATATTCATATTTGCATGTACAGACAGTCACTAATAAACTTTGAGGCACTCAAACCATCTTTGATTCAAAGTTTATTAGAGGCCAAAACATAATTTCAACCCTCTTTTACTCCAATTTAAATAGCCTCGTGTGTTATTTTGTGTATAGTACGACATCAAGTTCAATAGAGGTTCCACTAAGTTTGAATTTACTTAACTCACTTTGTGTGTGTATTTTTCTCTATACAGTACACACAAAATTTATAGGTTTACTAACTTCAAATTGAATAGAGGTTCCACTTTAAGTTTGAACTTATGTTACTCAAAGTTGAATAGAAACTCAAAATTAAGTTAGACTCTAAATTGAATACATGCTCAAATTCTCTCTATCTCGAAGTTGAATTGAAACTCAAATTTGAGTTCAATCCTCTTTGACTAAACTTAAGTTTGGCCTTCTTGAACTTGAACTTGATTAGAGATTCCACTATAAATTTGAACTTAGCTTACTCAAAATTGAATACCAGAGAGTGAAACTTAAGTTCAACTCTCAAAGCTTGAATCTAAATCTGACTCAACTTATATGATTCAGAGGATAAGCTCTTGTAGATGCAAGAAGATTTGAGTTAAAAATATTATTCTTTTTGCTAGAGAACCTGGGAGGGTCGAACTTAAGTTCGAGCCTCATATCATGTGACCCAACAATCCCAAAGTTGATATGAATCAAAGGCTAGAACTTGAGTTCGAGTCTCTTAGTTCTTTTGGATGCAAGAAAGTATTGAACTTAACAGGCTCAAACTTAAGGTTTAGCTTCTAAGTTGAATAAAGACTGGAACTTCAGTTCAAGCTTCTCTAAATGCGAATTGAATAGAGGCTTAAAGTTAAATACGATCCTTTTAAATTGCACATCGAATAGAGGCTCAAATTTAAGTTCAAGCCTCTTCGATTCCAAGTTAAATATAGATTGAATCCCAACTTGAATCGATATCTAAACTTAAGTTCTAGCTTCACTGACTTGAAGTTGAATAGAGGTTCCACTATAAATTTGAATTTATCTTACTCGAAGTTGAATAGAGGCTTAAACGTAAGTGCAACTCCAAATTGAATAAAGGCTCAAACTCCAAGTTAAATAGAGGCTAAAACTAAAATTTGACCCGCTCTGCTCATAGAACGTATATAGTATACCTACATAAATGCTGCTATGTATAGCTTTGTGTATGTGTATTTTTTGTGTATACAATACACACAAAAGTTCTAAGTGAAGTAGAGGTTGCACTTTAAATTTGAACTTATGTTACTCAAATTTGAATAGGCTTAAACTTAATTTTGACTCGAAATTGGATACAGGCTCGGACTCTCTCTATTTTTTAAATTGAAACTCAAACTCAAGTTCAATCCTCTAAAACTTAAGTTTCAGCTTCTCGAATTTGAACTTGATTAAAGGCTCAAAATTAAGTTTGAGCTTCTTAGATTCCAACTTGAATAGAGGCTCAAACTTAAGATCAAGCCTTTCAAATTGCACATTGAATACAGGCTCAAACTTAAGTTTGAGCCTCTCTAGATCTAAGTTCAACTAAGATTCAATCTTAAACTCCAACTTGAATCGACATCTAACTTAAGTTTCAGCTTCACTGACTTGAAGTTCAATAGAGATTCAAATTTAAGTTATAATCTCTCTCACTCCAAGTTCAACGAAGATTTGAGTGAAAAATACTCTTCTCTTCGTTGGAAAAGCTAAGAAGCTCAAACTTAAGTTCGAGCCTCATATCATGTTACTCCGGAATGCTCAATATGATTCAAAAGCTCAAAGTTCGAGCCTCATATTACAACAAAATCAAAATTTAGAGGCTCAAACTTTACGTTTGAGCCTCATATCATACTTAGAGGCTCGAATTTAAGTTCCAGCATATTTTGTTCAAATTTCAAAAGAGATTTGAATCACAAATAGTATCCTTTTTGCTCGAAAAGTTAGAGGCTCAGAAAGTATGCTCATATCATGAATAAAGAGATTGAGACTTGATATGATTCAAAGGCTCGAACTTAAGTTCAAGTCTCATATTATGTGAATACTCAAACTTTATATGATTCAAAGGATTGAACTTAAGTTCGAGCCGGATATTGCTTGCAAGAGCTAAAAGCTCGAACTTAAGATCTAGTGTCTTTTGTTCATCTTTTACAGGCTCGAACTTAAGTTCCAGCATCTTTTGGAAAAGTTGAAAGAGTTTGAGCTTCATATCATGTAGCCCAACAGACTCAACTTGTAAGAGGCTTAACTCGTGTAGATACAAGAAGATTTGAGTTAAAAATACTAGTCTCTTTGCTGGAGAACCTGAGAGGCTGGAACCTCATATCATGTGACTAACAATTCCAAACTTGATATTATTCAGAGGCTCGAACTTGAGTTCAAGCCTATTAGTTCTTTTGGATGTAGTAACTTTGAAACTTGATATAAAGAAACTGAGACTTGATATGATTCAATGAAGATCGCATGTCCATGGAAGGGAGGAAAAGCAAGGCATCGAAGCGGGCAAATACTGGACTGGCTGGGACAAGGTCAGCAGACATGTGTGGGGCATACATCGGCAGATGTGAAAGAATATTCGTGTGCTGAAACATGGGAGAGGAGGCATGCAGTCGAAGTGGCGGCTACGAAACACAAGATAGGGGGCTGACATGCGCATGGACAGGGGACAGAGGCCCACGGAGGAGAAATTGACGATTGGGGTGGACATGAGGAGACATTTCTGGTAGGTGTGCAGAGAAAGGGGGAGGAATGTTTTTCCTCTGTTGGTGGTCTTCCTTGTCAATAAGGGCACGTGACAGATCCGGTCAATATAAGGTCCAGAGGAGGGCTGCTGAAACGATCATTGAAGTTGATCGGCAGAACAGTTCTCTTGGGGATCGGAGGTCCTCTGAGACGATAGGACTTTTGCGAATGTGAAAGTGGGGTATGAGCAGCTGGTAGTAGGAGGGGGACTGTAGAAAATTTGGACCGGACAGCAGAAGGGCATCTAGGGGGAGCTAAGCATTTTCAGGGACATGACCTGCAGAGTGACCCTGCAAGAGTGAGGTTCAGATCATTGAAAAAGAGGCAACCTTACGAGAAAAACATTGAGTTTCAAATACATGTGTAGCTCATTGCAGATTTGAGGAGAGCACCTAGAAGAAATGGCAATCAACATGCATAGAGGATTGGAAGGGCAGATGCGAGATTGATAGGCACAATCATCGAGGGGAGAGAAGGCAGTCAATGATGATTTGCAGATTTGGATATAAAAGATCAATTAAAGAAGGCCCTGGTAAATTTCAAAGAGAGTTTGTCAGAGCACCAGGAGAAGAAGGAGAAATTTCTCAAAATGCAACTGGTTGAAAGACTGCACAGCGACAAATTCAAAGGGGATTCATAGTCCAAATAAGCATTATATATGTAATTTTGATGAGTGCAATAGATCAAATTGGACATATTCAGGTGTTGAAGTCAGATCGGACATGGTGGAGCTTTCTGGATGACATATCTGCATTGAAAGTTTAATACAGAAGATGGACCCAACGAAGAAAACTCAGGTGCAAACTTGTGAAACTATCACAGTTGTTGAGGTGTCGAATTGAGGCAATTCATGAAGGAAAGGAAGTGACAATTTGGACTTTGAGAAAGTACTGTGTTTTGTATGCTGTGAATTCTTTGATAAGGGAGCACAAATAATCTTTGTTGGTGCTCAAAGTTGATATGGATACTTTGAATTCATCAAGATGATAAAGCAAATTGATGAAATGCAATTTGAACACCACTGAGCAACCATGAAATAACTCAAGGTCAAAGCACAAACATGGCATGCAAGCAGACTCGACTAATGAAAAGTTGATTTAAACATGTCTAGCCAAATGTGTTGCAGCGGGCTACTGCCTGAACATAATGAGAATTAAACATTGAGTCCCCAGATTGAATCATCTTCATGTACTGCATGTGTCCACTTTACTTTGAAGAAGAATATCTCAAGTTCTAGGCTCGTTGTTGAGGTGGTGGAAAACCAGCAACGCTTTAAAGTGTAGAGGATCTATTGCGGAAAAGATTCATGTGATTAAAATGAGCAGGAGACTGCCTGTGGTGGTTAGGTTTGTAGAAGTTTCGAAAGAGTCAATTGCTGCACTTGGGATTCTCAAGGGAACAGGAAATGCCTTTGTCAGAAGCAGGATATGATGATCATTGCATCATTCAAATCTTAATCCAGAGAATATCAGCAATGAGACCAAACATGAGCATGCCATAGGTGACAAAATGTTCAAGTTCAGCATGGATCTCTGTCAGAGTTGGCACCCTTATCTGTGCACCCACATAAAGGATAAAGACTCAGCTATGTTGTAACTTCAACACAACATAGTATTCAGACCGAGTAGAATTTGAACACATTGATACGGAAGAGAGTGCAACCTTCACATTCAAGTGCAGATGTTGGCACTGAGTGTATGCTGTATAAAGTTGCTGCATACGAAGATACAAACTCTATGACAGATGGAAAGATCACCGGGATGCGAAGGTAAAAGTGGATGGGATGCGCTTGTTGACAGAGATTCAAGAGAATGGTGATTAGTTTGGGGAACTAGGGCACACAGGAAGGGAGGCCTATGAGCTCAGTAAAGGAAGCCATTCTCGCATGCTTATGAAGGTCGAGGCGGGTGTAGAGAGCTGAAGGTGAAGGAAGGACACAAAGGAGACATCGTTCAGATATAGATTTTGCTATGCCCACTCTGATCAAGAAGGCTGCTACTATTCTATGATCATATCAGGACAAACACACTCGAGATAAAGGGGTTGGCTGAACAGAAATCATGAACAGGTAAAGTGTTAACTTCTGAGGGTCTTTCATATCATAGACAGAGCAATTGGTCTAATTGCAGCACATTGTGATAAAGACAAAGTGAAATCTGATGATCGATTGGTTTTGAGTAGTGAATATAGTTTTATGCATTCTTCGTTTGGATTTGTGTTCTTTCTAACATGGCACTCTCATATCGCGACTTATGGAAATGCAATCAATCCTCATGATTTTATTCCCCTCTACACATACAATATTCTGTTTTGCTATTAAAAAAAAAAGGAAAAAAAGGAGGAAGTCCAAAAAGCGGAGGTGTGTGTGAGGGTTTGTATGAATGTGTGTGTGTGAACACACGTGTGAAGATGTATGTGTAAAAGTATGTGTGAAAAAGAGTGGGGATGTAAGTGAGAGAGTACGAGGGAAAGTGAAGGTAGGAGTGAGGAACAGTAGGAAGTGGAAGTGCGAGAGGAGCAATAAAGTGTGCACAAGGGTTGCTAGGTGTGTGTGATCACATAGGTGAGTGTGTGTGAACATAAGTGTGCGCACGTGAGTAAGTGTGCAGGAGGTAAAGGGAAGAGTGTGAGAAAGAGAGAGTGCATAAGAGAAGGTTCGGATATATGTGTATGCATGCGTGTAAGAGGAGAAAGGAAAGGAACAGAGAGGAAAGAGGAAGGAGAGTGGGGACGTGTGTGTTTGAGTATGTGTGTTTGAGAGAGTGCAGAAGTGCATGTGTGTGTTAAGTGAGTATATGTGTGTGAAAGAGTGTGTGAGAAATTGAAAGAGAACAAGAGGGTGAGGAGGGAAAGAGACCGAGAGTGTGTGTGAGGTAGTGGGATAAGAGTGCGGAACTATCAATCGAGAGATAATTGTGGGCCCCAAGTAACCCAAGTGGACCAATTCCAAAGGGTTGAGCAGAATAAAGGTTTATACAGTTTTATTTCACGTGGGCTTTAGGCCTTATCCATTTGGCGATCCTCCTGGGGATCCCAAAAGAGGGCATATTCGTGAGCAATTGTGGACTCAAAGTAAAAGAAAGTGGCCTAGTACAAGTTAGTTGAACAAAACATAGGTGTGTGTGAAACACTTTCCCTTGGACTAAGAGGCGAAACATTTTGGTGCGTTTGCCGGGAATTGGCTTAGCACATCTCATAGAGAGTGCTACGAGTTTGCTTGGTGCCCCAGTCGTGTGACACAGCCAAGTCGATCCCAAGTCTGCTTTGATTTTCATTAAAGAAATGGCTCAACAAAGGCAAGCCTGTGGTTTTGAGAAGACCAACATGAGGCAAATGAATTCTGGACAAAATAGGAGATGGATATATTCTGATCCGACCATGAGACATCATATGAACCGAGGGTGGCGATTTGGCCCGAGATCAAATTATGTGAGATGCTGGAGTTGCGAGCAGGTGGGGCATATAGCCAAATATTGCCCTCGCATATGCACCCCGTTGGATTTTGTCCCCACATGTGAGGACTGTGGGAAAAAGCGGTTATGTGAGCACGTGTGTAGCTCAAAAGAAGTGATTGTTGGAAAGGTTGCAACAAATGGACCTAATAGGTGTGTACCTTCACTATATGTGGAGGTTGACAAGAGCGGAGTTACTTCGTCGACAGAAACCGCAAGAGCAAGTGAGAGCAAGGACACTGGATCTTCAGACCGAGGCTTGGTAGAGCTTGTGAAGAGCTTAGAATGTCAAGTCAATTGGCTGCATGTGGAGCGGGATGGCGATAAGGTCAAGATGGAGAGAATAGAGGAAAATCAAGTGAAAATGGCAAAACTCCTAGGAAATTGGGAAAAGCAAATGCGATCGGTGGAAAGTGAGAATAAAGAGTTAAAGGGGGAAAACAACAACTTAAAAAGACAAATTCAAACACTTCAACATCAAAGCGGGGTTAGAAGGGAAAGGCAAAGGAGAAAAGAAGTCTTGGATATTAGAACTGGTCGGTTAACGATAGACTGCTACCATGTCATGATCGAAGAAGAGCCCTCAAGAGATAGGGATGACCTGATGAGGAGAGTCAAACGAATGGAGCATGAAATTGAGAAGGTACAAAGCATAATCCGTCGATATAGTGATCAAGCGGGTAAGGCATGTGAGGAGTTTCACCTAGAGTTAGAAAGAATGAAAAGTGCCCAAGCAGAGAGTGATGAGAAAGTTGGACGGGTAGAAAAAGAGAATGCAAAGCTGAGTAGCAAGCTCGGTAGGTGGATGAATCGGAAAGATGATGAGACACGAGGACAAGTAGAGGACCCGAAAGTAGAAAAAATGGAAGAAGAGCTAAAAGTGGTGTTGGATAGGTTAGATGCGTTCGGAACAGAGTTAGAAAGAATGAAGAATGAAGTGTCGAAAAGGTAGATGATCTAGATGTAGAAAATATGAATAGGATTTGGGAGGAAAGATCGATTAGAGAGGAAGTTGAGAAGTTGACCGTTCAAGTTGAGAAGAGGGAGGATATTCCCCTCGGATCTGAAAAAAGGGTGAGAGAGGATAAAGAGATGGAGCAAATATGGAATCGGTTTCGAAACATCGACTGTGACCTGTTCCAATACCAGAGCGCTATTGAGTACAACAAGAAAGGATTAAGGGACTTAGCAGCAAGGCTTGAATCATTGAGGGGCACAACGAGCAATGGTAATTTTCCAGGTCATTTATCGGGTCAGGTGGAAGCTCTGCGAGGCAGAGGTTGGAGATGAAAAAAAATAGACGAGGAGATGGATGTCGGTGAGGAAAACTTGAGTTTGACTAGGGTTTGCTTTGCGGATTGCGAGTCAGAGATGTGAGGACGGATGGATCGAGTGTGTTGTACACTTAGGAACTGAAGTGACACTTTTTGAGGTTTCAGGTCGATGAGGTGGTTAGTATGTGCGGGTTTCGAGAGGAAAAGTTTACCATGGCATTAGTGGTCGGATTTTGGCTTGAGTAGCAGCAGAGAGGAGATGTGTTTCATCGGGATGTCCACGGGGAGTTTATATGTGTGTGTGTCGTGATCGGGATGGTTGGGAAAAGGTCCTTTCTTTTGTCTCCTAATTCTCGAGATGCGGGAATGAAAAAAAAAATGGAAAAAAATATATATGTTTATGTATGTGTGCATGTGGCTATGCGCCTATGTGGGCCGATAGGTAGGTGGACCCACTTTGTCCGGGTGGTCAAAGCCACGAACCGACGTCGGTTTCGCATAGGGCTAGCCGTCTATGTGTCGCGCGCTGTATTGGGTTGGTAGATGGGTGGACAACAATTCTAGCCTCTTTCATCTTTTCCTCTCTTGCAAGAAATTTAGGACAACTCTTGAAAACACGATAATTTTCCTTAAAATACTTGCAAGAGTGTTTCTTCTTTAGTTCTTTCTCTCCTTTTTTACCCAATCAAGCTCTACTAATCTTGTAGTAGAGTTTGGGATGTTTGAATTAGTGAAACAAAGACTGTATATATGTTTGGAACACAAGGATGAAATTTCCTACATAATCATTGTGATAGTTCATTTAGAAGCCAAAATGAGTTCAAATCAAAATTTTGACCCCAAATATGCTCTCCAGATTTTGTGTGATTATGAGATTGTGATCCAAAGGGCATTGATGACACCCAAAAGAAAGTTACCACTTTTCTTGATAACCAATTGTTGGATTTTGAGAACTACAAGAGCACACAAATAGCAGAAGGAAGACGAAGAACCTTGGGGCACAACAATGAATGTATTACCAAGTGAATGTACCAAGATAAGAGGCCTCTTAGGGTTATAACCAATTATATATAAACGAGATAAAGAATCTCCTAAAGAGGGAAAACGTGCCTCAATAGTCCTAAGTGTGCTCATACACATTGATGTTGAAATATGTCAAACGATATGCCATCAAGGCTATTCAAAGCGTTACTCAATTGCCAAGATAAATCACACACAAGTTATATACAAGTTTAGAAAGAGTGATATTGCATGGTATCATTTTGTACAATTTCAAAAGGATATACTTGACGAATGCTTTTACCAAAAGGCCTATTCAGGAAAAATGGGACTTATTCATGATTTTGGGACTTATCCATGTCCATGAGTAAGCATTCCTGTTAAAGATATTGGTAATCTCTCAATGCCATTAAGAGATTTGGGAATTGGTTTAATCTGTGGTATAGCTGTTTTACTTTGATCTGAGGAATTTATATGGAAATAATTTTGAGGAAACTCTCCAAGCATAGTATAGATTTCTACAACTCATGTGACGTAGCATATGAGATCTTCTTTGTGCTAAATATCTTGCACATTCTTCACAGTTTTCTGTAGATTGTAATTTTGCTTTTATTCCTGTACAAAAGTCACATTTGGAAAAGGTACTTGACTTTGATAAAGAAATTGTTCTAAATTCTGTATTCCACATTCTTGAAAATGTTGGTTGAGATAATTTATTATATCCCAAACTCTCTAATGTCATATTCACCTCTCAAAGGATATCCACTTGTTTGTAATGTGATGGAAGCACTCTTTGTGTTTCATGAGAACCATCCATACATGTTCTCAACTTGTGTGGCATTTGATCTGCATTATTATCAATGAAATCATGTATCAAAGCTTTTGCTATTTCTATATGTTTGATACTTTTTCTAAGTATTCCATTATTCCCATGAATGGATACATTTTGACCACATAAAAACTTCTCTCGTAGACTATAAAATGAGCTCTTTCCAATACCATGAATTAAATACCATGCCTTGGTACATACTTCTTTTGCATCAAACATGAAGTTGAAACTTAAGCAATGACTTGAGTTCATATCCTTTGTAGACCATATTCATGCAATCCAATACATATTTGCATCTATCTGAATAGCATTGTCCCCAAAAGTTTAACCTTGCATCCTTTATTTTAGCCCTACTAGCTACTTGACAACATCTCCGTTCACATCAATCATGCATTGAAACCATCTGAATTCTCTCAAATGAGCATCTCTTATTAGGAGTCAGTGTAGTACTTTTTCTATTATGCACTCTCACCTTGTGAATGTAACTTCTTTTTTTCTTGTTCACTTCAAAATATCCACAATCACTATTTTCCATATGAAAATCCTCTTGTTGATCTGATTCCATTCGAAGAGGAGAAACAACTTGTATGTCATCAAAACAATGTTGAATATCAATAGCATGAGAATAATTATTCTCAACCTCTACATCCTCAATACCATTGCAATTATCATCATCAATGCTATAAGATGAGGTAAAGCAAAAAATTGGATTCTCTACAACATCAAGATCTACATCCTGAATACCATTGCAATGATCATCTTCAATGCCATACAATGAGTTAAAGCCTAATTTTTGTATCAAAGGCTCACCATGTTCTGTAATGATTTGGAGCATAGACCAACTCACCAATTTCAAAGTTGAATCCAAAGTTGATGCATCCATAGTTTCATTCATAATAACACCTAGGCAACTTTCTCCCAACTCTTTGCAATTTATAGCATCCCATGGATTTACCAACAAAATAATAGCAGTTGCATATCTTTCACGCTTTTCATGATCCAATAAGATGACTCTCTTTCCTTTCCACTTTTCTCTTTCTTCAAGTTGATAAGATATAGTTTCCTTTGTTGCCATCTTGATGTTTCCTATACAAAGAATAAAGGAGAAATTAACAATGCTATTCAATTCATCATTCTTTCAATTATTGTAAAAATAATGAATTGAATTAAATCTAGAACACAAACATCATTTCCACAAAAAAGAATCCATATTTGCATATATGGACATTCACTAGTTCTATATGATTAAAAAAAACTCTTACAAATTTTAAAACCTTTAAAAATAATATTCATATTTGCATGTACAGACAGTCACTAATGAACTTTGAGGCACTCAAACCATCTTTGATTCAAAGTTTATTAGAGGCCAAAACGTAAGTTCAACCCTCTTTTACTCCAATTTAAATAGCCTCGTGTGTTATTTTGTGTATAGTTCGACATCAAGTTCAATAGAGGTTCCACTAAGTTTGAATTTACTTAACTCACTTTGTGTGTGTATTTTTCTCTATACAGTACACACAAAATTTATAGGTTTACTAACTTCAAATTGAATAGAGGTTCCACTTTAAGTTTGAACTTATGTTACTCAAAGTCTCTTCAACAACAATTCTAGCCTCTTTCATCTTTTCCTCTCTTGCAAGAAATTTAGGACAACTCTTGAAAACACGATAATTTTCCTTAAAATACTTGCAAGAGTGTATCTTCTTTAGTTCTTTCTCTCCTTTTTTACCCAATCAAGCTCTACTAATCTTGTAGTAGAGTTTGGGACGTTTGAATTAGTGAAACAAAGACTGTATATATGTTTGGAACACAAGGATGAAATTTCCTACATAATCATTGTGATAGTTCATTTAGAAGCCAAAATGAGTTCAAATCAAAATTTTGACCCCAAATATGCTCTCCAGATTTTGTGTGATTATGAGATTGTGATCCAAAGGGCATTGATGACACCCAAAAGAAAGTTACCACTTTTCTTGATAACCAATTGTTGGATTTTGAGAACTACAAGAGCACACAAATAGCAGAAGGAAGACGAAGAACCTTGGAGCACAACAATGAATGTATTACCAAGTGAATGTACCAAGATAAGAGGCCTCTTAGGGTTATAACCAATTATATATAAACGAGATAAAGAATCTCCTAAAGAGGGAAAACGTGCCTCAATAGTCCTAAGTGTGCTCATACACATTGATGTTGAAATATGTCAAACGATATGCCATCAAGGCTACTCAAAGCGTTACTCAATTGCCAA